>CM061133.1:356974155-357574155 GCA_030789695.1 Scilla litardierei
AGGTGACGAACTTCTCTCAATGTATAGAGCCACCGCCGCACTCTCCATCACGTAACCGCACCCAAGATTTTCTCAACCGACCCTATGATTTTTCTCAACCGATCACGTAATACTTAATTTGTTAGTTCAGAGAATATCTCACGTATCCCAACTAACCTCATTGGGTCGGGTCACGTACCAGGTTAATGGGCCATTTCAGGCCAAACCTGCTTACATCTCCTACTTGGCCAAAATGGCCAATTGCATTCCAATTATACGCCCACTATCCATGTGATATGACATATGATGTAATCTCACATACTCACACTATCCGTGAGATATACACATTTATTCACCGAGTACAACCATTACCCTTAATTTTTTTCTTTAATTATACATGAAAGTTCCCTTGACTTGGATATTTCTAAGTCCCATCAAACCAACATGTTTGATGAATGTTCATACTGGAATACCCTTCGTCAATGGATCGGTAATCATATCACTTGTCTAAATATAAGTCTCATTGTCTTCTTTTCTTTTCATCATATCATGGATATAATGATATTGTATCTCAATATGATTTCCTTTGGAACTCTTTGTATCACTGTGGATCAAGCTGATGGTTGCTTGTTTATCACAGTTCATCTCAATTGGTCCATCCACCAAATTAAGATTCAAGTCTAATAGGAACCGTCTGATCCAAACTACATGAGTAGCTGCCATACTACAGGCTACATATTCAGCTTATCGTGTGTATCTCGCTACACAACCTTGTTTCTTTCTACTCCAGTAAACAGCTGTGCCACCGAAGATGAATAAATGTGTTGTAGTCGCCTTCCTGTTATCTTTCCCCCCTCCAAAATCTGCATTGGTGTAACCAAGAACTTCAAGCGAATCTGCTTGATAAACCAACTTTTGGTGCACCATACCCGTTATGTATTTCAAAATCCTCTTAACAGATTTTCAATGAGTTGGACCAGATTACTTTGATATCTACTAACCCGACTAACTGGGTATGTCAAGTTTGGTGTAGTACATAGTATTGCATACTTTAAACTTCCTATAGCATGATCATTTGGAACACCTAGCTGTTTCTGTCCCTCTCCAAGACATTGCTCTTTACATAACCGCTTCCCTATAACCTGATGTAGGTACTGGTTTGAAATTCTGCTATTCAAATCTCTATAATATTGTATGAAAATACTTTTCTTGGTTTAAACTCAACATTTTGACTTCCGATCTCTGAGGATATGTATTCTAAGAATATATGATGTATTAACCTTGCCCTTCATTTCAAATTCACTACAACGTGCTGATTTAATCTTATTCAACACTTCATTGTCATTTCTAGCGAGGAGAATATCATTAACATACATGAATAATATTGTAAAACTGCGCTCACTTTTAAGATATACACATAATTATCCACTTTGTTTGCAATGAAACTAAGTCAGATAATTGTATCATGAAATTTGAGATGCCACTATCTAGATGATTGTTTCAAAGCATATAATGCTTTCTTCAATTTATACACTGTTTCCTGTCCCTCAACCTGAAATCCCCCAGGTTGATTTATATATATAACTTCATTCAACTCTCCATTGCAGAATTTAGTCTACATTTATCTGGTGGAGTTTCAAGTCAAGATGTGCAACAATCACTAAGATTATCCTTATGGATGCAAACTTACTCACCGAAGAATAATCACATGATAAGCAATACTTGTTTTCTGAGTAAATCATGTTGCAAATAATCGGGTCTTGAATGTATCAACAGACACATCAACCTAATACTTCTTTAACACCCATTTGCATCCTATGGACTTCCGCTCTTCTGGTAAAGCCGCATAGCTGCCATATATTGATTTTCTCCATTGAGTCAAGCTTCCTTTTCATGGCCTCAAGCCATTAATCCGATTCAAATGATTTCATTGCATCCATATTATTCAACGGATCAGTTTGATCATCTATATCAATGTCAACTGAGAAAAAGGATGGTTCACATGAATATAGATTATAATCGTCCATCGATGCATGTGTTGTTCTAGGTCTTTTGTTATCACTAAGATTTGCAGGTTGAACATGTTCAGATGGTTGATTTTCCATAGGTATATTCTCATTTACAGGCTTATCTTTCATAATTGGATGATGTACTTCATTCATTATATCCAAGTCATTATTGGAAAGATCATCTAAGTCTACTAAAGGTGGCACATTTTATTGGACTTGTTCCATTTCTTCAAGATTTTATAGAGAAGTAGCATATCTACTTTCAATGACTCCTTTTTTCCATGGAAAAACATGTATCCTTTAAATTTTTCAGATAATCTTATAAATATACATCTTAAGGGTTTGAGATCTAGCTTATTTTTAACCTGATATGGAATAAGAACATGTGTCACAAAACTCATTTACTTAAATGACTTAAATTGGGTTTGCGTCCATTCATATCTCATACGGTGATGACTCGACTGATTTTGCAGGAATTTTGTTTTGAAAATAATTTGCAATCAATATTGCTTCTACCCAAAAATCCTTGAAAAGATTAGAATATGATAACATACATCTTAGTGCATTCATTAATGTTCTATTAATGTTATATTCAGTCACACCATCCTATTGTGGCGTATGCGGCAGTGTTGTATGCTTCTTTATACCGTATTGAAAACAATAATCCTCAAATTTCTTTGAGTTGAATTTCACACCTCTATCTGTTAACACCTTTATGTTCATTTCAAGTTTTCTTTCCACTTCTATCTTTTAAAACTTTCAAAGGCTTTAGACTTTATGTTTAAAAGATATACAAAAGTATACTTGAAATAATCATCTATAAAGTTATGCAATATTCTTTATTCCCACGTGTCTTTATGCTCAAGGGCCCACAAATATCAGAATGAATTAATTTTAACAATTCATATGCCCGTTGACCTTCTGAGACTGATTTTCCACTCATATTTCCATTTAATCAATATTTACAGGGCAATGTCCTTTCACTTGTCAATTCCGGTAATAAATCCATCTTGATTAACTGGTCTATTTTATTGTTACTAGGATGACCTACTCTCATATTTCAAAGATCATAATTAGATAATATACACACGTACTAATTCAAATCACCATCTTTACTTTCAATTTCAGATTACAATAAAAAGTCAGAATAAATCATGATCGAACACAAACTTCCCCATAGAAAACACTTTCTTGTCTTTCCCAACAGAGACCATATTATTGTAAAATCTAACCTGAAGACATTCTCCAGCAAAGCCAGAACAGAAATCAGGTTACGTATTATACTAGGTGCATAAAACACATCTTTGCGGATCATAATGCTATTCACAAGATCAAATCTGTATGAACCAATACCGTCTACATCTAGATACATATTGTTCCCGATATAAATTCTTTAATCTCCTTTCTTTAGTTCCTGGAAGTCGACAATTCCTTCTATTCTCTTTGCTATGTGTCGGATGCCTCCAATCCACTAGCCGTTGACACTTTTTATTGTCAATCCACTAGCCTGTGACATTAGTTGTTGCAGCATTACATTCAATAATGCTAATGAACTCTCTGTTATTGGACCCTCCTTGTTTTAGGCATTTGGTGTTGCCCTTATTTTTAGCATGTAAACAGTTGGCCTGAAGTGACCATACTTCCTGCAGATATAGCATGATCCAGGAGGTCCTTTTTTACCGCGAGCTTGGTGCTGTCCGGTTCCCTTGAAAGAGTGATTCATAGGTCCAAGACACTGGTTCCATTGTGCCTTCCGGTATTGAGCAACATTCGGCTCTTTCTCTTACACAAGGTTGACATCTGAGTCTCTACTAGTTAGATGGTTTTGTTCCATTGCTAACTGAGCTCTCAAGTCAGTTACACGCTTAATGGTTCCATCTAGCCTAAGTCTTGTGGCAACCATGTCTAGTGATGGTGGCAGATTACTCAGAATAGTTGTCACATGTAACTTCTCAGGAATTTCAGTTCCTATATTAGCCAGGTCCTTAGCCATGACAATCATCTTGTTCACATGTTTAGTGACATTGGCACCTTCTTGCATACGACGTGAATTATACACATGTAACATGAATTGTATGTTAACCTTCGAAGTGGTGTCATACTTCTCCTTAACAGCTTATCATATATCGTTGGGAGTGCTACAGTTCTTGAATACCTTAATAAGGCCATCGTCCATGAACATGAGCATACGGCTTTAGCCTTCTTGTCATTCGTTTTCCACTTGTCTAACTCTCTTTTCTAAGTATCTGTGGGATTTTCAGGAAGAATGAGCAGTGGATTCAATGACACTATCTAGATTGGCATATATAAGTTTATTTTTTGGTGGCTCATATCATAGTTGGAACCATTTAGGTGTTATTTTAGCCAGTTTAGATGCAATTAATTTACTTGCTATTATATGTCTCTGATTAATAAAAATAAATAATAATGTGGTTCAAAAACAAGATGCAAAATTAATGTGATCAAATCAACTAAAATTAAAATCTAATAATCTATCCTAGCAAAAATAATAAATTATGTGAGTGTCAAATTTTATTAAGTGAAAACTATCTATGCAGAAACACAACTGTAATAATATGGTGAAAAAAATTTCTACCATTTTTAATTAATGTGAAGGATAAAATTTTATTAGGTTTAAGGTGCAGGGGCAATCTCTGTAAATCTAAATAAATGCAAAAAGTAAATAAAATAAATGTATTGAGGAGCCTGATTTCGACATGTGGCACATGGATCGAGGCATGAATCAGGGTCTGTTCGGTTGCTGTTGTCGCGTGGAAATCCGCACAGCCCGAGCCCGTGGAGATATGCAGGTGCTATGCTTAGTTGATCGTGAGGATCGAGGCTCGGTTGCGTCAAAAATGTGAAGATGAGGCGCAGGTTCAAAAGATCTGAAGTGAAGGTGCATGCTCAGATGTTTTTGATCAAAAAATGTGAAGAGAAGGTGGTGGCCCAAATATTTATAGAGGAATTGGTTGGCTCAGATTTTTTTATTAAAAACATTGAAGAGAAGTAGGTGGGAGAGAAGGACCGGGCCGTTTTTTGTTTTGGTTGGGCAAAAAAAAGCACTCGGCGAAGCGAAAAATTGGCAGTCTATTGCGGAGCCTGCGGATCGAGGCGAGCTTGGTTGAGAAAAAATGAATGGGGGCCGCCACTCTACATTGAGCGTTGCTCGGCTGACGCATGGAGTTTGTGCATGGTTTTGCTCGTAGGAGAAAATGGGGGCCTGCCGTATGTCGTGTGAAGATCGTGACAAGGTGGGGAATGGAGGGGCCCGTAGCACTGCTCTATGAAAGGACGAGCAACGAATGGGCGTGTGTGCTGCTCGGTGAACCACACACGATCGGAGAGAGTGCGCATAAATACATGTGAAGCAGGCAATGTGGACTCGATGCGCTTGGAGGAAGCCGCCTTCGTGCCTCGGTTCTCAGTGCGAGGCAAAAAATTGAGCGGACACCTATCGCTTGCCTCAGTACTAAAGCCGCATGGGTGGAGAACTGTCCTGGAGGAAAAGTTCATCCCATTGTGTATCTCGGGAAATTGAAAAGAGGCGCATGTAAAAGCTGCGATCGGTTGGACGCTCGAATCGAGGTGGAAAGCCCATATTCGAATGTTGTATTCTGGAGATATGAGAGAGAGAGTTAATTGGGAATTCCCGAGAGTGGCTGAAGATTGAATCTAGAGGAGAAGAACTGCTCTCAATATATAGGAGCCACCGCCACATCATCCTGGATTTGTCCCCAAGATTTCCTCAATGGATCTCGTGATTTTCTCAATCGATCACGTAAGACTCAGTCTCTTAGTTGAGGGAATATCTCAAGTATCCCATTGAACCTTTATTGGGTCAAGTTGGGTACCGGGTTAGTGGGCCATTTTAGGCCAATCTCGCTTACAATTAGTGCTTTCATTTTGGGGAGTACAGAATTGCGCAATTCGCAGTGTAATAAACAGAATCCGTGATAGGGAAACTTATTTTTTGCATAGTTATTTTATTATATTCATTTTGTATATTTAATAAATGCAACGTAGGTGCGACAAATTGAACTCATGATTGAGCCCAGTCTTGTACCAGAGTATCTGTCTAAGCTCGCTACAATTCCAGGGTTATGTTCTAAGCTCACTACAAGCGGTGATCGTTGTTTTTGTATCTCTAAGAACAAATCACCTGGATTTGGAGATAATGATTCGGCAGCTCAGTTAAGCACAACTGTCGTTCTGTATAGTGAATTCATCCCATCCCTTCATCCTGTTAAGTTGTTTGGCCCCGCCAACAGTTTAGTTCATAATAACCTGAAGGTTGCCACAGTATGCCAACAGGGTAATTAGTTGGAGAGCTGATTCCAGCATCTCTGGCTGCTTCTATTCCCTATGAATTGGCTACAATTCCTTACAAAGAACCTTATCTTGTATTTGAAACCCCTAATTCTCCTACCTTGGGGTTGTACGAGTTTGGGGATTCTCTGAAACCGTAATTTCATTGATATAATCCTAGTTTCTATGTTCTTCCCCCATATCTTGCCATTGCTCTTGAAATTTCTTGTGAATTCTTAAAATATGCTGGAATGGATGGAGGAAAGAAAGGAGTTAGGTTTACATGTGTTAGTTCAACTAAATGGCGGCTTGTAACAATGGTACCTTAGCTTCCCAATCCTACATCCATGGTGCAAGAAGAGGACGTTGAATATCAAATGATCCAATCATTGATAAAATCCTAGTTTCTATGTTCTTCCCCCATTTCTTGTTATTTCTCTTGAATTTTCTTGTGAATTCTTAAAATATGCTGGAATGGATGGAGGAAAGAAAGGAGCTAGGTTTACATGTGTTAGTTCAACTAAGTGGTGGCTTGTAACAATGGTACCATAGCTTCTCAATCCTGCATCCATGGTGCAAGAAGAGGACGTTGAATATCAAATGATCCAATACTTGAAAACAAAATTCGAAAATGATATTCACGTTGATTTTGAGTCCCAACAGCACAATGACTTACAAGATCAAGACTCCGAGTTCTAGGGTTTCAAAAGAGTCAGGATCTTGAGGAAATGTTCAGATTAGTTAACAGAAATGGTTTTGAAGCTTTTGGAGAAGAATGGGATGAACCTAGAAGAAGTTCCGGTAACAAGAGCTAGTTCTGAAATTGTATGATCCAAGGAGAAGAATACAATGGCATTGAATGATACTAGGAATGAACCAAACCAATCCCTCGTTCCCAATGAATCTCAAAGAATGGGTGATCATACTGGTAACCAAGTTTCACACTCCAATTCTAGGTTTCATTAAAACCCTGAAATTTAATTACCCTCATTCAAAGGAGACGGAAATGTATTTAGTTGCATCTATTAAGCGGAGTGTTATTTTTTTCATTCATAATAATTTAAATATGGTAGAGAAGGTGGATTTCTGCAAGTTTTTGTTGAATGAATATGTGGTGTTGTGATACCAATGGTTGGAGGGTCAGAAAGGGAAATGAATTACTTGGGGCATGTTCAAAGAACTCCTAGATCAATATGGTCCCGAGGAGAAACAAAGACCCATGGGAACTCTCAGGAATTTGAATTAGCAAACTACATTTCAAGACTTCCACAAACAATTCCTTAAAGTAAGTAATCTGTTAAATCTACATGAATCATACTTGGTAAGTCGTTTCATTATGTGGTTGAAGATGGAAATATGGGGAGTGGTGAAATTATCAAAGCCAAAGACAGTTGTTGATGCTTATAAAGTTGCATGGCAAGATAACATATATTAAATGTTCATAGGAAGCATTTGAATCCCTTCTCTGGGAAGACTGCTTCAGGGGGCATGGTTCCTACTGGTCAGTGAAAACAATATCTAGTTTGAATAATTCATCAAAGCCTTTTCCCTTCAAGACACTTACCCCAGCACAAATGTTGGAAAAACAACAAAAGGACTTGTGCTACTATTGTAATGAAAAATATGTAAAGGGTCACCAATGCCTACCCAAGGGAAAATCTTCATGATGGCTGAATAAACAGATCCTGATGAAGAGGAAGAAAGTGAAGAAGTACCCTTATGCGCCATCAATTTTTTTAATCAGAATGAGGGAGAGGACAACCAAGAATTGGAAGTATCCCTACATGCCATCACAGTGTATTGTAATCCCAAGACAATGAGTGTCTTTTGCTCCATCAATCAAACGACAGTCCATGTCCTTCTTGATACTGGATCAACTTACAATTTCATATATCCCAGTAGTGTACAAAATTGGGTCTGGAAGTTTCAAGGGACATGAAGTTTGGAGAGATGGTAGATGGTGGGGGTAGATTATGTGGTGAGGGCATTTGTAATATTGTACTATTGCACTGTCAAGGGAAAATTCTAACGGCAGATCTTCATGTACTAACATTGGGGGTTGTCATGTTGTTCTAGGGGTGCTATGAATGTCTTCAATTAAAAAATAGCATTTGATTACAATAAAAACTCAGTAGGGATTTGACAAGGTCAAAAATCTTGGCTATTGAAGGGGGTTAAAAATTTGAGTTAAGGGTACTGGAGGGCATGAGATGCGTGTACAGTTTCCCCAAGTGACTACTTCCTACTTAATGTAAATCCAAGCTTAAAAATGTTCTTAAAAATGATGTTAAATCACCAGAACTGGAAGGATTACTATCAGTGTTTGCTTTAGTGTTCGAAGAACTTAAAGGGCTACCTGTTTAGGGGTTATCTGATCACAAGATACCTTTAAAGGGCTAACCAATGGTGAGATCAGACTAAAGCCAAAGGTCATGTGCTTCTCCCATTGCCATGGTCAAGAAGACAGATGAAACGTCGAGGCTCTGTGTAGGCTACATATCGTTGAGTCAGAAGACCATCAAAGATATGTACCCTAATCCTATCATAGAAGAGCTCCTAGATGAATTCGGAATTTCTTTTTTTCTTCTTTCAAAATTGGACTTGAGAAGTTGTTATCATCAAATCAGGATGAGTGATGTTGACATTCAAAAAACTGCTTTCAAGACTTATGAAGGTCATTATGAGTATGTGGTAATGCCACTTGGGCTTTACTAATGCTCTTGCTATCTTCCCATTGCTAATGAATGAAGTCGGTAGATCATTTCTCAGAATATTTCTCCTAGTATTCGTTGATGACATCTTCATTTACAGCAAGCAATGGCATAAGCATTTTGACCATTTACGGATGTTTTTGGAGACTCTCAGTATTAAAAAAACACAAAAAGAAATGGTCTTTTGGGAATAAAGTTCATTGTCTGGTTATATAGTATCTAAAAGGGGTATACGTAGATTTTGGAAAAAAATAAAATCCATCATGGAATGACGATTCCTTAAGACCTTGAAGGTATTGAAAGGATTCATTAAGCTTGTAGGGTATTATAGGAGGTCCATAAAGTCTTTTAGCCATCTAGCAACCCCACTAACTACTCTTGTTGAGGGTTCCTTCACATGGACAGAAGTGGCTTAAGCATCATTCATAAGATTGTAGGAGGCACTGACCAATCTCCCAGTATAGCCTTTTCAAATTTCACCAAAGCCATTTGGGATAGAATCTGATGCTACTGGGTCTGGAATATGGGCAGTTCTTTTGCAAGAATCACATCCATTAGCTTGTTTACCTTAAGAGCTCAAGGGCAGGCAGAAGGGATTATCCACCTATGAAAGGGAATTATTTGCTCACATCTCTGCTACCCTGCACTGGGACAGTATCTATAAGGAAATGAGTTCATTATTAGAACTGAGTCAACTGACCATAAACCCTTAAGGTACTTGTTGGATCAAAAAGTTTATACGTAAGCATAAGAATGGTGGTTGGTGATATTATATGACCCGACATAAAAAGGTAACTACGCAAAAGGGAATGACAATATAGTGACTGATGCCTTATTTAAAAAAGGTGTGGATATCTATATAATGACAATTTCTGCAATACAGGTTGACTGGTAGTTATAGTTGCTTGAGGCAATGGATGACCCGTACTTCATCTGGTTGGAAGCACACTTTCCAAGGAAAAATTGTACTCCAACTGGTACTCAAAGATTGCAGAAGCTTATTATTACAGATCTAGATTGATACTGCCTCCTTCACATTCCCTCACCAAGAGATTTTTATTTGATCATTATAACTCTCCTATAGGAGGGCCATCCGGGTATGAGAAGACATGCCAAAGGTTGAAGAGGATGGTTCATTGGCTAAGGTTGAAAAAGGTTGTTAAGCTTTATGTGCAAGAATGTGATACTAGTCAGAGAAATACAGTCATGACTTAAAAACCTTTCAGGTTGTTACAACCTTTGGAGATCCCTGAGGCGGTACGGGAAGAAGTGAGCATGTACTTCATTAAGATGCTGCTAAAGGCCAGGGTAAAAGCACTATCATGAAGGAGGAGGATGATAGGCATATAGTACGTATGCTCATTTTATATCATTGTCCCATCCTTGCACTGCCAAAAATGTAGCCTTCATTTTTACATGACATATTCAAATTATATGGGATTCCTAAAGCTATAGTTTCAAATAGAGATCCAGTGTTCATCCGTCACTTTTGGAAAGAATTTATATTGCTACAATGTACCCAACTCAAAATGTGTACTTTTCACCCAGTACCAGATGGTCAGATTGAGATTGTTAATGCATGTTTAGAAACATGTTTTTTGTTCCCAACAATCTCGAGAGTGGGTCTATTGGCTCCACTGAGCAAAGTATCGGTACACCACAAACTGGAATTCCTCTAGTATGGTCTCTCCTTATCGAGTTGTGTATGGCAAACTCCCTCCAACTCGTCCCAATTATGTTCATCACACAGCCAGACTACTGGGGGTGGAAGCTGAATTAACCGGAGATAGGATACTACAGATGTAATACAGCATATTCTTTCATGAACATTCTAGATATCAAATTCCAATTTTTTCGATGTTTCCAGAATATTTTTTTTCTATTTCCATTTACTCTTCTTATTCTTCTTTAATTTTCATTTCTTTCTCCTTTTGGGCTCCTTTTTCCTAATTTCCCATCTCTTTTTGTTTGTTCTTGTTTGGCCCGAGCCCAAAAGCCCAGCAGATTGGTTCCTTCCTCAATTAAAAACACAGCCTGAAAGCTCCATGGGCCGTCCCCTTTTAATAAACTCTCCAAAGCCCATCACCTTTTACCCATTGTTCTTTTCTGTGTTCCCCCCGAGCTGTAAGGCCCAGCCCCAACCTTATACACTCGGCCCCAACTCCCCTTTATTTACAATCGGCTGCCCTTCTTTCCCAGCGACGGGAAAACAGCGAAGCCGCTGCCTCACCTTCGCAATACAAAATCCTAGCTCTCCTCTCCTCAAAGCACTGTTGCCTTTCTCTGCAATAAACCAAACCCTAGCCGTTTCCCCCTCATGTGCTGTTTCCTCTTCGGTTATGAGAAACCCTAAAGCACAGCCGTTTCGCCTTTCACCTTCTATTTAAGCCCTATTGTTTCTAGTGTTTCCTTCATACAAAAATTTCCTTTCTCTCTTCCTTTCTATTTAAGCCCTATGCCATAGGTCCCACCTTGGCCTCCACCTCATAAGGACCAAAGTATCGCGGAGATAGCTTCTTATTCCTCCTATGGGCTAAGGACTTCTGTCTGTAGAGACGCAACTTAAGGTACACCATGTCGCCCACGTCAAACTGAACATTCATGCGGTGTGAATCGGTCCGATCCTTCATGATCTGTTGAGCCCTAGCCAGATGATTTCTTCAGCTCCACCAACAAGCTGTCCCTCTCCGCTAAGTACCTCTCTACCTCACACAGGTGTGGTATCCTGTCCATAATGCAACAACTGCGACGGGTCACATTCGTACAAGATCTTAAAGGGTGTGGTCTGCGCTGCTGTGTGGAATGAAGTATTGTACCAGTATTCTACCCATGCTAACCACCGTGCCCATAATCTCGATGTCTCAAAAATAAAGCAGTGTAAATATGTCTCGATGCTCCTATTAACCACATATGTCTGGCCATCTGTCTATGGGTGGTATGTCGTGCTCCGCTTCAATAATGTACCCTGCAGCCTAAAGAGCTTATGCCAGAATCTGCTCAAGAATACCTTGTCCCTATCAGAGACAATAGACTTCGATGGCCAGTGCAGACGAATGATCTCCCTCAGAAAAATCTCTGCTACTGACACTGCACTGTAGGGATGTCGTAACGGTATGAAATGTGCATACTTGCTGAGGAGGTCCACCACAACAAGTATAACTGTGAATTCCCAGACTTGGGCAATTCGTCGATGAAATCCATGGATGGCTCCTTCCCGACTCGCTCTGGCAAAGATAGTGGCTGCAGTAATCCCCCCAGGGCCATCATCATGTACTTGTGACGTTTGTACTTTGCCACCATCTATGGACATCATTCTTCATCCCCTTCCAATATACCTCCATCGCTAGGCACCTGTATGTCTTGAGGACCCCTGTATGGCCCCACCGTACTGCTGTGAAACTCTTGCAAAATCCTCAAGATGTGAATAGATGTCCGAGGTAACACCAAGCGCATGTGATGTAAGAGCCTCCCATCCTGCAAATAATAACCCAAGTGGTTCGAGGACCCCTGTGCGAGTGCCACCCGTATCCCAGCCATCTCCTGATCCTCCTCTGTCGCTCGAAGAAGTTGCTCCCAGTCCTCGATTATATGCATCGACAGGGCTGCCAAAAGTGCCTCCTCGTCGCGCCTCGAAAGTGCATTGGCTGCCTTGTTCTCAAGCCCCGGTCGGTACTGTATCTCGAACTAGTATCCCATCAGCTTCTTCAGCCACTGCTGCTCCTCCGCAACCATGCGCCACTCTAGTAAGTACTTAAGGCTCCTCTGGTACGTACGCACCACAAAACTCTGTCCCAACAAGTAAGGCCACCACTTCTGGATCGCCAGAACTATAGCCATCAGCTCCCTCTCATAGTCAGACTTCAGCCTCGCCCTCGTCGTCAAGACCTGACTGAAATAAGCAATGGGCCTTTGGTCTTGCATTAGCACTACTCCCAGCCCATGCCCTGAAGCGTCTGACTCCACAATGAATGGTCTGGTGAAATTTGATAAAGCCAGTACTGGTACCATACTCATGACCTTTTTCAAGGCCTCAAATGCATGTCGCTTCGTCACTCTAGTAAAATCGATCCTTGAGTAGCTCAGTGAGTGGCCAAGCGATATTACCATATGAATGCACGAACCTCCTGTAGTATTCTTTCAGCCCCAGGAATCTCCTCAGTCCCCATAGATTAGTGGGGCACGACCAATCCAACATCGCTGATATCTTCGATCTGTCTGCTGCCACCCCCTCTGCAGACACCACATGTCACAGATACTCCACTTGTGATCGGCCGAACAAGCACTTATTTCTATTTGCATACAACTGATGGAATTGCAGCTTCTGAAAGATTGTGTGCAGGTGGTCCAGGTGCTCCATGGATCGGCTGTAAACAATGATATCATCGAAGAAAACCAATACAAATCGCCTGAGTTAAGGGTGAGATACATTGTTCATTAATGCCTGAAAGGTAGCTGGGGCATTGGTCAAGCCAAAAAGCATGACCAGGAACTCATAATGATCCTCATGAGTCCTAAACGCTGTCTTGGGCACGTCTTCCGCCTTCATTCTGATATGGTGATAGCCCGACTTCAGATCGATTTTCGTGAAAATGCTAGCTCCATGTAGCTCATCAAGTAGCTCGCCGATGACTAGGATGTGGAACTTGTCTGGGACCGTCTCCTTATTCAGTGCCATGCAGTCTATGCAGAAACGTCAACTTCCATCTTTCTTCACCAGCAACACAGGACTAGAGAAAGGGCTAACACTCGGCTGAACAACTCCTGCCCGTAACTTCTCGGCCACCATCTGCTCTATGTCATCCTTCTGGACCTGAGTGTAACGGTAAGGTCTCACACTGATAGGGGATACACACTCTCGCAATACTATCGCATGCTCATGGTCATTGGACGGGGGAAGGCCCCGTGGCTCCTGAAATACCTTCTTGAACTGCTCTAAGAGCTGATGTACCTCCTCTGGAATGGCTGGTCCTCTCTCAACCTCAGCCCCATCCTTGTGCACGACACCATGCAATTCCACCAAGAAACCACCCCCTCAGCCTGGGTGCTCCTAGCCATGGTCTTCAGTGAGACCAAGGTCATGCAGAGACTAGGATCTCCTTGCAGTGTCACTGTCCTGCCGCCCTCCTAGAACTCCATTCTGAGTATCTTCCAGTTCACATTCATACCCCCAGAGTCTGTAACCACCTCATGCCCAGAATCACATCTGTGCTCCTCAGGTTTAATGGCAGGAAGTTCTCCGCCACATGAATCCCCTACAACGTCAGAATCAGCCCACGGAACACAACTCGGCTGCTCTCCATCTGGCCCGTCCTCATCATGACGCCAAAAATCCCTGTGTCCACATCTGAAGTTCCTGCTGCTCTACCACTCTTTTGGAGATAAAATTATGGGTAGTCCCACTGTTGATCAGTACGGTCACCTCCTGGTCAAAAATCTGTCCCTACAACTTCATAGTATGGTTCGGAGTGAACCCTACCACGGAGTTTAGGGACACCTCTGCCACGTCCAGTTGGTGATGCTCCTCATGCTCCATAGTCTCATCCTCATCCTCGTCCTCCAGTATCAGCACCTGAAGCTTGCGCACCTGTGTCCGGGAGTGAATCTCTCAACACATCTAAAACTTAGGCACTTCTGTTGCTTTTCCCTCATCTCAGCGTCGTTCGACGGGGTCCTCGATATTAATAGCAAAAGCTCCGGTAGCGTGGACCTCATCAATTAGTTCCTTAAGGAGCTCCGCAAAAGATTCATCATCTCCCTGACCAAATGGGTGGAGTTATCCTCCTAAACTGTCCTGACTGCGGTGTATTGCTCTTCTCACTACTCTTCTCCTTGGTGGTCTGATCAGCCACTGTAGACACTCTTTGTCCTCCTGTCGTCGCCTGGCTGCGGGAAGCAGGTCCATCCCAGCTGTCTCTTGCCCTCCTATCCTCCATTTGGTGATCCTCCATCATCTGGGCATACTCTATGGTCTTCATTAGGTCAGCGCCTTCATGAAGGTGCTCTCCATCATCTCATCAGACACACTCTGCACCCGTCCAGACAGTGCCTCGAACCTATCCATGTAGTCCCTCACTGTGCCATCCCGCTAGAGGGAAAGTAGCTGCTCCCGCAAGTTCTCTAAGCGAGGGTCGCGGAATCTTTCCACCAACATGTCCCTGATCTCCTCCCATGAGCGAAACGACGCATCTCCTCCCTCCACTGGTACAACGCGAGTGCCTTCCCATCTAGACACATAGCCGCTGCCTCCAATATCTAGTCCTTCGTTATGCGGGAGACCCTAAAAAATCTCTTTTTCCTGTAGATCTATGCCCAGGTCCTCGCAATCGAATACTGGCATCTTCAGCTCTTGCAGTCTGTCCGTCGTGAATGTTGCCTGGTCTCCGCGCCCTCCTCCGTGCATGGGGTGGTGATAATGTTGCCACATCTTCTGATGGGTCTCATAGCCACTCTGTGGGCCTCTCTCGCGGTCTCCATGCCCCCCTTGTGGGCCTCCTCCTCGGGCAACATAGTCTCCCCAACCGTCACCCCCCAACTCCATCTCCATGCTCCCCTCAAAGCCTCTGTAGCCTCATTCAGTCTCTCTAGGGCACCCCTCCTTGGTACGGGGTGGGTGTCGTCATCTGTCATCATATCAGGGTCTGGAGGGTCCTGAAACCATCCTCCATCATCACCGTACTCCTGGAAATTTTTCGGATAGAAATCCTCGTCGAATGCTCCTGTCGGGACGTCGGGAAAGGGCTGAAAACCTTCGTCGGATTCGTAACCACCTCGACGTGGGCCCAAAGGGCCGTGGGGAGCCCGCCTGGGCTCGACGGGGCCCTAACGGCCCTGAAAAGGGGCCGTAGGGCCCTGTCGGCCACTTTCCGGGCCCTAGCGGCCCTGTCGGTGGTCGACAGGCCAGCTGGGCCCTGCGTTTGCTTGTCGAGGATCGGGTGGCCCTAAAACAGGGCCGCCTGGGCAGTCTGATGATTTTCGGGACCCGCGCAAGGCTGCCGAGGCCAGCGGGGGCCCCGACCATGGTCGCCGGCCGCATATAGGTCTTCTACCGTCTCCAATTGGGCCGACCGAACCCATTGGCTGCTCTTAGGGTTCGGCCGGACCCCTCCTTGCCATCGTTGGGTCGTGTCGATCTCTTCTTTCCTCCACGGCTCCTCTTCGTCTTCGAAGTATCAATCGGCGTCGGAAAGCATCCACTCCTCGTAGTTTTCCACTTTTTCTTTCCCCTTCTTCAAAGGTATAACCTTTTTTGAAGGGCTAGTGTTTGCGCCGCCATTTCCACCCTATGCAGTGAGAATCGAAAGTTGAAAGATGATTTGCGCGTGGGTCGTCTTGTTTGTCTTGCTTGGCCGAGATCTTTTCTGTGATAGCCGTCAACCGTGATATTTTCTCGTCGTGCTCCATTAGGGTTTTCTTCATGCCCTCAATCTCGCCATTGAATTTCTCCTTCACCGCATCGATACGATCGTTGGATCTCGTCGCCGCCACCATGGATCGACGTGCTCTGATACGAAATTGATAGGAACTAAATAGAATTTGAAATTTTATTGAATAAACTAAAAATAAAATAAGATAACTTGGCTACAATCAAAGGGGTAAGCTCCCTTCCAAGACGCCAATTGATAGGGGATGTCCACACCCTCCCGAAGAACTATGAGAACTCTCCTCTAAATTACAGGTTTTCAAAATAAGCATGGGAAGCCGGCCGGCCCTAAAGGGGTATTTATACGCTTAACATGCAAAATTGCAACTAACCCCTTTATTAACAAATATAAAATTGCAAGAATACTCAAAAGTTGACGAATATGCCCCTGAATCTCATCTAGTAGCTGGCCCACTCCTCTTGCTCCGCCGCGAGTACGTAATGAGCCCATCACGGTAGTTTTTTTTAAATCCAAGCTTTCGGTTTATTTTCTTTTTTTCTGGAATTTATGAACTTGATGGATGACTTGGTTGTATGCTGAATTGTTGGGATTATGTTTTATTTTCTAAATCTCTGATTTGCTGTATAAAACTGTTTATAAATAAATTCCTATTTTCTTACAATTCATTAATCATCAACCCTCTAGCCATTCCCTTTGGACTGGATACATATCATGATTAATCTTTTGCAGTTATACATTAGGAACAATACTGTGTTGTCGTTCTCCTGCCTTGCTCATTTAAACTTGCTACTTAATTGCCATCTGCTCTATTAACTCACTAAATGGTAATCTGTAGATATTGTTTCATAAGCCAGAAGATCCCATGTTAAACATTTTACTCTGTTCGTATGCGGTTAAAATTTTAATGTGTGTATATTCTTTTGCCTTTTTGACATGATTTTATTGGGCAATACAACAGCTAATTACTTAAAATCTAGTCATGTTTCCGTTAATTTCCCAGTTTCCAGATGTGATTTACCTTATTGAAGGAACGATACTCTTTGATGGTTCAATCATGCACACCAGCTGTTGGAATTTAACGAATGGATGTGCGTTTAGGTCACTAGGAGACGATCTTGTATTTTTGCATATTGGATTGAAGGATTTACCTCAGGTATTTATCTACAATTTGTCTAGAATTAGTCCCTTTCTCAGATGGTGACATCCATAATTCTAGGATTTAGAAAAATCTTGCTAATTGTAGGAAGTAAATCTGAGTCTGTTCATGGACTATTGTACCCAGAGATCTTTAGGCTTGTATTGTTACCTATAATAGACATTATTTGAAGTTTTACCTATAATAGACATTATTTGAAGTGGCTGCCTTTACGACGTTTAAAGTTCAGTCCCTGTTTGGCAATTGATTACGTAGTTGGAGGTTCGGTCCTAAGCTTGGCAATCAAGTTCCCCAAACTAAGGGTTTGTTTAAGTTGACGGAGGGGTTTGTAATGAACATACAAACGTCTGTTTCTTTCATTTTGAATATTGGTAGTAGTTGTTAAACTATGTAATTGGAACTGTACATGAAGATATTGAAAATAGAATGAGATTCTTACAAACTCATAGTAGAACTTGAACACAACATGAGAAAACCTTGAGAACATAAACATAGGTGCTCGATGTAAAGTTCCCTGGTTATGTAATTTGGAGTGACATGCAACATAAACACTGATAACTTGAAAATCGTCACAGAACCTGACATGACATTGATATAGAACTAGAAATTGAACAAATATACACATGACATAGAGAAGCTTTTGGATACAACGGAAAAGATAATGTTTAATGTTTTGAATGCTTTCTAGTGAGATACTTTTTAACCTCTGTCCACGTATTGTTTGCCAATATACCACTGATGCCTTATTTGTTTAAAGTTAATATGCATGACTTTCAGATACCTTAATTGTTCATGACTTGACACTCTCATGCACTTGTTACACTTTGTTTACACTTTGTTCTATAGAGCACTTGTTCTATAGAGCACTTGTTCTGTAGAGCACTTTTAGATGCTTGTAACATTACTATGTTTTGTACAAAAACCGTTTGCTTGGATATAGATATAATCTACTTTAAACCAATCTTACGTCTCTCGGGTGTTGAACAGGTCTTTTAGGGTGTTTCAGAATCCTAGGATTAGCTTCCTTTCTTTTGAGCCATGCATCGAGTTTCTGAGACTACTCATTTAGGTATGTTTTTCGGTATATTTCTATTGTGCCTATTCTGTTTTCACATGTAACCAGCATGTCCTGCAGATTCTTGTTAATTATAATGGCATTAGAAACTGAGTCGTTACATCATATGTTCAAAGACAATTTAAAGAAAGTTCAGGCTAGAATGCAGCTTCAATATAATAAGCACAGGAAAGAGAAACGCTTTGATACAACAGATGTAGTCTTCCTTTAACTGCAACCTTACAAACAGGTGTCCTTAAGTTCTAAAGGGAAGGAGTTTCCGGGTTGTGTTGACAATATGAGTTTTTTTATCTTTAAGAGCCTTTATTTATAGCGTGTGAGTTGTAGAACTCTCTTTCCGAACTTGTTTCACGAGTGAGTTGACAAGCTAGCTTGACTTCATAATTATTGCGAGTTTACAATCAAGAAATGATCCGAAAATGGATCTTTGGTTTATTTGATATTGTTCCTTTTAATCGTAATCAAAGATGTTTTTTGTTTGGATTGTCTTTCTTCTTAGAACAAAGAAAATCTAAGAGCCTAAAAGAATAAAGAAGTTAGCTTCTATCTACTATGAACATTATGAGATACTAGAGAAGATTGGATCAGTTGCTTATATGTTAGCCTTACTTGAAGGTTCTCAAGTCCATTCGGTATTTCACGTCTCTCTGCTGAAACAGAAGTTAGAAGTTGGGTGCTGATACTCATCTTTTCCATTAAATTACCAAGTTTTAAGGGTTGGTCCTAATATGATCCTGAACTTATTCTTTGGCGATGGGCTAGACCAGTGTAGGGAAGATGAGTATTAGAAGTACTAGTTCGGTGGAAGATGGGATGAGAAATGATGCCACTTGGAAGGAGAGCTGGGGCCTAGTTAGAAAATTCCCAGATTCGATCTTGTGATACAATCGTAGTTTGAGGAGGGAAGGATTGTGACAAACTGAACTCAAAGATTGAGTTCAGTCTTGTATCAGGGTATCTGTCTAAGCTCACTACAAATTTAGGGTTATTTTCTAAGTGTACTACAAACGGGTGAATTTTGTTTTTGAATCTTCCTCATTGGATTGAGAATGAGTCTGAAGGATAAAAAGATAACAATTTAGCAGCTCGGTTAAAACCAATGTTAGAGAACTCACTTTCGGTTTGGGTTTTGATCTTTATGTAAATTTTATGTTTCGGATAGTTTCACTTGTTTCGAATGTTTCGGAGTTTTGTTTCATTTCGTTTTGTCCGATAATTTCGATAGTTAATATTATTAAGAAATATTATTTCTGAAATATTATTTATTATTAGTTAATATTAGTTCAGAATAATTTTTAATATAAATACGAAAAATTGTAGTGCAAAATATGAAAAATTGTAGGAAAATGGTAATGAAAATACGAAAAATGTTAATGAAAAAGTGCAAATTTCAATTTGGAGACGCTCTACGTGCGATACGTGTTCACATGTGCCACACGTGAACAGAAATCCATCTTATCGAGTGTTGCTAGTTGCCTCACATAATTGCTCGACATATTTAATTTATTTACAAGTTTTCCATTCTCTCTATTAAATGAGCGTAAGTTAATGCCAGACTTGTAAATAGCTTTAATATGTTGAGCAAAATATGCACTGTGGCTAGTAGCACTCGTTAAAAGTGAGGGCATCTCATCTTTTTCATTTCACCAAAAAATCTAAAATCAAACCTTGCTTCATTGCCCGTGCGTGTGCCCTCCCAGCTCGACAAATGTTGATTGAAATCTTCGGTTATCATCACAAATTGATGAAGATAAAAAATCTACTGATTACGATGAAGATCAACAAATTGCATCATCGATCAAATGATGATTATCAGATATTTTAGTAGTTTACCGGCTTTGAAAGGGCTCCTGTGGTAGAAGACCATAGATCCAGAAAAAAGTAAGAAAATTTTAATTTTTTTCTCTTATAAAATTATACGAAAAGATTTAATGTAATTATTTGTTGCTTCATATGTTTTTAATTTAAATCAATTTTCTATATATTTTCTGCTCTGCTCTTCTTCCTTATTGGTTTCAGACGGAACAGTTAAGTTCCGATTAGTTTCGACCAAAATTGATCAGGAGATGGTTCCAGCTGAAACCGAGATATAGCTGTAGTTTCGTATTAGTGTGCTTCGAAACTGATACGAAATGTTGGATACCTTCGATACCTGAGGATATAGAGCAGTACCTTGAACCTTGAAACACATCCGTGTCGATATGTTAAGTGAATTTATCACATCCCTTCTTCCTTTTAAGTTGATGGGCCCTGCTGGTAGTTAAGTTCATACCTGCCTTATGGCTGCCATAGTACGCCAACTGGTTAATTACCAGTTGGAGAGATTATTCTAGCATCTTCCACCACTGTTTTCCCCAATAAATTGGATTTGATTTCTTACGGAGAATCTTAACTTGTATATAAAACCATAATTTTGTCAATAAAATCCTAGTTTCTATGTTCTTCCCCCATTTCTTGCTTTTTTTTTTGAATTTTCTTGTGAAGTCTTGGAATAAACTGGAATGGCGGGAGGGAAGGAATGAGTTAGGTTTACCGGTGCCAGTTCAACTGAGCAGCTGCTTGTAACAGGAGGTAAGTTGCCAATCAGAGGAAATTGAGATTCTGGACTTGGTCATTGAAACGATGGTGTGGTTTATGGTTGGGTCATTAAATTGGGAATATGACATGTTTTTAAAAATATTTTAGTTCTAGTTCTATGTTTGGAACTGTGAGGGTATCCTTAGGTTAGAGCACACAAGTTAGGTTTACCGGTGCCAGTTCAACTGAGCAGCTGCTTGTAATAGGAGGTAAGTTGCCAATCAGAGGAAATTGAGATTCTGGATTTGGTCATTGAAACGATGGTGTGGTTTATGGTTAGGTCATTAAATTGGGAATATGACACGTTTTTAAAAATATTTTAGTTCTAGTTCTATGTTTGGAACTGTGAGGGTATCCTTAGGTTAGAGCACACAAGTTTTTTTCTTTCTGTTTTTTTTTCACACAATCAGTTAGTGCAACCTTTATCCATTTTAATTCATACCTAAAATTTGATGGCTTTCCTTCCGTCCGTAGCTTGTCTGATTTTTAAACTGTTTATTTGCAGATCACGTCCCGTATGTGGAGTATGGTGATTGTGCGATATTCAATGATGAGAATGGAGGCATAATTGAAAGTCTGAAACGACAGAAAATTTTTGATTTGGACTCAGAACTCCCAAGTGCCTGTTTACCGGACTGGTTGGCTACAAAGGTGTTGGTTGGCTCCTGGCTCGAAGTGGCAGCAGAATATGAACTCTGGGTGGCTTCTAAAGGAAGTGAGGCCTATAAAATTTATTTCTCTGACCTTTCATGGCCCATTGGGAAGGCTCTCCATTTGAAGCAAACTCATGCTGTGAAGCAGCGACTGGGCATTACAAATCTCAATGCCTCTGAGAAAGAAGAAGAGGTCTCCTTCTTTTCTTATTGTTTGTTGGAAACCTTTTATACAATGACTGTGGAGAAGAACCTTAAGTTCTAGCTACCAACAAGGTATACGGACGGACCCCTTATAACTGGTAAATATAAGAAGGCCCTGGTCCTCAAGGAGTATCTACAATTGCTACAACCAGCAAACCCTCTCTAGGTCACAACATATGTGCCTAAATATCTCTAAGGACTTGGACATTCATACAATCCATTCATTTGACTTGTGATGCTCCTTAGACAACCAACTCAGAAGGAGATTAGTTACTTTTGGACTTGTTCTTTTGTATCTTTTATGTACCCTCTCGGTTAACGATGAATGAATGTGATATGTGTTCTTTCTTTTATATCAAATGATTAGCCTCCTAGAAAGTCCATGATATGTGTTCTTTTCAACTGGCAGATATATCGGGAGGCAAATGTAGCATATGAGGCTTTATCTCAGAGGTTAGGGGAACAGACATTTTTCTTCGATAACAGGTAAAACTCAATTTATTGCTCCAATGTAATACATAAGAAGCTACTTTCATGTTCAAATAAGATGTGTAATGTAGGTCTCTTTTTATTACCTTTTTAATTTAGCGCTAGTCTAAATTTGTAATGAGTATGTGGTACTTAATTTTGATTTGGTTTTGCGCAGGCCAACAAGCTTGGATGCTATTTTCCTTGGGCATGCCCTTTTTGTACTTCATGCCCTGCCTGTAAGTTCTGGTAGTTATGACGCTTAGTATAGTGGCAAGACTTCCTAGCTAGTCAACAACTTTTCTATTGTTCTCCGATCTGCTTCTAAGAATGTTATTATTTGATAATCTAGCGGAGGGTTGGAATTTGGATTATACATCAAAATGAACAATTTTTTGTCCTTTCTTTTTTTAAAATACTAGCTTTTTGGCATTTACATGTATTCCATGAAGATAACAATCCATCATTTTTGCTTTGCAGGAGTAAAAGAAAAACATGCTACATAATTGATGAGAATAAAGCATTTTCTTAGATTCTTTACATTGGTTAAACGATTTAGTGCATAGTCAACTTTACTAAGTGATTATCATACGAGGAACGACATGGTGCAAGGTGTAGGTTTATTATGAATATATTAGTTAAAGGTCTTTGATACGCTTCTCGTTGCGTATGTAGCTGTTTGAGATATTGGTGTGTCATATAAGCACTTGGTCTTCATTTGAGGACAATGCCTAACAAGCGTAAATTTGTGCATTGGCATAGAGTAGCCGTGTTTTAGGAAGTTGTGGTAGCATTGAAAAGCTTCATGGTTACCTCGTTTGACAAAATATTTAAAGGAGAAGGCAACATATATGTTTGGATAGGGGAGGCAAATTGGCCCTTTGTTGCGCTATAATTTTAATGTAATCTTGAAATGATAATGAATTCGAAATGGAATATTCGCATCCCTTAATATCATAGTTCTGAATATCAACATGTATACTGTTTTCAAGGGTCTTCAACTACAATATGGCAAAAATAAGATTTCTGTATGTATTGTTTTGATCCCAAATCTGCCAACATTTGGATATCGGTTTCCATATTGGGCTGTTCAATCCTTAATGCCATGGTTTGATAACTCAGTTTCAAATTAATGTTATGAAATTTTAGGTATCACATGTTCCATTTCATAGGGTTTGTATTAAATTTCGGTTTTGCCTATTTTGTAGATTTCATTTCAGGCTTTGGTTTGAATGAGTTTGGTGTATATGTATATAAACATAGTTATTTACTATATATAGTTATATAATATTTTTAGCTGAAATTTCTTAAGGATTTTGGTCAGCCTTTTACAATTTTATTAATATAAGATAATTAAATTACTTAACATAAAGGGGCAATGTGCATAAACCTGATCTCATGAATTTACACATCATACTTGGGTACTACTACTATGGGACGAAAATATTAGGCAAAATACAAAAGAAACTTTACTCAACATCATTATCATCCAACACCATTATCATCTGGTTATGTTGCATAATAATGAGGAGGATACTAATATTGCATTTAATTTGGTCCTAGATACCATCATGTTAGTATATGCCGATGGCTGATTCTGCTCGATAAAAGGCATGGAATGCCTGCTTTGATTGCTAAATTGCTCATCGATATTTGAATCATACATGTTATGTGTAACACCCCGTTTCCTGGTACCATTACATTTTTGTTATATGTGCAGATCCTGCAAAGTTCCAGTGAAGCCAATATAGAGCGAACAGAAAATTTCGTAAATGAAATAGCTTTACTCATCCTTCAAAAGAGGTACAAAACTCAACTAAACAAGAACTAATAATCTTTCATTCTAAACAATAAGGAAAGTAACTAAACAAAAGTAAACACTCTTCTTACTACTCTGGGACTCAAAAATCAGCACGCTCCACATGAGATTCTAACTCCTCGAAAGCTTGAGCCTCCTCGTACTCTGGTTCAATTTCTGTTGAAAAACAATTTGAAAGGATAAAGTAGACAATATTTACAATAAACAACAATTATAACTTTCATGCAACTGTAGTCCTAAATAAGCCAATAACACTAAGCACTAGACTGTATCTATCTAACTAGAATATTCCTCTTTTTTATATATATACTCATAATGTAAAGGGAAAGAGTGAGCTAAAGAACCACGTCGGGTTTCACAGGCGAGCTCACATGTAGCCTAAATTTCATTGGTCCAAGGTATCATTAGAGGACCCAGTCAAGTCATTCAATTCCGTCAATGAGCGTAGTCTCTGCCACTCTTTCTACATTTAATTATGAGTTTTCGAAACCCCCACGTCCTACATATTTCAGTGTTCATTTCAATTAACATCTGGTGTTCTGTTCTCTTTAAGTTATGTAAAATGAATAGTGCATCAAACTCTATAGCAATTATTCCAATGTGTCAATATTTTACAATTAATACATTTACTTGCACCATTCTATTTACAAAACTTATCTTCTAATATAACAACGCTATCAATCAATTTTTATGTTATAAAAACTTTATTCTTAACACAACAAAACATTTTCTAAAGCATCCAAATCTTTCAAACCATACAAACCATACAAACTGAAAACAAATCATTTTAAATAAATTAAAACATTGATAGGATCAAATTCGTGATACTTAGGCATCCAAAAATATGTCATTAGGGTCTACCATGCCCGAGGGGAATCTCATTAGAATCTGAAAATAGGAACCATGACTAATCTCAATTAAAATCCCACCAATCAGTCATATGTGCTACTGAACATTCTGATCTGTAAGCGAACAAACAAAAATATAAGCATATAATGACTGAACATGGAAAACTACACAGAACCGTGGGTAATGAACAAAACAGCCGCTGATACGATCAGCCACAAGAACACAGAACATCGGCAGGTAATCAAAACAGCAAATCACAAATCAGCTGAACAGAACCACTGAAGAGGGAGAAACCCCGGCTGCAGACCATAAAGCCAAACACTAGAACAAATGTACGGGGTTGCGGCAAAGTTGCCGCCTTGTCCTAGAGATGCCCTATTTTTCAAGAGGAGGGAATCCCCTTTGTTTAAAAACTGAATCATCATTTCCTTATCAAACCCCTAATTTTCGTAACAAACTAGAAGCACAAAAGAGTATAATTGACATTTAAAGTAAAGAAGGTCCACCGTGAGCGTAGAAAGGCAAAGCCGAAATCAACCTAGGAAATCCAGAGAATAATCGGAAGCAATCGGAACCCAATCGAAAACTTTGAAGAAGAAATTAATTTTTGTATGCAGAAAACTCGAGATCTGAGCATCATTTAAATAGAAAAGAGACCATGTAAATATATGTGAGAGAGAGTTCTTATATGTGAGAGAGTCGGATCCCTCAGAAGTCGGCGTGTGGCGCGATACACGTTAGGGTTTCGAATTTTTCGAATCGCCGTCGGTTGCGTCGATCGCTCGATCGATCGCCGTTGATTTTCATTCCCCGTGAGAGCACGGACGAGGGGCAAAAGCGGGTCGGGGCTTTTTTGGGGTTGGTTGAGTGAAATGAGTAGTTTTAAATTGTATTGGGTTTTTATAAAAGAAGTTGGGCCAAGCTGTGGGCCTGTGTTGGGCTTTAATAAAATGGACCATTACATCCTCCCCATACAATAAATTCCGTCCTTGGAATTGGAAGAGTTAATACTTAAATAAATAGGGGTAGCGCTCCTTCATCTCTTCCTCTCGTTTCCAAGTAGACTTGACTGGTGCATTACGATGCCACAATATCTTCACCAAATTGATCGTCTTCCTCAAATTCTTCTGCTGTCTATCAATAATCTCCACTGGCTGCTGCTCGTACGTCAGATCTGAACGCGCTGAAATATCTGAATGGTCTACCATGTGCGTTGGATCACCCACATATTTGCGTAGCTGCGATATGTGGAACACATTATACACTCCTTCCAAGGATGACGGTAGTGCAATCTTATAAGCCACTTCTCCAACTCGTTCTATCACTTCAAACTGTCCAATGTAGCGTTGGATGAGCTTTCATCGCCAGCCAAAATGTATCAGTTCCCGATTCGGCGTATTCTTCAGAAAAACCTTGTCTCCTGGCTGAAACTCTAGATGTCTTCGTTTTGAATCAACCCAATGCTTGTACCTGTCTTGTGCCAACTGCAGTCTCTCTCTGATCGTCCGTACCAAATCGAATGCCTCTACTATCATCTCAGGTCCCATCAATTCTCGATCTCCAATGTTGTCCCAGCTCAAGGGGACCGACACTTTCTTCCATATAAGGCCGCAAAAGGTGCCATCCAGATGGATATTATTATATGCAAATTCCACGAGGTGTAGGTGATTTCCACGACCCCCTTGAAATCCAACATGCATGCTCTTAACATGTCTTCTAAGATCTGGATGATGCGCTTTGACTGTCCATCTGTCTGTGGATGATATGCAGTGCTAAACTTGAGATGAGTGCTAAGATTCTTCTGTAAGCTCTTCCAAAAATGTGATGTGAACCGGGTATCTCTGTCTAAAACTATGCTCACAAGTACTCCGTGGAGTCTAACAACCTCTTCCATATATCTCTTGGCCAGAACCTCTGTAGACTGACCAACTCTGAAAGGTATGAAGTGTGCAGATTTCGTTAATCGATCCACAATGACCCAGATGGCGTCGTTCTGCTTCTTGCTTCGAGGTAAGTCAGTAACAAAATCCATTGTGATATGCTGCCATTTCCACTCAGGAATAGGCAGTGACTGCAATAATCCGACTGCAATAATCCTGCAACTCTTTGGTACTCAGCCTTAACCTGCTAGCACACTAAACACTTTGACACACTCCGCATAACACTTCTCTACATTCTGTGCCACCAATAGTGTTGCTTCAGATCCTGGTACCACCTGGATGGATGGAATATGGCGAACTATGAGCTTCCTTCAACAGCTCCTCTCTAACCTCTCCAAATGATACACAAAGCCTGGTGCCAAATCTCAAAGATACATCTGAATGTATCGTGAACTCTGGCCGATGTCCAGCCATTGCCAACTCTCTGATTTTCTGTAGCTTAGTATCTTCTAGCTGCGCAACCTTGATCCTGTCTACCAAGCTGAACTGTATCTGAAGATCCATCGATGAGAAAGTCAGTCCTGGTAGTAACACATCAATCTCCATCTTCCGTAACTTCTGCTGGAGTCTCTATTGAGTCGTAAGGGTAAGCACCGCTGGAAGTTGACTCAGCGCATCGGGCACAACGTTGACCTTTACTGGATGATACTGAAGGTCAATGTTGTAATCTGCCATCAACTCGATCCATCGCCTCTGCCACATATTAAGGTCCTTCTGGTCGAAGATATACTTCAAGGTTTTATGGTCCGTGAATATCTTCACACGCTCTCCTAGTAGAAAGTGCCTCCAAATCTTCAACTCGGAAATGACGGTTGCTAACTCCAAGTTATGGGTGGGGTAGTTCTGCTCATCTTCCTTCAGTTCTCTCGATGCATAAACTACCACACGTCTATATTGATGCAGTACATATCCGAGACCCTTGTCGGATGCGTCACAGAAAACTTCGAATCCTCCCGATCGGTCTGGAATAGTAAGCACTGGCGCGGTAGTCAATCTCTTCTTCAGTTCCTGGAACGCCTCGTCACAAGACTTAGACCAAACGTAGACTACATCTTTCCGCGTCAATCGGATCATAGGTTTTGCAATCTTCAAAAAGTTCGGAATGAACCTCCCGTAATAACCAGCCAAACCCAGATAACTCCGAATCTCAGACATTGTCTTAGGAGCTGGCCACTTCTGAACGGTAGCTAACTTCTCTGGGTCTACCGCAATCCCTTCTCCTGATACTACATGACCAAGAAATCCCACCTTCATCCCGAATGCACACTTGCTACACTTAGCATGCAACTGGTGTCGTATCAATGTCCCTAGGATCATCCTCAAGTGTGCTGTGTGCTCCTGCTTGCTCTTCGAATATATCAAAATGTCGTCAAGGTAAACCACCACGAACTTATCCAGATACTCGTTCAGCACTTGGTTCATTAGGCTCATGAATACCGCGGATGCATTGGTCACACCAAACGGCATTACCAAGAAATCGTATTGTCCATATCTGGTGTTGAACGTCGTCTTGTTAATGTCCTCCCGCTTGACTTTCAGTTGATGATAACCGCTCTGTAAATTCAGATTAAAAAGATGCACGAACTCTCAAGCTGATCAAACAAGTCTTCGATGCGTGGTAGATGCACTTTATTCAACTCTTTATAGTCCACACATATCCTCCTAGTCCCTTCCTTCTTCTTTACCAACAATATCGGAGCACTCCATGATGTTGAGCTAGGTTGAATCCAGCCTTCTGCAAAAGATCGCCCAGCTGAGTCCGAACTTCAACCAATTTTGATGGGGCTAGACTGTAAGGATTCCTGGAGTAAGGTTGAGCTCCTGGCACTAGCTCGATCACAAACTCCACGACTAGGTCTAGGGGCAATCCTGTAAGGCCATTCGGAAATACGTCTGAAAACTTCTGTACTATCGCCGGTCTCTGTTGTAGCATCCAGAGAAGTCATCACAGCATTCGTAAGTTTGGCTCTGTACTCCACTGGTCCTTCGGATCGGCTTCAACTGACGAATTCAAATTTCAGGTGGTTTGGGATGGTAATCAATTGTGGTATGAAAGGTCCCTAGCCAGTCCATCCCGAATAAAGCATCAAAACTCAGTATATCAATGACCAAGAAGTTGGCATAAAGCTCTCATTTGCAAATGACTACGGGGCAGTTTGGATATCCACTAGTCGTCTGCAACACACTACCTCATGTCTTGACATCCCAGCCCGAAGTGAGAGGTGAAATGGAAATAGCGTGTCGGTTAGCAAACTGTGAGCCATAAACCAATGCGAAGCCCTGGAATCAAAGAGTGCAAGGACAGGGTTGCTAGCTACCAACACAATTCATACGGTCGCGAAAACTATGTCTAAGCATACATCATACAATTAAACAAATTGAAAGATAATGGTAAATTTGTACCCGTAATGACCTGATCTGTAGCCTCGGCCTCCTTAGCTGTTATGGTGAAACGTCTGACGCTTTGGGGGTGGAGCCTGTGGTCGCACCTGCTGAAAACCTCTTCGCTGCGGTGGGGGTCCACGTTGAGCATTTCCCGCTGTAGTTGTAGCTGATGCAGCTGTCAGTGCTGGACATGCTGGTCTTTATCCCTTTTGGGGGCAGTCTATGGCAACATGGTCATCTGCTCCACAAATTAGGCACTGGTTCAGCAGATATCGGCACTCAGACTTGACGTGTCCTGGTTTGTTGTAATAGTGGCAGACGGTCTGTTGTCTGCGCTGTTGTGGCTGTTGTGGATGTGGTGGGGTTGGCATCTTAAAGATGTCTGCTGTGCTGGTCGAGGCGCCTGTCGGTTAGAAGGCGGAGGAGGTCATCTCTGAGGGGAACTCACTTGTCGTTCTAGATCTTCCTTCTGTTGCACGTACTCATAACCTCGATCTGCAGAGAGTACTCTGTGAGTTTTCAGCTAATGTCACGCTAGTTGTTTTTGAATCTTGATGTTCAAGCCTTTTTGAAAACGCTGAGCTCTATCCCATGGATCGGACACCACATTCTTCGCGAACCTGTAAAAAGACAACTTGTTAGTAAATTACATACATATATAGGTCAACTTTGTAAGTTGAAATACATACTTGATCAGTCTGGAAAATTCAGCGTTGTATTGTTCAACATTCATGGAGGCTTATTTCAGATTCATAAATTGGGCATGCAATGCCCTCTTTGCCTCTGTAGAAAAATACACAGCATTAAACTTCTCTTTGAAGGTGTTCTATGAATTCGGCTGTGTCAAGCGATCCTCCTCTGAATCCCACCACGACATGTCGTTTTCAACCAATTGTAACTTTGCATTGTCCACTCATGAATCTGACGCAATCCGTGCTGCTCTTAGCATGGTAGCTATGCGGCGTAGTCATTCTTCTGCAGCAAGAGGTCCATCTGTTCCTTTGAAAACTGGTGAACGTAGTGATCTGAATTGTTGTACTCCACCTTCTCGTTTGTGCTCAGGCTCCCTTTGCAAAGCTCGGATCATCTCTCGTAAAGTCTGATCTGAAATCTGGATTGTCGCTGCAGGCCGCTTAGGCTGCTTAGTATTGTTGCTGCTGCTATTATTTCCATTGTCGACGTGATGATTTATGTCATTGCCATTGTCGTCGGGATCGTTGAGGTTGGGATCGATGTTGGCATCCTCGTTGTCAATGTAATCATTAAGCTGGTCATCGACGTCGTGGTTGTTGTCATTGCCATAGTTGACATTCTCATGAACGATGTGATTGGCGTTGTTGTTGGGGACATTGTTCATAGTCCTAGATCTATGCCCATCACTGTGATTTCCTTCCAAATCTGCATGGGTAATGATTGGATTGCTCCCAGTACCGCATCGACGATTGTATACTTTCTGTATTCCAATGAAGGATGTCAGTTCAATTGTTCATTTATGAGCTTTCTGCTCGCTCTATACTGTTCACGAGTTGTTTTGCGGGAACCTGCATGGGCCACCACGTGCAACTCCCTGTTTCCGTGTATCATTACATTTTTGTTATTTGTGTGGGTCTTGCAAAGTTCCAGTGAAACCAACATAGAGCAAATAGAAAATTTCATAAAAGAAATAGATGTATCCATTCTTCAAAAGAGGTACACAACTCAACTAAATAAGAACTAATAATCTTTCATTCTAAACAATAAGGAAAGTAACTAAACAAAAGTAAACACTCTCCTTACTACTCTGGACTAAAAAATCAGCACGCTCCACATGAAATTTTGACTCCTCAAAAGCTGGAGCCTCCTCGTACTCTGGTTCAGTTTCTGTTGAAAAACAATTTGAAAGGATAAAGTAGACAACATTTACAATAAACAACAATTATAACTTACATGCAACCCTAGTCCTAAACAAGCCAATAAAACTAAGCACTAGACTGTATCTATCTAACTATAACATTCCTCTTATATATATATATATACTCATGATGTAAAGGGAAAGAGTGAGCTAAGGAACCACCTCGGGTTTCACAGGCGAGCTTACATGTGCCCTAAATTTCATTGGTCCAAGGTATCATTAGAGGACCCAGTCAAGTCATTCAATTCCGTCAATAAGCGTAGTCTCCGTCACTATTTCTACCTTTAATTATGAGTCCCTAAAAATCCCATGTCCATCTACCTATTTCATTGTCCATTTCAATCATCCTTTGGTTCTGTTCTCTCTAAGTTATGTAAAATGAATAGTGCATCAAACTCTATAGCAATTATTCCAATGTGTCAATATTCTAAATTAATACATTTACTTGCACCATTTTATTTATAAAACTTATCTTCTAATATAACAATGCTATCAACCATTTTTATGTTATAGAAACTCTATTCTTAACAAAACAAAACATTTTCTAAAGCATCCAAATCTTTCAAACTATACAAGCTGAAACTAAATCATTTTTAAATAAATTAAAACATTGATAAGATCATATTCCTGTTACTTAGGCATCCAAAAATATGTCATTAGGGTCTACCATGCCCGAGGGAAATCTCCTTAGAATCTGAAAATAGGAATATCGATTAATCTCAATTAAAATCCCACCAATCAGTCATATGTGCTACTGAACATTCTGATCTGTAAGCGAACACACAAAAATACAAGCATATAATGATTGAACATGGAAAACTACACAGAACCATGGCTAATGAACAAAACAGTCGCAGGATACACTCAGCCACAAGCCACAAGATACACTGGATGATCAGATTGTCTACCGTATGCATCGTTTATTTCAGGGTTTGAGGTATCGGCTGATACCATTAGGTATCGGTCGTATCGTATCGGTATCGGCAGTTGACGATACCGAAACCAAGGGTTAGTTTCAGTATTGGCCGATACCAACGGTATCGGTCAGTTTCGGCCGATACCTGCCGAAACTGACCGATACCGGCCGAAACTAACTGATAGCGTTCAGTACCGGTCGAAGTAGGAGGAAGAAGATTGTGTAATTAAATAAAAATTCTCTAAAAAACCCAAAAAATTTCGTAAATCAATAGGTTGCATAGAAAGCTCGGTTAAAAGAGAGAAGAAACCCCTAGGGGTTCGGCTTAAAAATGATGAAGAATTAGACGAAGAAGAGGCAAAACCAAGAAAAAATTGCTGAAAAAGAAGAAAACGAACAAACGGAATATGAAAAAATTGAACTCACCTCATCGCGTTGTCGCCTTGCCGAACCTGCCTCCTGCATCGCCGAACCCGCCTCGACCATCTAGCGTGAGAGTGAGAGAGAGAGCAAATAGAGAGAGAGAGAAAGAGGCCTGAGTTGCATTTCAAGAGAGGTTGCGTTCTTTAAAAAGGCAAACTTGTAAATAAGTGGTATGTGCGTAAAGTAAAACAGTCGGTGCGTATATAAAGCGGATATTTTGTGGCAACCATGTAAATAAGTGATATGTGCGTAAAGCAAAATGGTGGGTGCGCAAAGCAACGCCCATCGATTTTTTTGGCAAACGTGTAAATAAATGGTATGTGCGCAAGGTAAAACGGTGGGTGCGCAATGCAAGCTTTAGGATCTATTCATTTATCTAATAGTTAGTATTTAAGTACCAAACTTTAGGTATTTAGTATTTGATATGATTACGAACTCAAATTTAGTTTATCTATTTAGTATTTAGTATTTGATAGTATATGATTAATATTTTAGTTTATTAAGTATTTAATAATATTTTATAGGTTTAGATTTAAGAAACTCCGAAACCATCAATGTATATACATATTTAAAGTATCTCCGAAACCGAAATCGAAACCCGAAACGAAACTGCAGACACTAGTGATACAGACGAAACCGAAACTTGCTTCCGAAACCGCCGAAACGGACGATACCGATACCGAAACCTAAATTTTGGGAAGAACGATACCCAGACCGAAACCAAGACATAAAACCTTGGTTTATTTTGCATTTTGTTGTTACATATCATATTCTATGTACTTGTGTAAATGAGTTGTATCAAAAAAACTGTCCGTAGTAGCATGATTGTAATTTGAAGTACTACAACCTCTCTATTTACTGTATGCATCCTTTATTTTTCATTTTGTTGTTACATGTCTATTCACTATACTTATGTAAATGAGGTGAATCAGAAAAACTGTTGGTTGTAGCATGATTGTAATTTGAAGTACTACGTCCTCCATCGATGGGACCCTTCATCATTGGGTGACCAATCATTCTTTTAAATTGCCATTTTCTTTCGCTTATCATTTCTTTGCACTTGCCATTGGCTTAGTCATGTCTGGTAGCTTTTAGGTTGTTCAACTTCTGCAAATGCTTAATCTAAGTAATGATTTTCTTTGCATCTAGGAATTTGTCTTTTGTTTCTCTAATCCATTTCATTAGTAGATCCTTCTAGGGAAAATATGATCAAAATCAATAACTTGATCATCATTTATTTTTCTCTCTTAATCTCATGCTATAATATACAAAAATCGGATTTTAAGATTTTTTATTGTTAATCTATTCTTGATCTTTGTGTGAATGAATGCGAATATGGTCTAATTTCATTCACAATTAAAAGATGAAGTTGTTTGGCTTAAAGCATGTAGGAATCGAAGCTTACATTCTTCTAATGATTAATCAACATTTAGACAAAAGTTTATCTAGACAAAACATATTTTAATTCATGCGAACATACAAAATTTTGAACTTTCTATACATTCTCGGAGTGGCCTACTTTGTTGCAATATATGTTTTTTTAAAGTTAAACGCATCAACTTTCATCATTTATAACTTCGCATACAATAATGATCAATAATTGTAGACTATGGATAAGTAGATCGATTCTAATAACAAAATAAAAATATCAAACCAATTTACTTGTTTATCTATATCAAGGTGCTTCGTATTGTCTAACTTCAACCTCTCAACTTCATGTCTAGTTATGTTGTTATAGTACTGGAAATGAGGATTCAAAAATATCCTACAGATGAATTATAATATGTAAATAACAATTTGTATTACATTAAATTTAAATTTAAAGTATAACATATACTACTGATCCGCAGCATAAATATCCTGATATAGCTGCTTAACATATCTTTCATCGATCATGTTCCATCATTTTTTAGCCTTCATCGATATTCCTTTTAATTTATTTTGTTCGCTCTATAACCTTATAAATGTAACTTATTACAGCGTTATAATCACTATCAATAATCCTTAGAAATTTCACTAATGGCTCAAATAAAAGGATACCATTTAAATTTTTTTACCAGAAGTAGTCATCATGAATTAAGTAGTACATGTAACTCGCAAATATTCGATTGTTGGGTTTAAGCTTAGAAAAGTTCTTGGATCTACTATGATGTAATCTTTTCTTTAAAACATCACGATACATAATGTAATAAAATGAGTTGCAAATCTTGTGATTACAAGTCTAATCAAATCTTTTCCACTACTCTCTTTTCTCATCAAGCTGAGTAACTAACATTTATGATGTATAAATTTGGTTGCAGCTGATGCCATATGATGATATTTTTGATGTCATCCTCTTTTGACATGTTAAAAAAAATCAAATCAATTCAATGTGTTGCATATGAAAACCAATAAAGATGTTATCCTTTTACGTCAACAATTATCCAGCTAATTTATAGTTTAGTACATTGTCAATAGCTAATGGAAATCTATACACTCCAATTATATTGATACTAGTCATAACACATGATCATAGGTCACGTGGCATTCAAAATACTTTCCTGAAATTTTTTAACCTATTCAAAATCTTCTCCTAAAAGAAATTTGTAGCCTCTTTAAAATCTCCCAAAAAATTTCTTCTATCAAAATTTTTTAAACTAAATTCAAACTAAAATTTAGTTTCCAAAAAGAATTTATTTCCTCGTCAAAATTTTAGTTTTTCTCAAAGTTTAGTTCCATTCTGATTTAGTTTCCCTCAAAATTTAAAATTTTATTTCCTTCAGATTTCGTTCCCGCAAGATTTTAAATTAAAACTTAATTCTCCTAGAAATTTAGTTTCCCAAAATTGTAGGTCCCAAAATTTAGTTCTCTAGGTTTAGTTTTTCCTAAAATTTTAGAGATTCCCCACAAATTTCTCTCCAAAATTTTAGGATTTACCCCCCCAAAATTTTTACAAACTCTCATCCTAACCATTGATTCTCTAAGATTAAATACCAGTCGTCCTTCTCTTAACACTTTAGTCCAAATCAGTAAACGCATTCAAAAAACATCTCTCAATTGTGTAATAGATATTTATACATAAAATCAAATATATATGAACCATTTTGATATTTATCGGTTGCATCCACAAAATTAAGGAACACTATCCCATAGGTCAAACAATCAAGAAAATTAATTAGTTTTCTTTCTATTTTGTGTAATCCAACCATCACACATAAGTGTGCATACGAACTCATCCTAATAACTATAAAATTTTTGTATACAAGCTTATCTCCTCTTCATCTTTAAATAAGTGTTAGAATACTCCTAAGTAGTGGGTAGAGGCACACCACAACCTATGCAGGTAAAAGAACTAGCTATGGTTTAGTAGTATGGATTATTGCAACATTATATGGAATGACAGTTGTACATAAATTTGGTTACCATTCTATCCAGATATTTTTAGCATCTTTGATGCTTTTCCTTGTAGCATTTATGGCAAATTGTGTGAAAACAATATAGGCTGCGAGCAGAGATGTACCAAAGTGCACACTTTCCTCGACTTGAGAATTACAAGGTGGTCTGAATACAAGGAAAGAAAAGAAATACAATCTCTCGAGCGCAACAAAAATAAATAAATGAAAATATATGGACACCCCTCATCAACCTATAGCTCAAAACTTGGCGTCCTGAACTATGAACTCAACGTCCTTGTACACGGGAGTCTCCTGATAGACCGAAGACTCCACTTAGGCTGGAGTCTTCTCGTACACCTGGTCAACACCTAACTGTGCAACAAAATGTAGAGCCGCTAGGTCAAGGTAAATTTACAATAATTCTAGAAATTGTCATTTAAAATGAGCAAGACTGAAACTAAAGTAGGAACATGTAATAAGAAACCAAGGACAAGCATGTAATACAGTAAACAACGTAAGTGAGCATGACCGAAATAAGGCAGGAACAGATATGTAAGTGACAATATATAAAGACATGTATGCAGAGTAAGAATAACCTACAAATACTATCAGGAGAACAAGACACACAAGTGACAGTAAATGGAAATAGAAACATGCATGCTAATCAGGTCTCAGTTTAAGTTTATGTTAGCAGTGCTCTATTAGTTATTTCAGTCATAGACGGTGACTCATATCGGGTACGCAACTCTAACATGAATATAGTCCTGAGATAACCCTGCTACTAGTGTGAATAGCGGAAAATGGATACAATAGCATAACCCCACATTCTATAAAAGAAGAGGAAATTGGAGTAATAACATGACCCATCCTTCTGGAAAGGAAGAGGAAACTGGAATAATAGCATGGCTCCTCATTCCGAAAAGAGGAAAATGGAGTAGTAGCATGGCCCCTTTTTCCGTAAAGGATTCTAAGATGATTCATCATTATGGATTTAACATTCTAAGTGCAAGAAGAAATAAAATACAATATGATACAAAATTACTAGATAGAAGATACAAAATACATCAGTGAGCTTGACTTCTTCTTGATTGTGGAACACTTCTTGTAGAGATCTTTGATAATATGAGTCGAGAAAAGTCATGATGTTGAAATATACTATCTGTATAGAGAGAGTTAGTATGCACCGATAAATTATATATGTTTGTATCGTCAAAAATTTATGGGAAAGAGAATCAAATATAATCATTCTTCAACATTATCCCCACTTTTTAATGATGACAAACAAAAAGAATAAAATGCATTATAAAAAATAAGATATGCTTAATATTTCAATCAGCAAATTAGTATTTAAAAACAGAATAAAACAGAGTATTAACAAAAAGAATAAAACAAAATAAAAGACAGATATCATACAGAGTGCCATTTACGGAATGAGGGGCCATGATATTACTTATTTTTCCTCTTCCTTTACGGAACGAGGTGCCATGCTGCTACTCCATTTTCCTCTTCCTTTACGAAACGAGGTGCCATGCTGCTACTCCATTTTCCTATTCCTTATGGAAAGAGGGGTTATGCTAGTATCGAGCACAAACTGAAGAACATTTAAGACGACGTTTGTCGCAGTCTCATGACGTATGCATGTCACTTGATGTGACTGTTGATAGTCAATTTACCGTTGGTGTACAAAACCTTGTCCATGTATATGTTAATATTGTATCATTTACCCTAGTTTGATAAATAACTTTGTTTATTTTATCAAATTGTTTATGCCCATTTATAATGTCTTGTCCAAGTTATCTGCTTGGAGATAAACCTGCATTTAACCATGGAGTGTAGGGCGGAAGGTGATGTTTACATGGATGCCGTGTTCTGGTTACAACTACTACTAAGCGGTGTGTTACTAAGCGGTGTGTCAGAGACGAGTCACAACAAGAATATCGTATTCTAAGAGCTCTAATATCAAGATTCATGAAAGAAGAGAAAGAGGCGGCAAAAGGATGAGCTAAGGAGATATATATGCACATAGATGAGCTTAAGGAGAGAATGTTATGAAGCAATCCTACAAAGAGAAGATTGAATAGTAGTTGAAAGAGCTGAAAACCAAGTATCATGGTATTGAGAAATATGTTAAGAACTAAGCAAGGAGCGGGATGAGTAGTTGCATAAAGTAACATCAGGGTCTCGGATCCGTTCATCAACACGTTGAATGCTTGGCAGAAGATGGATGATGGTATATGAATTGAACGAAACATTTAGTCTTGGATATAGCATCCATGTTCTGAAGTTAAATGCATCCTTCCTCAAACTAGGTCTCTATTGTTTCAGTCTTTATGAGGGTAATGAGTCGGGGAGGAAGGAAACGTTACGAAGTAGAAGATGACTTAATTGATTTTGAAAGGAAACCATTTATATCGTCTTACATGTATAGTAGATAATCCATTGCATTCATCACAATCTCGAGACTTAATGGAAAATATCAAGAAGATTAGGATCGAGATGAAGGAGTAGATATTCTAGGATGAGTCAAATTATGTATACACCTTCTCCTTTCTTTCCTTTTCTTTTTAAGCTGACGGTTATGTCAGAGCATCCTTTATGCTAATAAAAGATTTTTAATGGTTACATAATATGAGCCTTTGAAATAACTACTTAGCTCCTTTCATCTTGTATTTAGTTTGATAGAAGAGCATTCACTTTTCTTGAATAATTTGTGAATCCCGTGTACTTATCGTTTACGACATGTATGTATGCGGTTAGGGAAAAGTGCTTTTTATCTAACTGCGTTATTGTATGATGATGGGACGTCGGTGTTTGTCACCTATCCATTTCTACTTGTAATCATACATCACAATGCATGAATGATGAAATTCGGGGGGGGGGGGGGGGGGGGGTGGGGGGGGGGGGGTGGGGGGGAAGTTAATGAGTGGTGCATCTCCTTTAAATACAATATCAAATGTCGATGGGATGTCGGTATTTAATGCATATTTACTGATATTCGTGACCACCCATCATGATAGATCCGGGGTCATGTTTGAGAGGAGTTAGCGAGTATCGTCTATCTCTTAAGTGCATTAGTGCACTTCGATGTGGTGTCCGTGCTTAACGCTCATCCATATATACGTTTCAACCGATCATCAGAACGGGTTGGTGAGTAAAAGGGAAGGTAACATATTTTAGCATTTTTGTTCCTTCTAGGTGCGTTAACATTGATTGGTTGTCGGCGACGGTTACCTATCCCATTTATATTTAGCATCGCAAGATAGGAATTTTTTTATTTTCATATTCTTATTGATGTTTTAAGACAAGCACTCAAGGAGGCATAACCAAATGGTCAAACTAACATAAAGATTAATGAATCAACACTTCCTTCAACTAGTGATACATCTGGATTGTCATATAGAATAAATTCCACTTTATTGACATTCATAGAGCATAATATAGATTAGTGAAAATATTTCTTTCACATGGAGGACATTCCACACATGAGGGATTTCCTTGTCGCTCGTCTCGAGTAGTAAGTCCCATACTTAACAATATTTTTGATGTGATAAAGGTCTTCCAAGTTATGTGTGAGCTTACCTTTATTCAAAGTATTTTTTTCCATTAACAGTAGCTCTTCTGAGAACCAAATCTTCAATTTTGGATCCCCTCCCTGTGCATGGGTACTGGTTTCAACTTTTTGGACGCTCAAATGAGAACCTGTGAGAGAGAATATAAAATATGCAAAATGAGAGAGAGAATTGAGAATGAGAATGAGCTCACCTTCTTCCAAATGGAAGTGCCATATATGAAGTTTTATGGATGCATTTAGTAATTTAACTCACAGATTGGATGTCCATCTTCTAGGTTAGATTTTCACGGGGCTTGTAATGTTTCCTGAACATTTGTGCCCTTCATGGTAGTGGGCTTGTAACTTCCCAATTGGGTGGTATATGACCGGATTCTTTATTTGTTAAGGAGATCCATCAATGGTGTGGGCTCCAATTGTTGACGCGTTATCTATAACATCTAAACCATTTCTTTAACCTTCTTTCTATTGCTTCTCTGGTTGGGACTACTTCTCACTATCATCAGCATTATTAACCATGACGTAGCCGTGGAAGAAGGGGGACATAAGTAACGAAAACTAGGGCTTTACCAAACAATGTGAGTATTGCCTTTAGGTTACTTCAATGAAAACATTAGGGTGGACCTAGGTAGTTCGTTGGAGCATACCCATCACCCCAAAAACAAAAAACAAAAAACAAAAAAACAAAACTTCTCCCTGGGGGCTACACCAATCAGTCTGTTCCAATCAGCTATATTAAGGACCTCTCCTCTGCGAAAGGGACGATTATCATATTCTCCTTTTCCCCCCTTTTGTAGTCCAATTTTATTTTTTTCTAGCTATTATATCCTTGTTTTTTTTTTGCAGTCCAATCTATACTTCTTTTTTTTCATCTTTTCAAGTAGTATCTGCTCAACCAGAAATCAGTAAAGCTAAAAGTATTTGTTCCAGGGTAATTGAAGAAGTACAGTTTGGGTTTGTAGATCTTTGGTGACAGGTAATGGAAGTAAGCTAATAGGAGAAATATTGTGTTGGAATGAAAAAATGGTCAGGGAAAACGTTTCTGCCGAAAAAATCAGATGTTTCCTGAGAGTTTAATTGTAAATAAAGGTAAACTCTCATGATCTCATCTATGTTGGAGTAATATAAGCATAAATACAAAAGAAGATATAGTGTTAACCTTGAGTTACAAGTCTACAAGGATGAGGATATGGGAGTTTATACTGGACAATTTTAGGTTTAAGCAAGAATATTTGCATGCTGCCCAGATTTCATACAGGAAGACAATAGGGGAAGAAAGAAGAGTTCTGGAGAATAGGGAACTTTTCTCAACCGCAGCTTTCAGGCACATTTCAGTCATTTAATGTCCGATCCCATCTACAATCAAGTCCAGTCTTTATGTATGCACTACATGATTGAGTAAATGACCCATAGTATTCTGTAGCGAACACCAAATTCTTAGCCTCTGTAGTTGAAATTTTACATAAGCCTTATATTTCTATAATTTACCATTAATAAAGTATAATCAGAGCTTGACTCTAGGGATTCATAAAAGTTTTATTTAATCTACCCATTTATTTAGTTGTGTGGCTTGTGCCTGTTGCTTTTCCCATGCTTTTGACTCGTCTATGAGTACCAGATCTTGTTTGCTTTGACCGTGCTATGTTGATGGCAGAGACAAACCAGTATTTTCAAATGCCTGAGAGTTTGGAAAGCAGTCTTGATGGCAATTATATAATTGTTTGGTGATTTGAGTCTCATGTGTTTTAAATTCTGTAAAAACAACTTCCTTTCTTTTGTAAGCTCCAAAGGGGTTTAAGACTCATATTAAGCCCATATAACGTAACAAAATACAAAGATCATAGGACAAAAAAGATAAACATTCACATGTTAAACCGTACGACTTCAAATAAAGTAATAATGTCTCCTTATGGACCCAAAAGTCTTTGAACCTCCTAACAATTCTTGTATCCCACAGTTTATAGTTCGCAAGTGTAGACTTTCTTCACAGAGACACATTCATCGAATGAAGTAATTATACCTAGTGGACTAATAGGTAAACAGGATGCACTATTCTGTACGATGGCCTTCAGAGTTTCATCAGACTATGAATATGTGCATATGATAGGGATACTAAAATTCATCCATCTACAAGGAATTGTTTATCCGCTTGTGTTCAAATTCAGAGACTTTTTATACATGTGACATGATTGCCCTATACAAAGTTGCTAAAGGGCAAGAGTTTGGCTGCTAGAGCCTCAGCACAGAAGCAGAAGAGATTCTTCTTATTGCATGAATAACCAAACCAACTGTTGATTTATTATGATAATTCAAATCCTTCAAGGTTTGGGGACATATCATTTGCTGGAGTTCAATCATTGTGTTATTTGTGTAGTCGTGGCATTTTCATGAGGAAATATAACCATTGCAAAGGAATGGTTGATGAAGTATCGTCTGTTCCAAGAGCAATCCTGCTCCATGCAAAGCTCAGAATCATAGCATTACCCTTAACCTAGCAATGAAATGCTTTACACTTACCATCTTACCTAACTGGTGATTTAGAAACTCAGATTCCCTATCTTAAGGCCAAAGGGTAATGATTGCAAAGGAATGCCTGATGAAGTATCTTCTGTTCCAAGAGCAATCCTGCTCCATGCAAATCTCTGAATCATATCATTACCCTTAACCTAGCAATGAAATGCTGTACATTTAGCAGCTTACCTAACTGGTAATTTAGAAACTCATTCCCTACCTTAATGGCCAAATTGTAAAGATTTAATTTACCTTATAAGGGTCAGAAATGCTAAGTTTAACAATTCTTGAAAAACTATTTCATTTTTACTTAAAACACAAAATGCGTTTGTTTCTCTTTTGTTGGAGCTTGTGTGGTTATTGCTATTGTTTTGCTTTCAAAAGTATTCTGAAAAGTAATCATATAATTCATACCATGATGGTTGGCTTGACTTTTAAAATTTATGACATGATGGTTGGCTTCATAAATTTCTTGATAGTTTATTATTCAAACATTGTAAGCACATAATGTTTATTATTTAATTTGTGCTTGTTATAGTATGCAGCTAGCTTCATGTCAAAATGAACTTTAGTCGAGTTAAATGACTCCTGTAATGTGTTCTGTTGTCTCACTGTTGTTTTTCTTGGTATGTATTGTGTTGTAGGACGCATCTATTTTGCGGAGTAATCTCTTGCAATACAACAATCTAGTTAGGTACTCTGAACATCTTAAAGCAGACCATCTAGGTACTAGCTCATCATCATCATCCTCTATACCAAGGTCTCCATCCGATCCGTCGTCATCGTCCACACCAAGAAGAAAGCATTCCCCATATTGGAGTAAGGGTACCTATTTACTTAGTGCATATATTATGTGTTGAATAATTTTACCATGTTATGCTAATGGATTCCATGAAGCTTGGACTTGATCCATATGATCTGACAAGTATGGTCTACATGTCACTTCATATTGGCCGAGTCTTTTTTGCTTTTTGCTATTTATATTTCTATTATTTTGATTTGATTTGCTAAATTAACTAATTATGTGCTGAGGTTAGTGTATTCAGGGAACGGTCAATTAAAAAGATCTATGAATGTTGCTCTTAAGTTGATACATACAAATTTTTGTTGGGGTCGTTGCCTTAATGCACCAGACGTGTATGAAATTTAAGGGTGGGTCTGATTATAAATCTGGGAAACCTTCTTTTGAGTACTCTATGGATTGTCATTGTAAATTCAAAATTGACTCTGCTAATTATTAAGCGTCTCCCTAACTTATTATTATTGTCTCACTAACTTATTATTATTCTTGAATGTTAATATGAGTTAGTAGCCTCACCTTGTGATTGATACGATTATACTTTTAACACCTTGGTTCAACTTTTTTAGAATTTTTCTTGGCATTCTTTTAAGCCAAACTTTATTCACCTGCATATTGATCATGACTCATTTATTACATGACCATAGTCATCAATATCGTACAATGTCGGGGATACATAGGAGATATTGACTAAATATCGGAGTGTCACATAGGAGGCTAAAAATGATGTCATATGCAAGTATAGATGTATCTAAAAAGATATAAACTATATAAACTCAAATGCGTATACTTATCTCATTAAACATGAATATCGGCCATTCATCTGGTAGAATTTCTCTAAATAGTCAAACCAAGCGAGTATAATATCTCTACAAAAATATGATTTCATGCTACATTAATTAAATATGATATCATTTTAATAACATAAATATGGTAACTATTAAGCAAAAATTAATCAACATTTTAACAGCTATTACACGAAACTGCTATTCATATTACATTAATAAGAATCATGGGATGATAATTTTTGATTAGGCTATTCATATTACATTAATAAGAATCATGGGATGATAATTTTTGATTAGCTACCATAACAAATGAACCACGCCAGTGAGATAATATCATAATAGAATTATATAATTAATTGAAAGACTGAAAGTTAGGAAAAATCAACATGCTATTATCACCAAAATATTTATCCATGAAATTCATGTCACCAAGACATAACATTGTTTACTAATCTATATTTTCAATTTTTCTGATAGTTAAAATTACCTAAAGATTTGAGAACAAAAGAGCAAGAAAGCGTCGAACAGTCAAAGAGGGAAAAGAGGATGTCGACAGATTCACTGATGCGTCGACTGCAAACTGAAAGCTGAAGCAAATAAAAGAGCGACAACTGCAAATTACAGCAAATAAACATCAGTAAAAATTAAAAAAAGGAGCCGATCAAACTTATTCGAAGACTACAAACTAAAATCGAACAATCCGCACCTTTGGACTTATGTCGAAGAGAAAAAGATACTTCATCGGTTGAATAGAGAGAGATGTATTGTTGGTCGAAGAGAGAGGGAGAGCTGCATCGTCGGTCGAAGAGGAAGAGCTGCGACATCGAAGAGGGGGAGCAGAGAAATCGTCGGTCGAAGAGGAGAATGGGAGCGGCAAAATTGATGTGAAAAAGAAAATTAAGGCTTTTGGCCATCCCTTACGACTTTGCCCCTTTATTTGCGAGTGTCGGGTTGGGTCAGGTAACGAATTACAAATACGACCCGTCACCCGACCCGCTAACTAAAAATAAAAAACCAACACAGGCTGATATTTCGAAGTGAAATATCGGTCGGTATATCGGCCCTGCAACCGATATTGTGGCTGATATCTCGGCGAAAAATCGAAAACGCAATTTATCGCCCTATATCGTATCACTCATGTCTAATTTCCGATGCCGCGGTCGATATATCGGATATCGGTCTGATATTTAGAACACTGATGTCGTATGCTCTGCGAGTTATATATGCGATGTCACTACCCGCTTCCCAAAATTGCCAAGGGAAACAGATGTAACAAACCCGCACACATCTAGGCCTATTAAGAATCCTTGTTTTTCCGTCTAAATGCAAACATGTCTGGAATATAGCTAGGCTTGTCTGCTTCTAACTAATAATGAGCATCAAATAAAAACCTGTAATGGTCTCAATTAAAAAAAATGAAAATGAAAATATTTTTCTGTCTTTCTTTCGTTCTTTTTTCGTTCTTCCTTTCTTTTGATTTTTTCCGTAGCCCACCACTAGGCCCAAGCCCATGGCCTCACTCACTCACACATGCTCTCTTCTTTTCTTTCTTTCTTTTGCTTGACGAAACGCTCAATACCAAAGGTTATTGTGCAAAACCTTAACCCATGGTTTTATCATTTGGTTATTTTCCATTTCATCTTCGCTTTTTTTGCTTTTTTCATATCATTGGCATGTCAATCATTTATAATATCTTGTTGATTTTAGAATTGCATAGGCTTTGTCACGCCCTGCAACCCGGGACATGGATGTTTTTTACATGTGTCATGTCTTACAATTAACCAGTGAAAATAATCTAGGCCATGAACAAAGATATGTCAAAATGCTTAAGAAAAAGTTCATTAATACATGTATAAAGTCGTTTACATCATACTATCAATATACTATCAAAATACAAACAAAAGGTACGACATGAATACGCACAACATCTCAAGGTCAGAAATCAGCAGTCTCCAAAGCGAAGTCTCCATGGTGAAGTTTGTATACTCAAACACTGGGGCCTCCTTTGTCTATGTCTCAGCACCCGATGGTGCAACAAAAATGAAAAGTCACCCGCTGTCAGTGGTAAATCATAGTAATGTCAAAAAGCATCTTCTGTGGCTCAGGTAGTGACTATAACTTTGAAATGATAATAATTATGCAAGTATAATTAGAACTAACTAACAAGCAGGAACTGGAAATAGATAAGCAGCATAATGAAACAAACAAACAAATAGGAATTGGAAACAAGTAAACTAAACAATCATGCAACATAGTTTTATGGTGGTATTATCATTGTTCTAGCAGTTATGACAATACTAGGTCGTGAATCATATTAGAGAGTGCAGTAAGCAACCAGGAGTCCACCTCGTACCATGTGGACGCTCACCCGGGCCAAGTCGAACAATAACATGAGGGACGACTCATTGACTCAGTTGCCTAATAATAACAGAAAGGGCAACTGTAAACAGGAGCATGGCTTCAATCGCTTCTGCACTCTTATTAATATGATTTATCTAAAACCCAGTGAGTCTGAAATTGCCAAGTGCATGTCAAGTGTATAGCTTTCAATCTCAGTGATGTCGTACATGTGTTGTTCTAAGTTAGTAGTATTTATTTGGTTTACACATGAATCATGAATCAGGTTGAAAGTCACATTGAAATAATATGTTGGTGTGCTACGTGTTCCAATCCAGTCATGTTTTCATGATTCTAACATGATATTCTATCAAACTATTCCAACCAGATATCTAAATAATATCGGAATATCATGTTATTGGAATATCTTGATATTTCGATAACAAGATATTCCAATAACATGATATTCCGATATTATTTAGTCATCATAGCACACTCAATATATTATCATTTTCAATGTCATGAAAGGGTGCAATATGATAACATGTAGCATGTAGCAGGTAATTAATAACATGGAACACTAGCAGGCAATATGTGACAACAATTGTAGCATGCAATTGATTAGATCATAATTTAAACATGAACATCTGGCATATGGATGGCATGTAACAAGTGAAATATTCTAAACATTTAACACATGCCAATATAGCCTAAACTTGAGTGGTATGCAGTAACTAATAAAGTAACCTAACCTGGATAGCCTGCAACGAATGATGGCGCAACTAGAAATATAGGGGAATTGACAATTGAAGAGGGACACCGGTGATCTCAGAGAGTTCTCATCATGAATCATTTTACGGGACTTAACCATATGTTCATAGTTTTCATATGATCCGTCAAGCTATAATCTATGATCTAATAGGTAGTAAAGTATGATTCAATAAGCAGTAGCCTTATGATCCAACATGCAGTAAGCTTATGATCCAATGGTCTCAAATGATCAAACCCTCATTTATCAATCATAGGATAATCCAGTCCAACACATGCAAAGCTCATGTTCCAATTAACCAATATCAACTCACGACCATCACCAAGCCTCAATACCAGCCAAAACATCACCAAAACAACCAAACACTGTTGCACAAGTCTACAACTAACATTCAAGAAAACCAACACTAAACATCCCAAAACAATCACGATAGGGTAAGGATGAGAATGGGCATGCCCAAAGCCCGATCGGGCTTCCAATGGGGCATGCCACATCAACAGCCCTACAAATCATTCACTAATTCAAAGCATGCCCAAAGCCCGATTGGGCTTCCAATTGGGCATGCCACATCATCCCTACAAATCCTGCACTAATTCTTCTTGAATTAGTGAAGGATTTGTAGGGATGTTGATGTGGCATGCCCAATTGGAAGCCCAATCGGGCTTTGGGCATGCTCATTCGCATCCCTACAGTAGGGGAACAAACCCCAAAACCAAGTCACTGCCAGTCTGAAAGCCCAAAAACAATCACGACATTAAGCATTGAACCCTAAATCAGTCGCAGCCTAGGGCATGGAAGCCTAAAATAGTCACTGCAGAGGCAAGGAAAAGTCATGACAAGGCTAGGGAAAGCCACGACAAGGCTAGTGAAGTCACGACAGAGCTAGAAGCTCATTTTGAGCTCACGCCTGATGAGAAACATATCTGAACAGCCAGGTCAAGGCAAAAAATCACAGGACAGTCACGGCAGCAGTGTTGGGCGGTAGGGACGGTCACCGCCATGCCATGAAGACACCTGATTTTTGCTCAGAACCATCATTGCAAGTAAAAGAAAAATGTTCAAACCAAAATTCGAAAATTAAAGTGATTTACCGTGGTGATCTATGCAGCCTCGTTGTTGAGCGGCTGCAACTTGCTAGGGTAGAGGAGGAAACTGAACGCCAGACTCAAACTCAAATAAGAGAGAAAACCATAAATTTGTTTGAAAGTTTTTTTCGTTTCAAAACCAAAACCCTGGAATCATATGAATATTTATAGTGGGAGAGATGTCACGTAGAGCTCACGAGGGTGCAGAGACGTGGAATTGCCACGGATGAGAGAGTTGTCGTGAGAAAGGGAATCGGTGCCGAAGTTGCTTGAGCGAGAGATGCTGCAGTGCTACACGGAGGAAGCTCCTGAATCTAGGGTTCGAGGGACGTGTGAGGTGGTGGGAAGAGAAGGGTGCGTGGGTTTGTTGTTGTTGGCCTTTCTTACCATCGAATGAAGAGGAGAGAGAGATGCTCGGGACTCGAGGCTTCACCTGAGAGAAGAAAGAAGAGGGAGAGAGGGAGAGTAGATGGAGGGGAGGCATGTGCCAGCGTGTGAGGGGAGTAAGTGGGATTGAGATATCGGGTGGGCCTGGGAATTGGGTTGGGCCGCGAGAAAGCAAGCATACCGAGACGAAACAGGAGGTTGTGTCTTGGTTTCGGCCAGAACCGCACCGTTCCGGCCGAAACGATAGGGAAAAAAAGTAAAAATTGCCAACAAGTTTTTTCCCGCTGAAAACGCATCAGAAACAATAAAAAGCGAAGGGAAAAAAGAAAGAAATAAAATAAAATAGGAAAAATGAAGAAGACTTACCTTTTCCACCGCTATCGTCATCGTCGTTGTCGGTATCTTCATCAAGCCCACCACCTGCAAAACAAATGGGATCGATCACGTCGTCGCCTGCAAAAAGGAAGAAAGAGAATATGGAAGATGATGAGAAGAGGGAACATAGAAGAAGAGAAGATGGAAGAACATGAGGGTGTAGGAAGTGGTGCATGTCACTACTAGTGCTGCTAATCATATTACATATTTTGCTAAACATACTTCATTTAATTACAAGTTCTAGATGAAGTATATTTAGCAAAATGTGTAATGTGAGTAGCAGCACTAGTGGATGGTTCCTTAAATTTTTTGGGGGAATTGCTATGTGAACAAACCTCACAGACCAACTTATTTACAAGCTTGCATTCGTTCTTTACAGGTGTGACATTCATTTTTTACACATTTCAATTGGTTTTAGCTATCATCTCTTATATCCTGTTATGTTTCTGCAGATTGAAGGGCATGTCTTCTAAAGAAGTACTTAATATCATCCAGCGAGTTGTTGAAGAGTGTAGCACATCTTTTGTAGCAGCAAGACTCGAGGAAAAAGTAATGAGAAACAATCCGAGGTTACGAGAGGATTAAGATGCTGCATACAGAGCAAAATATATTTAACAAAAAAATTGTAACATATTTAGCAAATGTGTAACTTGTACAAAAATATTTGATACTTTTGTTTTTGATGATATTTGATAGGTTTTACGTATTTGAACATACCGATACGGAAACGAAATTAACCTCCAAAACCACCGAAACGGGCGAAACCGAAACCGAAACCTAAATTCCTTGTGGAACGAAACCGATACAGATACATCTAACCTTGGATAAAACAACTTGTCAATTGGTTCTCACACAACTCTTGAGACTGACCCAAAACTTTGAAATCCACAAAAAACAATTTCCTTAAATGAATCCACTCCAAAACCAGACAGTGACAATAACAACAATTGTTAGGTAGGTTGTATATTCTAAAAACTACTAAAATCCGGGGTCGGTACCATATATGTAAACATAGTAATCTGGAAGCAGTTAAATAACATCATGGCAATAAAGATGGTAGTAATTAACTAGCAAGACAAACATGACAATAAACATAGCAATGCTTAGCTTGCAAAACAAGCATGATAGTAAGAATGGTAATAATTAACTAGCAAGACAGTTATGCCACTAAAGATGGTAATAATCAAATTGTAAACAAAACAAGACATGAATACAACTATTTCACTAGTATCTCTAATTAACTGTACAGATAGATCAATAAACATATACTAGTGATGTGACTCATGTCCGAGAATACGCTATGCAACTCAGGCAGAAAACACGGGTCATGTAGTATAACCCTGCTCCTGGTGTATGTAGCTAAAACATAGATATAGTAGTAAAACCTATTTCTATAACTGAAAGTGGAAACACAGATACAATAGATACCATCGTCGCTTCCGCACCCCCTGAGACTGAGTTACCCCAATCTTCAATGAATCTCAAGCCATGTACAGTATATGTGATGACATCCTAACATATCAAAGGAGGCATCGTAAAGCAATCCCTAAAGGGGCGAACTAGCGAGTGGCAGTTTAGTAAAGCAATCTCTCCGCACCCACTTCTTTACGGCTACAATTATACACTAGTTTCACAGATGGAGCAGTATATGGAGGAGAGTGACAGAGTGTTGGAGAAGTTGAAGTGCCACCTGACGAAAGCCCGTCAGATTATAAAAACTCAGGCCGATGGACACATGCACGAGGTGCATTTTGAAGTATGTGACAGTATATTTGAAGCTGTGGCTCTACCGCCAGCGCTTTTTGACACACCAGAGGAACAAGAAGCTGTCAACTCGCTACTGTCTTATGAGATAGAGGCTAAGATCGGCCAAGTTGCCTACAAGTTGACACTGCCATTGTAGTCCGATATACATCTTGTTTTCTATGTATAGCAGCTTTGCCAAGCCATGTAAGATCACACCCCTTCCTCTTCTCTACCATTGACGCTGACCGAGGACAAGAAGGTGATTTTGGAGCTGACAAAGCTGAGGGTGGTTCGCAAAAAGGTAACATGGACACATGAGGTGTTGATTCAGTGGAAGGGCCTGCCAGACCACGAGACCACTTGGGAGCCTTTCGAAATTATTGCATTGCGGTTTCCTGAATTCCACCTTGATGATAAGTTGATTCTTTTGGGGGGAGTAATGATGAGATCCTAACATATCAAAGGAGGCAGCACAGAGCAATCCTTATTGGAGTGAACTAGTTAGTGGCGTTTTTGTGAAGTTTTGGGCATTTTTGTAAATCTTGGGTTTCTAGGGGTTTTGTAATTGTGGACAGATCTGTCCTATATATGTATTTGAGTATGGAGTTATTGTCTTCAGGTTGAGAATCAAGAGAGTAAACCCTAGATCTACACTAGAACCCTAGATGGGTGAGAGTTATGCTTTGTCTCTTAGATCTAAAGCTTGGAGAGCAATTTCCTCTCGAAAGAAACCATTTATCTAGTATTTCTCATTCTCAAATATATCAAAAATTAGATTTTTCTTCGTCCAAAATCCTACATTTCCCAATAGTATGTATGATGTGTAAAACTTAGTGTCATGTCTATCGATCAATCATTCAAGGAATAATGTATTTGATACTGTAATGGAGTTTCCACATCCTAATATGAATATGAGAAAAGGATTCTAGAGGTGTCCCTTAATGGATTCTAGAGTTGTCTCCCATTTATTCAAGCGGTGGCCTCCCGGTGTCATGTGACTTTGTCTCGTGTAGCACTTAGATCTATATGGCACTTTGTTCCATGTAGCATATAGCTTCATGTGACACTTAGTTTCCAATACTCTTTAAAATATCAAATGCACAAAGGCAAATAATATGAACATGTACAATACCAGGAGTGTGTAATCAGTGTACTATTACATGTCGTATGTACATATTGTTAAACCTTATCAGGTTGGGAGCATATTGTTTACATGTATTATTTCTAAGGTTTTATTTTGGAAACTGCTTGGCACATATCATATCATTTGTGCAAGAATGAGACAAAGTCTTATACACAAGCCAAAAGGCAAATCATGAACTAGTATATATAATTTAAGGTGTCTATGCAATCCTGTCAACGTGTTTGAAGCATCCAAAACAATATAATGTCCATAAGGAGAGACCAATCCAAACCAAGCATGTAATCCAAGCATAGCCCATCCTCTTAACTATAGCACTATTGGAATTAGGGTAAGATATAATCATCAACGCGCTTAAGTTATTCACAGATAATTTTTAGGAGCATTAAATTTTCATTTCAGTTTTGGGGTCTTTTTACCTCAGAAACTTTTTCGTCATCGATAAACATTTACTAATCTATTACAGAATATTAAACAAATCTAACAATAGGCACATGTGCCCAAATGCATCATCAAAGAGTCTAACAATAGCTCAGAATTTAGCCCACAATTCCCAGTCCAAAATGTTATAAGGGTTGCCACTATACTGCAAACGGATTTCAATTTTATTGCCTCAAAAGTCATTGCAGCACATAGTAATAATTGCAGGAAAAAATGCAGTTAATCAAGCCCTCAATACTGTCAAAAATCAGCAACAAATTGAAACCAGTAAACACCCAAACAGAGGGTAAAATTGTGCTCAGAAAACAACAAAACTGTGTCCAGGAAATCACCTTACAACAATGAGCAAACAGAACCAGAAAGCACCTCAAAACAGGGAACAAACTGAACCCAGAAAGCACCTTTAATAGAGATCAATTAATCCAGGAAATCAGCCCAAAACAGGGCAGGAACATCCCCTAAAACAACAGGTAAATTGAGCCAGGAGAACAACCCAGACAGGGAGTAAACCAAGCCCAGAAGCATTCCAAAACAGAGCCGAATCGAAGGGGACATAAACAGGGGCAGCCGAACAATAATGAACTGAAACAGGTGAGGCTGAACAGCAAGAGACAAGACAGGGATGGACAACCGTGAGGACAGAGGACAGCTGAGCCCAAAAAAGAACCATCAGCCCTAGGTTCAGGGGGGAAACCGAAAGCCACCGAAGGGGAAGGGAAACCCCAGCTGAAGAGTTATCGAGGCACACAATCGTTATCATCGGGAATTAGTCCCACAAAGCAATGCCAATAAGTATATAAATAATTTTTATATGAAAAGCTTAGATTTTGATCTCATCGTTGCAGGAGTAATTCCTTCCTCAAGAATTCAATTTAACACCCAAGGACCAACAATAGCCATAAACAATTAAATGTCCACAAAATCTACAGAATTGAAATATAACTATTTCATGCAAAATGCTCAGGTAAATTTTCATCATGGCATAAGTTTCACATAATCAAGAATCTACCTAAAACCTCAAGATATTAAATTTTCTAAGGCCAAATAAATTTCCAGAATAATCATCATCAATTCTTAAGCATAGACCGAGCTTATCGAGGTCGGAAATTAAAGTTTATAAAATCTACCGTTCATCAAAGATAGGGATTGTCGGAAAGATCGCCGAAAAGATCGTCGGATCTCGCTGCCTTGCTGTAAAAGCGGCTGCGACTGCCACAAGTGAAAATGTGAAGCCTTTATGAGATATTAGACATGCAAGAAGGAGATTGGAGCTGTCTACTCAAAGAACATCAATTTTCAAAGATAAGAAGAAGAAGATCACACTAGGGTTTCACAAGAGGGAATATAGGGCTGAAATAGGGATGAGAAGGGAGTGGAGAATCATTGGAATGTTAAGGGAGAGAGAGGGTGTCAACGGTTAAGCGGCATGAAAGGGAAAGACGGGGTGTGCATGAGAACACGGGGAGAGGGGAGAGGGGAGTGGAGAGAGAGAGAGAGAGAGAGAGAGAGAGAGAGAGAGAGAGAGAGAGAGAGGGGGGGGGGGAGTGAATGAGAGATTAAAATTAGGTTAGTGTTTTAATAAATGAGTGGGTTGATGAGTTAACGGTGTATTGGTTTGGGTTTAAGGAGTGTTTGGGTTATTGGGTTTAAGGAGTGTTTGGGTTATTGGGTTTAAGGTTGAAACGGGTGTGGGGTGTGGGTTTCATTTTGAAGAGATAATGGATTTCGGGTATGGAAGTAAGCTGGTTAGCAGGTTTTAAATGAAAATGAGCTCAAAAAATTTGAAGAAAGATACAGAAAAATCACACAGATTCACAGAAATTTTATTTGGATTTTCAAAAAGATTTTGTTACATGAAAACTCATGAGATCGGGTTAGATGTATTACACATTACAATACACTATAACTACTTTTTGATACCTGTCTTAGGTCCATATCATATCAAATAAAGTATTATACAATATGGATTCCATATCATACGATACGATATCATAACGGATGATACTTATTTCATCTTAACAGATGCTACTTATTTCATCTGATATGATATAAATTGGGTTTTTTATATTCAGGTTAGCCTGTTTTGGTTTTTCAGTTTTAAACCCAAACCCTGTTACTTGTTAGGCTCAGATCATCTCAAACGAACAATAAACTTTTGCTTGAGCTTGCGTTGAGCTCAAACCCTGTTTTGACGAAGCAATCGATGCTCGGATACAACATCGAAGACCAAATCGAAGATGAAATCGACACTTGACGAAGAAATCAAAGGCGTTGCTCCAGCGGCATGGGACCTCCGCGTCCTTGCGAGATGACCCGGGTTCGAACCCAGGAGGATGGGTGCCCCCCGCGCGCGCGCACTTTACCAGCATTCCAACGGACCAAACAAAAGGCAAAATCTAAGCTAGACGAAGGAATCGAAGAGGAAATTGAAGACGATGCAGGATTTAAAGATGCCGAAGAATTTCTCCGAGTGTTTGTTTTCATTTTAGTGTTTTCTTCTGATTTTTAATATCATGTGTTTAATTCAATTTTTTTATTTCAGTTTTTTTATTTATGAATTTTTATTCCAGTTTTGTTTATTTTCAGATTTTATTTCATTTTTAGGGAACATTATTATTTAAGTTTGTATGCCATTTTAATATTTTATTTTTTATCTCAATTTACCTTAGTTTTATCTCAGTTATCTCAGTTTCATATTTTTTAAGTTATAGTTGTAATTTTAGTTTTTTAGTTTTTAGTTTTATTTCAGCTTTCAGTTTAATTTTTATTTCAAGTTTTAAATTCAGTTTTAAATTCAATTTTTATTATAAGGTTTTTAGTTCAGTTTTTAAAACCAGTTTTATTTCAATTTAGTTTATAATCTTTAATTTTAGTTCATTGAATTAAAAATTATCTAGTATTAATATTAGTTTTGAATAAAACCGGTTATCAATATCAGTTTTAAATAAAATCGGGTTTCTCCGGTTCCTTATTGTTTGTTGTTGAATTAAAATAAGTTTAATTAAATTTTTTATATAAATTTTAGTTAATGTTGTTGAATCCATAAAGTGTAAACATAAAACATGATGTTTAATTTAGAATTTTGGTACTTGATACATTTAATGGATTTTCAATATTTAATAATTATTTGTTAATTGTTAATTTTATATCATGTTTGTTTAATTGTTTCAATTGTCAATTTGAAGCTTTTAAAATGGAAAGGATGGGCAAAAAGAGCTTGAAGAAAGTTGATCCAGTTTGAGAACACTATCTTTTAGTTGAAATAAAAAACAAATCATTTGTAAAGTGCAAGTATGGTAGGAAGAAAATATAGGATGGTGTAATGATGATGAAAGCTCATTTGGCTAGAACACGCAAGTATGCTGCTCCATGATTATATTAATTGGATGAAGTTTGGAAATTGTTTTTTAAGATGTTACAGAAGAAACATGAAGACGATGATGAGTGCTTCAAAGAAGTTGAAATGAATGGAAGGGGGAGTGTGAACATAAACAAATGAACCCTTGATTCATTTGTGACTAATGGAGGAGCAAAACGAATTAAAATGAGGTAAAAGATAATGAAGTTTGAAGGATCAAGACGCAATACGCAAACATATTGATTGATTTTGACAAGGCAGTAGACTTCCGTTTAATCTGGCGAAGAGTTCTTTGTTTACGAAGACTATCAAGTCGGTTGTTACCCACTTGAAAGGACTAAAACCACCTTCATATCAAGAGCTAATAGTCACATACTTGAAAACAAAAGTGAAAAAGATTAAAACAATTGATTTGAAGAGTATATGATGGAATGGAAACGGATCGGAGTGCACAGCGATGCTCGATGGATGACCGATGGGAAACCAGGGTTCATCATATATATTTTATCAATAGTCCACTGCATCAACAATATGGTAAAGGAATTGGAGATCTGCCAGTGCAAATGGATTCAGTTGGAAAGTCCAAAAAGATCATTGTTTACGTCTATCAATATTGTTGGGTTCTCAACCCAGTAAGATTTACTGTCAACTATCTTACTTTGAACAAAATCTCCGAGCAAAAAGGTGCATTAAGGACTATGTTTACATCAACAAAGTAGCAACATAGTTCTTATTTTAGAAAAGATGATGCCGTGGATATAGAGTACATCATTAAATATATGGTAATTTTTGAAAGGAAGTGTAGTATTATTTGAAATGCTTGCTACCTTTGATAAAAGTACTTAGGCTTGTGAACGGTGATGTGAAATTGGCTATGGGACACACACACACACACACACACACACACAAAAGATGCTATGGATAAAATCAATGAGCAAATTGAGAAGAATTTTTAAGCATAAGAAGATTAGAGAGATACAAAAAAGTATGGAATATCATTGAGGAAAGGTTAGAGCTACAAATAAATATGCCTCTTCATGCAGAAGCTTCCTTAATCCTGACTAAGATTATGTTTGAAATCAACTATATATTTATTTCAATCCTTGGTAGATATCTTGTAAGTTAATGGTTTTTTATTTGCGTTTTCAATTTTCATATGTTCCACTGTGCTTAAAATTTTCATATGAATACGGAATGAAAATGAGACTGTATCAAACTGTATAAGGATATACCCAGTTCTTGAGGACTTGTTAAAAATTGATGAACATTTAGAAAGATGAAAGAGAGCTTAAGAAATGTCTGGCATATATATGGATACATCAACAAAGAGAAAAGATGTAACATGGTAAATATAAATGTTTAATTTACTTTACCAATTTATCACTTACTAATAAATTACTTAATTCTAGAATTGTTTTTAATTTGTGCCTTTTCTTTATTTTATTAGCTATATGGTGGGAGAGTTATGTGAAAGAATATAAAGAGCTTAAAAGGCTTGCCATCTGGATTTTGAGCATCACGTGTAGCTTCACTGGTTGTGAGGGGAATTGGAGCATTTTTGAGTTTGTCCATTCCAAGAGAAGGAATAGGTTAGAGCAACTAAGGTTTAACGCCTTAGGTTTTATGAAATATAACATTAAATTGGAGTTGAAGCAAAATAAAAAGTTACAGGAATCGAGATATTTATGATCCAATTTGTTTGTCGGATATGGAATCCGATGAGTGAATAACAGAGAAAGAAGCGCCTTATCTTCAGCGAGACAAGACTTGGATAAACATTTTAAAAATGTTTTGTATTCAAAGAGGAACAAGTGGTGAAAAATATTGGCTGAAAAGAGAGATATAATATTAGATAATTTTCTTCAATTCCAAATTTATATGTTAATGTTTATGTTTGTAGTCTAATACTATTTTTATTCTATAAAGATATCAAAATTTGAATGTAGTGAGAATCAAGAAAGAAAAAGGAAAGAAATAACAATGGATGAAGGAGAGAAGAAGGAAGAGTTTATTGAGAGTGAAGAAGATAAGGAGGAGGAAGAAGACGTGGCTGAAGATGATGACAGAATCGGTTTGAGACTGATGGATCGATCCAGGACTAGTGATCTATGAGACTATGAGTGATATTTTGTTATTATGTAATGTTTTATCTTACGTTTATGTTTGATATTATGATTTGTGACATAATTGGCTTCTCTTTTCGAATGTTTATATGATTATATATATACTTAATTGTTTCTTTTGCTATTGTTTTATGCACTTTTAGCGTATCTCATTGTCAAAATTATATGCGTAAAAGTTATCGATTGGTTTTTTTTTTGATATATTTAGTTATTTGAGAGTTTTGCTTTTTTTTTCCAATTTATCAAATATCTTAAGATATGATATAAAATACGATATACGATGTATCAACTTTGTATATCACTACATCACAAAGTAAATGACAGAACATCAGACTGCCATCAAAGAAACCCCATTAATTGCACATTAGCTGGTAACCTTAATTCGGGTCAGGTTCCAGTCAATCTGACAAACTTACCATTCCATCATTGAGTCATAGAAATTTGCTGCCTTCCCAAACCGCGCTATCTTGTTTCAGAATTCTGGTCGAGCTGGTTTGCAATTAATTTGGGGTATGGTTTGGATGTTCTGACCATGTAGAAAAAAAAGATAATTGTGTAGTAAAATATATTTGGTTTTGTAATTAGAACGATATTATCTAAATGACAAATTACTCTGATTTAGTAAAATCAGCACCAAACTTCTATGCAACACATTTAGGAATAATGAAACAAAATGAAACACATTTACAATATTCCTATCACCATTATTTGTTTGCATGCATAGGAGCAGTATGGTATACAATAAATGGTATGATATGATGTGTATTAGTTGCCATCTTCATCTTTATGCAGCACGTACATTGATCTCAAGTGATTCTTCTGCTTGTGCATGGGAGCAGGTTCCAAGGCCAAACCGAAACCTAAAAAGGAGAAGACCGAGGAGGAGAAGACTTTCCAAAGAAGAGCCAAGTACTTCCTCGCGACCCAGTTCGTGGCAGTGCTAGTGTTCTTGTCGCTCTTTGGAGGAGTAGAGGATGTTGAAGATGACGATGAAGACAGACTGAGCTACAATGACTGAGCGAGAGAGCGCACGCGTGCTTCCCAATATTTAGTAATTGGAACTCTTTGTCCCCGGCAATGGTAATCTCGCAGCCTTGTTAAGGGTATTCCCTTGTCAAAATTCGCCTGACACAGAAATTTTTTTGTTATTTGTTTGCATTCGCTCGTGTAGTCAGACTATACGAACCATGTATAATTTATACATGATAATTTTGATGGCAATCTTCTATAGGATTAACATGATATAAATATTTGCTGTGCGCAACATGAAATGCCATTACCGTAAACTTATTCAGCTATATATGGTACGTATGCAGAATGGATATTCTAATGCGAGTGTCCGAATTTAACGACCCAATTTTGGGCTGGGACGACTACTTAAAGCACTCTTAACGTTGTTCCAAAAATCATGTAAGCACATTAAGTTTCTTTCTTCATCATCGTAATATTTACAGTACGCATGTATATATAAATTGTTGTAAACGTGTTGGTTATGGAATCTATAGCCCTGTATTTATAGCAATATGGTTACATAATGGGTGGATACCCACTAACGGGTTGGGCCACCAAAAGCCCGTTTATAACACTTCCCTTTATCCATCCATTGTTGTAAGCCGTGATGAACACTTCAGGGTTCACAGAGCTTATCTGATCATGGGTCTATGGATACTTCTGGATCCCAAGTTTAAGAGTACTTGCCTCGTTAAAACCTTTGTCAAGGAAAACCCAGTGGGAAAAACCATTGGCTAAGGGAAAATAGTACAAGTCTCTGTAACTTCCCCTGATCGATGGATAACATCAGGGGTGGATACTCCTGGATCCAGAGTTGATGTGGCTGCCTCGTTAAAACCTTTGGCTATGGAAAACCCAGTGGGAAAACCCAATAGCCAAGGAAAAAGAGTACATCACTACATTAACTCTCTCTGAAAAATACAAGCTTCAGGCTTGTAAATCTCTCAACGTTCTCATCCCAATCCCTAGTATAAGTTTTCTAAAGGTACTGCGAGGTAAAGCTTTAGTAAATAGATCTGCCAGGTTGTTGCAAGACTGGATCTGCTGGATGTCGATCTGGTTGTCTACTTGCTGTTCATGCGTCCAGAAGAGCTTGGGGAAAATGTGCTTCGTCCTGTCACCTTTGATGTAGCCACCTCGTAGTTGAGCGATGCAGGCAGCATTGTCTTCATACATGGTGGTTGGTCCAAGATCTCCCGTCTTCAGGCCGGTGGTCTTGAGGATATGGTGGATGACTGATCGAAGCCACAAGCATTCTCTGCTAGCTTCGTGGATCGCAATGAGCTCGGAGTGGTTGGATGAGGTCGCTGTCGATGTCTGTTTCACGGATCTCCATGAGATGGCCGACCCACCATACGTGAATAAGAAACCGGTCTGGGACTTTGCGGTGTGTGGGTCGGACCTGTATCCTGCATCTGCATAACCGACTAAGTCGGAGGATACACCTTTCTTGAAGTATAGTCCCATGTCCATAGACCCTTGGAGGTAGCGCAGAAGTTGCTTCACTCCGTTCCAGTGGCGCTTTGATGGCGCTGAACTGTGTCTGGCTAGTAGGTTAACTGCGAACGCTATATCGGGACGCGTGCCGTTTGCCAGGTATAGGAGTGCTCCAATTGCACTTAGGTAGGGTACTTCAGGACCCAGTGTTTCATCCCCCTCTTCCAACGGTCGGACGGTGTCTGTATCAACATCCAATGATCTGACGACCATTGGTGTGCTAAGCGGATGACATTTGTCCATAAGAAAGTTTTTCAGCACTTTCTTTGTGTATATCGATTGGTGTAACAGGATTCCTCCGCTTAAGTGTTCAATTTGTAAGCCTAGGCAGAACTTCGTTTTGCCAAGGTCTTTCATCTCAAAAGTCTGTGTGAGACTTTTGGATATCTCACATATCTCTTCAGGAGATCCGATGATGTTCATGTCGTCTACGTAGACGGCAATAATTACGAATCCTGTTCCCTTTGCTCTTATGAAGATGCAAGGGCAGACTTCATTTGTTGTGAATCCTTGTTGCACTAGGAATTCACTGAGTCTGTTATACCACATTCTACCTGACTGTTTTAGACCATACAGTGATCTTTGGAGTTTGACAGAATAGACGTCCCGAGGTCTCTCTGTCATTTTTGTCGGTAGTTTATATCCGTCTGGGATTTTCATATAGATGTCCTTATCTATATTTCCATATAGGTATGTAGTCACAACGTCCATGAGCTGCATATCCAGGCATTCCTTTGTAGACAGGCCAATGATGAAACGGAAGGTGATCGCATCCATAACCGGGGAATAGGTATCGTCGTAGTCTATTCCTGGCCGTTGGGAGAAGCTTTGTGCAACAAGGCGCGCTTTGTAGCACACGATCTCATTATTCTCGTTTCTTTTTCTCACGAATACCCATTTATATTCCACAGGTTTAACACCCTTTGGTGTGAGGACTACAGGTCCAAAAACTTTGCGCTTCGAGAGTGAGTCCAGCTCTACTCCTATTGCATCGTTCCACTTTGGCCAATCCTCTCTGCGTTTACATTCTCATAGAGAGCGTGGATCGGACTCATCATTGTATTCAGTGACGTGAGTGACAATAATGAGCGCGAAGTTATCATCAATGATTGTGCTTTTTCTGTCCAGTATCTCCCCAGTACGTACATAATTTAATGATATTTCTCCTACATTTTCCTCTTCAGGGGTTGGTAGGAGGGGAGAGTTAGCTGGGCTGAGCTCAGCATCCTGTGGTGGTATCGTTATTATTGCTCCAGGATTTTTCCTCTTTCGAGTGTTCTTATCTTTGGAGCCTGGATGTTGTCCTCTCTTTTGTTGAGGTACGGCCGCTTCTGCTGCAGGTGGATTGCATCCATCTTTGGGTATGTCAATCCTAGCTGGCGTATTTGCAGCAGGGACGTGTGATCTGACAATCTTCTGGTTGTCAGTGAATTTGTCCGGTAAAATGTGAACTGTGTTTTGGATTTGAAGAATCTTCAGGATCTCATCTTCACATTGGTTTGTACGCGGATCAAAATGGGATAAAGTTTTTGTATCCCATGAAATGGTCTTTGAAGCTTCTGGCTTCTGTGTGTTAATGCCTAGTTTGGGAAACGTGCTTTCATCAAACTCACAATCTGCTAGACGTGCCTTGAAGGCGTCCCCCGTAAGGGGTTCTAGGTATCTAATGATCGATGGTGAGTCGAAACCAATGTAGATACCTAGACGCCGTTGAGGACCCATCTTGGTCCTCTGTTGTGGTGCTATGGGGACATAGACATCACATCCGAATATCCTCAGGTGAGAGATATCCGGCGGGTTCCCATATGCAAGTTGCATCGGAGAATAAGATTGACTCCCTGACAGTCGTAATCTTATTAGCGATGCAGCATGCAGGATGGCATGTCCCCATGCATTTACCGGCAACTGGCATTGCATCAACAATGGACGAGCAATCCATTGTAGTCTCTTTATAAGAGATTCGGCTAACCCGTTCTGGGTGTGAACATGAGCTACATGATGTTCAATTTCTATGCCGGTTGCTTGGCAGTAGTCTAGGAAGACTTGTGATGTGAATTCCCCAGCGTTGTCCAGACACAATTTCTTGATCTTGTTATCTGGGAAATGTGTCCGCAACTTTATGATTTGTGCCAGTAGCTTTGCAAAGGCTATGTTGCGGGTGGACAGGAGGCACACGTACGACCATTTGGAAGATGCGTCAATCAGTACCATGTAGTATCGAAATGGTCCACTTGCGGTGTGAATAGGCCCGCAAATGTCACCATGTATTCTCTTTAGGAAGCTTGGAGACTCAGAGTCCACCTTCAGGGCGGATGGTCTCGTAATCAATTTCCCTTTGTGACAAGGGGGACAAGGAGATGCACCCTTTCGAAGTAGCTTCAGGCTTTTCGAGTTAATTCCACGGGATTGGGATATGATGCGACGCATCATATTCCTTCCAGGGTGTCCTAGTCTACTGTGCCAGAGTTGGAATTCTGGTTGATTATTGCACTTCTGGTGCTCGAGTGTGTTTGCTTCCATTGCTCTTATTTTTGTATGGTAGAGACCCGACGGGAGTCCCTCAAAACACTTGACGGTGGTTTTAGCACCGTCTTTATGAGACGTTACATACAGGAATTCTCTGTTTTGTTTACTCACCGTCTCAAGGTGGTATCCGTTTAAACGGATATCTTTAAAGCTTAACAGATTTCTATGTGAGCTAGGAGAGAAAAGCGCATCTTTTATTAGCAGTTGTGTTTTGTTGGTGAGCATAAAATGTGCTTCCCATGATCCTTCAATAATTCCTGATGGACCGGATATTGTATTCACGGTTCCATCGTATTTATCAGTGCTTTGGAAAAAGCAGATGTCTTGGAGGATCGTGTGCGTAGAGGCACTGTCCACTAGGCATTTATAATCCATCTAGTTATAAGAGAAAAATATTGCAGTATAAGGCACACGAGAAGGTATACTACGAGTAATTATTCAATGTCTGAAAAGTTCATGCAACATGCTAGAAATTAAAACAAGCAGATAGTAAATTGTTTTTCAAACAAAAATAACAATGCATGGAAAAAGTAGATAATGCCTCAGTCGAGCAGGTCATCGTTTGAGAAGTCCTCAGCGATGAACCTGATTGGTGCCAGGTCTTCTTGTTTCACCAGGTTTATCTCAGCTTGCTTCTGGCTCGCTTTTGTACAAGTCCTGTAGGTGGCGTGGAGTCCGACAATTCCTGGACTAGTGTCCAGTCATGCCACACCTGTGGCACTTATCTTCCCAGTTCTTTCTGGGGGCAGAAGTCTGGCCGTCGTCCTTTCTCTTCCACACATTTTTCTTCTTTCCCTCATGGTTGGTTCTTGGAAGGGGTCCTCTAGCCTGCTTCTTCATTGCCTTCCCCTTCTGGGGTTTGCCTTTGAAGTTGCTCCTCTTCTTCTGGGAGGAGCTGTGATGCGCTTCAGTCGCAAGAGCAGTGCCGTTAGGGCGTGAGTTATGGGTGGCCAGAAGGAGGTCTCTATTCTGCTCTGCCATCAGAAGGCATGAGAGAAGCTCTGAGTATTTCGTGAACTTTCGTTCACGATACTGTTGCATTAGTATAACATCCTTCTCGTGGAAGTATATATACGTCTTCTCTAACATGCGCTCCTCCGTCACCTTTTCACCACACAACTTCAGGCGTGAGGTGATGCTAAAGAGTGCCGAGTTGTACTCGGCAATAGACTTAAAGTCTTGGAGACGGAGGTTCTCCCATTTATATCGCGCTCGGGGAAGTATAACATCTCTTTGATGTTTATACCTATCCTCGAGGGCGGTCCATAACTCATACGAGTCTTCCACCGTGAGGTACTCGGCCTTCAGGGTCCGATCGATATGGCGTCTGATATAGATAATGGCTTTAGCTTTATCTATATCAGAAACCTTATTGCCTACAGCGATGGCATGGCTCAGTCCCTGTGCTCGCAGATGGAATTTTATGTCCAACTGCTAGCTTAAGTAGTTCTTGCCTGTAGCATCCAATACATCGAAATCGATGCGCGTGATTTTGGCCATTTATCTCTCTAGCATGTATAAAAATAGGCAATAATTAGATATTTTCGCAGAAAAATAAATAATTAGGCATTTCAGACACAGATATTTGCTGCGTGGACCGGCTAATCACCATATTAATTACAGTCCATGCAATCCCAAAAAGAATGAAAGTACAACTCGGGAACCCCTGTGGGGCCCCTATTCTTCTAGAATGGTCCTTCATCTTCTTGAGGCGTCCGCCGGTCTTGTAATTTTACAAAAGTATACTCACTGCATTTTTCTCTCTTAAAAAAAGGAAAATAATGCAAGGGAAAAAATGGTGATAACTATCCGATCCAAAACCACATCAAATATGAACATTCGTCGCAGGCAGAAAAAATGCAGCAGGCATTTAATCATCACAGGCAGTTTATACATTACAGGCAATTAATCATCACATGCAGTTTATAATGGAAAATGAAAATTTTTCGTTTAAAAATTATTGGACCACTAGGCAACGTCATACACCGTTAGGTTAGTTGACTAACGGCAGAGCGGTCGCAGGATCTTCCTAATTTTTAAACGTTTAAGAATCACATATTCCGAATAAAATACGATGAATAAAATCACATGTAATTTGTCCAGATTTTAACAGAAAAAAATCGTAATTAAATCTGAAAAATATTTGAAAATAGGAAATTTTCGGGGTGAAACCCTAGTTAGGGTTTTTGGTCGCGTGGATTGCCGCTTCAGGCGGCTAGGGTTTCCGGACATGCGCGCGCACCGGGGGGGTGAGGCCGCTGCGGGCGGCGGGGCCCGTCCGCCGCTGCTGGGGGCGGCCGGGGGGGGGGGGGGGGGGGGGGGGGGCGCCGCTGCTGGCGGGGAGCCCCGCCGCTGCAGGCGGCGGCTGGAGCCCGCCGCTGCAGGTGGCGGGATCTCCCGCCGCTGCGGGCGGCGGGGGTCGCGGGGGTGGGGGGTCGCAGGGCGGCTTCCGGCCGCGCGGCGAGGATGAATCCCCCTAGGGTTTTGGCCTTTTTGGGGGAAAAGATGGTAAAAATCCGATTTTATTGGAAAAAACCAGTTTTAATCTTCCAAAAAAGCGTTTTTATTGTAAAAAAGTTGATTTTTCACTATAAAAACGTTGATTTTCATTTAAACAATTGATCCAAGAATTTGGATCTAGACATATGCGCACATGAATTTAGATCGAGGGAAAAAAGTTACCTCTAGATCCTACCTGCCGGATCTAGCGACGTTCGGTGAAGGAAGCCCGTTCGCGTCGCGTTCGTCCGTCGGCAGGGGTTCCGCTCAGCCTCGAGCGACGCGTTGTAAACGTGTTGGATATGGAATCCATAGCTCTGTATTTATAGCAATATGGTTACATAATGGGTGGATACCCACTAACGTGTTGGGCCACCAAAAGCCCGTTTATAACATAAATTTAAATATCAAACCATCCGTTGTGTAGAATATATGAAATCCAAAACATTAGGAAAGCATACACATTAAACGTTATTAATGTCGAGGAAATAGATCACGTGCCTTCTCACGTGGAGTCACAGAGGAGACAAAGCCCGGTGCCCCAGACAGAATCGGAAGGGGGGCCGCATTCCCCACGGATCGCCACCTGTTGTTCCCATTGGTCGCCACGTGTCCATGCGGTCCCCATCGGCGGGAGGATGGCCGTGACCGAATCCCTGATCGTACGGTCCTTATCTTATCTCGTCATCGTCTTCCATTCCACGTTTATTGCACGTTATCCGCCGTATGACCACTGAATTTACACGACCAACCTCCAAATTCCTCGGAACGGCTCTGTCCTTTTGAGGGCAACGAAGTCATTTAGCCATTCTCAATTCGATGGAATAAAAGACAACCGTACTCTTGTAATTACTCGATGATTGGAGTGGCAGTTGTGCCATTTCGCTTTTCTGATACTATATTGATTTAATGGTTATTTAATTGGTTGCCCAACGTCCTTGCATACTGCCTAAAGTCTCCGGAGTGCTGCTATTCACTTCTAAGTATGCTATATTAATGTTGCTATGTTATCGCTTGAAAACTGCTAAGTGCATTGCACATTCTTTCAAAAATTACATTTTTGTCCCTTCTCTCTCAGCCGCTCTGCCTTCATCGTCGGCGTTCTCCGAACCCACCAGCCATCGCCTGGTCATGATATCATCATCATACCCATATGCCTCTTCATATTCATGGAATTGAGAATGATTATATACTTCTTTATAGTTGGTGTATAGAGTCGACATTTTTCCATAGATGAAAAGAAAGTGAGATAGATAGGATGGGTTGTGACCCATATAATGATTATTCTTTCGGTTTTTTTGGAAATAGTCGCATGCTGAATTTTTCGTGTATATAGCAATTCTCTTAGTGCCTGTTCTTTTGCGTTTAAATTTGGGTTGGTTGAAGTTGTGAATAGTGTTGTGAAAGTGAGTATTGTGTTTTTTTGGGTGAAAGTTGGTTGTGAATGTGGATGTTGGAATTTTTTGTGAGTCCCACACAACTTTATTGTGTGTGTTTTGTGGCCACGTCAACAACTTTCACAGTCAAAGAAGCCAACACAAAAGAACAGGACGAGTGAAAGTGAGGATGAGAATAAGTGAATAGTGGAATCTCCCACGTTCACACAAATTTAAACGCAAAAGAACAGGCCTTAGTAATTTTAACTGCCACTGTTCGCATTCGCCATTATCCATCGCAAGTTTACTAAAAAGGTTACAATGTAAACTTTTTCGTAAACTTTTTCGAAACATGCAACATGCGCAACGCTGGCAGTAAATATCGCCATCCGATGGCACCTGACCCCACCCCGGCCGTCCGTTCATGAACGGCTAATCTAGTCCGTCGGATCCGACCGGATGCGCGCGGGGAACGTGAGGTCCAGATTCGATGTCGCGTGCACGCTTGTGCCCTGGCTGCTCGCCACGTGGGGACGAGGGTGGGCGGAGTTTTTAACGAATGTAAGTAGGGGTATTGAGGTCATTTCGGGTGCTGAGGTTGGAAATTTTTCCAAAAAGCCCGGCAATTGAGGGTTTTGGGAGCGACATCTCGGGGTTCGAGCAAAGAGAAGCCTTGAGAGAGCGAGAAGACCCCTCTCTCTCTGTTTTTTCTTTACTCTTTTCTTTTATTTTTCTCGCTCAAATTTCTCTAAATAAGGAAATTAATTTCGGAGATTCGACTGTTATCGTTCGATCATGGATTCGGTCAGCTAGGGTTTCGTCTCGGCCTGGAAGAAGCAGGTGACTTCTTGCTTGTATCAACTCTTTTTTATTAAAATTCTGAGCTTATGGCTAGGGTTGAGATTCGGATCGGGCTTTCGGAGTTTGTTCTGTTTTTCATTGCGTAGGACGAGGTGTTCTTTGTTCTTTTGCTGGTGCTTTGTGTTTTTGGCTTTGTCTGAGGGTCAAAGCTTGCTTCTTTTCTTTGTTCTTGTTTGGGATGGGATGATCGAGTGTTTTAGGGTTTCGGATGGTTGAGGTTTGGGTATTTTTGCTGAAATTTTTGGCTCGGTTCTGAGAAATTTTGGTGTATTTGTTGGGAGTTCGAGGTGGGTGTAAGCCGCATGGTGAAGGATGCTCCTTGCGTAAATATTACATGGATTTCTTCTGCTTTTGGTTAGAATTGTTGAATGCGGCGATCATCTGATATTGTTTTGTTATCTCGCTTATGATTGTCACATTCATTTACTGCTTCCGAGTTTAGAAGTTGTTGTAGTTAGCCAATGGTGGCTTGTTTCCAATTGTTGATGCTTTTATCACTTAAACGGACTAATTACTTGGATCTTTCCGGGGAAAATCTTTTTGGTGTTTTATTATTGCTGTCTTGCTTCCATTGGTGTGATACGGGTCAAAAGCTATTGTCTGATGTAATTAATAATTGTGCATACATTAAATGTATTGGTAGAGTCTATCCTTGGATGCCCTTAGAAATTTTGTTTATTTCTTATGCGTTTACCGTTTTGGATCTGATTTTTTAACCCCGACAGGGCAGCAAAATAACATCTTTTCTCTCCTGAACCAAACCTTGAATCCAGTTGCTCTGCATTGGTAGTAGTAGCATATGGTACCTATTGCGGTAATCTTCATTGTTTTCTGCCCATGGTTAGTCCCTGACATTGTAGAGTTACTTGCAGGAAATTGTGGAAGTTTGACGTTACTATTATTCTATCACAAGCATCTGAAATTCTTAACAGAATGGCCACTGAGAATCCTGTGAGACTAGTTGGGAGCAGTGGATCCGGAAACTGGCCTATAAGCAGAGACAATGCTTCATTTACATCATCTCCGAGTAACATAGCTGCGCAAGAATTGAGTTTTCTTTTGCAAGGGCATGGTTTTACTGGAAGCAAGAATATCACTGGACCTAAAAGGAGTGGAAGTGCACCTCCCAGTATGGAAGGATCCCGTTTGGCAATTGGTGAATTAAGAAGGCAACAGAATCCCAGCTTGGAGGGTATCTTCGAAAATTTACCTAACGCGGTTGAAATCTCTGAATCCGAAGAGCAACTCCGTTCTGAACCAGCTTATCTTGCATATTACTACTCGAATGTGAATTTGAACCCAAGGCTTCCTCAACCTCTTGGATCGCGAGAGAACCGAAGGCTCCCCTACCACATTGGTTCATTTGGGGAAAATTGGAGAATGCATTCCTTCGATGATAGCATCAAGGGGTCTTCTTTTATGTCTCGACCTGCCCTTTCTACCCATAAGGAGGAATCTGAAGATGATAGGTCACCTAGAACAGAATTAGAGGGGAAGGCAGAAACGAGTTCTGCCTTTGGATATGGACAATACACATCATCATTGCAAGGTCGTCATAAAAGTCTTGTGGATTTGATTCAGGTAATGAACTTATCCTGAAAGTAGTTGAAGTAATTGCATGCGATGTTCAGCATCGTCAGTAATATTATAATATCCTCTTGTATGAGACTGGGATTTTCTTTCTCTAACTTCATTTACCCCTTGTCCCTTGAACTATATATGCATAGTCAGTACTATTTATTTTCTTTTTTTTATTTACCTATGTGGTGATACTGTAATTTTGAAGCTTGATTATTTAAATCTTTTAGGAAGATTTTCCTCGGACCCCTTCTCCTATATACAGTAGTCAGTCGCATCCGTCCAGTCATTGCTCGGCGGAATCAGTTGATCCAGATGTATTGAACTCTTTGCGTGATTCTTCAATCAACATGACTAAATCAGATTCCAAAACAGCCAGTGTTGGTGGCCGGGTACATACATCCATTCAAGGTGTTCAAACAGCTGAACTGAATTCAAAGAATGATGTTTCTGCTTCACCGATTTCATGTTCAACATCCTCTGGACAGAGAGGAGAACCAAATGTTTTGAATCCCAATGCGGACAATAATGTTCTATCCAGTAGTATGTCTGGGTCAAGCATTAGTAGTATTGAGAATGAAACAAAGGATTTACGAATATCCAATGATAGGCACAGAAGTCAACTTGCGCGACAACACCATCAGCAAAGCAGTTTGCATTCTAGAGGCTCCTCAATTCAAGTTCCGACAAGTCAGTCACAGATGACTAACCAAGGAATGCCACGCCCTAGCAATTTGGTGGACCATTTCTCCCTTGGACAGCCAAAACTGCCATCGCCTGAAGTACAGCCAGCATTAGTATCTACTGGAGTTGCGCCAGCCTTGTATGCAACACCTTCTGCTTATGGGAATCCTTATTACCCTAATATGCAACCTTCTACCGTGTTCCCACCTCATTTCACCTTGGGTGGATATGCACCATCACTCTTTCCTTCGTTTATGACTGGGTATTCCCCCTACAGTGCCATTCCTATGCCTCTTGACAATCCTGCTATCCCAAACTTTGGAGCTAGAACATCTGGTGTTTCCACAGGCAGTAGTATAACTCCTATGGTGGACATGCAGAGCCTTTATAAGTTCTATGGACAGTTCGGCGTAGCAACTCAACCTTCTTTCTCGGACCCTATTTATATGTCTTACTTCCAACAGCCCTCTGTAGATCCGTATTCTAGTATGTGTCAATACGATCCCATAGCATCCAGGGGAAGTACAGGTGGAAGCCCACTAGGTAATTTTGATCTGCAACGGGGGCAGTCATCCACCACACAAGCACCTGACCAGAGGCCTCAGGCTCTGAGAACCGGATCCATCAGTATCCCGGGTGCTAGAAAAGGGGGAACTGCTAGTCCAAATTATCCTGGAAGTCTCGAAAACATTGCAGTGTTGATGCATTACCCTAACTCTCCTTTAGGCAGTCCGGTATACCAAGGGTTGCCAATGGCTAGGGCAAGCCCATCTGGAAGGAGAAATGAGAGTATTAGGTTTCCAAGCAACTCTCCGAGGACAGGAGGTGCTTATTCTGGATGTCAAGGGCACCGAGGTCGCGAAAAAGTTGATGACCAAAAACCACCTTCATTTCTCGAGGAGCTGAAATCTAGCAAAACTCGTAGATACGAACTATCAGATATTACTGGACGTATTGTTGAGTTCAGGCAAGATTAACAGAGTACTTTGCTTTATGCCCATCTTACCTGTATGATTTTATTGTTCAAATGCCAGATCGTAATTAATCTTTCAATTTTGATACCAGTGCCGATCAACATGGGAGCCGGTTTATTCAGCAGAAGCTGGAAACTTGTAGTGTTGAAGAAAAGGCATCTGTCTTTCAAGAAGTTCTTCCCCATGCTTCGACCTTAATGACTGATGTCTTTGGGAATTATGTTATTCAAAAGGTACTGATGCATGACTTTCAATATATTTTTGACCTTTTTTGAACATTTTGCCATGTACTTATCAGATTTGTGAAAAAAGAAAAGGTCTGCCGTGCCTATATTGTAATGAAATAAATGATACGCTTCTTCTACTCTGCAGTTCTTTGAATATGGAAGTCCTGAGCAGAGAAAGGAACTTGCAAACAAGCTTGTTGGTCACATCTTGCCTTTGAGTCTTCAGATGTATGGTTGTCGTGTAATTCAAAAGGTATGCTGTTTCTTGCTGTCTATTTATTTCTAAGCATTTTATGTCTTAAATCCATTTGAATGTAAACTTTATTGGCTTCTACAGTCTTTATACTGCAAATTAATGATTGACCACAATATTCAAACAGATGCGTGGACATCTATGCTAAGACATGTCCAAATGAATTTAACAGGTGATTATAGAATTATTTAGATATATCTGAACTTGAGTTAGCTAAGTGTTAGATTTGGGATGGGAGTGGCAAACTTGTAATTTTGGGCTTTAGGGGGGGGGGGGGGCATTTGTGTAATTATGGACAAATCGGTTCATTATATATAGGAGTAGGGGTTAGGACTTGGGAATCATATTAAATTTGAGAAGAATATTGAGAGATAAAAGAGTGTAGGAGTAGATTACGTCAGATCTTGGGAGATTTTAGGCTTCTATCTCGAATCAAAAGCTAGGAGAGCGGTTCCCTCTCGAATTGAGGCACAATTATCTTGTATTTTTCGTTTTCATCCATAAAAATCATATCTTTCTCCTAAATCCCTAAATTTCTTTAACCAAAACCCTATAGTTTCATATGAAATTGGTATCAGAGCAAATATTTTGATGGGGGCAACAAGAAAGGTGGAAGCTTTGGAGGAGAAAATCGATAGCAAAGTGGAGGGATTCAAGAAATCTTTGAGGAGGTTAGGGATGAGAATGGTCATGCCCAAAGCCCGATTGAGCTTTCAATTTAGTGAAGGATTTGTAGGGATGATGACGTGGCATGCCCAATTGGAAGCCCAATTGGGCTTTGGGCATGCCCATTCTCATCACTAGAGGAGATGCGCCCGCAAATCTATGGGCGCGGAGTAATGTTAAATTTGGGAGGGGAGTGCAAACTTGTAATTTTGGGCTTTAGGGGGGCATTTGTGTAATTATGGACAAATTAGTCCATTATATATAGGAGTATGGGTTAGGGCTTAGGAATCATATTGAATTTGAGAAGAATTTGAGAGATAGAAGAGTTTAGGAGTAGATTAAGCTAGATCTTGGGAGATTTTAGGCTTTTTTCTCGAATCAAAAGCTGGAGAGCGGTTTTTCTCGAATTGAGACCAAGTTATTTTGTATTTTCCATTTTCATATATAAAAATCATATCTTTCTTCCAAATCCCTAAATTTCTTCCACCAAAACCCAGAGTTTCCTATCACTAAGCTAATCAAAACATAATTTGCCGTTACGAGATTTATCTGGTAGTTTTCTGAAAGATATGGCTGCCAGTCAAGTTGTGGAAAACGGAAAGCAGAGTGATGTGGCAAGATACTGCGTAGGCGTTTGTGGTTTTAACGGAGCTTAAGCGGCAAACAGTGTCAATCCAAATCTCTAACAAATAGCGGCAAAAAACATAAAAGTTGGGGGAGATCAAGAAATATAAACAAACAAAAAATGGAGGGAAAATTTTGCACATAGCGATGTGGGGGGTTTAACACTATTGAGTCATAGAGTTGATAGCTTGATATGCAATAATTCCACACTTCAAGATAATAAAGTTTTATATGATTTATATTCAATCATGCATATTAACATCTAGTGTCAAAAAGTAATAAAAGTAAAAAATAGGAAAAAAAATCAGAAATTGTGAAATTGGATGTCTAATGAAACGATATATTTATATTTATATATAGAAAGAGTACAGTAAACGCTGATATATGAATTTTCTACATCCGGCCTAAAAAACTCGACTTTTTTACTAATTCATTTATTAATTGACGCCATCCATGTTGACTTACACATCTTAAAATGTTTCCACACACAAAAGCCCCACATGAGCTTATACTAGTTGTACCGTCCACTTTTTTGTGTCTTGGTATATGAGGCTAAGTATCCATTGTCATATGATACCCATTATGTGTTTGTGTAAAATGTGCCTGTGCTCAACCTCAGGCACGATTCCTGCCCGCGACCGCCTCCCTATCGTCCGAGTCGATCCACCAACTGTTAATATCGTAACTTTTGGTTGCATCAGAGAAGCAGCCATCTGTCGTTCTAGCTCTTCCTTCGGTTGAATATATTTATAGTCTCGAGCTGCAGAGAGTACCTCGGTGTGGGTCTTCAGCTTCTGTCCCACTAGTTGTTTCTGAATCTTCATATCCAGACCTTGAAAACACTGAGCTTTGTCCCATGGATCGGTCACCACGTTCTTTGCGAATTTGCTGAGTCTGGAAAATTCAGCGTTGTACTGCTCCACATTCTTGGAACCTTGCTGCAGGTTCATGAATTGGGCCTGCAGTGCCCTCTTTGCCTCTGAAGAGAACAACAAAGTATTAAACTTCTCCGTAAATGTGCTCCATGGAACCGGCTGAGTCAATCGATCTTCCTCTGAATCCCACCACGACATAGCGTTTTCAACCAAATGTAGCTTTGCCATGTCCACTCACGAATCTACCGCGACCCGTGCTGCTCTTAGCATATCAGTTATGCGACGTAGCCATTCTGCTGCTGCAAGAGGTCCATTTGTTCCTTTGAAAATTGGTGGATGCAGTGATCTGAATTCTTGCACTCCTTCGTGCCTACGCTCAGGCTCCCACTGCAACGCTCTGATCATTTCTTGTAAGGTCTGCTCTGATATTTGGATCGTCGGTGCAGGTTGTTCCATGTTTTTGTTGCCATTATCTCCAGTGTTGCCGTGGTGATTACCGCCATTGCCATTGCTGTCTGAACCGTTGGGGTTGGGATTGACGTTGGCATTCTCATCGTCGATGTAATCGTTAAGCTGGTCATCGATCTCGTAGTTGTCGTCATTGCCGTTGCGATGTTCTCGTGGAGATTGTTATCGGCGTTGATGTCAGTATTGTCGTTGACGGCCCCGGATCCACTTCTGTCGCCTACATTCATCGTCACGTTTTTGTTAATGTCGATGAAGTTGTTCGCAGTAGGACGTGCACGACGATTGTATGCCTTCGTCATTCTGATAATCAAAATACCGCAAATAAGTACAAATATGATTTACGGTATATTCTACTTGACCTATACTGTTCACGAGGTGGTCAGCGCGGACCTGCATGGGCCACCACTTGTAAGACCCGGTTTCGGGGGCCATCACAAATTACAATTATTTTGCAGATCCTGTTGGGTACCAGTGAATACAGAATAGGACTAAGCAGAAATTAATACCAAAATTAAAGTCATACCTGTACGATTAGTCGTAGAAATTTGATGCACGAACAATAATTGTAAAATCTCCTACTAAATCTGGGGAGAAGATAAACAACAAGATTAGAAAAGTAGATTACAACTAAACCAAACTAACAGTTTATAAATAACGGAAACAGTACAAGTAGAATATCTCTAAACAAAAGAAATGATCTACTAAGTTATTGAATGTCTTATATGGTTGGGTAAAGTTATACTAACCGTTCTAATTCGTGACTCATGTCCAAGGAAGTGAGATGCATTAACACGTTCTGTAACCCCGCTATTAGTGTGGATAGCAGACAATTGAAATTGAACCACTCGTTTCAGAAGAAAGAGGAAAATTGTATTTAAACCATCGTTCCTTAAAAAGGAGGAGAAAAATTGATAATATGCCCCACTTTCATCAGGAGAGTGGTAAAACGAATACTTTGTCCGTAATCACATTCACATCCCCTAAACAATGAGCTAAGTGCAAAGTCATTCTAATTTGTCGGGTTGATGTCATGAGTTGTCTATGTCGAGTATTGTGCAAGTCCTTGGGAGATGTCTGATGGGCTTTCCGGCCCATCTAATACCCTGCGGGTTTATACCCGCAGGAAGGGGGTGCGGGCCCAAGCCCAGGCCGCACCCCTTGCCGCACACCCTAACCCTAGCCGCACCCCTTTGGCCGCATACCCTAGCCCCCTTTGCCCTAGTTTTGATTATAAATAGGGGGTAGCCGCTTGTTTTTACCTATGCTATTATTATTGTGATTTGTGTGATTCCATAGGTAGACGAGTGCAGACGTCCTCTTTGGCGTCTTGGGAGGAGAGCACACCTCTTTTGCGTTCAATTATCTTGTTCTAGATACTATTGTCTCAATAAAAATCGTATCTTTTGTTAGTTCCTAATAATTTGGTATCAGAGCACGAGACGATCCATGGCGGCTTCGACAAGATCGCACGACAAGGTTGAGGCTTTGGAGGCAAAGTTCACGAGCGAAATCGAGGCGATTAAGAAATCGTTGGCGGGGAACGATGAGTCCATGGCAAAGTTAACTACCTCCATCTCCCAATTGGCGTCAAATCAAGCGAAGCACGTGTTCAATTCACGCAATTGATGGGAGCCCTAAATCAATTGGCGACAAACAACAAAGGGGAAGGAAACCCTAATCTGACACCAAAGGCGGCATCTTTGAAGAAGGAGAAGGAAAAAGAGGAGATTTTTACCCAAAATCAACCCTATTACGTGGATGAATTGGACGAGGAAGACGACGGGGAGCCATGGAAGGTCGACTACCGAGAGGAGGTACGGCGGAAGGCGGTGGAGAGCCAAAGGGGGGCGGCGGCCCTAGCCGCCCCAATTGAGAGCGACGCGCCAACAAGGAGGCTCGGCCGAACCCCCAAAACAGTCCGGGGGTTCGGCCGTTGTCGGAGAGGGGCGGGGGGCCTTCCCCCGCCTGTGCCGACTTTCGGTAGGGGCCCAGGCCCAGCCGGGCGTCAGATGGGTCCGGCGAACCCGCTGGACCTCTGGCAGGGAGGCCCGGTAGGGCCTGCAGCCCCTCTGGCAAGGCCGGAGGGGCCCGCCTGACTTCCGCCAAGGGCGGAACCCCTTTGGCAGCCGCCGGGGGATGCACACGGCCATGGCCCGGGGGGTTTTCGAGCCCCCCGGCAGTGGACAGCGGTAGAGGATGGTCGCGGACAGTTTTTGGGAGGCTTTTTCGACCCTTCAGGACGTCGGCCAGCAGCTGAGGACCCATTCTACGGAGAGACGCGGGAGAAATCATTATTATGACGGCAGGGGTGGCTACGAGGCGGAGTTCGGCGATGATGCAGGTTGGGACGACTACAAGGGCCGGCGGGAAGATTACCGAGGAGACTATGGGAGTCGCGGAGGAGGGCCACCTAGGCAGGACGCGACTCAGGACGAGAGGAGACAGCACTACAGTCCACATCACAGAGAGGAGGGGAGGCCCGAGCAGGGGCACTTTGGGGGAGAGTGCCGGGTGCAGAAGCTGACGATGCTGCTATTCTCTAGGGAGGATCCACATGCCTGGTTGTTCACAGCAGAGAGATACTTCGCGGCACACCACATGACCGAGGCACAGAAGCAGGAGGCGGCAGCCATCTGCATGGAGGGGAGAGCTTTGGGGTGGTTCCAGTGGAAGGAGAGGAGACAGCAGATCAGGAGCTGAGAGGAGCTGAAGGACCTTATGCTGGAGAAGTTTAGAGATCCCCGTCTTAGGAACCTGCGCGAGCAGCTTTACGCCCTTAGGCAGGAGGGGCCGGTGCGGGAGTACATCGAGAGATTTGAGACACTGGCTGGGCGAGTACATGGTGTGTCAGACGAGTCACTGGCGGGCACCTTCCTGAAGGGGCTGCGCCACAGTCTTCGAGTCGCAGTGAGACCCTACAAGCCCAGTGGGCTTTCGGAGGTCATAAAGATGGCCCAGATGGTAGAGGATGCTCAGACAGAGGAGAGGATGGTCTGGAACGGTTACAGTGGCCAGATACCGAGAGGCACCCCGTCTGGAGCTGGAGGAGCAGGCACCACCACGGGGGCGGCCCATGCGAGCAGGGAGAAGACGGGGGAGAAGAGCAGCGCCACCACAGCTGGAGGACAGTTCAGGAGGATGACTGACGCTGAGATGAGGGAGAAGCGTCAGAAAGGCTTATGTTTCTGGTGTGATGAAAGGTTCACGCCAGGCCACAGATGCGCGGGGCGCAAGTTGCAGATCCAACTGTTGGAGAATGACGACGAGGACGGGGACGTGGAGGATGAGAGTGCTGGGCAGGATGAGGAGGAGTTCGAGGAGCATCAGCTGGACGTGGCAGAGGTGTCCCTTAACTCCGTGGTAGGGTTCACACCGAACCATACCATGAAGTTGAAGGGGGAGATCGGCGAGCAGGAGGTGACCGTGTTGATAGACAGTGGGACGACCTACAATTTCATCTCCAGGAGAGTGGTGGACCAGCAGGGATTGCAGTTGACCAACTGCGGGAGCTTCAGTGTGATGATGGGCACGGGGAAGAAGGAGAGTAGCCGGGGTGTCTGCAGAGGGTTGGTACTGACCTTACAGTGGATACATGTGATGGCGGACTTTCTGCCTCTAGACTTGGGGAGCACTGACGTCATCCTGGGCATGACGTGGTTACAGACGCTGGGAGAGATGAAGGTAAATTGGAAGCTTCTACGGATGGAGTTTCAGGATGGGGGGAGAGCTATCATCCTACAGGGAGACCCTAGTCTTTGCAGGGCGGTGGTGTCATTGAAGACCATGATGAGGACCTTACAGGCTGAGGGCGGAGGTTACCTAGTGGAGCTGTATACCATGACAGAGGGAGGAGGCATGGAGGCCAGTAGGGAGGAGGTAGTATCGGAGGAGGTGCAGCAGATGTTGGCGCAGTTTGAGGATATTTTTCAGGAGCCACGGGGTCTGCCATCGCCGAGGAACCATGAGCACGTCATTGTAGTACGAGAGGGGGTTTCCCATCAGTGTCAGACCCTATCGGTACCCTCAGCACCAGAAGGACGAGATTGAGAGGATGGTGGCCGAGACGGTGGGGGCAGGAGTGATTCAGCCTAGCGTGAGCCCATTCTCTAGCCTGGTGCTCCTGGTGAAGAAGAAAGATGGGAGTTGGCGCTTCTGTGTGGACTACAGAGCATTGAACAAGGAGACCGTACCAGATAAGTTCCCCAGACCGGTGATAGACGAGCTCCTGGACGAGCTACATGGGTCAGCCTGGTTCAGCAAGATAGATGTTAAGTCAGGCTACCACCAGATCAGGATGCGGCGGGAGGATGTGCCCAAGACGGCGTTCAGGACGCATGAGGGCCACTACGAGTTCCTCGTCATGCCTTTTGGTTTGACGAACGCCCCAACCACCTTCCAGTCTCTTATGAACAAGGTATTCCGTCCATACCTGCGGCGGTTTGTACTAGTTTTCTTTGACGATATATTAGTGTACAGTCGCACCTTAGAGGAGCACTTGGATCATTTGCAGGTGGTGTTTACAGAGTTGCAGTACCACCAGCTGGTGTTAAATAGAAAGAAGTGCCTTTTTGGATAGCCACAGGTGGAGTACCTGGGACATGTGGTGTCTGCAGAGGGGTGGCAGCCGACAGGGGGAAGATTGCGGCGATGCTGGACTGGCCGCACCCTACCACTCTCAGGGGACTGCGGGGGTTCCTAGGGCTGACAGGATATTACCGCAGGTTTGTGGAGGGATATGGGGCTATCGCCTGGCCGTTGACGGATTGAAGAAAGACCAGTTCCATTGGGGGAGGAGTCGACGACAGCGTTTGAGACTCTGAAGAAGGCCATGACCACAGTGCCAGTCCCGGCACTACCAGACTTTTCCAGACCTTTTGTGGTGGCGGTAGATGCTTCAGGGCATGGGCTGGGGGCCGTACTGATGCAGGAGCAGCGGCCTATTGCCTATTTTAGTCAGGTGTTGACAACTCGAGGCCGCCTGCTGTCAGTCTACGAGAGGGAGTTGATGGCGATAGTCTTGGCCATCCAGAAATGTCGGCCTTACTTGTTGGGGAGGAGTTTCCTAGTTCATACCGATCAGCGGAGCTTGAAATATTTATTAGAGCAGCGGATGGTAGCAGAGGAGCATCAGAAATGACTGCGAAAGCTGACGGGGTACATGTTTGAGATCAAGTATCGCCCGAGACTGGAGAACAAGGCAGCTGATGCGTTATCCCGGCGAGAGGAGGAGGCGGAGCTAGCAGCACTCGCAGTGTCTGTCTTGGAGGACTGTGGCCCACTACAGCGGGAGGTGGAGCAGGAACCGGAGTTGGCAGTTATACGAGATGCCATTCTACAGGGGTCGACTGAGTACCCGGGGTATTCCCTTCAGGATGGGCGGCTACTATACTGGGGGAGGCTTGTGATACCAAGGACCTCTGCATATATACCGGCCATATTCAGGGAGTTTCACGGCAGCGCTATTGGAGGCAATTCTGGGGTCCTCAAGACCTACCAGCAGCTGGCAAGGGAGATCTATTGGAAGGGGTTGAAGAAGGAGGTGGCGAGGATGGTGACAGAGTGTGATGTGTGCCAGCGTCACAAGTACCAGGCTATGTCTCCAGGAGGACTACTACAGCCGCTATCCTTACGAGACCGAGTTTGGGAGGATCTCTCGATGGACTTCATAGATGGATTACCGAAGTCGGGTGGGTACACTGTCATTTTTGTTGTGGTCGATCGCCTCAGCAAATATGCACATTTTGTCCCGCTTCGGCATCCTTACAGCGCAGTTTCAGTGGCGGAGGTTTTTGTGAGGGAGGTTATCCGTCTACACGGACCTCCAAAGTCCATAGTCTCGGATAGAGACAAGGTGTTCCAGAGCAAGTTTTGGCAGGAGCTTTTTAGGCTTCAGGGGACGGCATTGAAGCAGAGCACAGCTTACCATCCCCAGACTGATGGTCAGACAGAGGTGGTGAATAGGAGTGTGGAGACTTACCTGCGATGTTTCATTTCAGAGAATCAGAAGGAGTGGGCACGTTGGCTACCTTGGGCGGAATACTGGTATAACACTTCATATCACATGGCGGCGCAGACTACACCCTTCAGGATTTTGTATGGTAGAGATCCTCCACACTTACTACATTCTGGGTATAAGACGACACCCGTGTACTTGACAGAGAGGGACCGGATTCTGGAGGAGCTGAAGCTCCATTTGGCGAGGGCACAACATGTGATGAAGGCCCGGGCAGACCTACATCGTCGGGACATACATTTTGAGGTTGAGGATATGGTGTATCTGAAGCTGAGGCCCTACAGGCAGAGGTCGGTGGCTCATAGGAGAAATGAAAAGCTGGCACCACGGTATTTTGGACCTTTCGAGGTCAAGGCGAAAGTAGGACCGGTGGCCTACAGGTTGCGCTTATCCCCAGGATCTACCATTCACCATGTCTTCCATGTTTCACAGCTGTGCCAGGCCATTGGCGACCACACATCTTCCCCTACATTACTGGAAACCCTGATTTGCTGATATGGAGGTGCGTATGGAGCCCGATGTGTTGAAAGGGGTTCGGCGGAGCGACACAGGAGGGCAGCAGGTGCTGTTGCAGTGGACGGGCCTACCAGAACATGATAGTACGTGGGAGGACATGGATAAGATGGCGGCTCGTTTTCTAGACTTCCACCTTGAGGACAAGGTGGCTCTTTGGGGGGAGTATTGATGGGCTTTCCGGCCCATCTAATACCGTGCGGGTTTATACCCGCAGGAAGGGGGTGCGGGCCCAGGCCCAAGCCCAGGCTGCACCACTTGCCGCACACCCTAACCCTAGCCACACCCCTTTGGCCGCATACTCTCGCCCCCTTTGCCCTAGTTTTGATTATAAATAGGGGGTAGCCGCTTGTTTTTACCTATGCTATTATTATTGTGATTTATGTGATTCCTTAGGTAGACGAGTGCGGACGTCCTCTTTGGCGTCTTGGGAGGAGAGCGCACCTCTTTTGCGTTCAATTATCTTGTTCTAGCTACTATTGTCTCAATAAAAATCGTATCTTTTGTAAGTTCCTAACAATGTTCCTGCTCTAAAGACATTTAATTGCATCCCGAATCAATTAAAGCAAAAACTAAAATGAGAGACTGCATAAACGAATCAATTTAAAATAGAGATTTTATAATTGAAAACAAAGACTGAAAAGTAACACAATTTATTTTTAAGTAGCAGTCTAACTTTACTTTAGGATCATATTCATATGGCACATGGTCTACCAACCAAAGGTGGTCTTGACACAAGTCTAATTAAAAGAACGGTAGCAATTCTTCAGGACCGATCAGAACAATAATTTAATCAAGCCCATTAACAACAACAGCATGCCGGTACTCCAAGTATCCCAAACAGGTCCAGGAAACAAAAGTAAAGGCATTGTCCCAGAAATCAATTAACAACAACTAAACAACTATGCCTGAAATCAAATAGCAATAGCTGGGCCCAAAATCAAATTACAGCGACATGTGCAGAGAAGGAAGAGACAACATTAAGATTTACCGCCAACATTAAGATATAAGCCCACGGGTTCAACACAGTGTCTTGGACTAACCAACAACGTCAGGGGAAAACTCATCTGCGGTAAGGACCACGACGGCGAGAGAGACTGACCCCATGGCGGCCGACCAAAGAAAAGGAATCCGATAAAAATACAGAAGGCAGAATACGTTAGTGAGGGTGCCGATCTTCTTTGCAAAGAAAAAGGAGATCTAATCGAATCGGTTGAAAGAGGGCGGCGGCTAGGGCTTGACCCGGACGGGAGGAAGGGGCGGCTCGAGAGAGAGAGAGAGAGAGAGAGAGAGAGAGAGAGAGAGAGAGAGAGAGAGAGAGAGAGAGGGGCGGCTCGAGAGAGAGAGAGAGAGAGAGAGAGAGAGAGAGAGAGAGAGAGAGAGAGAGAGAGAGAGAGCAGCGTTTTTGTCGAAGGTGAGGAGGGGAGCCCTCGTGGGTTTCAAATCGAAAGAATGAGAGAGGAGAGGACTGATAGAGGAGAGGCTAGCCCGAAGGAAACCCGTATGAGTTTCTTCTTTCAAGTAGATAGAAAATGAATTGTTTGGGCCTGGACTTATTTTGAGAAGTTTGGAAGGATGTAGGAAAGACCACGTGACTTGCTTTTTGGTAGTGGGGGGAATATGATTGGCTAGTTTGTTAGTGGAGAGGAATGGGTTTAATGCCTTGTTGGGGGGCTAGCTGTTGGGCTTGGGCTGATCCTTTGGGCCTTTGGGAAATGAATTCAAGTAGCAAGTGAGCCTGAGGCTTTTGTTTAGTGGATAGAATAAATAATCGGAAGTGATGGGCTTGGTCTTTCAGGTTTTCTAAAAGAAAGAATGGAAATAATTAAATAGAGTTGAGATAAGAAATGAGAAAGGGGTTGGGCCTTCAGCATTTTGGGCTTGATAACAAAAGAAGAAAAGGGATGGAAAGAACAAACTGGAAAGAGTTTATAAGTGAAAATGAAATTTGGAAAAAAAAATTTTAATGCAACAAAATTATTAGAAAAATCCCATGAAATAGGGGTCATTACAGTGGGTCCCATCTGGAAGCGGGTGTTTCGATGGGTGTGTATTTGGGTGCATTTGAAAAGTGTGGGTCTATTTGTGGGTGTTGTCTTGGGTGTATCAGTGTTTGTGAGAAGAGGGGAGGTGGCCCACAAAGGGTGAGGTGGCCAAGAATTTGCCACTCCATCAACCCCTTTGTCCTACGTGGAAGATTCCACTCTCATTTGTATAATAGATATTTCATTGTGTTGTAGCTTAAAAAATTAAGTAACATTGTGAAGGCACTTCAACTTCTGTTGTAGCAAGAGATGTATTCATGCTTTAATATGCGTTGTGGTGTGTTCCCTGTGATGTAAATCCTGGCTCCTCCCCTGCTCTGACATTTTTTACTTGGTCTTTTACATCATTGATGGTCTTATCACAATGTAAACTATCTTAATAGTGTCTGTGTTTTCTCTTCATATATTTTTGGCATTTACTAATGAATTTTTGTGCGCTGTAATAGTGAACCGAGGAGTTGAAATTAAGCTTCCTTCTGCATGAGTTGAAGCTGCTAACCAATTTAGCGTGTGGCAGTTTATCATTACTCATTTTAATGTACATAGTGAATAAGACAATAATTTATGCCTATTAAAAACATTTAGTGCGTGTTGGAGGCCATGTTGGATTATTTCCATTTTGTGCATGTCAATTCACTTCTGACTAAACTGTTAATGTGAACTGGAATTAAACTTACTGTCTCTTAATTCTTTCATGACTCAAAAACTATGAAGGCACTTGAAGTAATTGAGCTTGATCAGAAAACACAGCTTGTCCATGAACTTGATGGACATGTTATGCGTTGCGTGCGTGACCAGAATGGAAATCATGTAATACAGAAGTGCATTGAGTGTGTACCAACAGAGAAGATTGATTTTATCATTTCTGCTTTTCGTGGTAACGTTGCATCGCTTTCTATGCACCCGTATGGTTGCAGGGTGATTCAGGTATTGCATCAAACACCAGATAAATGACTCTAAGATTTCTATTTTGTTGTGTTATCGATATCCTTTTGCTGCTGCAGAGAGTTCTGGAGCATTGCACTGATGAGCTGCGGAGCCAGTGTATCGTGGATGAGATTTTACAGTCTGCTTGCAATCTTGCTCAAGACCAGTATGGTAATTATGTCACTCAGGTATTGCATGCTTCGTCCATTTTCTCCATATAGTCCCTCTATAAGATTAAATTCATTTATTGCATTCAATCTTCGGGACATATTTATGGTCCCCAGCAACCGTGCTTCTTAAATCTCCAGGTGTTGATATTGACATCATAAGTGATTATGTATCATCCATTGTCTAGCTTGCCGTTTCTCTAGTGAAAATATAATAGAGAGGTGGTGCTTTCCCTTCACAAGTGGTTTATTACATATTATTCCTTTCTAACTCAAATCTTGTTTCATTATGCTTATATGTGAATTTTCATGAGCATTTTCTGTGAAGATATGTTTTACATGACATGGCATTTTGTTATGTTCTTTCGTAATTTAATAATTTATGAAGTTAATTGAGAGCAGAGAACGAGTTAATTGTGTCATGCTATGATTAGGAGTATGGACACAACAGAGTTATCATAGTAGATCGTGTCCCCTACATTCTTAACCATAGTGACTTTCCAGAAGTCTATATCTCATGTTTTCCCCTTAAAAGCAAATGCTGACGACATAAAAGACTTCCCGTTTTGTTATCTATTTGGCTTTATGGGTTTGGAGAAAACATGGGAATTATGTCCTGTATTTCAGGAGGATACAGGACAAATTAGCGAACAGCAATCAATGTAGAGCTGGACAAGGATATTATTCTCCTACATGCAATTCTTCAGAAAACAACAATGATTCTTCTGACTAAATCATTGAGAAAAATATCATTGTGGCCACTGGCACTTCCTTGTGGTTGTATGCATGAAAGTGATCAAAAATTTCGTTGTGGTTATCATGTTATATTGTTAAATGGCCATAGTAATTCTATGGGCTTCTGCATTGAGAACGCATTCCGGTTGATATTGTTCGGAATGTCAGGCATTTGTAATAAGAAGTTTGTCAAGGCTTGTCTTAGCATGTAGTTAGACCCTATGATATCTGGATTGCTTGTATGAAATTTATGTAAGCTGCAGTTACTGTCACTGTTCAACATTAGTTCTGCTTGGTTTCTTCAGCAGCCAGGACTTTATGATGTAAAAAATAATCAATTTCCCTTCAATAACATCTACTAAAATTTATTTCTTGCAGCATGTATTGGAGAGAGGAAAGCCACTTGAAAGGAGTCAAATTATTAAAAAACTAGCTGGGCAAGTTGTGCAGATGAGCCAGCACAAATTTGCATCAAATGTTATTGAAAAGTGTTTAGAGCATGGTAGCACTGCAGAGCGGGACCTTCTAATTGAAGAAATAGTTGGACAAACGGAAGGAAATGACAATTTATTGGTAAGATAGATCGGTGTAGAATATATTTTTAAGAAATCTATGTGCATTATATAATGTTTTATAGTCTCTTTTAATGAATTGTTTTAAATGATTATCATTCTTTACTTCTGAATATTGTTTCTATAGTACAAGTATTTCTGTTGTATGCTTGGAAATACCTTAGCCTTTAAAAATAAATTACCTTGAATTGGTTTCCTCAAGAATTTTTATGGTTCTTTCTATTTAACTGCTTCTATTTGATGGTTTGTGTCATTAACTAGTGCACTATTTTCTCAAGTAATATGATGTGGTAAGTTAGGTAACATGATTAACGTCCATTTCATCATTTAAGAGATTTGAAAAAGACTTGGAACAAAGTCCTTTACTATCCTCAAATCACAAGCTATGAAGCATGTGCACTTCAAAATGGGGTCAGTGTCCATGTCGGATACATGTCAGGCACCGACACATGTCACGACACTTGCTGGGCAAGCCACTTTGAAATGTTCAATCATATAACTCCAACAGGTTAATTGTTCCAGCCATGGCTGCTAAAACTAAAAGACGTGGACGTTTTAGAGAGACGTGTCTATTTAAAATATTTATAATAGTGATCTTCTCAAGTGCGCCACTAATATGTCAACAAATTTTAAACATCACTTGAGCTAGATTAAGTATCCGTTGGATTTATTTTTGGATCTTTTTTATTTGATTTTTGCGACTTGATTAGAAGCTATGGATATTTGAAAATTTATATTATTTTTCTTGTTATTTTTGTAGAACATATCCCATCACCATTGATTTTGATGTGTATTATATATGGACACCTATGCACGATCATACATGGTTGTATTGTCATGTCCACATAGTCTGCTTTTTAGGAATTTGTTGTGTCTCTGTGTCCGTGTCACGTTCAATCCGCATCCCGTGTCTGCATCCATTCTTCATAGATTGCCAGTATCATAGTTTTATTCATTAATGCGGGTATTTTATGTTCTGTAGAAAATGATGAATCATCTTTAGTTTATGCATTGTATTCCAGATCTAACATGATTACACATCATATTCAAGATCTTTTGTGAATTTAGGTGTTTTGATGGACAAATGTAAGTGGAATTCATGATTTGGCAAACTTGTTTGAATAGAGATTTGTTTCCGTTGCCAGAGAGATGGAAATTTATGTTTTAGTGGAGAAGAAAGCCAAGAGAAAATTTGGAGTAGAATTTGGGTAGCCAACAGATAAAACTCGAGAGAGACAAGAAACAAAGACAATATCAACTCAATCAAATCATTACATCAGAAAATTTAGTTCATCAGAAGAATTTTCTTAATTCTGATTGCACCACTTATCTTTATAGCCTAACCCAAAACAGAAAAATCTACTAAATAATCTAATAAATAATCGATACCAACTGATCAAACGATGACTAGCCTAACCTTTGTAACTATAAAGGTTATGAATAGTAACTAAAATTACAAAACTATTAACTGGCAAAAAGGATAAAGTTGATCTTCTGAAGTGATGATGCTCTTGATGAGCTGCATTTCAGAAGATCAACTTTATCCTTTTTGCCAGTTAATAGTTTTGTAATTGCTCTTGATGAGCTGCTTCATTGCCCACTCTATATCCATTTCAGTCATATCGGCATTGGTGTTTCAAAGGATTATCCATTACATGACATTCAGAAGTGATGAAAGAGAATGAAATTTCAAATATGTGTGCAATTTGACGCATCTGAGTAATGTCCAAGTGTTTTTATGCTTGTCAGTATGGGTGGGCATCGGGCAAATTTGATTTTTTTAAAAAAATCTGATTCCAAGTCCAGTTTTAATTCGGACAGGAAAAATTCTGGTTCCGATTGAGTTTTCGATTCTATAATCCGAATTCCGATTCCAATTTTATTCGGAACATGATATTTGATCCGATTCCGATTCCGATTCCGAAGTCGGCCTAGTTCCGATTCCGAATCCGACTTTGGAAGTTTTTTTCTTTCAAAAAAAAGTTAGGTAAATGGGTTAGCACAAGGAGTTCATCCCCCGACCTCCCCCATGCATGGACCCATCCCCAACCGTTGAACCAAAGTTTGTTGTGTTCTTTCAAGTGTATTAAGTTGTTTATGTAAATTAAAAATCGGCATTTGAAATTAACAATAAAAATTTAATGACGGGATTCGAACCCTTGACTCCTTGTGGAGTAATTGGCACTCTTAACCATCTATCTGTGGTATGCGTTTCAATGTTATAAAATTAAATATATATACAAATATAACATAAAACCTAGGAATCGGACACGGATTTTCATGTTCAAATCCGGTTCCAATTCCGATAAAAAATTGGTTGACATTTTAAAACCCGAATCCGATTTCGATTCCGAATATTTGGACAATTCGAAATGGGAAGCAAGTTTGGAACCCTAACTGGGGTTTTTACCCAACCCTACTTGTCAGACATGTGCATTGCTTTGTGATAGTGTCCATGCTGAATGCATTTTTTATTTTATGGCGTATATAATATCTTCTGATCATATACATGTTGCATGGCTTTGACTTAATACTGAGCATCATATTAGCATGTGTTGGTAATATGTGATATCAAAGCTCACCATAGGCATTCATGTATTTTATATTTGTTTTTTTTGAAATCACATTGCTCTAGATTATCACCATGTTCGCATCCTCAAAACTAAACCAAGCATAATTATCTGACTTCTGATTATATATATATATGGATTAATGTAGAGCAGGTGGCTCCTGATCCATTGGATCAGGTGCAAGACACAAAAAAGGTGGGGCCCCACGAGTACAGCCCATGTGGAGGCTTGTACTTCCCACCTTTGTTGTGTCTAAGCACCTGATCCAATGGATCAGGTGCCACCTTTTATACATTAAATCCATACATATATATGTGAATCTTCATGTGAGAATATTTTGCACCGTGCGAAATGATTTTTAGTTCTTTTTGAATTTTTTTTTCCAAAAATTCTTTTTTCCACCTTCATTATATGTTGTTATACCTCGCTCAAAAAATAATCGTGAGAAATAATGTCATTTGGCCTTCGATCAAGGCATTTTAACAAATTCGCACGTTTTGAGACCGTTAAATTTGTAACGGGTGGATGGATGCTCTATTCCCCCAAGGGTTCACCCATTATATTTCCTATGGTATATAATTGTATGGATTAAACATCAAAAAAAGAATTTTTGAATTTTTTTTTCTAAAAAAGATAAAAATCTTTCCGCACAATGCGAAAAGCCCTTTTTCGCATTTGAAGATTACCACATATATATAGGTAAATCTTCAATTGACAACATTTCGTAGCGTACAAAAATGTTTATTTTTTTAAAAAAAATTTCAAAATTTTTTTCCACCTTCATTATATATTGTTATACCCCTCCAAAAAATAATCATTGCAAAATAATGTGATTTAGCCTTCGATCAAGGCATTTCAACAAATTCGCACGTTTTGAGACCGTTATTTGTAACTGTTGGATGGATGCTCTAATCCTCTAAGGGTTCACCCATTATTTTTCTTGGGGTATATAATTGTATGGATTAAACATCAAAATTTTTTTCATAAAATTTAAAAAAAGTTTGCGAAAACTCTTTTTTCGCACAGTGCGAAAACTCTTTTTTCGCACCCGAAGATCACCCTATGTATATATATATACACACACACATATATATATGGGTAAAGTGTTCCTATGGTGACTCCTTATATGAAATCTAAGGAGTCGTCCCCATTGCCCCCCCTTATCCCACATTTTTTGGATTTTATTTTTCGTGGGATTGTTCACATCATGGATGATTAACATACCAAAAATCAAGTCATTCCAATACTTTAGAGCCCACATCTATCCCTTGGAACTTCAACAGTCTGAAAACTTGCTGAAAATCCCATGAAGGGATAAATGGGGATCTAGAAGTATTGGAATGAATTGATTTTTGCTATGTTGATCATCCATGAGGTGAACAGCAATCCCAAGAAAAAATTCGAAAAAAATGTGGGATAAGAGGGGGAAATGGGAGCGACTCCTTAGATGAAATCTAAGGAGTCACCCTAGGAACACTTTACCATATATATATATACTAGCCATTACCCGTGCCCATAGAGCACGGTTTATTTATTGGCCGAGTTTCCCCCCCCACAAATTTCAAGTTCCCCAAATTTCAAGTTTTCCCACAAAATTTCAAGTTTTCCCTCAAATTTAAATTTTCCCCTAAAATTTATGTCCCCCAAAATTGTCATTGCCACCTAGGACAAACTTGCCACGTATGACAAAGCTTTGTCCTAGTAAGATTCAGTCATTACCTGTGCCCATTGGGCATGGTTTATTTAATGGCTGAGTTTCCCCCCCACAAATTTCAAGTTTCCCCAAATATAAGTTTTCCCCCCAAAATTTAAGTCGAATAAGATTCAAAATCTTATCCAATTTCTCATGTCCAAATTCTCTTATCCAATTTCTTTTTGATAACATCCCTATTTTATAGAATAGATTACCCGTGCACACGTGCACGTGGACTGGAAAAAAATGGTCGGGAAGGGGGGAAGAATAAAAAGTGTGTGTGTGTGGTGGGTCTAGGGGTAAAAATGCAAAACCCAGTGTTGTATGTGCAAAATTCCACATCTCTTCTCGTATCTCTTAAAATCTCATCATAAAATTTCCCATCTCTTCTTTTATCTCTCAAAATCTCATCACTTATCCTATTTCTCTTGTCCAAATTCTCTTAACCAAATTCTCTTGATAACATCTCTATTTTATAGAATAGATATATAATATATGGCAATCTTCTGTTGTGAAAAAATCGTGCGAAATTTTTTTATTAATTTTTCGAAATTTTTTTGATGTTTAATCCATACAATTATATACCCCAAGAAAAATAATGGGTGAACCCTTAGGGGATTAGAGCATCCATCCACCCGTTACAAATTTAACGGTCTCAAAATGTGCGAATTTGTTGAAATGCCTTGATCGAAGGCCAAATGACATTATTTCAACGATTATTTTTGAGGGGTGTATAACAACATATGAAGGTGGAAAATGGAATTTTTGAAAAAAAAATAAAACATTTTCGCACTATGCGAAATGTTCTCATTTGAAGATTTACATATATATATAGAACAAGGGGAACATGCCATTTGTGGCGTAGCCACATGTCACACTCAAACTCCATCTTCCCATATTTTTGGAAGACCAGAACCGTTCATTTTGTTTTTCACATTCTAAAATCACAAAAACACCAAATATCAGATGAATCCAAAAGATTTTACACGTTCATCTACCCGTCATTTGCCCATCGTAAAAAGTTCTATTCATGCGAAACCGGTAAATTCATGATGGATGGATGGATGGGTAAAACCTCATGTGGTCATCTGATATTTGGTATTTCGATCGTCTCAAAAAATAACAGATGGACTTTTTTAAGCGCATATATGGTTAAGCCACATATGTCATATGTTTTCCATTATGTATGTATGTATGTATGTATGTATGTATTATACATTTGACAATTTTGTCCTTGGTGGAGGGATTTGTCCCATGTGGCAAAGGGAGAGGGGCCACATCAACCCCCCCAACATGGGGTCACTTCACCCTCAAAGAATAAGACCCCAAGGCCCACTATTTACATGTTTATCATTGCCCTTTCATTAACCCAAAGAGCACCCCTAAAAAACTATACATCTTCCTCATATTTACGGGTTTATCATTGGGATTTTTTTCATTTTGCTTATTTTTGTACATCAACCTCTGCTTTCGCCCTTTTACCCCAGACGATACCTACACACACCTCCACACTTTTATCTCCATGTCGCTGCGTGCGGGTCCTGCATCTTGTGTGTTTTTTCTTGGGTCCTCGTGCACTATGTGCACGAGTTATTTCTAGTGTGTATATATATATGAGAGAATAATGTGTATCATGTGACATATAAGGTTACACCTTATACACTCCTCTAAAACTCCATCATTTGTTTGTTTAGGATCAGAATCGTTTATTTTGATCTACATATTCTAAAACCCTAAAATATTAAAAATCAGGTGAAGCCAAAGGGCTGGACCTGTTCATTCCCCCATTGTAAATTTAACGATTTTGCATGAATAAAACTTTTGTGACGGATGGATGAACGTGTAAACCCCTTGGATTTACCCAATATTTGATGTTGTGGGGGTTTTGGAATATGAAGATCAAAATGACCGGTTTCGATCCTTAAAAATAGCGGGGATTGGAGTTTTGAAAGTCGAAGATGAGGTTTAACTTCATGTGACATGATTCCTATTATTTTGTGTGTACGTGTGGAATAATGTAAAAAAGGCACATCATTTTTGATCAGGCGTGTTGACATGGTGGCCATTGATTGGCTGCCTAAAAACAATGTGTGCATATATAATAATGTTAAAAAGTTGACACATGATCATTTTTGATTGGGCGTGCTGATGTGACGGCCAATCATGTGCGTTAGTGTGCCCGATCATGATCATGAGCCACCTAACACCCATTAATCTCATATTATATATATATGTAAATCTTTAAATGCAAACATTTCGCACAGTGCGAAAATGGTTTTATTTTTTTTGAATTTTTTTCAAAATCTTTTTTCCACCTTCATTTAATGTTGTTATACCACCCTCAAAAAAATAATTGTTGAAAAATAATGTTATTTGACATTCGATCATGGCATTACAACAAATTCGCACGATCTGCGACGTTAAATTTGTAACGGGTGGATCAGTGCTTAAATTCCCGTAAGGTTCACCCATTATTTTCACTGAGATATATAATTATTTGGATTAAGCATCAAAAAAAATTTCAAAAAAAAAATAAAATTGTTTTTTCCTGGTGCGAAAACACTTCCCGAAAACTACTATATATATAGCCGCCACGTCAGTGTGACCGATCACGATCATGTGCCACCCAACACACATCTATAGACATACATTATATATTCTTCATACAATTAGGGGATGTTCCCCACGGCCATGTCCCCATGGGACAAAAAATGGGGCCCACCTTTATCCCATTAGGACAAATGCGTGAGCTTGGTTTGCCACCTTGGCATGGTGGGCCCCACTTGGTGGTGTGTGGGAGTTTGGGTTTGGGGTTTGGGGTGAGTTTGTGGAGAACCCAAACAAAAGCTCCTATCATTCCCATTATTTGCAAGCTTGCCATTGTTTTTTATAAAACCCAAGTGCACCATCCTATTACAGATATTTACGGGTTTGCCATCGGTCTTTTTTCACTTTGACCCCCTATGTTTTTTGCACTTTAACGCCTGCCTTTCCCCTTTTACCCCCCTATGATTTGGTGTGGGATTTATGCATTTTGCCACCCCCCCGAAATTTTGTTTTGCAATTTAACCCCTTGCCCCTGACGATACCGACACATCCAGACTTCTCTCTTTTTCGTTTGCGCGCTGGTTCCGCCTCCTGACGATACCCCCACGCACTATTCTCGCTCTTTTGTCGGTTGCGTGCATGCACCGTATCCTGTGTGCGGGTTTTTCGGTCATCGTGCACTGTAAACAGGTAATTTCTAATGTGTGTGTGGATGTATATAGCCGCCACGTCAATGTGCCTGATTATGATCATGTGCCACCTAACACTCAAGGTGGCCATTGAGCCCGAAGCCCGCCGACCCGGCCCGGTCGACGTTGTCCGGGCCGCTGACCGGCCCGAGCCCGTCGGCCGGGCCGGGCTTTTAGCCCTCAAACCCACATAGATCTTTTAACCTTAATTTTAATAACACGGAGGAAATGAGATATTTTCAAAATATGCTGAACAACCCTATCTATACATCGGACTTTCCGGAAATGTCACAAAATGAGGCATAAGAATGGAACGATTGTAATTACTCTAGCCCCATAGTGGGTACACAAGGGTTTTCTACTTCTGCACAAACTTCTACCACTGATGGTCCCATATCTAGACAAGCAATCCAAACCAGAAAACAGAAATCTAAGGTTTAGAAAAACTATACCCTTGAAACAATCCCTGGGAAAGAAGGAATTAGGGCGGTTTGCAAATCTTAGAGCAGATTTAGTTGGCACAGCTAACAATTGCACAACACACCTGAAAAGACACTTGGATTCTCACAAAAAAAGAGGCTAGACAGACCAATTTAAACTTATCAGCTTTTTCTAGCTCTCTATCTACTTTCATATTCTTCTGATACAATGCGAAAGGAGATGGCTAGATTAGTTCTATGCCAAGAATTGCCCTTTAGTTATGGGAAAAGCCCCGCATTAGAACGGTTTAACCAATTAGCACTGAACCATGCCTTTAGAAGAGTGCCTAGAAACACTATTACAACAGATGTTATGGCAACTTTTCAAGCTGGCAAAACTAAAATTATACAAACTTTTGTGGACTTAAAATCTAGAATAGCTTTAACATTCGACAAATGGACAACAAAATGGGGGTTTTCATACTTATGTGTTACGACACTTTACGTAGACCACGACTACACTATTAACAAGATGATTATCGGATTTAAAATGTTGGAATATGCCCATACCGGTGCTATCATTTCTAATGTGATTTTGTCTATTATTCATGAGTATGATATTCCTGAAAAAATATTTTCATTTACATTTGATAATTCATCTAACAATACAAGTGCAATATCATTTTTAAAAAGACAATTGAACCCTAATCTTGATGGTACTTTATTTAATCACCGACGTGCTTGTCACATCTTGAATTTGGTAGTACATGATGAGCTTAATTTTGCTTCTGATTGGTTAGAAAAAGATAGGAATCTTATGTTATACATAGTCTTCTGCCAATAAAAGAAATTTGTATAAAGAAGTATGTAAAACTAGCCGACTTCCTTGCCGAAAGTTTAAACATAGTGTTCCGCATAGGTGGAATTCAACGTATCTAATGATGCGTTGCATAATTAAAACAAGATTCAGCTTAGTGATTATGTTAGTACACACATTCCATATGACACGTATTACAACATAAGTGAGTTTGAGTGGAAAACTATTGAGCAGTTTTGTGATTTTTTGAGGTTTTTTTGTTGCTACAAACAAACTCTCGGGTGTGTATTACTCAACATCCATTTTAGGCATTGATCAATTAGTTATCATTTCAGACATTTTATCGAAGTATAGAGACACTACGAATACTAACAGTGTTCTTCTTCCGATGATAGAAGAAATGGATAGTAAACTAGCGAAATATTGGAATCATGTTCCTTTGCTTTACTCCTTATCTAAGGTTTTTGATTCACAGTTTAAAGAGGAAGTAGTAGTGGGTTATTAGAAACCTTTTATGAAAACATGGGATTTGATGTTAATGATCATATAATGAATTTTAAAACTAGCTTAAGAGTCCTTTTTGCAACGTACGTGTCTAGATATGGTAGTTCTTCACACACTTCTTATGTTCATGTTAGTGCTCATACAAGAAGTAAACTTCGACAGATTTTGGAGAAGAAAAAACAAAAAAACCGTATCCACAGATAGTTCGTCTAGCGAGTTGACCAAGTATTTAGAAATTACTTTTCCTTTTAATAAGTCAGAATTGGATGATGAGAATTTTGATGCTTTGGCCTGGTAGAAAATGTATGTACATAGGTTTCCAATTTTTGCCATTATGGCTCGTAATGTGTTATCAGTCCATATTTCTACTGTTGCTTCGGAGTCTGCTTTTAGTGCAAGTGGTCGGGTTCCGAGTGACAGGAGGTCAAGGCTGAAGGAAGATATATTTGAAGCGGCGGTATGTGTAAAGGATTGGTTTCATGCTAAAAACCGCTCGCACGATAAATAGGACCTTTCAGAAGAATCGGATGAAGAAGCTACAGAAGCTGAATGATTTTCTTTTTTTCTTGTATTGGTATTTTCTTACTTGTATTAGCATTTAGAAGTCATTTGTTGTGGCCATTGTATGAGGGGTAAGGCTGGCTAATGTAAGTCCCTCCTCAAAAAAATTTTAATTAATGAAAGTTAAAGGTTCACCTCGGGGCCTTCGTGAATTTCGGGATAAATATCTTTTTTCAATAATATAGATTTAATTAGAAATAAAAGAAGTTAACTATTCATCATTTTTAAAAAATTGTACGCTCCAATTTTTTCCAAACTTCTATATATAATTTTTTAAGTACAATATTTTTTAAAAGACTATTTATTATTAACATTGTTTAAAATACTTTCATTTTATCATTTTGAATTTTTGATAATGTTATATTAAATATACTTCAATTTATAAAATGCCTAACTTTTTTTCCTTTTTAAACTATTTTAAAATAATTTTATATAGCGCTTATAATTTTTTCTAAAATTTTTATTTACTTATTTTTCTTCTTTAAAACTTTTTAAAATAATTTTACGTATTTATAAATATTTTTCCATATATATATATATATATATATATATATATATATATATATATATATATATATATATATATATATATATATATATATATAGGGCCGTCCCGCTTGGCCCGCGGCTCGCCGGGCGGGGCATCTTGGGGATTCCTCCCCGGGCCGGGCCGGGCCGGGCCGGCCTGGAGCCCGGCTGTAGCCCGGTGGGCAACGGGCCGGGCCGTTGGCCACCTTGTCCTAACACCCATTAATCTCATATATCTATATTACAAATGAGGGGGGTGTGGATTTGATGTTTGTCTTGTGTGGCATCTAAAGAAGGATGCAACATGGGATGCCACATCACCCCAAAGAAAAACCCCAAAAGCCCAGTTATTTACATGTTTGTCATTGCATTTTCATGAACCCAAAACCCCTCCATCTTCCACATATTTATGGGTATTCCATTCTTTTTTCACTTTATCCCCTGCGTTTTTTACAATTCAACACCTGCTTTTTCTCCTGTTACCTCCAGACGATACACACACCCCACACTTCTCTCCTTTTCAGTTGAGTGTGGTTCCCGCTTCCTGCGTGTGGGCTTCTACTTGGGTCCCCGTGCACTATGTGCACGAGTTATTTCTAGGTGGGAGAGGGAGGGTTATTTGGCAATGGCAAGATTGTAATTCATGGGAATATGTGGTGGCTTTTCTTTGGGTGCTCCACCACAACACCCCAAACCACACCCAACTCCCCACCCACCCCCAAGTGGGCCCCACCATGATGAGGTGGCCAAATCTAGGCCATCCCTCTATCAACATGTTTGTCCTAGTAGGACAAACATCAAATCATCTCCCACATGGCACCTTTTGTCCTATGTGGCAAGGGGGATGGGTGCCACATCATCATGGTGAGACACACTTGGGAGTGTGGGTGGGGGTGGGGGTGGGATGTGTGGTTTGGGGTGATGTTGTGGAACACCTATGGAAAAGCCCCTATCATTCCCCTTATTTGCAAGCTTGCCATTGCTTTTTCATAAAACCCAAATGCACCTCCCTCTTCCCCATATTTATGGGTTTGCCATCGGTATTTTTTCACTTTGACCCCCCCCCCAAACTTTTTTTGCACTTTAACACTTGCCTTCCTTTTACCCCGGACGATACCCACACTTCCCTCTTTGTTTCAGTTGTGTTCGGGTCCCGCATCCTGTGGGTTTTTTCTTGGGTCCCCGTACACTATTTATATAGACTCACACACGTGTATATAGACACCCACACTTGTGTATGTGTATGTATATGCATATATTCCTAGTTATTTTTGTATTTTAATTTCACATCTCTAGCTCTTATTTTTGTATTTGAATTTCAAATCTTTAGCTCTTTAGGCCCTTTTAAACATGTATTGAATGAATTGAGGGGCGTTTGGTGGGCGACCTGTAAGTCCTCTGGAAGCGCTCTAAGAGCCCGGATGCTTGCCCTGGCCCGTGGTGGGGACCGCTGCCTAAACCACCCGAACTTTTTCGTACCAAAAAAAACATGTATGTTTAATGTTCTTTTTCCAGTGTTTTGGATTTCAATCAAGGGCTTCCGATTACTATTTCAAGCTTTGGTATTCGATTCAAAGGGTTTCCAAGTACTATTTCAATCTTGTGTTTTATATGCTTCTGCCTAATTTTTGTGACATTTTCTGTGAAGTTGAAAAAGATGCACATTAACCAACATGGGCTAAGTTCAAGTTGAATTTTTTTTTAAATTCCCGCCCAGCATCATAAACCCCCCCCCCCCCAACAAAAAAAAAACAAAATAAATAAATAAATAAATAATAAAAAACAAAAATAAATAACAAAAACAAAACCAACAGAACAAAAAAACAAAAAAAAAATCTGGGCTTTCCCCAATTTCTTATATTGCTGCCTACTTGCTAACCCGCATCAGCATCAGTTGTACAGACACAGCTGTGGCTGTCTTTTGTGTGTGTGGGGGGAAAGTATGCATTTCAGTCTTTTGCTATATCACACTTTTATATATCTCAAAGCTCCAGCATCTTTTATCACTTGTTCTTAAATAAGACTTCATGAACCAAAATAAATAAATAAATAAATATAAAATTCTTGAACCGCTGTCCCTGTCATATTGAAGCTAATACATTCGTGACTATTGCAATTCAAGTCAAAATTGTTGATCTGGTATTGTTTGTGTGTATAATGCAATTAAGTTCTGAAGATGTACATTCTGGTGTTTGTCTTTATAGGTTATGATGAAAGATCAATTTGCAAATTATGTTGTTCAGAAGATCCTTGAAACATGTAATGATAAACAGAGAGACATTTTGGTTGGTCGCATAAGAGGTCACCTGCAAGCTCTGAGGAAGTACACTTACGGGAAGCACATTGTTGCACGGGTTGAACAATTATGTGGCGAAGGTATTTTCTTATATTTTGCTAGAAGAAATTATCTGCACTGATTTAAACATGTGACTCAGGCATAGATCAGCTGTTCATATATATTACATAATCATAATATAAAATAGCCTTATCAGTCTAGCGGTTGTTTCTATCAAAAGCACTAGCTACTGTTTGCCTTCGCTTTATAATCGTGGTGTTTGCATCTGCTTTAATAGCGCATTGGATTCTTCATTGTAAATATGTACATATCCTTGTATTCCATTATATCATCCTTAATCATTGGAAAATTATACATCCTGTGGTATTCTCTATTCACAATCATTGCCTTATCTTCATTGTCATTCCATAAATGTTTAAAATCTCTCACTCATTATATTTGGACCGTTCTATATTTATCCATATAAACTGCACTTGTCGTTCCTTCGGTTTTCTTTTTATTTATTCTGCATGTTCTTTTTCTTTCTCTTTGTCCTTCCTTTTTTGAGCCTTTTCGTTCTGACTGAATACAAAGCTGTTGTGGATTTCTTGCTGAACTCATTATTGATTTGCTTCCAGTATGTTGACTGCCAGTTTTGTTTCCTTATACATGGTTACACCTAAGATTGTCAGAATGATGTATTTCCATTAGATATTTATTGTCTGCTTAATCCCACCAAAAAATTGTCTGCTTACTATCCCTAGTGTGCGTATTATCCCTAGTGGATGGATTTTTTTAATGCAGTCAAAGGGATAACATTAATATTGCAAGGGGAAATGTCATAGATTCATGTCACGATGCATTGGAACGGAAAAGAATCTATAAAACTATTATAGATATGATTTTCCACTTCCAACTTAGGAAATTAAGAGTAGATTACAACAAACCCCTTTCATGTTTACCCTAAATGTTAATAGTCACATGATCTTCAGAACTAAACAAAAAAAAACAGAATGATGTATTTCCATTAGGTATTCTGTTGAATTTTTGACAGATTTATGGTCACGTGACGATCACATGACTTCTGGATTTTTAAATTCAACTTATGCGTTTTATTTAAAATTTTAAGAATTCTTAACCTCAAGAAATAATTTTAAAAGAATCTTTAAAAGGGGGAAAAAAAATCCTGAATCACATCTCTCTGGCAAGATCAATCGCAACATCTTCAACTCTCCAAACCTATCATTCTAACACCAATTTCATCGGGTTCAAGAGCATCCCTCTTTCTCAACCCTTGGTGACTCTTCAGAGCTCGTGATGTCCATTGCATTGCTCCCAAATTCCTATCAGCTCCCGCTTTCCTTTAAATCCCTGCCAAGTTTAAGAACTAGGCTGACCAGTTTAAAAGAGCTGGGCTGACGCGTTCATTTTTTACTCTTTTCCTTCCTGTTTTGGGTTGCCATATGATGGATTCAAGCGAGAAGATGAAGAAGGTGAAGGGAAATGGACGATGGTGAAATTAATTTCCTATTTTATTCTTTTTCCCTCTTTTTTTGGGCTGTCAATACTTTTCTGATGGGTTCAAGAGAGAATGGAGATGGACATGAAGGAGGGAAGAGGATCTCTCTCTCTCTCTCTCTCTCTCTCTTCCTGTTTTCCTCTTTTTTGGGCTATTGATTTAATTCTTAACTGGATTTAGGGAGGATAGAGATGGAGATGAGGATAGGGGGGGACATAAGGGCATCATCTTTTTCCGTTTTATGGTATGCTTTTGTTCTTTCAGATAGGTCAAGAAAGAGGAAGTGGAAGAAGAAAGGGCAAAGTTATTTTGGTAATCTGATATTATTATTTTTTAAAATATTTTTTAACAACCATTCACTTCTGCTAATTGAGTGAATGATTTATGTATTTCAGGGGTTTGTTGTCTATTTTTTGAATATCAAGGGTTTAACTGAGATTTAGAGTAAACATGAAAGAGGTTTCATGTAATTTATCCAAATTGAAATAGTATGATGTCATCTAGCTTGTTTGTCTTTTTTATCTCTTTGTTATTCTCTCTCCAGTCAATTGTTGTAGGGCCTAACTTACAGGTTTCAGATACTCAAATATTTATTTATGGCTTATTTCATAAAAATGCCCCCAAAGTTTCTCATGTTTTTGAGTTTAATACCTCATATTTTTTGCACTTTGTTTAATACTTGAAGTTTTACAAATTTTTATGTTTGGTGCCATCAAGATCAGTTGGACATTTTTCCCCTCCAACTGAGACTTAATTATCGTTAGATCCTCTTCTTCCTCCTCTGATTTTTTTTCTCTTTTTCATTAAAAACCCCAAACCTTATTCAGAAGTAACTATGCCATTTCAACATCTCCTTTGTCTATTCTTCTTCCACCGTGTTATTTCTTTCCTCCAAATTATTTATATTCCTTTCACTTAATCGTGAATAGAAAACATGTTTCCTCTTATTTCTATGAACATCACAATGCTGATGAGAACTCTAGGGTTTGAAGAACAAAAGATGAGATTTTTATAAATATTGAGAATAGGAAATACAAGATAAAGGTTTCATTCGAGAGGAAACCAACTCTCCAAGTTTAAATCTAAGAGAGGAAGCTTACTCTCACTTGATCTATGGGTTCCACTCTCTTATCTAGGTATTTACTCTCAAAATAAGGATGCCCCAAAATGAAAAACCCCCTTCCAAATATATAAGGGCAAATTTGCCCAAATTACACATAGCCCCCTCAAAGACCCAAACTTTGCAATAATACCCAAAACCTTCCCAAAAATACCATCGGCCTAGTTGTCCACCCCACGATCCTTCTTGCACCTCCTTCTCTGGTACGTGATGATCTCATTACTACTCCCCCCAAAAGAACCACCGTATCCTCAAGGTGGAAGTTCGAGAATATCTGTGCAATAACATCGTAAGGTTTCCAGGATGTCTCATGATCTGAAAGGCCGGTCCATCTAATCGACACTTCCTGCCCCCGTAGCTTCCCTGGCGAACCCCTCTCAGCTCAGCCGGTTCTAAAAGCACCTCCATGTCATCCATGAGTGTCGGGGATAGTGAAGAGGAAGAAACATGGTCTCCAATGGCCTGTCGGAGTTGAGACACATGAAAGACGTGGTGGATGGCTGAATCTGGAGGTAATCTCAGTCTATACGCCACCTTACAATCCTTGCTACCACCTCATATGGCCCAAAGTATCGAGGTAACAGCTTCTCGTTCCGTCTATGTGCCAAAGCGTTATCGGTAAGGTCGCAGCTTCAAATACAACATGTCTCCCACTGCGAACTACACATCCCTTCCATGCTCGTCTATCCGGCTCTTTATAAGCTGATGTGCTCTCGTCAAATATCGCTGCAACTCCTCTAATGTCTGGTCTCTCTCCTCAAGATAGTGGCCTACATGGGAAATTGGCATGGAGCGGTGACCGTAGTGAAGCAAATACAGGGGATCACGCCCATACAAGACTCTGAAGGGTGTGGTCTGGACAGAAGTGTGGAAAGATGTGTTGTACCAATATTTCATCCAAGCCAGCCACTTCACTCATTGCTTTGGGGTTTCGGACACGAAGCAACGCATGTACGTCTTAAGAGTCCTATTGACGACCTCTGTCTGGTCGTTAGTATGTGGATGGTAAGCGGTGCTCTTATTTAGTACTGCCCCCTTTGTCCTGAACAACCCCTTCTAGAAGGAGCTAAGAAAGATCTTATCCCGATCCGTTACAATAGAGCCCGTAATCCCATGAAGCCTCACGATCTCCCTGATAAATGTCATTGTCACTGTCACTACGGTATAAGGATGTCGTAACGCCACGAAATGTGCGTACTTGCTGAGTCTATCCACCACCACCATGATAACCGAATACTCCTCTGACTTTGGCAGGCCGTCGATGAAATCTATGGTCATCTTCTCCCATACTCGGTCGGGCAAAGAGAGGCTAAAGCAATTCTCCAGGAGCTGTCGACAGGTACTTGTGTCGCTGGCATATGTCACACTTCTCCACCATGTCTGCTACGTCCTTTCCCATCCCCTATCAATATAGCTCCCTAGCCAGGTGCCGATAGGTCTCCAGGACTCTCCGAGTGGCCATCCACCACACTCCCATGGATCCACCACCACCATGATAACCGAATACCCCTTTGACTTTGGCAGGCCGTTGATGAAATCTATGGTCTACTCCTCCCATATTCGGTTGGACAAAGAGGCTAAAGCAATTCCCCAGGAGCTGTCGACAGGTACTTGTGTCGTTGGCATTATGTCACACTTCTCCACTATGTCTGCTACGTCCTTTCGCATCCCCTATCAACATAGCTCCCTACCCAGGTGCCGATAGGTCTCCAGGACTCCCCGAGTGGCCACCCACCACGCTCCCATGGAACTCCTGTAGTACACTGAGAATATGAGGCGAACCCCTCGGTAACACTAGACGTCCATTGTACAAGAGATGTTTCCCCTCCAACGAGTAACCTGGATGTGCGGCTGGGTCCTGTAGTAGTGCTGTCCGAATTTTCGCTAGACCCTCATCCTCGATCTCTCGCAGCAAAGGCTCCCAATCGAGTAAAACAGACACCGACTAGGTCGACAAGTGAGAATCCACCTCTCCGTGACAATGCATCTGCCGCCTTGTTCTCGATCTCCAGTCAGTACTGGATCTCAATCATGTATCCCATCAGATTGGTCAACCACTTCAGATGCTCATCACTAACCATCCTCTGCTCCAGGAGGTATTTGAGGCTACTCGGATAAGTCCTCACTATGAAGAGTCTGCCAAGTAGATAGGGTCACCACTTCTGCACCGCAAAAACTATCGCCATCAGCTTGCGCTCATAAACTGACTTGAGTAAGGCCCTTGCTGACAACACATGGCTGAAATAAGTCACAGGTCTATTCTCATGCATCAATACTGCCCCCAAGCCATATCCGGACGCATCTGTCTCCACCACAAACGGCCTGCTAAAATCTGGGAGTGCTAGCACTTGGACGCTTGTCATAGCACTTTTTAGGGCCTCAAACTTGGGTGGCATCCTCGCCCCGATAGAAATTGTCCTTCAGCTGCTCAGTCAATGGCCAAGTAATGGTACGATACCCTTTGACGAACTTCTTGTAGTAGCCCGTCAGCCCCAAGAATCCCCGCAACGCCCGTAGTGTGATAGAGAGTGGCCAATCCATCATGGCAGTTATCTTTGAGCCGTCGGTTGACATTCCCTCTGCTGAAACAATATGACCCAAATACTCTACACTCCGCTGGCCGAACATGCACTTCTTTCTGTTGGCATACAACTGATGTTCATGCAGCTCCCCCAGCACGGTCGTAAATGCTCCACATGTGCCTCCATGGACCGGCTGTAGACCAAAAATGTCATCAACGAACACCAACACGAATAACCTCAGCTATGGTCGAAACACCCTGTTCATTAGCACCTTGAAGGTGGCGGGTCATTGGTCAAGCCGAATGGCATGATTAGGAACTTGTAATGGCCGGTCTTTGCCACATCCTCATCTCTCATCTGGATTTGGTGATACCCAGATTTCAAATCAATTTTGGAGAAAACCACCGTCCCATTCAACTCATCTAGCAGCTCTTCGATAACAGGAATGTGAAATTTGTCGGGCACCGTCTCCTTGTTCAATGCCATGTAATCAACACAAAATCTCCCGCTCAACAGCACCGGTCTAGAAAAAGAGCTCACACGGGCTAGAAAAAGAGCTCACACTAGACTGTATCATCCCCGCCTGAATCATCTCCGCTACCATCCTCTCAATCTCTCACTTTTGTACATGTGGATAGCAGTATGTCCGTACATTGATCGTCGAGACACCCTCGAAACACAATGGCATGCTCGTGGTCCCGCGGGGTGGAAGCCTGCGGGGAGTCTGAAACACTCCCTCAAACTGAAGTAAAACCTGCCACAGCTTCGATGGAATGTCCCGCTCTAGCTCCTCATCCTCAACCACCAACCCATGTAACTCCACTAAAAAGCCTCCCTCCTCGGACTGGAATGCCTTCGTCATGGTCTTCAAGGAAACTCTGGATCGGCACAAAGTCGGGTCCCCCTAAAGCGTCACCACCCTCCCCGTGCTGAAACTCTATCCTGAGCAGCCGTCAGTTGGTCTTCGTCTCACCCAAGGACTACAGCCATCTCGTGTCCAAAATCACATCCTTGCTGCCAATGTCGAGCTGCAGAAAATCCTCCATAACATGTATCTCTTGTAAAGTCAAAATCGTGTCTCGGCAGACTTCCCTGCTCTGCTCCACCTGCCCGGTTCCCATTATCGTCCCCTAAGCTTCCGGTGTCAACCAACTGCAACTCATGTTGCTCCACCACACTGTTGAATATGAAGTGGGTGGCCTCACTATCAATTAACACTACAACCTCCTGCTCCAAAATCCTCCCGATTAACTTCATAGTGTGGTTCGGAGTGAACCCAACTACGGAGTTGAGTGACACCTCTGCTACGTCCAATGGGAGTGCTCCTGCTCCACCACAGCAAGGCTCCTCCGCTTCCTCATCATCTACCAAAAGCACATGGAGTGTACGGTTTGGCAGTGATGACCTGTGGTATACTTCTTGTCACACCTGAAAAACAACCCCTTCACCCTCTTGTTCTGTATCTTTGTATCGGTCATGCGTCAGAACTATACACTGGGCTGTAGAACGCTGCTCCTCTTCGTGCTCACCTGAGCTCCCCCTGTCTGGCCCCCTCCGGCAGGGGCTCGCTACGCTCTTGGAGGTGCCTGGCCACAGAAAGTGGACCCGTTCCAAGCCCCCTGGCTCGTCGAGCTGCCACGAGTTTGTCGTCCACCACTTGGGCTAAGTGCATCGTCTCCAACATCCCAATCTGCCTTCGCTCTCGAAGCTCCCCCTGGATTTCGGGGTTGACCCCTTCATGATTCTCCCCACCACCGTCTCATCTGTCATCCCCTTACACTGCCGGAAAGTGCCTCGAATTTCTCCCCATAGTCCTTAACCATGCCAACATGACGTGGGACTAAGAGCTGCCTGTGTAAATTCCCCTTCTAGGTGTCCCTGAAACGGTCTAGCATGCAATTCCTGAACGCCTTACATGATTGTAACGGTTGCCCCTATTGTCTCCATTGATACCAAGCCAACGCCTTCCCCTCTAAGCACATGCCGAACGCCTGGACCTTCTCCCACTCCGTCATTTGGTAGGCCTCGATTACTGCTCCGCACGTCTGACCCACCCGTGGGGATCCTAACCATCGAAGATCGGCATTTTAAGCTTACGCACCTTGTCCTCGATCCCAGTCAACCATTGCTCCACTCTTCCCCCGGTTGCTCGAAGTGGAATTGCTGATATGCATTCTGTGGGGGTCCTCCACCCCACGGCCTTTCTCCGGCTTCTCATTGGTGTCCCCAGTCTCCTGTCGTCCCATATGGCTCTCTGTCGCCTCCCGTTCAGCTCCAAGGGTCTCCTTTACGCACACAATACACTTGGAATTGGTCCCCATTACCCCCGAGTGGGCAGCCGCTCCCCAAAAGTCCCTCCGTGTGCTTCGTCGAACAGTGGGGCTCCGAAAAATGGCACTTGTCCTCCCTGGAAGGCTGCTGGCATTTGTTGGTCGGATAAACCACCGAAAAAGGGTCCCGGCGGCCCCGTCAACTGTGGAAGGGGGTCGCCGCCCCCATGCGGCAAATGCAAGAGGCCAGCGGGGTCCCTACGATTGTGCAGGAGGCCTGTGGCCTCCCTACGCCCCAGCGGGGGGCTCGCGAGGCCCCCGGGGTTTGGCGAACCTCCCCGTGGGTCGCCGGACCCTTGCCAGTGTCCGACGAGTGTGCTGGGCGCAGGCGAGGCCCGACACGTCTTATGGATGCCCCCAGTTAGGGTTTTGGGGGGGTGCAGCTCTTCCCTGTGTCGTCGAATCCCCCTCCAAAGCTGGCGGATGGGGAAACTGCTGACACACGAGCCAATTCTTGTCATTTTCCTGTGGATCTCCTTACAAAATCGCCATTTCCCCCTTTCCTCTGTTCAAAGTTGACTCCTTTAGCCCTAATCCGAAATATTTCTACGGATCTCGTCATTCTTGGGCCATTCCTCCTCGTGGCGCTGATTTCTTTGATTCTCCATGAAAGCCTTGAACATGTTCTCCAAAGATGATAAGCTCCCTTTGATGGATTCCACCTCACCATCCAATTTTTGTTGATTCTTTCCAATATTCTCTTCTAGGGCATCCATCTTCTCCTTGGATCTTGTTTTTGTAATGGTGGATCTATGCTCTGATACCAATTTGATGAGAACTCTAGGGCTTGAATAACAAAAGATGAGATTTTTATAAATATTGAGAATAGGGAAATACAAGATAAGGGTTTCATTTGAGAGGAAACCAACTCTCCAAGCTTAAATCTAAGAGAGGAAGCCTACTCCCACTTGATCTTTGGGTTCTACTCTTTAATCTAGGTTTTTACTCTCAAAATAAGCATGCCCCCAAATGAAAACCTGCTCCCAAATATACAAGGGCATATTTGCCCCAAATTACACATAGCCCCCCCCCCAAAAAAAAGACCCCAACTTTGCAAAGATACCAAAAAACTTCCCAAAAATGCCTCGCCCTAGTTGTCCATCCCACGATCCTTCTTGCGCCTCCTCCTCTGATACACGATGATCTCATCACAAGCTTATAGTTCTTGTCCAGTTTTCGTGTTGTAACATCAACATATTTTTCCTACGATCATAATCTGATGTGAATCGTCGTAGATCGATTCACACCTTTAACGTGGAAAAATTAAAAGAGAGGAAAATATTTGGATTTGCTTGATCGAAGAATAAAAAGAACAAGATAATGATCTTAATTAGAGACAAGATCGATCTCTCCGCTTTGGATGAACGGACCAAAGCTTAAGCACCGTCAAATGACGCTTGAGAGTTTTCTCACAATACAAGCATATCCTAACCCTAGCCCACACCCTCACTTATATAATGTTTAGGCGTGGTGCATACAGCAAAACTAGCAAAACTTATTGTGCATAAAGAAACTTCGCCCAAATAGTCGGTGCGCATAGCAATTTCTCCTTCGGCCTCCTCTCGTACGTAATGATCGCATCATTACTCCGCCCCTAAAAGAGCCACCTTGTCCTCAAGGTGGTGCATGAAGTCCGCGGAGGCCCTACTCCAAGTGCGCGCAAGCCTCCTCCTAGATCAAAAGGATAAAAATGATCTCCACCGCTTTCACTGTCGTTCTGAAGAAATCCAGATCTGAAAGGTTCAGATCTGAAAACTTGAAGATCTGGATCTGAAAATTTCAGATCTGAGACTTTCAGATCTGGATCTGAGACTTTCAGATCAGGGACTTTCAGATCTGGATCCGAGAATTTCAGATCTGGGACTTTCAGATCTGGATCTGAAAGATCTGGATCTGAGAATTTCAGATCTGAGACTTTCAGATCTGGATCTGAAAATTTCAGATCTGGATCTGTAACTTTCAGATCTGGATCTGTAAGATGTGGATCTGAGACTTGAAGATATGGATCTGAGACTTTCAGATCTGAGACTTTCAGATATGGATCTGAAAATTTCAGATCTGAGAACTTCAGATCTGGATCTGAGAATTTCAGATCTGGATCTGAAAGATCTGAGGCGCTGCTCTCCTTTTTCTCGGCCGTTAGGGCTTGTAACATCTTCATCATCGTCGGGATCGACGACACGGCTTCCTTCAACTCTTGGAGATCGCGGCTTGTCTGCGCGGCTTCCCTACTCATGGCCCGAAGTTGTTGTAGCAAATCACCCATGGATCGTAGAAGCTCTGATACCAATTGATGTGAATCTCGTCGTAGATCGATTCACACCTTTAACGTGGAAAAATTAAAAGAGGAAAATATTTGGATTTGCTTGATCGAAGAATAAAAAGAACAAGATAATGATCTTAATTAGAGACAAGATCGATCTCACCGCTTTGGATGAACGGACCAAAGCTTAAGCACCGTCAAATGACGCTTGAGAGTTTTCTCACAATACAAGCATATCCTAACCCTAGCCCACGCCCTCACTTATATAATGTTTAGGCGTGGTGCATACAGCAAAACTAGCAAAACTTATTGTGCATAAAGAAACTTCGCCCAAATAGTCGGTGCGCATAGCAATTTCTCCTTCGGCCTCCTCTCGTACGTAATGATCGCATCTACGATCCATGGGTACGAGAGGAAAAATATTTTTAAAGGAGGAAAAAATATAAAAAGAGGATTTTTAGTGGACTTGAGATTGTGAAGAACAATATTTTGATATATAATGAGTCTCTTTCGAGAGGAGACTCGCTCTCCTAGCTTTGATTGCACGGAACAAAGCCTAAATCCCTCACAAAAGATGCCTACAAATGTCTTCACAAAATAAGCATAGCCCTAACAATGGCGGCTAGCCCTAATAAATAGAAGGAAATGGGGAATTACTAATTTAGCCTGAAAGGACTAAAATACCCCCTAACCTACTAGACCCACTAAGTCGCGATCCCGCGCCTCCTGCGTCGCACGTACGTCACGATGGGTGGGACCGCGTCATCGGAAAGTGCAGGGGGGCTCGGAGGGGGCGCGTAGTTTACGAATTTTTGAAGAGGGTCATTTTTTGGCACACGGCCATTGGAGGACAACTACTTCCTCGACGAACGGGTGATTCACCGGAGAAGAAGGTGGTAGTTATTTCCATCGGGGAAGATGAAATTTGGTGCATGTGCACCATGGCCAAATGGGCTATGAAGGCCATGCACCCCCTCCCCATGCGGAGGGGGTTGGCTACGGCCAATAACCACCACGGCAACCCCCTCCGGCGGGGGTATGCGGCCACCCCATGAAAGGGGGAGACCGGCCATGGCCAAAGGGCCATGGCCGGTCAAGGCCAATAAGCCATGGCTGGGCCATGGCCGGCCTTGGCCGGCCATGGTCATGGCCGGCCGGCCCTGGCCGGCCACGGCCTGGCCAGGGCAGGGGCCCCGGCCAGGGCCTGGCCGCCCTGGCAGAGGCCAGGGCAGGGGCCCTGGCCCCGGCCAGGGGCCTCTGGCCGAGGCCAGGCCAGTGGCCCGGCCGGCCCTGGCAGTGGCCAGGGCTGCCGCAGGCCGCCCCTGGCCGGCCAGGGCAGAGGCCCTTGGCCAGCCTCGGCCAGGGCAGGGGCCCTGGCCGGGAGTGAAGAAGACCAAATTTTGGTCGACCAATTTGGGTGTTTTGGTCGACCAATTCGGCAAAAAGGCCTTGGTTGAACATGAACGTGCCGACTAGCCCATACGGGGCCAAACGACAGTCGTCTGCATCAAAATTCTCTCATACGGGGGGAAACGCCTGGATCCATACGGGAGCCGGCGACGATAGTTTGCAGAAAAATCCCCAAAAGGGGGATCCGACCTTGGCACGGCTACGACTCATTCCCGACAAATGATCAGGAAGTGCCGAATATTTCACTAGTATCATAAGGGTACTAAGTTGAAATATACATTTTTTTTTGAAAAATACGTTTTCATACATTTTGAAAAATACGTTTTTCAAAAACGCTTTTCCGCTGCGAAGTACTACAAGAGTACAACATTTGATAAAGTGAGGGAGAAATATTGAAAGTTACTCTAGATGGTGATTGGAAACATAGTGACCTTTCCGATTCTAGAGTAACATCTTCAATATTTTTCGAAAGTAACTTATCAAATTATAAATATCATTCCAAGTGGGAATTATATCTGAAAAATACGTTTTCAAACTCGTTTTCCGCTGCTAGTACTATAAGAGTACTATTGTTTGATAAGTGATGGGGGAATATTGAAGGTTGTTATAGATGGTGATTGGAATCGTAGAGACCTTTTCGATTCTAGAACAACATCTTCAATATTTTTCGAAAGTAACTTATCAAATATAATATAATTCCAAGTGGGATTTGAATTTTTAGAACTATCCAAATGTGATATTCTATTATCATTTCAAGTGGGAGTTATATTTTAAGAATTTTTATGCAATGTTTTGATCAAACCTTCGGTTTTGTGTCTTTTGCAGCATTTTAAAAGTAAAATGTCTTCCGCTTCAAAGAATATCGTCGCTGAGTTAAACAAAGGTGAAAAACTCAACGGCGATAATTACAAACTTTGGTCCATTAAGATACAATACGTTTTAGAGGAGCAAGAAGTGCTCGAAACTCTAAAGAACGTAATGATTGAACCCGAGTTGGGCACTACGGCCCAACACAGACGAGGCAAGGAAGCTTTTGATGCTTGGTCTCGGAAGAATAAGATAGCGCGCATTACGTTATTAAGCAGTATGGCTGATGACATAATGCGCATCTTCCGGGAGCATGACTTAGCCATGGACATATGGTCCAAGCTTGAGGAGAAGTTTGGTGGCATATCGGTGTCCAAACTTCGAGCCTTGACTATAAGATTCGATTCATATAAGAAACGTCCAGATCATTCCATGGGTCATACGTTCCCTACCAAATGGGTGGGATCAGATGAAGATGCATCTCACTCATAATGAGAGCATCAAGACCTTCAACGATGTTTCCAAGCATCTCGAATTAGAGGAAGAGCGGCTTGCGGCTGCCAAGCCAAGTGCAGAAGTGCACATGGTAGCTAGTTCCTCACACGGGGGAAAGAAACGTAAAGATCGTTCGAAGTCTTCTAATGAACGTAATAAGCAACCTGAGTTTACCATGGAACCCAAACATAAGGGTGAGCACAAGAAATGGCACAAGAAGAAAGACTTGAAAAGGATCAAGTGCTTCAAGTGCAACAAGCTCGGTCACTATGCTCGTTCGTGTACGAGTGGAAGTGACGAGGTAACTTGTAATACTAGTTACATATGTGTTTCTAGTTCAATATTTCTTGTGGAATCTAATCCATTTTGGGATAATTGATTCAGGTGCCACCGTCCACATAACACGGGACAGACGGTCCTTCGTGGAGTATCACCGGATACCCCAAGGAATGAAGTGGATCAATGTAGGAAACAACACACGTGTTGAAGTGAAAGGCGTTGGGACTCGCAAGCTAGTCTTGGACAACGGCCGCACTCTCCTGCTTCATGATGTTCTCTTCATTCCATATATTCAAAGGAATATTAAAACTGTGGTCAATTTAATGGGTCTTGGTTATAGTTGGTTCCTTCATGATTGTAATATGGACCTATTTTTGTAATAATTCCTTTATTGGTACTGGGTTTGTATTTCAAAGGATTTATGGTAATAAGTACAATGTATGGTTCCTCATGTAATGAAAATTTCCTTGTGACAAATTCTTTGACTAATGAGTCTAATGTAATTTGTTGGCACACAAGGCTTGGTCATATTGGACCAACGCGTATGGATAGACTTGCCAAACGTGGCCTTCTATCCAATGTTTCAAAGGTTGAAATGTCGACCTGCGAACATTGCCTTGTGGGGAAATCTTGTCGCAAGCCGTTGGGAACCGGCATAAGGGCCGAGGTTCCATTACAGCTTTTCCATTCGGACATATGTGGTCCGATAAATATCAAGACAAGACGCGGAAAGTCCTATTTCATCACTTTTATTGATGATTTCACCCGATTCGGACATATCTATTTGATATCCCACAAAAGTGAAGCTTTGGCTTGCTTTAAAAACTATATGAGTTTAGTGGAGAATCAATTAGATCGCAAGATTAAGGTCTTGCGAACCGATAGGGGCGGTGAATATCAATCAACAAGTTTTAAGGAACTTTGTGATGAAAAAGGCATAGTACATCAGGTAACTATGTCTTATACTCCTCAACAAAACGGTGTTGCAGAAAGGAGAAATAGGACTTTAATGGAAATGGTCCGTTCAATGATGGCTCAAGCTAACTTGACAATCACCTTTTGGGGTGATGCATTATTGACGACCGCTTTCATTTTAAACCGCGTACCCTCGAAATCAGATAGCTCCACTCCTTATGAGTTGTGGAACCAAAGGTCTCCTGACTTGAACATTTTGAAACCTTGGGATTGTGCATCCTACGCACATATTTCCTCCCATAAGTATGTCAAACTTGGGCCAAGGGGAAGGAAATGTATCTTTATATGATACGCAGAAGACTCCAAAGGTTATGTTTTTGTTAGTCAGGAAGACAATGGTGGGCAAATTGAGTTTGAGTCGAGGGATGTCACTTTCTTGGAAAACAAGTTTCCAAGACAGGGCGAGATAAGTCAGGACTTTTCTCTATTTGAGATTTATGATCAAGACGGATTACCTCATTCGAGTGGGAGAATTCTTGGTGAAAACGAAAATACGTGTCAACCTTCACCAATGGATTATACGAATGACGATTATCCTATTCCATACGGGAATAATGATCCAAGTGGGAGCAATTCTAACGATATTCCAAGTGGGAGTGATATTAGAATTGATCTAAATTCGAGTCAACAAGGACTTGAAGAATCTCAAATACGACGTAGTAGTCGTACAAGGTTGGCTCCTCTAAGATTTGAGGATGAATTTCCGCAAACCTTTATGACTTTACTACAAGAAGATGACGAGCCTGCTACTTTCAAACAGGCCGTATCTTGCCATGCTAAAGACAAATGGATGGAAGCGATGCAAGAGGAGTTAGAATCCATGAAAGTTAACCAAGTCTGGGACTTAGTTGACTTACCCAGAGGACGTAGAGCTATTGGGAACTAATGAGTTCTCAAGATCAAGCATAAGGCTGATGGCTCTATTGACAGATATAAAGCTCGCCTTGTCGCGAAAGGTTTTACGCAACAGGAAGGGATAGACTACAAAGAGACCTTCTCACCTGTTGTGCGTTTTACCTCGATTCGCCTGATTCTGGCAATGGTAGCTTGCTTAGACCTCGATTTACATCAAATGGATGTAAAGACTGCCTTTCTCAATGGAGAATTGGACGAGGAGATCTATATGGAACAACCAACAGGGTTTGTAAAAGAAGGAAACGAACATAAGGTTTGTAAACTTCATAAGTTCATATATGATCTTAAACAATCCTCGAGGCAATGGTATATACGATTTCATAAAGTTATCAAATGGTTTTACCATGCTTGATGAAGATGACTGAGTATATATCAAGAGGATTAAAAGCAAGTATATTATCATGTCTCTATATGTAGATGACATTTTAATAGCCGGAAATGACAAGGGCTTTGTGATGAGTATCAAGGCTTGGATTTCATCAGTATTTGAGATGAAAGGCATAGGAAAAGCCGCATATATCCTTGGAGTTAAGATTTCAAGGAATCGTTCGAAGAAACTTCTTTCTCTTTCACAGGAGACTTATATAAAGAAGGTTCTAGAACGATTTAATATGCAGGACTGCAAGTCCATTGATATTCATATAAGCATATGCGATAATTTATATCTGGAATCGTGTCCAAAGAACCAAAAGGATAAGGAAATTATGGAAAAAGTTCCATATTCCAGTGCAGTTGATAGTCTTATGTACTCTATGGTGTGTACGAGACCGGACATCTGTTTTGCCGTTGGAAATAGTAAGCTGTTACCAATCCAATCCAGGGCAAGTACACTGGAAAGCAGTTAAGAGGATAATGTGTCTTGTAAGATCAAACACATTAATATACGATACGAATTTGCAAAAGACTATGATAAAACCAAGAAGGTAGACATAAGGTACATATCTACACATGAGATGATAGAGGATCCGCTTACGAAAGCGATCCCCAGAAATGTGTTTTATAAACACTTATCATCCCAAGGATTGCGTAAGAGCTGAGTTGTACCAATATATATTCCCATGTCTGAGAAAGATCAAATTTAATAAAAGAATAAGTTCTTTTTCAAACATTGCATATGAATCTCTTGAGAAATGTTTTTGTACATTTTTGAAATCTCAGCTGAATTCTAGTATGTCGGACAGATTGAGGTTGGCTCTCTCACATGAGCAACCGCCTTATTCTATCAGAAGGATAGAATAGAGATGAGACCTGTTTGAAGTCAAAATCATCAGACGGATGATTTAGAGTCATGACTTAAACAAAATGGTCGCATGAAAGATCTGCATCATATGGATGCTTACAGAAGATCTAAGAGGATTGTTGAAATCCTATCTGTCTAAATGCAGGATGTGAGTCCAAAGGATTATTTGAGTAGAACAAGGGACTCAAAGTCAGACATTGTGGTGTCTGATCATCATCCTTACAACATCATTGAGACATACACTCCCTGGGAAAGGAGCGATGTTGTAATACGTGTTCATACCACGTATGCATTTCGACCACTGAGTTAGTAGCAATAGTGTTTGCTATTATGTGAGACTCAAAGGCCATATGGGTCTTAACTCTTACCCTCAAGGACTCCAATTGGTTCCTTTAGATTTGACGAGATGATCGCTATCTTAGCGTGTTGCTAATGGGCTATAATAATTCGGCTCGGCGGGGCACGTTAGAAAAGCGAATCAAGTCAAGATCAGAAGGTTCACAAGAAGAGGAAGATTGATTTCATATTCGCATTTGGACTTTAATGATTCAAAGCTGGCCAGCCAATTGTAATCCAGATGGGATTCAATTGTTGAATATAAAGTATAAGAAATGTGAAGAAATAATCTAGGGTAAAGCATGCGTTGAACTACTCAACTTTGCACCTTCGAGGTCGTTGTGTATCTCTAAAAAGTGCACAACAACAGACTCTACGCGCATGACGGTCGCACGGTTTATTTCTCGGTATGATAGATGAAAGAACTAAGAGAAAGACGTTCTCTTACAATCCCCTCAAGTGTGAGTAGGAGATGTTGGATATGGATGACGTTTGTACACCCTTGTAGGGGATGTACGAGGGAATACGGACCTCGAACGTCTTGTACACGAAGTCGTGTGCAAAGGGAATCTGTTCCCTTGCGGAGAGGATCTCTAGATTAGTGGGAAAGTCGCATTATATGTGCATAAGTGCATGCGACATATGGCTAATAAAGGGGGAATATCTTAAGCTTATGTTGTACCATGCATATGGTACAACTTAAGCTTATGTTGTACCATGTATGATGGTACACTTTAGTTAAATTGTTCGAAAGGAACAATTACTCCTAAAATAACTACCTTGGGGGCTATAAATAAGACCCAAGGCTTAGCCATTTTCCTTATACTTTTGCATGGCATTCTTGCATGCATTTTCATTCTAGCGAAGCTCTGCCGAAATCCTTCCTCTCCCTTTATCCAAGTTCTTAATCTAAACGTAGAGATTTAGATTGTGGATTTAGTAGCCTTACTCCGTTCGTGAGAAGACTCGATCCGTCGTGGCGAATCCGAAGGCGAAGTTCTGTGACTACCGTGCCGCATACGCAAGCGTAAGTCTCAACTTCATTTATCGATCCTAACTCTGTTTTGGCAGGATCCTACAACCCGGCCCTCAAGTCGATCTTCGAGAAGATCGCTGCTCCATGAAGCTCATCCAGCAGCTCGTCGATCACCGGAATAGGAAACTTGTCAGCGACAGTTTCCTTATTCAGCGCCCGGTAATCAACGCAAAATCTCCGACTCCCGTCCTTCTTCTTGACCAGCAAGACTGGGCTCGAAAAAGGACTCACACTAGGCTGGATGATCCCAGCCTGCAGCATCTCTCGAACCATCCTCTTTATCTCATCTTTCTGAACATGCGGGTACCGGTATGGCCGTACACTCACCGGTGCTGCCCCATCCCTCAATACAATCGCGTGCTCGTGCCCTCTGGATGGTGGTAGCCCCTGCGGGTCCTGGAAGACCTCCTGGTACTGCTCCAATACCTGGTCGACCTCCGCCGTGGTCTCCTCCTGCTGCTGCTCACAGTCCGCTGTCAGCCCCTGATACTCCACAAGGAACCCCTCCCCCTCGTTCCGCAACGCCCGAGTGATGGCCTTGAAGGCCACCAATGAAAAGCAAAGGGTCGGGTCCCCGGTCAACACGACGGTCCTCTCCCCATCTTGGAACTCCATCCTCAGGAGCTTCCAATTCACCTTCATCTCCCCCAACTTCTTCAGCCACTGCACCCCTAAGATGATATCCACGTTGCCCAACTCCAATGGCAAGAAGTCCTCCATAATCTGGACCCCCTGCAAGGTCAGGCATAGACCCTTGCAGAGCCCCTTACTCTCCTCCATCTTTCCCGTCCCTAGCAGAACGGTAAACTTCTCCAGGGTGCTCAGCTGTAGCCCATGTCGCTCCACTACCCGGCTGGAAATAAAGTTGTGGGTGGCCCCACTATCGATCAGTACCGTCACCGCCGTGTCTCCCAGCTGCCCTGACAACTTCATGGTGTGGTTCGGGGTGAACCCCACCACAGAGTTCAGGGATACCTCTACGAAGTCTAGGTGAGACTTATCCTCCTCTACCGGTGGCTCCTCCTCAGACTCCTCCTCAACCACGTACCCCTCCTCGTCGGGTACCATGGTGATCTGCAGCAGGCGGCTCGCACACCTGTGCCCAGGGGTGAACTTCTCGTCGCAACGGAAGCACAACCCCTTGGCTCTCTTCTCCCTCACCTCGGCCTCCGTCATCCGCCGCCCCAGGGTAGCTGGGCGGCCCTCTCCTCGAGTCTCGGGAACGGCCGCAGGTGGTCTCGGTGCTGTGGCTGGTGGAGTGGGGCGGGAGCCCTGTGCCCCCCAAGCGCCCCGTATCCGCCTCTCCTCTGTGTGCTTCTCCTCCGCTTTATGTGCTAAGCGAAGGACGTCCTCCAAGGTAGCCGGGCTCTGCATCCTCAACTCAGCTCGTATCGACGGTTTCAGCCCCCTCATGAAGTTCCCGATCATCACCTCGTCGGTAACCCCCTTCACCCGGCTGTTCAGCATTTCAAACCTCTCTACATAGTCCCTCACGGTCCCCTCCTGCCTCAGGGCCGACAGCTGCTCGTAAAAATCCCCCCTGCCGTCTCCTGAAATCGGTCCACGATCAGTGTTGACAACTCCTCCCAGGTCCGAAAGGGGGACCGTGCTATCTTCCATCGGTACCAGGCCAAAGCCTTCCCCTCAAAGTAAATCCCGATGGCCTTCAGGACCTCCTGCTCCGTCAGACCCATCACCTGGAAATACCTCTCCGCTCGGTATATCCACCCATCAGGGTCGGTGCCGTCAAAGGTCGGCATCTTCAGCTTCATCAACCGCCGATCTGCGTTGATGTCGCCTAGCTGCCCCATATCTCCGCCTCGGTCGCCACCCCTGACCATCTCGCCACCCCGAGCCTCCCTCGGGCCTCCCCCGTCAACCCCGTACAGCTCCTCTGGCCATGCAGGTCTCTCCCACGCCTCAGGCTGGTAGTAATGCCCCGGAAACTCTGGCGGCCGTGCAAAATTGGGCCTCGGCCCAGGCGGAATGGTCTCTGCTCTCCAAAACTGGCCCGCTGGGGCCCCAATAGCTGCTCCTGAGGCTCATCCGCCTCTCGTTGCCCCCAAAGTTCCTCCAGATTGGGGTACGAACCCCGCAACGCCGCCAAACACCCCCCCTGTGCTCGCCGCGCCTCCGGAGAAGTCGCCCGGGCCTGCTGACCCCTGCCCGGGGTCCAGCGGACCCGCCCGGCCCCAAACAGGGGCCGAGCCTCCAAAACCGCCCACGCCTGGGGCTGCCGACCCCCAGGAGGGTGTCGCGCGGCTCGCCCGACCCTCAAAGGGGGTCGGCGGCCCCTGGGCACCCCCGCAAGGGGGTGCCGGCCCTCCGGCGGCCCCAGTTTGGGGCGCCGAGGGCCGGGCGGGTCGGTCGACCCCCAAAGAGGCCCGACAGGGCCCGTGGATGTGGATCCGGGCCCTGTCGCGTCAAACCCTAGCCCGCCGGCTAGGGTTGTAGCCGCCGCCGCCGCATGTGATTCCCCGTGGCTCGGGGGTCCTTGATTTGTTGAATCGACGTCGGAATCGCCTTGGATCTCTTCCGTTGCTCTCCCCTTGTCGCGATCCGCCGCCTTCTCCTTGGTCAAACCTTGCAACAACTCCATTATCGCCGGAATCGCCGCCGTGGCATCCTTCAAACTTTTAAGATCCCTTCCCGTCTCCGCGGTTTCCCTTCTCATGATTCGAAGCTCCGTTTGAATGTCCTCTTGGGTGTGTGCGTGATCCTTGATCGAAGCCTCCATTGCCTTCCTCAAACCCTCGATCTCGTGATTGAGATCGTCGCGTAGACCTTGGATCTTCTCATCCACGGAAGCCCTTGTTCCCGTTGCCATGGAATCGTAGCGCTCTGATACCAATTGATGTGAATCGTCGTAGATCGATTCACACCTTTAACGTGGAAAAATTAAAAGAGGAAAATATTTGGATTTGCTTGATCGAAGAATAAAAAGAACAAGATAATGATCTTAATTATAGACAAGATCGATCTCCCCGCTTTGGATGAACGGACCAAAGCTTAAGCACCGTCAAATAACGCTTGAGAGTTTTCTCACAATACAAGCATATCCTAACCCTAGCCCACGCCCTCACTTATATAATGTTTTGGCGCGGTGCATACAGCAAAACTAGCAAAACTTATTGTGCATAAAGAAACTTCGCCCAAATAGTCGGTGCACATAGCAATTTCTCCTTCGGCCTCCTCTCGTACGTAATGATCGCATCATAATCCTAAATAAATTGAACCCTAAAGAAAGGAGATTGAACAAACTTGCTCTCTCTTCTATATTGTCATCACTATTTCTTCCTCTTTCACTAAAATCATCTTTAACTATTATCATTAATGTCGTCATTACGATTTACTTTCGTATCCCCTCACTCTTTTGTAGTCACCCTGCCATTATGGCTTTTGTTTGTATTTTGAGAACATGGCAAGGGAAATTTAGGGATTTTAATTTTCTTAAGGTAGCGAACTTGAAAAAGAAAAGAAAAGTTAAAGGTACTATTAACATGGACAAACATGCAAACAATAGTACACGGTATGAAACTCAAAAACATGAGAAAATGTGAGATATTTTTTTCATGAAATAAGCATTTAATTATGAGGAAAACGATGAAGGAGATGTCTTTTGTCTGTGTTCTCATTTGTTGTTATGTACTATTGATCAAGTACTTGTCTATGAGAATAGATAAACACTGAGAAGTGGTAGATGTGTGATCAATTTGATCTATATTTTATGGAAGGATTGTGAAGATGATAATTCCTATTGTTCTTTCGTATGGCATCGGTCTGTGGTGCTCCATTGTTTTGACTAAAAACCCATGTGGTTTCTAGAGATGGGAACATATTATCATGTAAATAAAATAATAAAAATAATTTATGATACACGATGGTTTTTCATTTAAAAATACAAATATACCATCTTGAATTAGAGTAACGTTATGATCTTTATACCAGGATGTTTGACAACAGAGCTAATTTGTCTCATTATTTAGATTATGAAGCAATATACCAGGATGTTTCTACAGAGGATGTTTGACCTCCGGGGCAAGTTCACTGAGCTTGGCCAAACCGGAGCGCCATATGCGGGGTAGGCGACGGCCCAATACCCGTCCGACTATAGAGGCTGCGGGGAGGCGACGGTCTCGCTCCCCCCCAAGAAGACCTCCGGGGCAAGTTCACTGAGCTTGGCCACCCAAACCGGAGCGCCATATGCGGGGTAGGCGACGGCCCAATACCCGTCCGACTATAGAGGCTGCGGGGAGGCGACGGCCCAATACCCGCCCTCTCAAAGACTCTGGGGCAGGACCAATCCTCGCCACCCAAACCGGAGAGGGGCACGGGCCGAGCTGCGTACTCGCTCCCCCCCAAGAAGACCTCTGGGGCAAGTTCACTGAGCTTGGCCACCCAAACCGGAGCGCCATATGCGGGGTAGGCGACGACCCAATACCCGCCCTCTCAAAGACTCCGGGGCAGGACCAATCCTCGCCACCCAAACCGGAGAGGGGCACGGGCCGAGCTGCGTACTCGCCTCCCAAACCGGAGATCCTGGGGCGGGATTCCCGACGGACCAATACCCTCCCTCCCCAGAAAGGGCCTGTCACCCCTCTCCTCAAACCTCGGGAAACGAATCAGGGTCCGCAAATCAAGGCAACCCAAACGCGGAGCCATCCCTGAGGAGTAACGCCTGGCCCCCATAAAGCCGACGCCCGAAATGACCTGTCCAACCCAAAAGGACACTCGGGACGAACGCCACTGACAAATGGCACGCCTGCCAAAAAGCGGGGTCTGAGGAGTCACATCACACGTCACCCATCGGGAACGCTCCCAAAAAAAACCAAATTCCAAGACGGCCCCGACTCTCCATGAAGAGGAAATGAGGACAGAAATACACCATTATAAATCCCCCCCTCAGCTTCCTTGAGGGGGGGGGGGGGGAGGAAGGCGAGAGAAAGGATGTGGAGAAAGGCTAATCATTTTGCCACCCTCTCCCCCTAAAAATGCGCGGAAAATGCGAGCTTCGCCAACCGCCAAGGTAAACGATTCCCCAACAGGATATTCCCCTTACACGACGGTTGCCCAGCCGGCCGCTCCCCTCCTTCCTTTAGACAACTTACGGCATGGGAACTGGAGCTCCAATGGCATACCATGCCTCTCCTCGGATGCCCCGCGCACGCAGGCGCGGCTGGCAGACAACCCGATGGATGGGACAGACCTGCCAAATCACCTCACCAGACACCCCGGCAGCCGCCCGCTTCGCCCCAACCGAGGGGAACTTGTCCCCGAGCGCCGGCATGCTCCAACGGGCTACCCCGCTTGCACCGGTAGCACCCCCCTTCCACTCATCGACCTCCCCTGGACCGTTTACGCCCGGAGGACGCACAGATGGGCTACGGACCGCGTCCCCTCGCGCCTATCCCGCGGAGACTCCAGTCGAGGAGAGCAACAAGGCCCCGTGGGATAAAACAGCCACCAAGGACTCCCTCTCCCCCAAATTCTGGGAATGAGGGCCACAGCCACTGCCTGGCTCCGACGCGTCCATCCACCCCTACGCCGAGGGGGAACCCTCTGAATCAACTCCACGCCCCTTGTCAGAGGCGCGACGCCAGAGAGAGGCGGATCAACTACGATGAGAACATCAGCCTACCTACGGGCCGATTCAATGCTACGCCTACGGGCCGATTCAATGTTACGCCTACTGGCCGATCCTGTTTTAATAAACTATCAATAATAGCTGATGAAAAGACTACTCCCGGTTGACCGCTAGTTATAGCTCGGGCACACCTAGACACGAGCAACCCGCGAAAAGGGAGGCTAACTCGCTGTACAATCTCTCGGGCGCGCTACGTAAAATAGAGGGAGTTAACACGATTCCCCCTACGCCAGGATAGAAACAGCCGCGCCAAGGCGTAACTCTAATAAGGGAATTTATGCACACACACAGGCGGAAAATCCCAGAAAAAGGCGGGGACGGGCCCAACAAATCTTCACTTTCGTTCGTTTTTTAAAATAAAAAAGAGGGGGGGCCTATACAAAACTACTTGGCGCTTCCGCCAGTTACGACGCCCTCTCCCTCAGTGGAATCTCCCACCGCCCCGCCGTCCTCTGGCTCGTCGCCCGCCCCTCCGTCTCCATCCCCCTCCTCGTCGCTGCATGCGGCGAGCCCGTCAAGGTCGAGCTCTACCGGCGGGACCAGGCCCGCCACCTTCTCCTTCATCCGAGCCAAGCAGGCTTCCCATCCCTCCGTGCGGCCCTTCTCCATGCCCTCGACCATCGAATTTGCGAGGGCGGGGACGACGGTTTTCACCTGGTACGTCCGAAATTCCTCGACCCTACGGGCCAACTCCTCCTCGGCGGCCTTGGCACGCCCCGCTAGATCCTCCGCACGAGCCTCCTCCCTCCGAAGGGCCTCCTCCAGCTCCTTTGCTCTCTCTCCAGCCTCGTCCGCCCTCTGCTCATGATCGGACACGACCGCCTTCAGGCGCTCTACCTCCGCCTCGTTTCGGTCGCCCCTCTCCCTCTCCTTCGCAAGGTCCTCGCCAGCGCTCTTACGAAAAGCAGCGAGCTCGGCGCCCACCCTAGCCACGGCGCCCTCTGCCTTGTGGATGGCTGACACGTGCCTCATCATCCCAAGCATCAAGTTGATCATCTGAGTAAGGAAAGAGAGAAAAGTGAACCCATTTAGGGTGTTCAATAAAACCCGCTGAAAAACGTCGCCCACCTTACAGAACATACCTGGACGCCATGCATCACCGCGGTCCCGCACAGACCCTCCGGCTCCACCGCTTCCAGCGCCGCCCTATCGCGGGGCAGGAAAACGTTCTCCGCCAGCCTCGCCGCCACACCTCCGTCCTCAAACACGGATTCATCACTTGCTACTTTGTACGACGCCCGATGAAGCGCCCCGTCGGGGTAGCCCTCGACATCGGTCCTCTTGGCCTTAAACTTAACCAATGAGGCCTCACAACGGGGGTCGGCGGCCCTCTCGAGACCGAACATGGGACAACCGTAAGGCCAAGGGTCCCATCCTCCGGACCCGGTCGGGCCACTCGACGCTTCGGCCCTCCCCGGTTGACCACTAGCCGACGCCCCCTCCCCCCCTGCAGGTGCCAGGGGGCTAGACGGCCTCGTTCGGGGCATTTCCCCCCGCCACCTATCGACCCTTCGTCCCCGCCCTCCAAGTCGATGACGGGATCCGACATCCCCTCCCGGGCTCCGCCGCCCGCCGGACCGGTTTCCCCCGGCACGTCAGGCTCAGACGACTTCGCCGGCCTCTTCCTTCTCTTCGTGGACAATGGCACCCCAGTCGAGCTCCCCGCCCCTCCTCCCGCTCGCGACCTCTTGGGGCCAACTCTTGTCGACGATCGCCCCGCCTGCTCCGAGGCCCGCCGCATCATTTCCTCGAGGGACAGACTCATGGTGCCACCTGCCACAGAGAGAGTTCAGCGTAAGCATATCAGGCGCATGAACACCAAAATCTTTTGTACCTTCGGGCCATGTGTACGCCTCTATCATCTCAGCCCGAGAGAGCATCCGATAATCTCGGCCCTCTGCTGGTATGGCCATTAAAATCTGAGCCACCACCTTATCTTCGTCCCCCAATTCCACCCCCTTTCTCGCCTCGGGATTCAGCTCCGACCAATCAGACCTTATCAGCACATCCTCCGGCACCTCCACAAACACATACTGCTCGCGCCACAACTTAATTTTCCCGGGCAACCCCCTAATGAGCGGATGCGTCCTCTTCGCGGAGAGATAGTAGCATGACCCCAACCTCTTGACCAAGAAGAAGTGGCGAAATAAGGACAGGGAAGGGCTAACCTGGTTGCTTATACACAGCACTAGGAAACCCACAATGGCACTGATGGCATTGGGCATCAGGCGATACAGGGGCAGTTCCAGGAAGTTCAACACTTCCAGCAAGAACGGATGGGGGGGGAAAGCGCAAACCTTGCTCAAACGAAGATATGTATACTCCGACCTCCCGGTCGCCCGCAAAACACACCCTCTCTTGCGGCTTCGGTTCACGAACCGAATACGGTGGCCTGACGTACATCGTGAAGATCTCCGCAACGGATTTCTTCAGCACCGACTTCACGCCCGCAATCTCGATGGGCACCCTTCCTGTCTCCGCGGCGGAACTTCCTTCCCCAACTACCCCCGACCCCTGACCCCGAATCGGAGACATCGAGGAAGACATTTGTAAAACGGGCGTCTTACCTAACGGGTGCCGACGACTCGGGCGCTCGCGCTACTCCGCTGACCGCTCCCACGAGGACGACTCTGGCAAGGATTCTGAAATCTCCTTCGAGCCCTAGCTGCTTGTCAAAATTTTCGCCCGACAACCAGCTTTGCTTCCCTCCCCCCATGAGATCTCTTTATATCGACTGCGCAAACCATCATGACCGTCAACCCCAGGACACGCGTCACCAATCCGGGCCCTGTCCATCACCGACCCACGTGTTCTGACGCTTCGCGTACTGTCAAAACCGTCAATTCTGCCACGCGTCATAACTACAGTGGTCGGGCCGCCTCGGTTCCCGCCCTCCGTCGATTCGTCAGGATGACGTCTAGTCATACGACCGCCATCAATTCCCGCCCAAATCCCTACGAAATGATTACCCCCATTTGAAATTACTCCGTGCGCCGCGAGTTCCGGAAATTAGCCCGGCCTCCGTCAGGGCGGCCATAACAAGAAGACAGCGCTCGATCCAAGATTGAGTCCGACCTCTGTCAGCGCGGCCAAAGCAAGAAAGCTTCCCTCGTACCTCCGAAGGGTCCGATCTCCATCGGGTCGGCCGGAACAGGAATCCGCCGCCCAAATTAGTGGGATCTCGGTTCCAACACTTGGCGAACTTTCGTACGAACCAACCAACTTTGCCCCGCCGATGCTCCGCCGGGACCCGTCCGGGGCTTCTTAGCAAACCGCCGGAGAACGTGACTATTCTCAACTCCCCTCTCCCGAATATCTCGGCAGAGCGAAGTTGGGGGCAATTACGTCCCTCGCAAAGCTGACGTTCTACGAGCAAACCAAGTAAGAATACAGTTCGGCACAAAACAATCACAATGTATTTACTCAAATAGCTAACCCGTACATTGGACTTTCCACACACTACAACAACATATTGTTTATAACCCTCTCACAAGAAGGTACGACCCTCCCCAAACCCACGTTTCTAACGACGCCGCCTCTCGACCGACTGATCTCTCACATCCTTAACCACTTGCCGAATCGCCGCTTCCTTAGCTTCTTGCAGCATCGGCACAACATGCTCGTCATGATAGCGGCGGATAGCGGCTTCGATCAGTTTGCCCTCAGCGTCCCGTTTTTCCTCTAACCGCCGCACCGCTAGACCCTTCTCCCTCTTTTCGGCCTCCAGGGCGACCTTTAGGTCCTCTATTTGCCGCCTCTGTAATCCGATCACTGATTCCTTGCTAGCAACTTCCGAGGTATGCTTCGACCGGATATCATCCCTCTCTCGCGTTACTTCTTGTAGCTGCTTCTCGACCATTGCTTTAGACGAATCGAAATACGCAGCCCGCCCCTTCTCCACCCCGTAGGCCGCCCTAACCCTCTCCAGCTCCGCCTCCGTGTCCCTCAGCTTCGCCTTGACCTCGCCAAGGTTCGCCTTCGCCACGTCCAGTGACGCCCTGGTGACGGCCGCGGAGGCACGGCCCCGCAGGGCTAACACGTTCGCGATCATCTACATAAACCTCGAATCAGCGAGACACGAACAAATAAAGCCTGCGGGCGAGGAAAGAAAGCCGGCGTACCTGCACGACGTGCCATATAGCCGAGCCGCCCAACCGTTCCGTCCCCACACGAGTCAAAGACTCACGATCGCGCGGTAACACGCAATACTCGGCGAGGCGTGCCGCCACTCCCGCGTCCTCGAATACCGACTCGTCGCCGCTGACTCGAAAATGAAACTTGTGGAGCCGGTCATCTGGGTATGCCTCGACCTCTTCTCGGGTCCTCTTAAAACGAATAAGGGCGCCCTCGCAAGCTGGACTCGACGACACCCCCATTTCCCACGAAGGGATCCCGTATGGCCACCTTTGAACCACAGGCGCTCGGCGAGGCGCGACCGCCGCTGGTACCCGCGGAGGGAGGGAGGGTCCGGCCCCCCGCACGGGCGCGTCATCATGAAGATCCTCGGCGGGCCCACCGACAGATATACCTTGCCCGACTGCCCCCCGTCCCGGGTGCGACCTCTCCCCACGGAGGGCCCCGCCCCCATGTTCCCGGGATCCTGCCTCGCTAGCCACCCCCTTGCCTTTCCCGCGGGGATCAGTATCCTCCGAGATCGGGGCCCCGGCCGAACCTGACACCTCCTCCGGCTCCCTCATCGCGTCTTCGCCTACAAAAGGAAAAGAGAGACAATCAGGGCGAGCCTAGCCCAGAGTTTACAAAACTTCAAAGATACCTAGGGTCCAAAAGTCCTGGGCGAGCCGACTGCTCAGCGTTAGACTCGCCCAATGACGGCACGCCTCGGGCAGTTCCCTCAAAATCTGAGCTTTGGCAATATCCTCCCCGGTCAGCTCCACCCCTTCATTTACAAAGGGATTCCGCGCCCCCCAATTCGACATCAGCGCCACGTCACTTGGCACCGTCACGAAGACGAACTCCCTCATCCAATCGCCGACATCGTCAGGCACCTCGAGGATGAGTTCACGCCCTCTCCTGGCGCAAACGCGATGATACATCCCACACTTCCGAATCACGAAGAAATGCTGGAACAACGTCAAGGAGGGACTCAAGGAGCAAGCAAGGCACAAGACGACAAACCCCACTAACAAGCCCCAAGAACGGGGCGCTAAGGCAAATATCGGCAGCTCCAGGAAATTCAACAAATGAAACAAGCACGGATGGATCGGAAAGCGGAGCCCCAACTCGAAGGACCGGACATAGACCCCGACCTCATCATCCCCCGGTGAACTCACCGCTTCCTCCAACCCGGGAACCCGCACCTCATAGGGTTGTCGCACAAACCGCACGCGAATCTCCCTGATGTTGATCCTATCCAACCTACGTCGGGTGGACTCAATGTCTCTCGGTACAACGGATCGCCATGACCGTCTTTCCCTGGGCCGCCGCACCCCCGGCTGCGACGCCCCCTTGCCCACCAACTCCTCCTCCCCCACCCGGCTACTTCCTCCAACCTCGAAACGAGAAGCCATTGATCGGAAAGGAAGGAAATTAACTGTTATTACCTGTTGATCCCTTGAACCCGGAAGGCGATTGGAAGAAGATGACCGGCGACGGAAGTGGCAAATTAGCCAGCAAGCTCCAAACAGAAATACCGAACGTCGGAGGAGAATCGGAGAAAGACAAAAACTCCCGCCGACCGCCTCCCAGACCCTTTTAGCGGTAGAGGTGGCCCCGGGCCATCTCGGCCGTCAAACTTTCGCCACGCGGCGCCCATCGAGACGTCCCCGACGCCTCGACTGGCGTGAGGGTCACCTCACCCACGTGTCGCAAACCCAATCGCAAAGACGCTTCGTTTTCCTCTGCCCCCTTTTCAAATCATAATAATGACCACTAAGGTGGGAGTTCCGAAGCCGCCGCCGTCTCTACCCGGTGGGTCCAAGGCCCATATTGATGGTCCGGAATATCGAAGGTGGTTCGCCCTCCGAGCCGAGCCGGGCTGCCGCCTCAGACTCGAAGGCCGGGGGCAATTGTTACGACCTAAAGATCGTAGGAGTTCGACTCCCGCCCGGATCCGCTAGCATACCCCATTAGCTCATCTTTTCACAAAAAGGCCGCCACCCCGGAAACCCGAATCCACATGGGGACGGGCGCTCCCCGAGCGCACCGCCCCGAGCGGGTCGAACAACTGCGGTTGTACGCCGAGGCCAGGGGTGCGGAGGCGCGCCCGGACGGCACCGATAGGCCAGCTGACTTAGGCGCGTGTGTCTATCTGCGCCGGCGAACCATAGTCCGCGACCGACCGGGAGGCGCGGCCGGGCCGGACAACTCCCGATCCGGACGACCCGTCTGACTCTCATGCGCCCCGACGCCAGGGATAGCATAGCCCGACCTGTAGTTTGCCACCAACGACAAACAACCTAGGATAAGGACACGACTGACACATACGTCACCCGACCGCCAGACAAAGCACCCCCTGGCGGCTGACCCATCTGACAGTTAATGCTTTCGGCTCTGACACCCCGACAAAAGCACCCCCTGGCCGTCGCGCCGCCTGACGAAAGCATGTCAGGAACTCCTGTTCCCGACGTCTTTGTCCGAAGTTTCCGCTGACGACCGAGCCAGCTCAGCACATCCAGTCAGCATGCCAGGTCAGCTCCGCCTAGTCATCACCCGTCAGGTATAAATACCCCCTCTCCTCTTACGGAGAGGGGGTTGGAGAATTCTCTCATTTTCTATTATTCACACACGAGAGCAAAGGTCTTCCATATCTTTGTTCCCCCACCTATAGCTCGTCACGCACGGCGGACACACCGTTAGTCCGACCGGCGTGTCTAGCCCCCTTTTTAAGCCCTATTACTGACTTAGGCATCGGAGGGGCTAAGGGTTGAACCCCAACCCTGCCCTTCTGACGAGTTGTTCGTGCTGCAGGAGAGCTCGCCCCTTGACCAAAGTCAGCTTCAGCCCCCTGTCGCCCAACCTTCCTCCGCTGCATCCGGCGAAATTCGACCCCGTGAGCACCGCCGGCAATGGATCCGACTTCTTCACCCCACTAATCACTTGTAAAGCAGCCCACCTAAACCTTCTTCTCCACATAACCATCGTGCCCTTGGTTCCCCATAATACAAATTCATTGTACGCGAGTTCCACCTCGTAACAGAGAGCAAGGGATATAGATTTATATGGGTCTTTATTGACCTGGAGAGCGTATTTGATGGGCCTTAATGAAAAAAATAGTCTCTCTAAATTAGGTTATTCTAATTCAAGACATGCTTCAAGGAGCAGAAAACCCTACGGAGGAAATACAGATAATTTTCCGATCACCATTGTGTTACATCAAAGCTCGGCTGTAGCGATAGATCAACTCATTAGGTATATTTAAGATTAAGTGCCTTGGTGTATATTATATGCATATGTTGTTTTAATAAATGAGACCAAAAATGGTGTAAATGCAAGTTAGATTTGCGAAGCTAGACATTAAAAACTCGAGGTTTTAGACTTATAGCATAAACAAGACCGAGTATATGTGATGTAAGTATTTTAAATACATTGGGTTGGTTATCCAAGAGGATATAGAGATTAAGAAGGTCGGAATTAAAGCAGAATGGTTAAAGTAGAATGGTTAAAGTGGAGAGGTGCAACCTCAGTGTTGTGCAATCAAAATGTAACACTATGATTTAAAGGTAAACTTTAACGATAGCAAATAGACCAGTTTGTTATATGGTACATTGTTGGGCTATCATCAACAAGTATAAACAGAAATTAGGGGACATATGTGAATGTTGCGGTGGATGTGTGAAAATACTAGAAAAGATAATGTAAGAAATGAGGATATCTGATTGACTGGATGTACTTAAGATGGTTTGGCTAAATACACCGAAGGCTTATTGATGTGCCAGATAGAAAGACAACATATGAATGTTGTGATTATTAGAAAGAAAATAGGCTGAAGAAGACATGGATGGAAGTGATAATGGATATGAAAGATCTTGGTTTGACAAAGAAAGATATAGATCGTAATATGTGAAAAATGAGTATCCGACATCACGAGATCCGACATTCTTTTTATTCAGTCCATGAAGCCGACAACAACTTTTTGTGTGATGAAGGCTATAGTGATGTTGACGACGACCATTAAGAGATCAATATTCTGGCAATATCGAACATGCATCTAGTAGGGGGAAACCTCATATATTTGAGGTGTTCCATTTGAATTTTTCCCTCTCTTGTATTTATCATTTCTTATTGTATTCTTATGGTTGGGGATGAAAATGGGCCAGGGCTGGCCTGGGGGCCCCCCTGACTCGGCCCTGAAAAAGTCCAGGCCTTGCAAATATAAGACTAGGGTTATGGCTTTCATTAAGGTGGCTTTCATTAAGACCCAATTTTTTTCAGGACCGGGGATGTGGCTGTCATTGGCCCCGGCCCCGGCCCCGGCCCCATCCTATAATTTTTTAAAAACATGTAATTCCAAAGCCCATTGAAACATATAGATCAAGCCATATGAAATCAAAAAAAAATTAACGCAATTTTAATCATTTCATTCTCTTCCTCTCTAATCAAAACTCAATTGCTCATTTTCTAAAAAATCTGATTTCAATTTTTCCTTTTTCTGGTTTCTTCTAAAAATAGAAAGCATGAAATCTAGAAATTGCTTTCTCTTCTTTCTATTTGGCGCTAGAGAAGTTAGTAAATCAACTTATCTCTTTTTTTTTGATTTGTGGTTGTAGAAGCAGTAATTATATGATATAAACACCAAATGTATCGATCTCGAGCCTGATCTAGGGTCTCTGTTTTTTTACTTTTCTGTTTTCTAATATAAATAGTAAGTTCATAATAAGATGATTTATTTACTTTAAACAAGATTTTTTTAATTAGGTTCGTCATTGGCTCGTAATTGTTGGCTTATCATGAATTTGACACACCAATTCAGGAGAGTTGCCTTTAGATTACTGATTAGACAATAATAATGGTCTCCTATTTTTAATGCGGGGATTTGAATATTAGATATGCACTAGATCATAATTCAATAGACATTGTCAATTCTGAATTTTAGCCCACTGGCATGTCTAGTTGCATATTCATTATGCATGTCAATTTGATAAGCTTGAAGCGTCATTTTACCTCATTGGTCCTCATAATGATTTGATTTAATAATGATATAATTATTATGATTTGATTTGATCTCAGCCATTTTCCCCCAATGTCTGTATTAATGTTATTTCTTTTGCTCTTTAACATATGTAATATTTCTTTAACTCTTTAGTTAAGATAGTTGATTAAAATTATCGTTTGAATTAAATGATTATGTTGATACTTCACAAGTAGATATTTCAATATTAGAATTTAGTATTTGGCTATAGGTTCCCAAATAATTTTGTCTTGGGTTTTTTATCAGTAATTGGATTTCTAATTTATTTAATTCTTTGATTTTGAATCTTGTTTATTCGATTCTTCCTCTTTCTATTTGATGTCATGAGATTGAGATTGAGTCGTTAAGGAGAAGAACTGAGCAGGTAGTAAAACACGAATTGTAAAAATACAATAACGTAACTTCTCTTCCACAACGATATCACTTGTATAGCTTTTGCGTGTATAGCTTTTGGACAGAAATTGCGAGCATCTAATAAAAAACTAACCTATGAAATTGATAAACGTTATTAGTATACCTACAAGCTACATACTGCTTCGGAAATGCTCCCTGATTCGACCCTCTTGTGTGTGTGTGTGTGTGTGTGCAGAGTCTCATGCTGGAGAATGATAATAACTGTATATCCAGCTGCTGACTGAGCCTGTGCTGCCATTGGAACAGCCGGCAATATATCCACATGCAATCAAGCTGCCAGTTTAACATGTATAGATTTCAAGGCTCCTGTGGGTGGTGGGTTGATAATGTAAAGTCGTCTCAGCCAAAGAAAGAAAGAAAACAAGGTTTTAATATCATAATATGTAATTTATATTCCTCTTCAGGATAGGGTTTGGTATCACATATTGTGTGTAATAATAGGTTTTAGGGTTTTGCATTTGCCATACGTACATGCTTCTTCTTCTGATCTCTAATTAGATGTCGGTATATGCCGACCCAGGTAGCAGCGGGGTTCCGCATTGTTGAGCGTAACGTCTGACCTTGATGTGTCGCGTAACATCAACCGCCTGTTAACATCAACCGCCTGTTATGTAAAAGTAACTGTGTTTAAGATTCTTAGCCACCCCTGATTTTTATCATCTTCTTTGTAGTCAGATATATCTATGCATAGGTGATAATTAGCATGTTCATCTTGGCATTATTTGTTGAATCATGGGTAATTAGTTTACGAGGGATTTGTAATTTTGTATGGTGGGCAGGGCATTTGACATCAGAGGTTGCAGTGATGATTTAGAGCACTGTTATCAGGGTTTATGCAATTGGAATTAAAGAAGTCATTTTTCCTCCTCAAGACCCGACATATTGAAGAGTCCATGGGGGAATGTGGGTATGGAAGTTGGAGCTGCACTGGGCCGATTTTTTAACGATGAATTATCAACTGACTATTTGAGCGGGACAAGCTCAGTAAAGCTCATTACTCTGGCCCAACGGTGCAGAGAGCCTTGTAAGGTCATCTGACTCTTTATTTAAGGCGACAGTTGAGCTTTGTAAGGTCATCTGACTCTTTATTTAAGGTGACAGTTGAGCTGACCGTTGGGCTCTTTCAACCGTTAAGTTTGTTATCAATGTGGGCATTCTGTTTAGTTCGTCATTAATGGCGACTGCTTGAATCCAATGACAGCGAAGCTTCGTAAAGGCTCGGGTGTTACCATATAACGTCTGCGGGTCTGCGGGTGTTATCATATAACGGCTATTGACTTTATCATATAACGGCTGTTGTCAATAAGTAGCATACTTATTTCGCTCAATGATGAAAGGGCTTTTGTCTTCTTCCACATTCTCAAACATTCTCATTCTCTTACAGCCACCAAAATCAGGTACTCCGATCTCAGTATTTGCTCCACCTTATATATTTCCTCCACAATTCGGCGAGAGAAGAACTAACGAACGACCTCCCAACATGTCAAACATGGTTACCCCCGAGCACTCCTTGAGTTGACTGACTGAACGAACAGTGGAGATTAGGATGGACCTCAGATCTGATATCCCTGACAAGTTTCCTGTGTTGTAGGCTGCTCAAATACGGTGCGGAACCGACTCTCATAGCCTGAATATGAACCTTTTTAGCCCGTGGTCAACTTGCTCAGTGTCCAGTCAGCTGCACATGTCAGCTGCTGCAACTGAATCATCATCCAACCATTTCAATGGTGAGAAAATACCCATAAATATCTGGCACCATATATGTGAATCGAGTCGACATCCACGTCTTCAACCACACTGACAATAACTCGACCCAACAATCAATGGTCTGAGAGACCAATAACCACTCAGAGATAGATGGTGTGTCGCCCTCTGTGGATCACAGGTCCTCCATGTGTGGGATGCCCGAGTCACAATTGGTGACTTTGGAGCAGTTCCATGCTTTTTCATGAGAGGTGATCGTCAACATCCAAGCGTTGACCGCCGTGATCGAACGACTAATGGGTGCGCCGTCCCATCCGATCGCGAACCCGCCAGTCATCCCAGTCCTTCATCAATAGCACCCAGTGTTTGCTACCTGCCACGACGACGTGCCAATGAACTGTGCCTCCTAACTCGAAGCAACGGTTCGTTTTGCCCTCTTTCTCATTACAACAACATCAGACCCCCATCTCTCCTCGTCCCCAATGAGCTTAGGGCGGTGAGATTATGGGCCACTTCTCAACCACAGCCTGTCTCAGGGGCCCGCGGCCCTCACTCTATGGAGCTAAGGACCGCCGCCTCGCTCTAGCTGGTGATTGACGTCAGGAGGCTACCGTAGGCAAAGTTGGAGCCCTTATCGTAGGTCTCGTGCAGGCCTCAAGAGGAAGGCTCAGAGTGACAGCCTCTGCCGTCCGAGCTCCTCCTACAGCTAAGATGAGGAACAATGAGACTTCTCAAGCACTTCCAACAACCGGCCGAGGAGATCTAGGCGCCGAGGTGATGTACGACGACATCGCTCCTCTTTTTCGAGCTCAGATGAGGAGAAGAACCCCTCTAAGAAGAGAATCACCTCGGCCCCGCTGTCGCCTAGATTCAAAATGCATGATTTGGACAAGTATGATGGCTCGGGCGACCCACACGAGCACATCCAAGACTACAAAGGGGTTATGGAGAACAAGGGGCCGACGACACCCTACTTTGCTGAGCTTTCCAGACCAACTTACGAAAGGCCGCAAAGGAGTGGTACAATGGACTTTCCAATTGATCTATTGGGTCATTCAAGAGCCTAGCCCAAGCTTTCTGCCAACAATTCATGGCGGGAATGAGGAGAAAGCGGAGCTCGGACCACCTCTTCACCTCAGTGCATAGAGAAAGGGAAACATTGATGAGCTTTCTGAAGAGCTTCCATTCAGAAAGGCCAAACGTCGAGAGCTGCTGTGACGAGGTGACCATCACTGTATTCAAGAAGGGGGTCCGATGTGAAGACCTGATGAAGTCTCTGCATCACAAACTGTCCCGCCGCTTAGATCAGCTCCTTACCAGAGCGGAGTGGTACATGATGGCAGAGGAAGCACTGGCCACCAGTGATGGGGATACCCCCAAGGCCCCGACTGGAGTGAAGAAAGAAGCTCGGCACAATGAGAGGGCTCGTCAAGATCATAAAAGCCAAAGGAGACGGGACAGAAGTCCCATGGATAGGTCTGATAGGGCCGACATGGTTTTCACAAAGCTGAACGCTCCTAAGGCCGTGGTAATGGCTTATGCCCAAGGCAAGAGGTAATTCAACCGACCTCCCACGAAGACGAAAGAAAGAAAGCGGGATGAAAACCAGTTTTGCAGATATCTCCAAGACAACGATCACGACACAGATGATTGTTGGCAGCTTAAGAAGAACATCGAGAACCTTATTCAACGTGGGCACCTGAGGAAGTTTGTCGATGCCCCAAAAGCAAGGCAAGTGGAGGGCACCTCAAGGGCAGCGGACCGAGGAAAAGAAATCACCATAGCCCAACTCATGACCAGGGTCATCGAAGTTATCTCTGGCAGACCCGCTTCTGGCAGGTTATTTCCTCAGCCCGGAAGTCGTATGTTCGGAGGGTGATGACCACTAACGTGGGTCAAAAGAGGCCAGGGAAAGCTCCGCCACCGAACTGTTTCTCTGACGAAGATCTTGAGGGCGTCGAGCTGCCACATGATAATGTAAAAGCATCGGCGCCATCATTGACTCGGCCGAGGGACGACGATTGCTCTTTGATGCTGGTAGCTTTTGCGATGTATTGTTCATATCGGCGCTGTAGAAGATGGGACTCTGCACGTCTGACCTGGAGGCATGCTTCGGCCCCATAGTTGGTTTCACGGGGCATGCTGCCCCGATAGTATGTATGATTACTTTGACAGTCACTCTCGGAGAGCACCCGCGGTTGGTCACCCACATGATGAAGTTCATAGTGGTGAAAATCAGCTCAACATACAATAGAATCATAGGTCAGTCGCTTCTCAACTCGGTCGAGTTTGTGGTTTCTCCATTTCACCAGATGATCAAGTTCCAAACTCCTCAAAGGGTCGGAAGGGTGAAGGTCAACTAGACACAGTCGAGGTCGTGCTACCTCCTTTCCACCAAAGCCTGAAGGACCGAGCAAACCTATCCGGTGGACTTTCTCGACAACATGGATCACTTCGTCGACCAACGACCTACTGCAGTCGAAGAACCTGAGCGAATCAAAGTCTCGGATGAAGAAGGAAAATCTGTCTCTGTTGGGTCGGGACTTGATCCCGATCTAAAAGAGAAGTTGATCGGCTTTCTGAAAGCCAATGTGGATGTCTTCGCTTGGTTGCCAGATGACATGCCAGGTGTGGACCCTCGGGTGATCACCCGCGAGCTACACGTAGATCCGACTTTCAAGCCAGTCAAGCAGAAGAAGAAAAATATTTGAAGTGAGAAGATGAAGGCAGCCATAGAAGAAGTAGATCGGCTATTGGAGGCCGGCTTCATCAGTGAAGTTTGGTATCCAGGCTGGCTGGCCAACATTGTGATGGTGAAGAAGGTGAATGGCAAGTGTCAGATGTGCATAGACTTCACTAATCTCAACAGGCCTGTCCGAAAGACAGATTCCCCTTATCTTGGATCGACCACCTCGTAGATAATGCTCAGGGTACGAGCTCTTGAGTTTCATGCATGCATTCTCTGGCTACAACCAGGTCTAAATGTCTCCAAAAGACGAAGAAAAAACCTCATTCATCACCGACAAAGGCATCTGTTACAGAAAAATGCCTTTCGGGTTGAAGAATGCTGGAGGAACCTAGCATAGGATGGTGAATAAGGTCTTCTGCTCTCAGATCAAGAGGAATTTGGAGATATATGTGGATGACATGCTCGTCAAGTCCAAGAGCTTGGCAAACCATATCACCAACCTCTTGGAGACCTTTGAGGATATCCGGAAGGACAACATCAGGCTAAACATGTGAAGTGTACATTCGGTGTCCGATCTGAAAAGTTCATTGGCTTCATGATCACAAACTGCACCATTAAGGTCAGTCAACCTTGACAAGATCGCGGCACTGATTGGCATGAAGGAGCCGGCAACCATCACGGAGCTACAAAGGCTGAATGAACGGATTGTCGCCCTGGGGCACTTTTTGTCAAAGTCAGCAGAGAGGTCTTTCCTATTCTTCAAAGTTCTGAGGAAGGACTTAGCCAGACCTATGGGCAAGAGGAATGCTATAGAGTGGTATGGAGACTGTGCACAAGCTTTCGTCGAACTAAAAGACTACATCAATAGTCCACCACTCTTGACGAAGCCTGAAAAAGGATGGCCACTGAGCATCTATCTGGCGGCCACCCAAAAAGCAGTTAGTTCGGCCCTAGTCAAAGAAGAAGTATGCGTACAATGGCTGATCTACTACATAAGCCGAATCCTCTGAGGAGCTGAGGTCCAATATATCCAGATAGAGAGCTGGCATATGTCGTTGTCCTAGCCATAAGAAGGCTCCGACCCTACTTTTAGGCCCATACTATCCTAGTCTTGACCGACACTCAACTTGAGCAAACTTAAAGAGGTTAGATCAGTCAGGATTCGAATTCGACATCAGCTATAAGCCGAGGATAGTCATCAAAGGGCAAGCTCTGGTAGACTTCATTGCTAAGTGCATGTCGGAGATCCATCTCCAGTTGACTCAGTAACTGCTCCTTCTACTTCTCCTACTGTGGACGACCGATTGGGATATTGAGACACACCCTAGTGGATTTTGATGATGTGAACAAAGTGATATGTGTACTAATGGTTTCATTTCAAGTGTATATAGATTATTTTATAAATATGAAGAACAAAGACATTATGAATCAAATTGAAAGACTTAGAGCTACAATCAAGAAAGCTACATACTGAAGTGTATGAAGGCCTTGAATCGTAAATCAAATGAAGATTTGAAAATAAGAGAAGTTAGCTCAAGATAAAGAATGAAGAACAATGAGCTAGATGTATGTTTGTGCAAGTAATTACTTAGAAATGTAAAGCCATAGTATATCTCTCACACACATGCAAATTTCATTGAAAAATGTTTTTAAAATATATTACTTAATATATTTCTCTAATATAATTTTTATAAATTATTTTTGAAGTATTTTTAAGTTTGAAAATTGATGTATCTCAGATAGCCTACTATTATAGTCTAATAGCTGACTATTTTTGTCAGGGATTTTCTCCAAACTCTCTGTCAAAATAATAGCCGACTATTTGAGATAATAGGCGACTATCTGGAAGAGATAGCCGACGATCTGTAGAGATAGCCGACTATCTGGGTCAACTAAAGACAGGTTTGGAAATTTGCCTTGATTTTTGCTAGCCGTTAGCTAGACGTTGTAGTTGATTTTGGGAGCTGATTTTAAGCTATTTTGAGCAGATTTTATGCTAATATTTCTCTATAAATAGTTGGGATTTCGGTTTTAAATACAACAATTCTTATTTGAAAAAAAACTCTCTTGTGCTAAAAAGTTCTCAAAATCTCTAATTCATGTTTTTCGCTCAAAGGCTACTGATTTTAATTCTGTTGTGCAAAGTTTTTAAGATTATTTTTAGTTTCATTTTAGCCTTTCAATATTGCTTGTTTTGTTTAATCTCTAAGGTTTAAGCTTTATTCTTTGAGATTCAAATTGCAAGTCTATTATTTTTAATCTTTGATATTTGATCTCTAAAGGCCCAAGTGCTCAATTTTTGTAGATCAATTTTCAAGACAACGTTTAGATCAAATTGTGCTTTATTTATATTATTTATTTGATCAAAAGTTTCAGATTTTCTTAAGCCACGTTTCACACTTTTATACTATTGGCTTATAGGAATCGTGTACTCTTTTTCATATCTTTTATGAAAGTTTTTGGAGAAGACTTGAGTTTTGTAATTCCCGAGTTATAAGGGAAATTGGTGTTGGAAATCCTAGTTGGTTGTAACTAGGTGTGTGCGTGGAAATTCTTAGCAAGGGAAGCTAGGTGATTGTATTGCGCGTTGCAATAATGGATTAAATCCCAAAGGTGGTTGGGGACTGGACGTATGCCAAGGTTGGACCGAACCATGATAAAATCTCTGTGTCTGCGCTTTGATCATTTATCTTTGACTCCTTACTTATTGTTGCTTGAACTATTTTATTACTATTGTAAACTTATATTCAAGCATATTATATTGTTGATCAATTACAAATCGAGGCAACTCGATTTGAGACTTCGGCGTCTATCGTAGAAGGATTTGAGACTTCTGCCCGGTCAGTTGGTACCTCACCCGAGCTGAGGTATTTGATGATGGGGTTCATCCAAGTCAGTTCCTTATCAGTGCTAATCAGCTCGTCTTCACATGTGCTGGGGCTCAAAAGGCAACTTGATTTGAGCTGGGGCGGGCTGTCTATGTCGAGAGCCTTTTGAGCCCCAGCACATGTGAAGACGAGCTGATTAGCACTGATAAGGAACTGACTTGGATGAACCCCATCATCAAATACGTCAGCTCGGGTGAGGTGCCAACTGACCGGGCAGAAGCACGGAAGTTAAAGTGGAGGGCCCTTAGCTATGTGCTCCATGACGGTGCACTTTACCGAAGGCGCTGTGCGAAGTTCGATAGTGTCCCCTATCTTAAGTGTTTGTACCCATGGGAGGCTGATTACGTCGTCCAGGAGATCCGCTGAGTCCTTTGTGGAAATTAGTATTGAGGAAAGACGAGGCATGGCTATTATTGACCCACCATGGTCGATGATGCAGCCAAGCATGTGCGAAAGTGCCCTGAGTGCCAAAAGTTCACATAGCTCCACCAGCCAACCTGGTTTTGATCATTATCACTGTTGTTCGCCAAATGGGGGCTCGACATACTCGGACCCTTCACCGCTGCGAGCAGACAAAGGAAATTCTTGATTGTGGTCGTGGACTACTTCATAAAGTAGATAGACGCCGAACCCTTGGCCATCATCACTTAGAAGAACGTCAAGAACTTTATATGGAAGTCAATCATATTTCTATGATGCATAACAAGTTTATACGCAGTGAAAAAAATAGAAACCTATCAAGATCCATGCGTTTCAAATTGATTCGATCAGATTACTAACCTTTGTTGATGATTCGAATGTATTGGACTGAAGGTGCTGCTCTACGAACGACCACCCTCTATCAGTATCCACGCACGAACGTCATGCACAAGAATTGCGAGGGGGCTAGCTCCTTCTCCGCAACTAGGGGTTCTCTCTCGCTCTTCACTTTTCTCAAAACAGGGAGAGATAGATTGAATGCTTAACAATCTAAAAAATCCTCTCTATATCATATATAGAGTCCCACGTTAACCCTTTAACGCGTTTTAGTTACACAAAGATATCTGTAGGGATAATATCTTAACAAGATATATTATCCGTTAACTCTTTAACGTATTTTGGTTACGCAATGATATCTTCGGAATAATATTTTATCAAGATACAATATCTGACAGTTAAGATATATCCTTATTTCGAAATTCAAATTAGATTCGAAATCTCGTTTAAAACCATATCACATCCATTATGCTCTTTGTGTGCGACCCAATAGGCTCATATCAAATTGGCAGAGGGCCTAATCCCATTAGAAGCCCACAAGTCAAAATTGGTCTCTAGTAAGACATTATGACTACCCAATTAATATGAATATCGTTAGTCCGATATTAACCTAACTAATAGAACATGTCATAATCCTTTTGTCACACGATATCTTATTTGAACATAAGTCATAGATAATGTCATACTTATATTGTTCAAACATTCAATTTCTCGATTACTAAGTAGACTGATAATATCAAATGATATTCATTTGAGCATAGTCATGTATTTCTCAGTCCTACTTATCGAGAGGCTCATTAGATATATCTCTCATAAAATAAAGACAAATTCCATCTTGTTCATTCACTTTCCTCTGCATAATTCACATCATGTTCAATAATAACCCTTATGATTATCTGATTAAAGATAACATTTGGTTATGTCTAAACACGATGTTCCTCGTGTAGGAAACTGTGATGATATCATGTCTAAGGATTCTATGACATAACTACTATGAGATCTGTAACGGCCTGTATTTTTCCAATACTTTCAAATTAAGTATTTAAAGAAAATTCAATTTTAATTGTATTTTATAATGGTTTGTTAGGAGTCTTAAACTGATTTCAAAAATTTCCTATAAAAATATTTTGGAGTACCAGACTAGTTATGGAGTATTTTAGTAAAATTGGATTTCATCAAATACCTCTAAAAGATCTGATAAAAATTCATTTTTCAGATATTGCAGTTTTGGGTCAATGAATTTATTTTCTATACAAACGTCTTCAAAACGTTTTCAAACTTCTGCAGTAGCATCCTATCATCATTTGGGGATTCCCACATTAATTTCGTAATTTTCTGATATCATTTCAATAGAGAACCCGCAAACCCGCTTTCTAAACGTTTTGGCCAAAAACTAGTATTTCCGTAACCCAAACCCTGGAACGGTCTTCGTATTCACGATCCTCGCGACGATACGATCCCGTGTGTATGTTTTCGTAATTTTTTGGACACGTTTACTAGTAGGGGCATTTTCGTAATTTTCGCTTTTTGTATTATCACTAATGACTTTCGTTAATGGAGTTTTATCTTCATAATTACCCACTTAATCATCTAACCTAATCCCGTTACCCACCTAATCTCATCACCTAACCTACCCGCAGCTACCCTCATCCCCAGCTAACCCTCACTCTCTCTCTCTCAGCTAAAGTTCTCTAACCCTATATATTACCCATCTAACCCATACACACAAAAAAAACACAGATCTCTCCCTCTCCCACTCTTCGTATTTTTCATTAAACCCAACCCCACAAAGGCCGTTCTCTCTCTCTCTCCACGGCTTCATTCGAAACCCAAAAGGCCGCCCCCTTTCTCTCTCTTCCGTCTCCTCTCCCGCTCTCTCTCTCCCTCCTCTCTCGTACTCACCCGCCGGAGCTCCGACCACGATGCACCGCTCCCTCCGAGCTCCGCCCAGCGCTCTCGACGTCACCGTCGCCACACCCCGCCATGCCCCCGAGAGGCCCCCCTCCGAGCATCGCCGCAGCAGCAGCCGCCTCCGACGAGGCCTCCAACGAACGCCTCGCCTCGCCGGAGCTCCACCCTCCCTCCGAGAGCCTCGCTCCGTCGCCACGAACGGACAACCCCCATCGCCGTGCTCCAGCTGCCTTCGTCCACGCCCACCGGAGCTCGCCGCCGTCCTGTCGCCTTGCCTCCGCCTCCTCCTCGGTCGCCAACCGCCGGCATCCAAGCCCGTAGCTCCTCCGCCCTCGCCGGAGCTCGCCTTCCTCCGCCGCCGCCGCTGCATCGCCGTCGCCGCCGCTCCTCGCCGTCGACCTCGTCCCGCCGCCGCCGCCGTCGACCGTCGCTGCCGCCGTCGCCGAAGTCGACGAGAATCCCCGCATGCAACGTCGAACAGCAGCGTAAGTTTTGAATGGCAAACTTGTAAATATCGTAATATTTTCGTAAATTCGTATTTTTAATTATTTTTAAATAGGGTTTATTGGTTTTAAATTGATAAGTAAATTTATAGGACGCAGAAAAATGTGAGACTAGCTCTGAAAAATCTGAAATGACATTCTGGACCCAATGGCGCTAGTTTCGTCTCAATCCGACGCTTAGTTTTTCCAGAATTAATTTTTAAGCCTATAAGTTAAATCCGTTATTTTCGTTCAAAAACCCGTATATTCTTATTTTCACGTAAACTAATATTTGAGAAAAATATATGTGATAATACTCTTTGTAACGGTCGTTTTGACACCTCATTTGCAACATTCCGATGTAGATTGCATCCAGAATAAATTGTGGAATAAATACGTCACTAATTGAAAAATAGTTTTAAAAAAATTGTTTTTGGTCTTTTAAAAATTCTAAAAATTACTATAAGCTTTAGAAAAATATTCCCTCTTACAGTAAAACTATTTTTAGCATATATAGCATATATAAAAATTTAGAACGCTTTTCATCGCCGTCTTAATCAGTTTAAGTCGTTAACAAATTCCGTTAAATAGGTTAGTTAGCTAATAATGTTTTGATAGGTTGATTTGATGTCTTATAATTAGTTAATAACCATGGAACTGATATCGCCAATCTATTGACGCAGAAAAACGTGCATCACGTTACCATCGCCTGGACACTCACACCCACGTCAAGGCAAGTATTTTTAGTAATGAATTACAAATCTGGTCGTTCCAACTTAGTGCTAAATCTGATGTACTTGTCAATTTCTGGTAGCCCATTTAACTTGTTCTCAATTTTGTTGCTTTCTAATTTAAATGGACTAGTCATATCAATGTTGATCATTTGGAACAATTTTCCACATGCTTGTAACTAAATTGGACTGCTTTTACAGTTTTACTATCTGCATGTTAACAAGATAAATCAATTGGAAAAAACGAGTATGTTACAAACACACATGTGATAACCATCGATTACAGATGGGGTGAAACCATCGAATACAGATGGAGTGAAACCATACATCGACTACAGATGTAATGGAACTTAGTCAGTGAACAGACATACACAAAGAGCCGTGTTGGCTACTCCCGTCAGGTCATGTGTGACTAGTCTGGCTCGTGCTTCAGTATGGTCACATATGACTAGTCTGGCTCGTGTTCCAGTAAACGGCAGAACACTTTGGGGTGGGGTTGGTCCATTGCAGTAGGGTTTGTGAGTGTGTCTCGAACATGGGCCCCTCCGGTGGAGGCAGCCATTGTGTTGGAGCGTCACGGTAAAACCACCGGTGATAAGGTGTATCGAGAACATTTCACCTACCCAGGCATGGACTTATCACGTGCACAAACAATCAAATACTCAACATACAACTGTTTTACTTTACTTATAACTTCTTTACTTTTAACTGCAAAAATATCCATGCATGCCCATACTTTACTTTTCTGCACTTATTATTCATAACTGTGTACTAACGCTCTTTTGTCCTCTTATAGTTGTTCCTCGTTTCATTACTTTAAATATCTTGCCGAGCTTATCGCTGACATATATTTCAATGTTTTATGAAATATATGTTAGGTTTAGAGACAGAGTACCTTGAGGACCCTACTTTTGAGGATCCCATCTTAGAGGTGAACACCACTGATCAGATTTACGAAGACATTGAGATCCTCCCCGCGGAAGGCTAAAGCGGAACGTTTATATTTCAGTTTATTATTTGTATTGTTATTTTTAGGTGTGTTTGCTTTCAGCAGATTGTACGGCCATGCTAGGCCTTAACTGTTTGTGTATTTGCTTTGGACGCTGGTAATGTAATGTAATAAATATTTGTGCTGTTTCTGAGAAAATCGCGTGCAGGGACCTGCCTTCGCTAATTAAACGCTTAGTGTGCTTAAGTCAAAGAAGAGAGAAAAAAATAATCACCCCTTCTTTGCTTTAAGCACATGCGGACCCGCTCGCGTCCTCGCCCCCAAGTATACTGGGAAGCGGGGCGTGACAAGATCATTTATGACACTGATCCATGCAATGATCTCACAGCGAGTCTATCCAGTACCGTGTTCTCCAATAAGTACCTATAAGTTTGTTTTGTATCACTATACATATAATTATCTCATAATTATCAACCAAACTCATACTAGTCTTAATTCATCATTATACCTTTAACGATGAATGGCTAAGGATGCTTAGAATAACATAAAACAGTTATTCAAACATTATTATAGTGAAACATGCAAGCAATATAACAATAACATTAAGAGAAACATTTTATAAATGAAAAATGATATAACATAAAGGTCCAAATATTTGGCCTAGTGCATAACCACTAACACATATGCCGGTTCGGCATTCCTCAATCCATAGTCATAGACAATGGGCCATAGTTCGATTGATCATGCTTCAAGGAGTTCTGTGCAGAATGAAAGATCAAATTGCACTACGCCTCTATAGCACATCCTCAGACTAATTGATTTGCAGAGGATGCTAACAAGTACATTTTGGAGTCACTGCACAAGAACGTCGGAGATGTCCGTGGAACATGACCAGAAGAGCTCCCTAGGATAATCTGGTCATACAGGACGACCTACAAGGACACCACAAGAGAGACTCCTTTCATGCTCGCGTTCGGAGTAGCGGTGGTAGTCCAAGTAGAGCTCTGGGAGGAATCACTGCGTCTCAAGCACTTCGACGAGGTAAAGAATCTGGAAGGCCTCGGACTGAACGTAGAGCTTATGGCTGAGGTACGTGACCGAACACTTCTGACTGTCATCCAACAGAAGCATCAAGTAGCTCGGTACTACAATTTCAGAGAGTCAAAGACAGAAGCTTCTGCTTGGGTGACCTAGTTTTAAGAAAGGCAAAATTCTCATCAGAGATCATCCGTCAAGGCAAGCACGCTGCCAAGTGTGAAGGATCGTACAAGATTAATGAAGTCCTTAGTCCCGCAACTTACAAGCTCTCAACAATTGACGACAAAGAGCTCTCCCATCCTTGAAATATAGAACATTTGTAGAGGTACTACTAGTGAGAAACAAGTAAACCTGGCAAACCTTTGTACCAATTTTTAATTTTAGTTTCTTTGTTATATCCTATGTACTTTCAACAAATGTAATCCAAGGAAATATTAACGGGAAGAACATGCTCGATTTTTTCCATCTTTGCTCTCTAAAGTGCACATGCTTATAGATTAACATAGATACTTTGACTCTAACCTCGTGGGGTGGTTGACTATATGATCAGAGGCCACTCCCTCGTGGGCCGATCTAGCTATACGATTATGGATTATTCTCAAGACATCGCCGGCTGATCGGCTATACAATCGGGGGCCACTCCCTCGCAGGCCGACCTAGCTACGATCGGGGATAACTCTTTGAAGACCTCGTGTGCTCATTGACTATACGATCGGGGGGCACTCCCTTTAGTGCTGATCTAGCTATATGATCGGGGATAACTCTATCAATATATTATGGGCTAATTGGCTATATGATTTAGGGGACGCCCTCGCATGCCAACCTAGCTATACGATCAGGGATAACTCTTTCAAGATCGCACATGCTGGTCAACTAATGATCGGGGGCCACTCCCTCGCGGGCGACCTAGCTATACGATCAGGGATAACTTTTTCAAGACCCCATGTGCTGGTCAGCTATACGATCGGGGGCCACTCCCTCACGGGCTGACCTAGCTATACGATCGGGGATAACTTTTTCAAGACCTTATGCGCTGGTCGGCTATACGATCGGGGACATTCCCTCGCGGGCCAGCCTAGCTATACGATTGGGTATAACTCTTTCAAGACCTCATAGGCTAGTCGGCTATACGATCGGGGCCACTCCCTCGCGGGCCAGCCTAGTTATACGATCAGGGATAACTCTTTCAAGACCTCAAGGGCTGGTCGGATATACAATTTCCATACGATCAGGGATTATTATCTATTGACCTAAGTCTCAGCTACCGTGTTCATCTCTCCTCTGTTATGACCTAGCCACTATGCTCGGTTGCCACAAGTCACTGATGTCCATCTATTGAGTCTCAGCTACCAAGTCAGGAGACTCTCTTTCACACCTCATGCTTTCCACTTTTACAACACAAGCTCGAGCTGTGGAGGGGGCATGGACGGCACCGAGGCCGACCTCGGTCCTCTATGACTTAAGACTTAGAAAATTTTTAAAAGATTTCAAGCCTTGGAGCTGAACTTTTATCTGATGCGGAGATTCTATAAAGCTCTGAGGCCATCTATAACCTGAGACGAGCTAATTTTTGAAGTCGTCAATCTAGCACGAAGATTCTATCGAGCTCAGAGATCTTCTAAGGCCTAAGACAAGCTCCATGTTCAAGTTACAAACTAAAACATGGAGTAGACACGAACCTTTTACCCAGGTTCGAAGGTCATCTAAAATGGGCGAAGACTTCTCTTTCAGCAAAAGCAGATTTATTAATAAAGGGAGAGCAGGGCTCGTACAAAAGGAAAAGGACAAAGAGATAAAGATACAAACCACGAGGTCGGAGCTTCGGGGGTCGGGGCTTTGGGCGGTGCTGCTTCAGCGGTCTCAGGCTTGGTAGTTATGGTCTCCTCAGTAACAGAAGAGCCGATGTCTTGCTCTGAAGCTTTGCCTTCATCAGAGATCATCTCGAGCTGTTCAAAGATGACCCCTGAGTTGGGGAATTTCCGGGCAATCTTCTCTGGCATCGAAAGAAGCCAGCGCCGAATACTTGGACATTTCGGGGGCGATGACGTCTGCCATAAACTTATCCACAGCCTCTGTAGCAATCTTCCCCAGTTCAATCTTCTTTTGCTCGATGATCTGAGCCCGAAGTTCAGTGATCTGAGCCTGGAAGTCGGCGCTCTCTGTCTTCCCCTTCTCCCTCTCCTCAGATAGCTACTTGTCAGCACACTTCCAGAGAGCTACCTCGATCTCGATGTTTTCCTCAATGGTCGTCCAGGCCGCCCTCTCCTCGGCAAGTGCCTTCTCAAGCTTTTCATACCGAGATGCTAGTTTGGCGATCTTGAGCGACAATGCCTTCAACTGAGCCTTCGCTTCATCAACAGTCTCCTTTGTAGCAATCATCCTCATGTGCTTTGTAGCGAGACTTGCCTCAGCATTGGCAATTTTCACTACTCGACGACGCAACTCAACAGCCACCGAGGACACCTGCATTAGAAGAAGACGAAAGGTCAAACCTAACACTCATCGAAATCAGAGAAAGAAAAAGGAGAATGAACATCGACTTGTTGACTGTGCCACATTATGTGTTGAGTATTGGTGTTTCATACCAATCTTATTTTGCTGATGATCACAACATTATGTTGTTGCTAATAACTCTCTTGTTTTAGTCTCTCAGTTTTATTTCAAGAATGTCTTTCTTGGAGACAAATCACTTGGTGCAAGGATGGACATCAAGTGGAGAAGGGACATTGCTTGGACTCAAGGAGTGACAATGCTTGGAGATGATGGAGAGCAATCAAGGTATCAAGATTGAAGACTTAGACTCTAAGGAAAGCATTGTAATCCATGTAATTTACTTTATTGATTTCTCTCTTTTGAGTCTAGGATTAATGTAATGCCTTGTTAGATGGTTTACTCATTCATGCATATGCATTTAACCATCTTAGTGAGCCTTAGGATTATCATAGAATCCAACCCAATAGGTTCACTTTGTCCAAAGACTCATTTGGAGTCTTTGGCTTTCCATCAGTTGCCTGCTGAAGGAAACAAAGTCGACTGGGTGATTTTCAGTCGCCTGTAGATCCTTCTACAGTCGCCTGATATGCACAGCTCAAGTCAACATTTCTATTGACTCAAACTTGAGATTTACGCACAGTCGACTACTGGTCAGTTTACAATCGCCTGTATATTTATAGTCGCTTGTAGATTGGTCATCAGTCGCCTGAGTAGCGTAAGTGCAATCTCTGCATCTCTCTGTCTTTTCTCCATCTTATTCAGCAGACGATTGATTAAGGTTTTACAGTCGCCTGGCTAATAGACAGTCGACTGTATTATTGACATCAGTCGCCTGTGTGCTTATCTGGAGAAAAAGTGCAGCTCTCTGTTTTATTCCATCCCCTGCAGCAGTCGCCTGCTGAAGGATTTACAGACACCTGTCCTGTTCTCAGTCGACTGTACTGTCTTCATCAGTCGACTGTCCTGGCTCAGATTATAGCCGTTGGATATTTTCTAGCCGTTGATCAGTCGACTGTCTTTTGATCATCAGTCGACTGTTCTTGTCGTTTTCGCCCAGTTTCTAGCCGTTGCAGAATCGATTCTTTGGCTGTTTTCTTGGGTTTTGGGGTTTGAAATAGGGCTCATATATATATGAGTATGCTGCCATCTCTTATACTTCTTGATGCTATTGAATATCTCAAGAGATCTATAAGCAACTCACAAACTCCCTCAATTCCCTCTCAAGAGCTCGCATTCATCTTCATGCATTGAAGTCCAGCTCAAGGGAATTCATCCAAGTGCTCTCAGGCATATCTCAACACTTGGAGATCCTCTTCCATGCCTTGCATTCATTCATGAGTAAGCATCTCAAGGCATAGGTAAGAGTATTTATTTTACTTGGTGAATTTGTGTCTCTAATCCTCTTTGTGGGAATTAGTCTTTCTCTCTTTGTGGGAGGTTGTCTCTTTGTGGGACTAGGATATTCTCTTTGTGGGAATAACTCTCTTTGTGGGAGTTTAGTGTCCTAGTGTAGGACTAACTCTAATTCTCTGAGTGGGAGTTAGTGATTCTCTGTGTGGGAGTCTTGATCCTGGTGTAGGATTGGTTGGGTCCTTGTGTAGGGCATAAATCCTCTTTGTGGGGTATCTCCTTGTGAGATTTGTATTCACTTCTCTGTGTGGGATTATAGTGAATATTGGTGTGGCTGGATGTATCCAAGTTTGGTGAACCAGGGTAAAACTTTGTGTTTGCGTTTGGATTGATTGTGCCTTTTAATTCCTCTTGCATTTATAATTCCGTATTTGCAAGTTTAATTTTAATTAGACAATTTTATTGCCATTACACTATTCACCCTCCCCCCCTCTAGTGTGTGTTGTTATTATTGCAAGGGTAAGGCGATCCTTACAATTGGTATCAGAGCGAGGTTATAGCATACTGCAACAATGGCATTCAACGCTACATCTGCGTGTCATGAAGAAGGTCACTCAACCGTTCGACCCCTGCTCTTCAACGGAACCAACTATCCTAGTTGGAAGATCAGGATGATGGTCTACATGAAAGGTCACGACCTTTGGGATATTACGGAGTCGCCTTTTGAGGAGCCTACTTCACCCGCGACGTCAAGAACTAAAGAGGAGAAGGACTTGATTATAGTCAATGCTAGGGTTATGTGTGTACTCTATTGCGCCCTCACTCCGGATGAGTTTGATCGCATCTCCATGTGCAAATCGGCCAACAGTATTTGGCATACTTTGGAGATTTCTCATGAAGTGCTTCTTCAGCATAAGGAGGAAGTTCAACCAACCAAGCCCGAGAAGGAAAAGGGGGTTGCACTCCATGTTGAGAAGGAGACATTTAAGTGGAAAAAGAAGTTCCAATAAGAAGCTCCGAGTGAAGAAGAAGATGATAGTAGCAATGATGACTACATCGAGCTTGCCAAATAATTCAAGAACTATAAGACATTCCTAAATGACAAACAAGGTATATCTTTGTCAAAGTTTGCCTCTCATTCTAACAAGTTGATTTGTTTCAATTGCAGTGGAAAAGGTCATGTTGCTACTGAATGCCCTTCCAAACCCACCATTGATACCTACAAGGGTAAAGGGAAGAAATATTGGAAAGGCAAGTCTGATATTAAGAACCAAAAGATGGGACTTATCGGTACTTTTGATGATTCTGATGTGGACACATCAAACGATGAAGAAGAGGATGACAAGGAGCACGATCACAGGTGTTTCGTTGTTTTTGATGATTCTTCATCAAATTCATCCAACTCTAGCGATGAAGAGATAGAGGCATGGCTCAACTCCAAAGAAGAATGTTGCTTCATGGCTAATGGAGAAGAGTCTTCGTCGAGCTCAAATGAGGAGGAAAGTGATGAGGAAGTCATGGAGGAAAGTGATGAGGAAGCCGAGGAGGAAAAGCCATCCTATGATGAGCTTGAATATCGCCTAAATGTGGCCTCCAATTTGGCAAGTAAGTGCATTGATTCATATGATAAGATGAAAGCTAAACTTGATAAGGCTATGAGTAGGGTGCATGATTTAGAATCGTCTAGTGTAAATATTCATGATGAAATGCATGTTTGCGACTCTAGTGAGAGAGACTCACTTCTCTCTCAAGTTAAGGAATTGAGTTTAACTAATGAAAATCTTGTTGCTCAAAACCTTAGCTTAGGATCTCACATTCAACAACTTACGTTGAAATGTGAAGAGGAATCCCGTAAGCTCATAAGCTTTGTGTATTCTAGGGATTCACTCCACGATTTGTTGGAAAAATAACATCCTGCAAATCATAGAGGAGGTTTGGGTTATATTCAAAATGTGGTACCCAAATCCACCTCTAATTCCTCTTATGACGATAATACAAGAAATATTGTTAAAACACCTAAGAAGAATCACCATGCTTTCTTGTACAATAATAACATCAACAAGAAGCATGTAGATCACGAGGTAATGAGGAAGAATGAAAAATCTTCATTTTTTGCTAAGAAGCAAAATCTTTATTCTTTGCATGCCAAGAAACTTGTTTCTACACCTAAGCATGTCACATCCACCCCTCTAGCAAAGGCAAAACCATTGCCTAGGAAATCCTTGAGATTATGGATTCCCACTAAGGTTAGTGTGCAAGAGAGGGACAGCTACATCAACTCTCTAGTTAAGGATGTGATCACCTCATGTGATTACATTAGGAAATCAAACTCCTCTTAGGTTTGGTTGCCTAATGTTTAGGTTCCTCACACATATGCATATTGCATGGGTATTGTGCTTGAATTTTTATTTTTAGCATACCCATTGTTTGTGTGTGTTTCATGATTTCGAAAATATTTTCAAACTTATTTTTAATGAAAATGGGGACCTTGGGGTTTATTGACATGCATGCATTTTTGATCCATGTGTATGTCAATGGGGGAGTTAATATGTTATATGTTTAAAATATTTTAAGACATATTTTAACTCTTTTTTCGGAGGTTATTTGAGATCATTATTTACATTTGGTTATTTTTATCTCAAACCAAACCTCTTGTTTATTGTCAACATATTTCTTGTTATATTTGTTTTAGCAATATTCTTTGTGTATCTTTGAAACTTGATTTTTCCATATTTATTGCTTTGATACATTTTAGGCCCATGGCTCCATTAATTGTATAATTGGTATTAGATCCTAGAAGTCAAAAGTTGACCATTTCTATGATCTAGGGGGAGCATGGGATAGTGAATTGATACCCACTAAAATTTTCAATTTGGTATCGTACATCTCTTTCTTTTCTTGCATATTGTCACATCTTAGTGAAGATGACAAAGGGGGATATATTCGATGTCCACCTTTTTGACGATGTCAAGGGGGAGAGATATATACATTATGTAAATATATATGGGGAGATATATTCATATGCATATGGGGAGAGATATATCTATGGGGAGAGATATATGGGATTAGATAAACCTTTCATGCTTGCATGATATTGTCTATTTCAATTAGTTTATGTAATCCTTGCCTATTATATGTCACCATGATCTTTTTTGATATAATGAGTATTTACTATTGTGTAGCTCATTGTTTAATTGGTGCATATAAGTAGGGGGAGCTCATTAGCATTGTGCTTTAATTCTTTGTATTTTACATAATGTGTGTCATCATCAAAAGGGGGGAGATTATTGAGTATTGGTGTTTCATACCAATCTTATTTTGATGATGATCACAACATCATGTTGTTGATAATGACTCTCTTGTTTTAGTCTCTCCGTTTTATTTCACGAATATCTTTCTTGGAGACTAATCACTTGGTGCAAGTATGTACATCAAGTGGAGAAGGGCCATTGCTTGGACTCAAGGAGTGCCAACGCTTGGAGATGATGGAGAGCAATCAAGGTATCAAGATTGAAGACTTAGACTCTAAGGAAAGCATTGTAATCCATGTAATTTACTTTATTGCTTTCTCTCTCTTTTGAGTCTAGGATTAATGTAATGCCTTGTTAGATGGTTTACTCATTCATGCATATGCATTTAACCATCTTAGTGAGCCTTAGGATTATCATAGAATCCAACCCAATAGGTTCACTTTGTCTAAAGACTCATTTGGAGTCTCTGGCTTTCCATCAGTAGCCTGCTGAAGGAAACACAGTTGACTGGGTGATTTTCAGCCTTCTACAATCGCTTGATATGCACAGCTCAAGTCAACATTTCTATCGACTCAAACTTGAGCTTTACGCACAGTCGACTACTGGTCAGTTTACAGTCGTCTGTATATTTACAGTCGCCTGTAGATTGGTCATCAGTCGCCTGAGTAGCGTAAGTGCAATCTCTGCATCTCTCTGTCTTTTCTCCATCTTATTCAGCAGACGACCGATTAAGGTTTTACAGTCGCCTGGCTAATAGACAGTCGATTGTATTATTGACATCAGTCGCCTATGTGCTTATCTGGAGAAAGAGTGCAGCTCTCTGTTTTATTCCATCCCCTGCAGCAGTCGCCTACAGAAGGATTTACAGGCGCCTAAACTGTTCTAAGTCGACTATACTGTCTTCATCAGTCGAATGTCCTGACTCAGATTATAACCGTTGGATATTTTCTAGCCGTTGATCAGTCGACTGTCTTTTGATCATCAGTCGACTGTTCCTGTCGTTTTCGCCCAGTTTCTAGCCGTTGCAGAATCGATTCTTTGGCTGTTTTATTGGGTTTTGGGGTTTGAAATAGGGCTCATATATATATATATATATATATATATATATATATATATATATATATATATATATATATATATATATATATATGAGTGTGCTGCCATCTCTTATACTTCTTGATGCTATTGAATATCTCAAGAGATCTATAAGCAACTCACAAACTCCCTCAATTCCCTCTCAAGAGCTCTCATTCATCTTCATGCATTGAAGTCCAGCTCAAGGGAATTCATCCAAGTGCTCTCAAGCATATCTCAACACTTGGAGATCCTCTTCCATGCCTTGCATTCATTCATGAGTAACCATCTCAAGGCATATGTAAGAGTATTTATTTTACTTGGTGAATTTGTGTCTCTAATTCTCTTTGTGGGAATTAGTCTTTCTCTCTTTGTGGGAGGTTGTCTCTTTGTGGGACTAGGATATTCTCTTTGTGGGAGTAACTCTCTTTGTGGGAGTTTAGTGTCCTAGTGTAGGACTAACCCTAATTCTCAGAGTGGGAGTTAGTGATTCTCTGTGTGAGAGTCTTGATCCTCGTGTAGGATTGGTTGGGTCCTTGTGTAGGGCATAAATCCTCTTTGTGGGGTATCTCCTTGTGAGATTTGTATTCACTTCTCTGTGTGGGATTATAGTGAATATTGGTGTGGCTGTATGTACCCAAGTTTGGGGAACCAGGGTAAAACTTTGTGTTTGCGTTTGGATTGATTGTGCCTTTTAATTCCTCTTGCATTTATAATTCCGCATTTGCAAGTTTAATTTTAATTGGACAATTTTATTGACATTACACTATTCACCCCCCTCTAGTGTGTGTTGTTAGTATTGCAAAAGTAAGGCGATCCTTAAAATTGGTATCAGAGCGAGGTTATAGCATACTGTAACAATGGCATTCAACGCTACATCCGCGTGCCATGAAGAAGGTCACTCAACCGTTCGACCCCCGCTCTTCAACGGAACCAACTATCCTAGTTGGAAGATCAGGATGATGGTCTACATGAAGGGTCACGACCTTTGGGATATTACGAGTCGCCTTTTGAGGAGCCTACTTCACCCGCGGCATCAAGAACTAAAGAGGAGAAGGACTTGATCAGAGTCGATGCTAGGGCTATGTGTGTACTCCATTGCACCCTCACTCCGGATGAGTTCGATCGCATCTCCATGTGCAAATCGGCCAACAGTATTTGGCATACTTTGGAGATTTCTCATGAAGTGCTTCTTCAGCATAAGGAGGAAGTTCAACCAACCAAGCCCGAGAAGGAAAAGGGGGTTGTACTCCATGTTGAGAAGGAGTCATTTAAGTGGAAAAAGAAGTTCCCACAAGAAGTTCCCACAAGAAGCTCCGAGTGAAGAAGAAGATGATATTAGCGATGATGACTACATCGAGCTTGCCAAATAATTCAAGAATTTTAAGGCATTCCTAAAGGACAAACAAGGCATATCTTCGTCAAAGTTTGCCTCTCATTCTAACAAGTTGATTTGTTTCAATTGCAGTGGAAAAGGTCATGTTTCTACCGAATGCCCTTCCAAACCCACCATTGATACCTACAAGGGTAAAGGGAAGAAATATTGGAAAGGCAAGTATGATATTAAGAACCAAAAGATGGGACTTATCGGTACTTTTGATGATTCTGATGTGGACACATCAAACGATGAAGAAGAGGATGACAAGGAGCACGATCATAGGTGTTTTGTTGTTTTTGATGATTCTTCATCAAATTCATCTAACTCTAGCGATGAAGAGATAGAGGCATGGCTCAACTCCAAAGAAGGATGTTGCTTCATGGCTTATGGAGAAGAGTCTTCGTCGAGCTCAAGTGAGGAGGAAAGCGATGAGGAAGTCAAGGAGGAAAGCGATGAGGAAGCCGAGGAGGAAAAGCCATCCTATGATGAGCTTGAATATCGCCTAAATGTGGCATTGTAATCCATGTAATCCATGTAATTTACTTTATTGCTTTCTCTCTCTTTTGAGTCTAGGATTAATGTAATGCCTTGTTAGATGGTTTACTTATTCATGCATATGCATTTAACCATCTTAGTTAGCCTTAGGATTATCATAGAATCCAACCCAATAGGTTCACTTTGTCCAAAGACTCATTTGGAGTCTCTGGCTTTCCATCAGTCGCTTGCTAAAGGAAACACAGTCGACTGGGTGATTTCCAGTCGCCTATAGATCCTTCTACAGTCGCCTGATATGCACAGCTCAAGTCAACATTTCTATCGACTCAAACTTGAGATTTACGCACAGTCGACTACTGGTCAGTTTACAGTCGCCTGTATATTTACAGTCGCTTGTAGATTGGTCATCAGTCGCCTGAGTAGCGTAAGTGCAATCTCTGCATCTCTCTGTCTTTTCTCCATCTTATTCAGGAGACGACTGATTAAGGTTTTACAGTCGCCTGGCTAATAGACAATCGACTGTATTATTGACATCAGTCGCATGTGTGCTTATCTGGAGAAAGAGTGCAGCTCTCTGTTTTATTCCATCCCCTGCAGCAGTCGCTGCAGAAGGATTTACATGCGCCTGTCCTGTTCTCAGTCGACTGTACTGTCTTCATCAGTGAACTGTCCTGGCTCAGATTATAGCCGTTGGATATTTTCAAGCCATTGATCAGTCGACTGTCTTTTGATCATCAGTCGACTGTTCCTGTCATTTTCACCCAGTTTCTAGCCGTTGCAGAATCGATTCTTTGGCTGTTTTCTTGGGTTTTGGGGTTTGAAATAGGGCTCCTATATATATGAGTGTGCTGTCATCTCTTATACTTCTTGATGCTATTGAATATCTCAAGAGATCTATAAGCAACTCACAAACTCCCTCAATTCCCTCTCAAGAGCTCTCATTCATCTTCATGCATTGAAGTCCAGCTCAAGGGAATTCATCCAAGTGACTCTCAAGCATATCTCAACACTTGGAGATCCTCTTCCATGCCTTGCATTCATTCATGAGTAACCATCTCAAGGCATAGGTAAGAGTACTTATTTTACTTGGTGAATTTGTATCTCTAATTCTCTTTGTGGGAATTAGTCTTTCTCTATTTGTGGGAGGTTGTCTCTTTGTAGGACTAGGATATTCTCTTTGTGGGAATAACTCTCTTTGTGGGAGTAACTCTCTTTGTGGGAGTTTAGTGTCCTAGTGTAGGACTAACCCTAATTCTCTGAGTGGGAGTTAGTGATTCTCTGTGTGAGAGTCTTGATCCTTGTGTAGGATTGGTTGGGTCCTTGTGTAGGGCATAAATCCTCTTTGTGGGGTATCTCCTTGTGAGATTTGTATTCACTTCTCTGTGTGGGATTATAGTGAATATTGGTGTGGCTGGATGTATCCAAGTTTGGAGAACCAGGGTAAAACTTTGTTTTTGCGTTTGGATTGATTGTGCCTTTTAATTCCTCTTGCATGTATAATTCCGCATTTGCAAGTTTAATTTTAATTGGACAATTTTATTGTCATTACACTATTCACCCCTCTCTAGTGTGTGTTGTTAGTATTGCAAGGGTAAGGCGATCCTTACATTATGGTGCTTGCCAGTCGATCTGTCTCAACTTTCTACCGAATCGAGAGGTCTCGTGGAAGGAATGAGTACTCAGCGCGCTGAGTTGTAACCCCACAATTCAAGAAGATCGACTCCTTAACCCCCATCAAATGGACATGCTTGAGACGATCGTCCTCGAAGCGTGAAGGTTGGCTTGGGTCGACCTAAACGTTGTCAGATCTTGCTTGTACTCGGGAGGAATTAAGTCAGGCACCGACCTCGAAGGAAGGCGGCCCCGGCCATGTATCTTGATAACCACTGGGTTCGAAGAGCGTCAGCTTCATTTCTGAAGTTGCGACTTGGGCAGCAGAGGCATCCTTGGGGGATGAGCTCGGAGAACTGACCTCACCTTTTTTCTTCTTCTTCTCAACCCTGTCAGATTCAGCCGAAGGTCGATCCATCTTCTTTTTTGAGCCACCTGTAGCATTTCCAGTGGCGCCTGCTTTAGATGAACCCCCAGCGACCTGTGCCGAGCTCCTGGTAGCCTTGGCTGAGCTCCTAGTAGCTTGGGCCAAGCTCTACCCCTCCTTCGCTATTGAAGATGTCGCCGTTCGGCAAACGAGCTCCCCTGGACTTCTTGAGTCCAAGTCAGAGGATGGCCTCCACACTAGGGTTGAGTGAGTATTCCTTTCCTGCTATGCCTGCAAGAAGAAAAAATATTAGGATGAGCAAACAGAAGGGCCAGTCATACATTCTGACTGTAATGTGTTCATCAACACTTCATTTGCCAGCAGAAATCTGACTGACCTCTTAGAGCTCAGCAATTCTAGCAGGCGTATGGATGCTCCACTCTCTACCTCAGAGAGGTCCATTTCTTCCGAAACCACGGAGCCAAGACGGCTTCAGTGGGTGAGAAATGTCACCTCATCGGGGAAAGTTAATATCATGCCCTGTTTTGACCTATAAGTATGTTCTACTATATATGTGTGGTATATATATTTATGGTTGTGTATGTATGCATGGAATAGTGTGTTGTATATTGGATCCCCCAATATGGTTTTGATGATAATCAAATATAATCAATTATGACTAATCCCTATGTTTTGTAGTTAAGGAGAGCATCCTCTATACAGTTAAAGTCAAATGAGATGATGACTCAGATAATTGATACAAGGACATCAATTAATGAAGCATGTAGATCTAGGAATGAACGCAAGAAAGTCAGAGCGTTGAACTCAACAATGCTCCTTGGTCATCAGAGAGTGATCTCGAAGGAAATCAAATTGTTGGACTTCACAAGTTCAATGGAAGTCTTCAAGGCATTCAATAGAAAGTGAATGAGATTAATATATAAATCTTTCTTACTTTACTTCTTAGTTGAATTAGCATGTTAAGCATTGAATAGACTCATTAGAATATCATTCATAATACTCACAAATCACTCTAGATCATATAGCATTGAGTGTCAGAGGGTTAGAACTTGCATAAACTCAAAGAAGAGTTTTTTTAGCCTGCAACAGGTGCCTGGTGCCTAGCCTCCAGACGCCTGGTGCTCATGTGCATATAGTTCTCCAAAACCCTAGTATGAACAGATGCCTAAAGTTCTAATTCCAGACATATGAACCGTTCGTCAGATGCCTGGATGATGAACTCCAGACGTCTGATTAATTCAAGCCGAAACTCCAGTAACTCGGCCCCTGATGACTGACAGAAAACAGACGTCTGGATGATATACATCAGACATCTGGAAAATTTGTTCAAATATTTCCAGTAGGTCATTTATGTGGTCAGTCGTAACTAGGCGTCTGAAGTTGTATTATCAGACGTTTGAATAGTTGACCAGACGTTTGGATGATGAGCATCGGAAATCTGGGCAGTCGGACCAACTTTTACAGTAACCAAGTATTGCTCACTATCTATTTAATCAGACATCTGATGCATGCGTGCCAGACGACTGAACAGTGGACCAGACGTCTGGGAAGTCTTCTTCAGACGTCTGGTATATGTCCATTAGACTGTATTTAATGCCCGGTCAGAACCATACAACAGCCAACTGATCATTCTTCATCAGGCGACTGGTGACTAGGATTTCTACCCGTTAATAGCCGTTTGAAACATTAAATGCTTGGGCTCTTTAGCTAATTTTGAGCAGATTTCCATGGCTTATAAATAGGACTTTAATGTCTTAACTTGAGAGGTTAGCTATCAACTAAGCCTTCATTCAGTACACTCTCAAGTGATCCCAAGTCATTAACTTCTCATCTAGATCATTCAAGAGCATTCAAAGCAATTCTAGCTCAAGCTCTAAGATCAACTTGTTTCCAAAGCTTTCAAGATCAGCTCCTAGAATTCATTGCTACACATCTTGAGACAAGTTAGTAAGTGTTCTCACTCTCATCATTTAGAGCACATCCTACACACCTTTATTGCCTCATTCTTAAGAGTATTATTCACGGCATAGGTTGTGAAATTGTTTCATATTTCGATTCAATATTTTCTCTTATTATTTGAGAAGTCCTCTCGGGTGTGAGAGAAGTCCATTCTCGGTTTGTGGGAAGTGAAAGAAAGGTTCCTCTCGGTTGTGAGAGTAGTCCATTTCCGGTTTGTGGGAAGTGGAAGAAAGTTGTATTGATTTGCACTTGTCAGGTTTTGGCAAGTGGGCTTTGGTGGTGACACTAATCACTAGCAGATTGCTAGTGGGTTGCTAGAGTAGGATTCAAAGGAGTCGGGGAGACTCGGTGAATCCGAACAAGGGCAAATCATTTGTTTGTGCTCGCATTCTCTGTGTTGTTGATCTCTTTCTCTATTCCGCACTAAGGTTGCACAAGGGTAATTTAATTTGGCGTAATTTCCTTATTAAGTTTTATAAAGCAATATTCACCCCCCTCTAGGATTTTTCCCTATAGTTTCAGATCCTACATATTGGTGTGTGGTGTGTGTTGATATATGGTTGGATATTATAGTAGAGGGTTTGAGACACTAAGGGTTGGTGTATGTATAGTAGTGCATGTTGGTATGCATTAGTATATGGCCAGTAGACATATATGTGTGGATCGTGTGTATGGTGTATGCATGAATATTTAGTAGAGGGTTTGAGACACTAAGGATGTATGTGTGTGTATGTTGTGCGTCCTATTTTTGTATGCATGCACTAGTGTGTATATCCCTAAATGGATGTGGGTGTGCATCATTAAATGCGTATATGGTTGTATTGGAAATTGTAGTGTGTAACTATATGGCTAGGGTTGTGTAATATGGTTGTCTTTGTGTATGTCTTGTCTATATAGGTGCATATGTATGGGGTTATTTGGATGACAATATATACTTGGATATGTATTTAGATGAAGTAGTGTGTAATTTGTATTGTATGTGTGCATCCATGGTATTTTATTGATATTGGATAGTATGGAGTTTGTTGTAGTGTACATGTATGTACATGCTTGTGTAGGAGGAGGAGTGTAGGGTGAGCCATGCTAGTGTGAAAAAGAGTTAGTGTCTTGGATGGGGGCTTAGTGTGAAAAGGGTTAAGGTTAGTGGCATATTTGTAAATACCTAGAATAGTGAAGGGTATTTTGGTCATTCGACCCTATGGAATATTCCCTAGAATATTCCTAAGAATATTCTATTCTTACAAGAGAAGGAAAGAAAAGAAAGAAAAAGAACATGAAAGAAAAAGAGAAGAAAAATCTAAAGAAAGGTGTTCTTACCCTATCTTCCTCTTTCCTTTTCTATCTTCCCTCGCTCTCTTCTTTCCTCCCACTCTCCCTAGTTTAGGCCAAAATTGCCCTTGGCCTTTTCCTTCATACCACAAGCCAAGACACTACATTTCCTCTCTTTTAGTGAAGATGTGAGAGCTAGGGTTTAACAAGAAGGAGTTGGAGCAAGGAGGAGAAGCTTTAAGGAAGAAAGAAGGTGTTTTTCCATGAGGTAGGTTTCCACTTCCTTTCCCCTTTGGCCTAACCATTCTGTATTTCCTTTCCTTCATTCTTTTAGTAAGAAGCTCTTTTTGCTCTCTTTTAGGTGCAAGGTGAGGGATTGCATGTAAAGGAGGGGCTTTGGAGAAGAAAGGAAATGGATAAGAGGAGAAAGGAGACACCTTTGAATTGTAGGAATCACAATCTGAATATGGCAGGTTATTTTTATTATTTGTCTTTGAAATTTCATGTGTGTAAAGATGATGTCTTTCATTAGTCCTTACATGTTGCTATGCAAACGGTGTTGTCTTTCATAGTTGTTGCGCAAGGATGATATCTTTTTTTAATTTCAGTTTCTGCTGCAACTTTCAATGAGTATAACTTTTAGCATAGTTCTCTGAAAATTATGATTTAATAGAATCTGGAAAGATCTTTGAGTTAGCTCCAACTTTTATGTTGAAACTAAACTGATATTTTGATTGTAAATATACTGAAACAGCTGATATGTTTCATAGTATCAGTTCTAGGCAGATTTTGTAATACTGTATTGAACAGATCATAACTTTCACCACAGATAACCAAATGCTGCAATCTTAGACAATCTGGAATACCCTTTACATCATTTATAACTTTCTTATTGAGACCTAAATTAGATTCTGGCTTTAATTGATTGATATCAACTAATCTTTCCTTCAAGAAATCCCAGAATCAGTACAGATTCTGAACCATAAAATCAGCAGGCCATAACTATTAGCTCAGTTATCCAAAAATTATCATTTTCGTTGCTCTGGAAACATATATGAATTATCTACAAGTATTACTTAGAGACATATGTCAAATTCTAATGATTAAGTGGTGATATCAGCCATTCTTTGGGACTCTCAGTTATGTCTTCTGATATAAAGCATGTTATGATGTTATGTTTTGATGTATGGGCAAAATGAATGGCGATGGTTTGCATGTTGGCATGGCATATTATGATGATATGTTTTGATGTGGCTATGGAAATGTTGATGTGCATGGCACATGTGATGTAAGACTCTTTCGATGAAAGAAAGAAAGGCATATGAGAAAGGAAAGGAAATCAACATATGTCCATGCCAACATGACTCCATAGAGTTGGTTCTTGAGTTCAAGAACAATGGTGTTTTGATGATGATCAACATTATATTGTGTGCTAATCATCTTTTATGTTTTAGTCTCAGTTATTTAACATTGATTATATCAAGAGGGAGACAAAACATGTGGTGTTGGGATGACGGACTCAAGGCATGGAGCAATGGACATTGAAGCCATAAAGAATCAAGAAGAATATCGTAAATTATTTTATGATTCTTTATGTATTTTGCTCCTTCTTTAGTAGAATACTTGTATGCCTTGATTAGATGGACACACACATTCCATGTCATTTTCCATCTTAAAGATCTATATGAACTTCCTAGAATCCATCCTAATAGGTTGAATGGACAAAACACTTTTAATCATGCTTTTAGCCAATCACCAAGCATCTGGAATACACCCACCAGACGTCTGGCGTATCAAATTTTGTATGGGCCAAATCCTAGGAAGTCCAGACGACTAAATTTCAATCACCAGGCGTCTGCACAGTGATGCAGATGTCTGGGCAATGAACTCCAGGCGTCTGATAAGTTTGAGCCAAAACTTATGAGCTCTCTGTTTTCAGAATCTGTTTTCTGCAGTCAGTATGTATTCAAACTGTTATCAGTTTTTCTGTAGTTAGAATTTTGCATCCATTAAACGATCATTAGATTGCAATTTTTGTTAGCTTTCCAACGCATCTTGAATCACTACAGTCAGAGTTAAATTAAGGGAGTTATGACTGTTTTAGTGATCAAGCGTCGTTCTAGACAGATTCTGTCAGACGATGTATAATGTCAAACCAGACAACTGAACAGTGAACCAGACGTCTGGTCGCCCTTCTTCAGACGTATGTTCGACCCCCAAAATCTATTCGTTGGGTTTTTGGACTAGCCGTTTATAGCTGTTATCCTTAGCATTTTGTGGGCTGTTTGGGTAGCTTATTTAAGCCAGTTTAAGGAGCTGTTTTAGGATCTCTCTATACATATTGAAAGAAATTTAGAGAGCCAAAAACAAGAGAAGCTTTGATTCTGTCACGTCCCGCTTCTCATTACACTTGGGAGCGAGGACGCGAGCGGGTCCGCATGTGCTTAAAGCAAGAAGGATGTACTTTTTCTTTTCTTCCTCCTTGGTTTAAGCACAATAAGCGTCTGTGATAACAACCTTGCAGATTCTTGCAGGTAAACTCAAACAACACAGGTAATTATTTATTACAATCTTAATGTATCAGAAAGGATACAACAATGAAAGAAATGAGGAGAGGGGCTTGAGCCCATACAAATATTTAAAAGAATAATAAGTACAACGATGCTGCGAAGGCACATTGCTCCTCAGCAGGGGATCTCAGCTGCAAGACACTCCTGAACAACCTGCTCAGTCTCAAGGCATACTCCTCTGCATATTTGTCTAAAACCTGACGTATATTTCACAAGATAGAAACAAGAAAATATACGTCAGCGAGTGTCGCTCGGCAAGATTTAGAATGTTAAGAAAAGTTGACCCTCGGCAAGGTTTTCAAAATCATTTTCATGGCAAGATGAGTGATACAGTATGATTACAATAATCTAAAGCATGGCAGCGTAAGAAACGTATGAGCATAGCAACATGTAGTGTACAAAGCAGTGAACATGGCAATTGTGGTGTACAAAGTAATAAGCATAGAAATTGTAGTGTGCAAAGTAATAAGCATGGCAAGTGTAGTGTGCAAAGTAATGAGCATGGCAATTCTAAAGATTTAAAGTAAAGTTGTACTAAGCATGGCAGTTCTAATGAATTTAAGCAAGCACTATAAACATGATAATTCTAATGTGCGAGAAAGTTAGCAACAATTATTTCAAATTCCATGCAATGTTTTCTATCATGCATATTGTTCTCGCCTTTAAGATGTGTTGAGTGAATCGCACCTTCTCACGGGGGTATAACCGTGATTAACGCTACCTACCGCATGCTGGTGGTGCTCTTGAAGGGGGATCCTTTCACACACTTAGTGGCCGCTCAACCCTAACCCCACCCCAAATGTTGTGTTGGAACACGAGCCAGCCTAATCAATGCACGAGTTCACGAATTCAAGATATTCTATTCCATCAAGATATTTCGTTCCATCAAGATATTCCATCACGGTATTCCATCACGGCATTCCATTCAATCAAGTGTGTACAAACATGACGTGAAGCATGTTACTATACTTATTATCAGCATGGTAGGCAGTATGATATAGAGCAATACTAACAATTCTTGTTATAACAATTAAATGTAACCATATTGAAAACATGTGAAATACACACTTGCCTGATTTGGCGATTTCGGATGTCCAGACGGTAGTAATGAGGCACGGTTTATCTGCGTGGTTAGATTTATTAATATTAGGTTACAAGTTTTTAACCAGTCCAGATAATAATAATATAGTTATTGTACATATATATAAACTAATATATATAAACTAAGGTATTTTAAAATATATATCTACTAACTGACATTTATATATACAGAGATTAACATACTGTTTTATACATATACATACTAACATTTATTGATTATATAACATAATATATATAACATTATATAACGTAATAAATACCAATGATAATATAACTTACTGTTCACATGATAAATACAAACTCATAGTTTCGCTGCCGTTGCATGTTTACGGTGGTCCACGGCAATCGTGGTGAAGGTCCAGGCGGTTTCGATGGCTTCGACAGCAGTGCGTGGTACGTCCTCGTTCGTGGATGGTGGGGCAATAGGATCTTGGGGTCGGCGGCATCTATTCGCGGGGCTCGACAGGAGGAAGGAGGGAGGAAAAAGACGGTGGCGATCTGCAGTGGGGGTGGCAGCGACGTCAATGAGGGCTAACGAGAGGAGGAGAGCAAGGCTGATGGCGAGGGAGTGATGGTGGTGCCGGGATGGTGGCCTGCAAAAGGGAGGGAGAATGAGCGGTTGTCGGGGAGGAGTTTGCAGCGAGACTTGGGTTGTGGGCGAGACAGTTCGGAGCTTGGGGTTTCGATGTAGCATTCATCAAGGGGCTTGCGGGCTGCTCGGGGCTGTGGGAGGGAAGTCGAAGGGGCGCGGCGAGGTCGGGCTTGGCGGAGGTTGGGTTAGGCGTGGTGAGATCGTCGGCGAGTTCTTGTCACCGTGGGGGAAGAGAGGGAACATGGGAGAGGGTTCGGAGACAGGGGAGGGGTTCGGAAGCTCGTCTAAGGGCTCTAGGATATGCAGGCGGGTGGAGGCGACAGTAATGTAAGGATCGTCTTACCCTTGCAATACTAACAACAACACACTATGGGGTGTGAATAGTGTAATGGCAATAAATTGTCCAATTAAAATTAATCTTGCAAATGCGGAATAATAAATGCAAGAGGAAATAATCGACACAATCAATCCAAACACAAACACAAGAATATACCCTAGTTCCCCAAACTTGGGTACGTCCAGCCACACCAATATTCACTATATTCCCACAAAGAGAAGTGAATACAAATCCCACAAAGAGATACCTCACCAAGAGGATTTTGTCCTACACAAGGACCCAACCAACCCTACACAAGGGTCAAACTCCCACATAGAGAATTACTAACTCCCACTCAGAGAATTAGTGTTAGCCCTACACTAGGACACCAAACTCACACAAAGAGAGTTACTCTCACAAAGAGAGTTATTCCCACTAAGAGAATATCATATTCCCACTAAGAGCAATTCTCCCACAAAGAGAGAGAGACTAATTTCCACAAAGAGAATTAGTGTTACAAGAAAACACCAAGTAAAATAAATACTCTTACCTATGCCTTGAGATGCACTTACTCATATATGAATGCAAGGCATGGAAGAGGATCTCCAAGTGTTGAGATTTGCTTGAAAGCACTTGGATGATTTCCGAGCTTGACTTCAATGTATGAAGAGGAATGAGAGCTCAAAGAGGGAAATGAGAGAGTTTGAGAGTGACTTAATCAATCTCTAATGATTTGCAATAGCATCAAGAAGCTCCTATGAACTCAGCCCTCTCATATATATAGGAACCCTATACAAACCCTCAAAACCCAAGGAAACAGCCAAAAACAAAAAGCTGCAACGGCTAGTTTCTGGGCAGAAATGTCTCTGACGGTTGACTGATGAACAAATGACAGTCGACTGTCCAACGGCTAGAACATATCCAACGGCTATAATCTGAGCCTCGACAGTCGACTGAAGAAGTCAATACAGTCGACTGTAAACAGGACAGGCGCCTGTAAAACCTTCAGCAAGCGACTGCTATAGGGGATGGAATAAAACAGAGAGTTGCACTCTTTATCCCAATAAGCATACAAGCGACTGATGGCAAGAATACAGTCGACTGTAAAATAGACATGCGAATGTAAGTCCTTCATCAGTTGACTGCTGTAGGAGATGGAGAAAAAACAGAGAGAAACAGATTTTGCACTTACGCCTCTCAGACGACTGTTGACCATTCCACAGGCGACTGTAAATATACATGCGACTGTAAATTGATCATTAGACGACTGATGCGACAAGCTCAAGTAGAGTCAATAGAAATGTTGACTTGAGCAGTGCATCACATTCGACTGTAGAAGGCTCGACATGCGACTGGAATCACCCAGTCAACTGTGAATCCTTCAGCAGGCGACTGTTGGAGAACGAGAGACACCAAATGATTCTTTGGTCATGATGAGCCTATTGGATTGGATTCTATGATAATCCGAAGGCTCACTAAGATGGTTAGAATGCATATGCATGAATGAGTAGATCATCTATCAAGGCATTACATTAACCTAGACTCAAATGAGAGAGAAAGCAATAAATGTAACGCCCCGGTCCCCGGGATACCGGATAAGTACGAATCCGTATCAGGTATTCCCAAAGAGACGGGTGCTACGAAGAAAAAAACGAAATTACAAACACAAGCAGGTCCACTGCGCACTGCTGGGATAGTACATATAGCATTCCAATCAACCCAAAACTCAAGAGAACCAACAACTCAAGCACTGATGTATATAAATAAAACTGTTCATATACAACTTCCTTATACAATTCCATATACAATATTACCCACATCTCAATAATGTACAAAAACTCACATCTCACCCAAATACAACAACACTCCCAAGTCATCCAGACTTCTCACCACCCGCAAATCCAACCAACTGAGTCTAGTGCCACCAACTCAAAGAACCAACCTGAAAAGTCAACGGTGGGGCACGTCAACGCGTGACCCAGTAGGAATTCCATATCTCAACTAGTCCTTACATGAAGTGTGGAAAGGGTGCACGTGAACATGCAGAGTGTATGTCATGGCATAAACATCTACTGTAGAAAAGAAAGCAACAACTATAGTTATGAACATGTGAAAGCATGCACGTGCAACAGGCAAGGTGTACAACAATGGTATACAACATAAAAGAAACATAGTAAAGAAACACAAGTAAACAACACATACATTTGTCATTGCTACAAGAATAATAAGGGTTAACAATTAATTCATTGGTTAGCATTTGGAACCCGGATAAATCTTAGGACCTTAAGGAGTCGGACTTCACCCAGGGTGGGTGAAGAGTGGTACCCCAACCAGCAACACGGACACCAGAGGGGGCCTCTCGCAACTCTATGCCCGAACGGGACAAGGCACTAGAGCGAGACCTGCTCGGTTTTTCTATCGGACAAACGGAGTAAACCATCAATTACCGTCATGGTGCATCACGGGTACACCAGCGGCCTCTCCAACCCTTTCAACTCGCCCTTCCGGGAGTGATACAGCGGGTGAGAATTCATATCATCTGTCCGCTCCTTAACTCCTTTAATTTAACCGTGTTTCCCCAAAACCACACGTCACCCTCCTTTAAGAGGACTTAGTCATTTTCATGAAGCATAACATCTTCCATTCTTTTCTTTCCACAGTTCATCACATATTTGGGACATGCATCGCCTTGTGCATTCTCTTTCTCATTTCTCATAAAATGTATAACCATGTTCACATCATCATTTTGCATATATCAAGAACATAAACCACATATCACCATGTAACAGAAATAATCAAGAACATTGATGGAAAGTTTAACCTCAAAAGGAATTTAAAACAACATTCAAATCTTTCAGCTTGCTGGAAAAACAGAACAGTCAGATTAAGAAGCACATTTCTCCATAATTTTATATCAAACATGCATATACAATACAAATGAAAGTTGTAGATATAGACTTATAGTTGTGCTGGATTTACCTATAAATTTTCATGCAGAAATATGAACTGAGTGATTTATGGTGAATTGTTTGGTAAGACCTGACGAATCTGTTTTTCAGACAGATTCTAAGAGCTGTAAAGATTGCTAGTTTAGGACATGTTACAGTTAGAATCTCAAAAATGTGCACTCACAGAAATTTGTAGAAAAGGTTGTTATCTTTCTAACGAGACCAAGTTCATCAATTTCTATGGAGTGTGCAGGGACTGAGCTACGTTTTGCCAAACTGTGTCCAGACTAGATGAAATTCTGACATGTTGTAAAGATGGAATTATTAATCCTAATTACAGGCCGAATTAGTAAAAGTTCATAACATGAAAGTTATAGATAACGGTCCAATATTTAAGCCATAAAAATTTCAGAGCAAACGCAATTCTAGATTGGGAGGACTAAGCAGAACAATCAGCATGTAAATCTGTCCAGAATTGCTCACCGCATAAAACCACCCAAAACCCAGGATTGCTCACCGCGCACAACCATACAAAATTCAGGATTACTCACTGCGCACAACCATACAAAACTCAGGATTACTCACCGCGCACAACCATACAAAACTGAGGATTACTCACCGCGCACAACCATACAAAACTCAGGATTAACATAATAAAAGGTGAGACCACAACAACAACAACCATGAAACTAAGCATGCAACTCTAATACTAGTTGGAGATGGAATCCTACCTTAGAGGTGATGAGAGACAAGGGGGTAACCCAAATCCCTATGGCTCCTCCTTCTTCAAATCCTTCTCCTTCTCCTTCTCTTCTCCTTCACAAGCTCCCAGAATGAGCAACAGAACCCAAATGACGACAGGGATGCTACATGAGTGTGCAGAGTGAGGGTGGCGTAGCCCTACGGGTACTTAGCCCCCCTAATGTCTAAGAGAGAGCAACGGGAAGGGATGAATTCGGTCTGATCTTTGGGAAGAGAGTGAGTGAATGAAACCTTTCTTTCTAATTCCTAGAGTAGCCACCTCATCCCCCTAAAATCCTCTAAGCATGCCACCAAGCCCTGGGGTTAGGTAAGGATCAAGGAAATATTGACACATCAAAGGGTGAGGTGTCACTTAGGAAAATATTAGGATTTGTCTTTTAGAAAAATAATTATACACACTTAATACACATGCAATACTTACTCATTAAGATATTATTATTCTACCCATATATTTCATTTAATAAAATCATGTCATACAAATTATTTAAAAATAATTTTTAGCTTGACAAAATTAACTAAAATACATAAGGATTCCCCAAAATTTATACGCACATATATACACTCAAAAATACGTATTAATACACATATGCGAATTTTGGGGTCATCATATCCTACCCACCTTAAAATAAAGTCCGTCCTCGGACTTTCCAACTTAGGACATAGCTAATGGTGAATATAGTTTTATATGGTCAATTTACCCCAAACTTATATATAAACACATTCATATATCAACACTTATACCATTTCACAATACACGCATTCATGGTACTGTACACACATACACATGCATATCTATATATAGATATAGACATACGACCTTGTATGTCTCCTAGCGTATATCCAATCACACATATACATGTCATCACTTATAGTCTCATACAATAATATCAATACACACAAATACTCACCTAATGATATATCTATCCAAACACCGGTGTAAGCGTATCCACTTACAGCCAGACATGCAACCATATACATCTTCAAGATATATCTATTCTATAAAGGATGAAGATTTTGAATGTTTGTCCCAGTAGGACAAGATGACTAGGACATATGTGGTTATGACTAGGACAAGGACTTGATGACTAGGATTGGGATAAGTTTTGGAGGGAAATTTGTGGGGAAGATTTGAAAATTGAAATTTGAGTCGACTTAAATTTGGGGGTGAAACTTAAATTTGGGGGGAAACTTGAAATTTGGGGGTGAAATTTGTAGGGGGGATTAAATAAGCCTTGTCCTATGGGCACGGGTAATGCCTAGTATATATATATATATATATATATATATATATATATATATATATATATATATATATATATATATCAAACACATAACACTAATACACATAGGGCATGCCCACTCATACCTGAGCGGAACACAAAGATTCGCACATGGATCTTCACAATCAGCATGTACACATACACCACATATAACAAACACAGACAGCATGCCATATCTATACATCGCCTAGAGCTCAATCAACTATATAGGTCCATAATACACACTCCTCATAGGTCACCATATATTAACATATATACGCATGCACCTCTATACTCTGACATACAATCATGTATGTCTCCTAGTACCCATCCAACATTCACAGATGTATCATCACACAAGTTTTATCATATCAATATCAATACACATATACAAAACTATATTCATTCAAATACAGGTGTAAGCGTACCAGCTTACAGCCATACATGTATCATATACTCATCACATATAACAACACATAGAACTAATATTCTTAAGACATAGCCACACATACATGGGTGGAACTCAAGGATCCACACATGCATTTGCACACTCTACATGTGCATACATCACATATAGTATATAGCTATTACACAGTACATCTATATACTACATGCACCTCAATCAAGAATATAACCCAATTATACACAGTACTCATAAGTCAACCATATATTAACACATATACTTCAAATACAATCATATAGCCATACAATCATTCGTACATATACCATAGTCATATGCACATGAGTATATCATCTCAATATGCTCAACAAGCCATATTCAACACTTATAGGGCTACAGATGTATAGGTACACATACATACACACATAGATATATACACACATTCTTACTCAATCAACACTCTAGTGTCTATCCTCAGGGCTCTATACCTCAAACTTCTGATATCGGGGCTCTATCTTAAGGCAGAACTCCTACCCACCTTAAGACTAAACTACCTCTGGAACACTACACGCACTACCCTTACACAGCCGCAGTGCGGAGACCTGCATGGGCCACCACCTGTAACGCCCCGGTCCCCGGGATACCGGATAAGTACGAATCCGTATCAGGTATTCCCAAAGAGACGGGTGCTACGAAGAAAAAAACGAAATTACAAACACAAGCAGGTCCACTGCGCACTGCTGGGATAGTACATATAGCATTCCAATCAACCCAAAACTCAAGAGAACCAACTCAAGCACTGATGTATATAAATAAAACTGTTCATATACAACTTCCTTATACAATTCCATATACAATATTACCCACATCTCAATAATGTACAAAAACTCACATCTCACCCAAATACAACAACACTCCCAAGTCATCCAGACTTCTCACCACCCGCAAATCCAACCAACTGAGTCTAGTGCCACCAACTCAAAGAACCAACCTGAAAAGTCAACGGTGGGGCACGTCAACGCGTGACCCAGTAGGAATTCCATATCTCAACTAGTCCTTACATGAAGTGTGGAAAGGGTGCACGTGAACATGCAGAGTCTATGTCATGGCATAAACATCTACTGTAGAAAAGAAAGCAACAACTATAGTTATGAACATGTGAAAGCATGCACGTGCAACAGGCAAGGTGTACAACAATGGTATACAACATAAAAGAAACATAGTAAAGAAACACAAGTAAACAACACATACATTTGTCATTGCTACAAGAATAATAAGGGTTAACAATTAATTCATTGGTTAGCATTTGGAACCCGGATAAATCTTAGGACCTTAAGGAGTCGGACTTCACCCAGGGTGGGTGAAGAGTGGTACCCCAACCAGCAACACGGACACCAGAGGGGGCCTCTCGCAACTCTATGCCCGAACGGGACAAGGCACTAGAGCGAGACCTGCTCGGTTTTTCTATCGGACAAACGGAGTAAACCATCAATTACCGTCATGGTGCATCACGGGTACACCAGCGGCCTCTCCAACCCTTTCAACTCGCCCTTCCGGGAGTGATACAGCGGGTGAGAATTCATATCATCTGTCCGCTCCTTAACTCCTTTAATTTAACCGTGTTTCCCCAAAACCACACGTCACCCTCCTTTAAGAGGACTTAGTCATTTTCATGAAGCATAACATCTTCCATTCTTTTCTTTCCACAGTTCATCACATATTTGGGACATGCATCGCCTTGTGCATTCTCTTTCTCATTTCTCATAAAATGTATAACCATGTTCACATCATCATTTTGCATATATCAAGAACATAAACCACATATCACCATGTAACAGAAATAATCAAGAACATTGATGGAAAGTTTAACCTCAAAAGGAATTTAAAACAACATTCAAATCTTTCAGCTTGCTGGAAAAACAGAACAGTCAGATTAAGAAGCACATTTCTCCATAATTTTATATCAAACATGCATATACAATACAAATGAAAGTTGTAGATATAGACTTATAGTTGTGCTGGATTCACCTATAAATTTTCATGCAGAAATATGAACTGAGTGATTTATGGTGAATTGTTTGGTAAGACCTGACGAATCTGTTTTTCAGACAGATTCTAAGAGCTGTAAAGATTGCTAGTTTAGGACATGTTACAGTTAGAATCTCAAAAATGTGCACTCACAGAAATTTGTAGAAAAGGTTGTTATCTTTCTAACGAGACCAAGTTCATCAATTTCTATGGAGTGTGCAGGGACTGATCTACGTTTTGGCAAACTGTGTCCAGACTAGATGAAATTCTGACATGTTGTAAAGATGGAATTATTAATCCTAATTACAGGCCGAAATAGTAAAAGTTCATAACATGAAAGTTATAGATAACGGTCCAATATTTAAGCCATAAAAATTTCAGAGCAAACACAATTCTAGATTGGGAGGACTAAGCAGAACAATCAGCATGTAAATCTGTCCAGAATTGCTCACCGCACAAAACCACCCAAAACCCAGGATTGCTCACCGCGCACAACCATACAAAATTCAGGATTACTCACCGCGCACAACCATACAAAACTCAGGATTACTCACCGCGCACAACCATACAAAACTCAGGATTACTCACCGCGCACAACCATACAAAACTGAGGATTAACATAATAAAAGGTGAGACCACAACAACAACAACCATGATACTAAGCATGCAACTCTAATACTAGTTGGAGATGGAATCCTACCTTAGAGGTGATGAGAGACAAGGGGGTAACCCAAATCCCTATGGCTCCTCCTTCTTCAAATCCTTCTCCTTCTCCTTCTCTTCTCCTTCACAAGCTCCCAGAATGAGCAACAGAACCCAAATGACGACAGGGATGCTACAGGAGTGTGCAGAGTGAGGGTGGCGTAGCCCTACGGGTACTTAGCCCCCCTAATGTCTAAGAGAGAGCAACGGGAAGGGATGAATTCGGTCTGATCTTTGGGAAGAGAGTGAGTGAATGAAACCTTTCTTTCTAATTCCTAGAGTAGCCACCTCATCCCCCTAAAATCCTCTAAGCATGCCACCAAGCCTTGGGTTAGGTAAGGATCAAGGAAATATTGACACATCAAATGGTGATGTGTCACTTAGGAAAATATTAGGATTTGTCTTTTAGAAAAATAATTATACACACTTAATACACATGCAATACTTACTCATTAAGATATTATTATTCTACCCATATATTTCATTTAATAAAATCATGTCATACAAATTATTTAAAAATAATTTTTAGCTTGACAAAATTAAATAAAATACATAAGGATTCCCCAAAATTTATACGCACATATATACACTCAAAAATACGTATTAATACACATATGCGAATTTTGGGGTCATCACAATAAAGGATATTACATGGATTACAATGCTTTCCTTAGAGTCTATGTCTTCAATCTTGATGCCTTGATGCTCTCCATCATCTCCAAGCTTTGGCACCCCTTGAGTCCAAGTTTTGTCCCTTCTCCACTTGGTGTCCATCCTTACACCAAGTGTTTAGTCTCCAAAAATGATATTCTTGAAAAGTAACTAAGAGACTAAAATAAGAGAGTCATTAGCAACAACATAATGTTGTGATCATCATCAAAATAACATTGGTATGAAACATCAATACTTAACAATCTCCCCCTTCTTGATGATGACACACATTATGTAAAACATAAAAAAATAAAGCACAATGCTAATGAGCTCCCCCTACTTATATGCACCAATTGTATAATGAGATACACAATAGTAAATACTCATTATACCAAATGAACTAAAGAGACATCATGGTGACATATAATCGGCATGGATTACATAAACCAATTGCCATAGAAAATATCATGCAAACATGAATGGTTTATACAATCCCATATCTCTCTCCCTTAGATATATCTCTCCCCAAATGCATATGTATGAAGTACAAAAATTACATTTACATAATGCATATATCTCTCCCCTTTGACATCGTCAAAAAGGTGGACATTAATAATATCCCACTTAGCATCTTAATCAAAGATGTGACAATATGCAAGACATAAGGAGATGTATGATACCAAATTGTAAAATTTAGTGGGTATCAATCATTATCCAATACTCCCCCTAGATTATAGAAATGGTCCAATTTTGACTTCTAGGATCTAATACCAATTGTAAAGTAGGAGATAAACAATCTCTAACAATTGAGGTAATACCAATTGTAGACAAAGAATCTTGGAAGATAATCATCTTTACCAATTGAAAAATATATATTGGAGCCATGGGCCTAAAGTGTATCAAAGCAATAGACAAGGAAAAATCAAGCTTCAATGATACACAGTGATATTGCCAAAAGAAAATATAACATGAAACAAGTTGGCAATATCCAAGGGGGTTAGTTTGAGACCAAAAATAACCAATTGTAACCCATGATCTCAACACTCCCCGAAATGAGAGTCAAAATATGTTTTAAAATATCTTAAACATACAACATATTAACTCCCCCATTGACATACATATGTATCAACAAATGCATATATGTCAATATATTCCCCAAGGTCCCCATTTTCATGAAAAATAAATTTGAATACATTTTCAAAATCATGAAACACACACAAACAATGGGTATGCTAAAAATAAAAATTTAAGCATAATACCCATACAAAATGCATATGTGTGAGGAACCTAAACATTAGGGAACCAAACCCAAGATGAGTTTGATTTCTTAATGTAATCACATGAGGTGATCACATCCCTAGCTAGAGAGTTGATGTAACTATCCCTCTCTTGCACACTAACCTTAGTGTGAATCCATAAACTCAAGGATTTCCTAGGCAATGGTTTTGCCTTTGCAAGAGGGGTGGATGTGGCATGCTTAGGTGTAGAAAATAATTTCTTGGCATGCATAGAATGATGATTTTGCTTCTTAGCAAAAAATGAAGAGTTTTCATTTTTCCTTATTACCTTGTGATTTACATGCTTCTTGTTCATGCTATTGTTATACAAGAAAGCATGGTAATTCTTCTTAGGTGCTTTAGCAATATTTCTTGTATTAGCACCAAAAGAGGAATTAGAGGTGGGTTTGGGTACAACATTTTGAATATATCACAAGTCACCTCTATGATTTGCCGGATGTTGTTTTTCAAGCAAATCGTGTAGTGAATCCTTAGAATACACAAAGCTTTTGAGCTTACGGGATTCCTCTTCACATTTCAACGTAAGTTGTTGAATGCGAGTTTCTAAGCTAATGTTTTGTGCAACAAGATTATCATTAAACAAACTCAATTCCTTAACTTGAGAGAGAAGTGTGTCTCTCTCACTAGTGTCACAATCATGCATTTCATCATGGATTGCACTAGCAATTTCTAGTTTATGCAATCTACTCTTAGCAATCTTATATTTTGCTTTTAATTATTGTAAGAGTTGATGCACTTACTAGCTTTTTCAGAGACCATATCGAAACGATATTCAAACTCCTCGTATGAGATCTTCTCCTCAATCTCATCATCGTCTTCTTCCTCGCTAGAGCTTGATGACGACTTCTCCCCGATTGCCACGAGGCACGATTCCTCATAGGCGTTGAGCCATGCTTCCAACTCATCTTCATTTGAGTCAGAGGGGATTGGTGTAGGAACATCAATTGATACAAAGCACGCGTGAGCTTCCTCCTTGTCATCCTCTTCTTCGTTACTTGATGTATCCTCACTCAAATCATCAAATGTCCTGACAAGCCCCTTCTTGTGGTTTTTGGACTTGGACTTCCCTTTCCAATACTTCTTCCCTTTACCCTTGTAAGTCTCTTTGTTGGGTTTGGAGGGGCATTCGGTGGATATGTGACCTTTTCCACTGCAAGTGTAACAAGTAGTAACCTCGTTAGAATTGGAGGCAAACTTTGACAAAGATTTACCTTGCTTGCACTTGAGGAATGCCTTGAATTACTCGGCAAGATCCTCAATTTCTTCTCCACTCACTTCTTCTAGCTCATCTTCTTCACTAGGAGCTTCTCGATGGAATTTCTTCCTTCATTTGATTGGCTCCTCCTTGGCATGGAATGCAACCCCCTTTTGCTTCTCCGACTTCTCGGGCTTCGATGGTTGAATATCTTTCTTGTGTTGAAGCTTCACTTCGTACGCCATGAGATTTCCGATGCACTCCTCAACGGTGTATTTGGACATGTCATATGACTCCAAAATTCCGTTGGTCTTTGACTCCCAATGAGATGTGAGAGAATCAAGGGTCTTATCTACACGATCCTCTTAGGAAATCATCTTTCCAAGTCCCTCCAAAGCATTCACGATATCTGTGAACCTTGTGAACATCTCTGAAATGCTTTCTCCTTCCTGCATCTTATGTTGAGTATTGAACTTCTCCCTACTTGGTGTTAATGATGAGCAAACATAAATACTTGTGACTAATCCCCTATTTTACAGTTAATCCATTGCCTAAGCTAATTATGAAGATCTACTTGCAATGGATGACACTCAAAGATAATTGAAAGCAAATGAAATGGATTGGATAATCGTAGATGATGATTGAAGCTCCATGAAGACTTCAAGCTCATGCGTTGGATAGAAGAGAGTTTTCGTCAATGTAATATTCTTTTATCTCTTCTAGTATGTAGCTTAGAAGTAGAACATTGTTGGAGCACACACACACATCTTCATTTCAGTCTTAGGACATCATTTGTTCAATCGTCCTTAAACTCCAATTCATTTCTTTATCGATTGTGCTTGTATTGTTTATAACAGTCGACTGCTGAACATTTTACAGTCGTCTGTCTCAAAAACAGTCGTCTGTGTTTTGTTCTACAGACGCCTGTTATGCACAAACTTTTACAATCTAGTTTTGGGCTTCTCTGTCTTAATTCCTACAGGCGACTCATGAACGATTCACATGCGCATGTCCAAGGGACAGTCGACTGTGTTTTGTAAATCAGCCGTCTGTCTGTCTTTTGCCTAAAATCTATTGATCTGTCTTCTATGGCCAGTAGACTGATGTTGTGTTTACAGTCGACTGTTTATTGGATCAGTCGACTGTCAATACTGTAACAGTCGTCTGTCTGTAAGCCAATTTGTTGACTCAGCTCTCTGGAAAATCTCAGGATTTTGACAGTCGTCTGTATAAAGAATTACAGCAGTCTGTTCTGATTAACAATCGACTGTCTTCTCCTCATCAGTCGTCTGTCCTGTTATTCCAGATGTTTTCCAGAATTCTTTAACTTACCCAACTTCGGCCAGTCGCCTGTAGTAGGATTAACAGTCGCCTGTTGGTTCAACAGTCGACTGTCTATGCTTCATCAGTCGACTGTCCACATGATAAGTTACCGTTATGAATTCTCACCTACCCTATCTGACTGTGCAACAGTCGACTGTCGCAAGCACAGATTCTATCTATAACGGTCACGTTCCGACCATACGTATTTTAGCGTGTAGCCGTGCTTCGTGTGCGTTTTGTGTATTTGATTTTTATAGCTGCGTTCCGTAGTTCAGACGCGTGAACGAAACCCGTTTCCACGATCCTCTCAGAGGCGCGATCGCCACGGTATCTCCTTTTAATTTTTGGGCGTCGGGGCACAATTTGTACTAATCTATTATTATTATCATTATCATATATATATATATATATTATAATATCTGTAAGTTATTCAAACTCTGAGGATTACAACTAAAAGTCTAAAACATGATTTGTTTAAAAAAAATTAAAATGTTTGAAAGTTTCAAAACGTAAACAGATCAAATCCTTTTTTAAAAATTAAATCCTTTTAAATCAAAAGAAATCTTTTACAATCTATTGCTTTTCTTTTCGGTTGAGTAACAGAACCCCCACTAGGCCACTAGGCCATCATATTTGCCTCTTCCATACTCCATGCAACTACCCATCTCCATCCCACGTCATACCTCCTTTCCTACAAAAGCTACAGTAGCCCTAATCAAAGCACCAGAGATAGATAAACGAAAGAACTGAAGGCCCTTCGTACAACCCTACTCTAACAAATAGAAACTTAGACAAAAAAATTAAATTAGAAGGACTCCAGGCGCCGAACCCCCTTTCCCTTCCTCCCTCGCACCGCACAGCGCCGCACGACCCAACCACCAGCACCTCCAACCACCGGGAGCCCTCACCGTCCCCGAGCCACCCTCACCTCTTTCGTTCCTCCTCGCCCCAACCTCACGGATCCTGCGCCTCACCCTTCCCAGCGCCTCGCCGCAAGACAACGCCGCACGATCTCACCGCTGCCCTTTCCGCTCTCCTCCCGCCTCCTTTAACATCGTTCCGCCCCTACGGCGATCTCGCGCCACAAGCCGTCGTTTACCTCCGACCACCGATGTTCACCTTCTGCACTAAACCGTTACCCTGGATCCCTAGCTAACAGTATATATAATGATACATATCACCTGATGTTATAAATTCTTAGTTAAGCGCCCTTATAAGTTTAAGCATGTGATCTAGGCGCAGAGAATAGAATACGCGGGCCCATAAAAAAACAGCTGGTCTGATCCTAAATTAATTTGGCAGTAAAGTTTTAGTATAAGAAATAAATGTTCATGTATTTTGTTTCCTCTAGAACTGGCCAAGGTTTTGTCCATACAAAATTTTTGATCCTGCGGCAGTTGACAGACTGGCCATGCTTCTCTTTATTCATTGCCTCTTTATTTCTCTACCTGAACATAAGTAATGATTATATGTTGGTATGGTTGGTTAAAATTTCAAACGAACCCAATATTATAATGAGAAATAAAGTGTATCACATGTGAAAAGATAATAGATATTTTCTTATTCTAAAAGTTACAACATATACTAATTGTTATATGCATAGTTCAGTATTAAGTTAGTTTAGAAATTATTAAAATGAGAGGGTGATAGGATCGATTAGATGCATACATGTGGGTTCACGCAGATAATAATGCCACATGCTGCTAGTTGTATTAGTTCAACCTTAAACTGCTTGTTTAATTAAGATGTTAATAGATAAGTACATGTGTAATCAGTGTTATGTTAATATAATTAGTTCACCATACGATGTTACTTGTAAAATGAATAATAGTAGTCAGTAAATCGTTTTTTACGTATACCTTAATGAGCAGATCATGTACAAGTTAGCATTATAATACCATTTAATTTATTATGCTAGCATTGCTTCTGACTATACTGTACCTATTACATAATATACTCCAAGCTTCCACATCATGGGTTAAGATATAAAACAGTACACTTCTAATTAAACAGACCTATGTGTATGCTAGTGTTAGTAGTAGGTTATGTCTATATCATGCTATGAACGACATCATAGGATAGAGAACCTAATAAAAATGGACTATTATTTAATTCTGTCGAGATGAACCTAATTCGGACAAGTGTTTAATCAAAACAGAGAACCGGTCGTTCCATACCGTCCGTGTTCCCGAGACGAACCCGCGAAACAGGCAAGTGATACTTGCTAGTGTTATTTAGGCCACGTTTAGGCCAATTTTGTGTACTATCGTAAAAGAGACTAGGCGATGAAATGATAGTCGCCTAGACGCCTTACTAGATCTAGCTTGACAACGAAGCTAGATCCGACACCTTTACCATGCTTTCATTCATGCTGCCATGTCACGTTTATTTTCGATTAACTGTACGCACTCTTGTCTGCAATTTGCCATGTCACCATGCATCGAAATGTCATCATGATTGTGTAGCACATGCTACTATAAAATGGTTAAATATTGAGGCTAGACACCTGCTTTGCGGGCACAACCCTATGCCAATAACACTTCCTGGCTCGTGATCCAGAAGATGGGCGCCAGTCCATATACACGTGGATGGGTAGGGTTAAACGGTCGTTTGAGCGTAGAAGTGAGCCCGTACAGCCACTTCAGCCAACGACGGAAACTCTGTGCACAAAGTGATAAATCAGTGAATCGTGAATCGTGAAATAGTATTTTCGTAGTTTCGCTACGACGTGCATGTTTACTTCATCATGTCATTTAATTGTTACATCTTTTTATATTGCATATCATTATGTAGAACTGCTAGTCGCTTTACTTTTATTTAAATGCTTGCACAAAAGTTCTCCATTTTCCTTTGGGAGATTTTTGCTGACATGTACCCTCTTCTCTTGGGTGTCACATGTCAGGTTCTGAGTCAGAGATAGCTACAGAGGGCGAGCAGTTTACAGACGCTGAGTTCGAGGTACCTGTGGAGACCGAGTTCGAGGACACTAGTGACCAGTCCTAGACTGTCTTGGTGTCTCTTTTAGTAGTCGGTTTCAGTAGTTGCTGATTAAGTTTCGGTGTGTAGCACCCTTCTCCCTGTTTTGTTTGGCCATGCTTTAGGCCTTTATTCAGACTCGTACTTTTTGTGACTTTCTGTGATGTTGAGAAAAAAAATTGTTGGATGTTTATTTAGTGGATGTTCTTTTATCTGCCCATTATTGTTGTTGTTGTTTCGTCACAATGCAAGGACCTGCTACTTTTTGTAAATTTTATAGACGCTTATCAGACTGCAGCTTCACAGCTCTACGTCTGAGCAGACCTACTCACGTCTCGCCTTCTATTTTAGGGAAGCGGGGCGTGACAGGTTTTGTTGGTGGCCCATGCAGGTCCTTCTCTTTGTAGCCGCGAAATACCGAAACAACAATAATGATAAACAACATCCAATTAATTATTTCTAACATTCAAGTCATGATAAAGTCTAATCTGAACGTCTCTTTGTCTTAGAAGGGGGAAGACGCAACGCCCGTACTGGTAGTGGATCTGGAGCTGGTGGTGGAGCAGGACGTGTTGAGGATGCTGATAGAGAACCCACCACGGCTGAGATGATGAGGATGATGCATCAGATGATGCAGGTTCAGCAGGGCATGCTTCAGAGTGCCCCTCGCTTCGAGCCGGGAGCGAAGCAGTTTCGGGAGCTGGGCCCGACTTATTTCACTGGGTCAGAAGGACCATTAGCTACGGATGAGTGGATGAAGAATACAGAAGATAATTTGCTTCTCTCGAAGGTTAACCCGGCTGGATGAGTTGACTTGGTAAAGAAGCAACTGAAGGATAATGCTCGCAGTTGGTGGGAGTCAGAGGAGCAGATGCTAGAGAAACCGATTTCCTGGGACACTTTCAAGGCGAGATTTGATAAGGAGTATTTCCCTCGAGCTGCGAGGAGGGAGCTGATGCAGCAGTTTATCAGTTTGAAGCAGGGAAATCTAACGGTGGATCAGTACCACTAGGAGTTCACTAGATTGTGTCGTTTTGCATCGAAGATGGTGGAGACCGCTGAAGATCGAGCTCAGAGATGCTTGCAGGGTTTATCTTGGGAGCTGCAGAGTCTGATGTCCTCTTCAGACTTAGACTCTTACCAGAAGTTGCTGATAGCTGCCAAGAGGCAGGAGATGATTGCTAATCAGAAGAGAGGACAATATTCGGGTGCAGGGAAGAGGCCTATGGAGCATGCCAGAGCAATGGTTAGGCCAGTGATGAGGCCTAATCAGTCCATGCAGTTTAAGGGGCCAGGTGGGCCTAGTCTGAAGACGTGCAATCATTGTGGAAAAACGGGTCATGTGAAGGACCAGTGAAGGAGGCTCCTGGGCCAGTGCTTGATTTGTGGCGACGCTTCGCATACTTTGAAGGATTGCCTGAGTGCTAAGAATCCGTAGAAGGCACCAGTCGGAGTTCAGCAGCAGAGAGCTCTGGTAGCCGCTGGACGTGGAGCGCCTCTCATTCCTCAGAAGCAGGCTTTTCAGTAGGCCATTCAGCCTAGGAGGCAAGCTTTCACGATGACCGCAGTAGAGGCGGAGGATGAGGATGGAGTTATTGCAGGTAACCTTCAGACTAGTCTTTACTTTTCATCAATTGATCTTGCATGTTAGATTAGTTCTTGTTTGCTAGAATAGGTTTTGATTGCTAGTTTGTTGTTAGGGGTTATTCTTGTTTGTGCTTGTCCCGCTCGGGTTCTCTTCGACTCCGGTGCATCCATGTGCATATTAGCTCGGAGTTTCGTGGACAAGCATTCTCTGACGACTTCCCCTCTTTCCAAGAGTTGGGATATCGCTACAGAGAATGGTGTGATCTCGGTGTCCCTTGGATGTCAATCTTGTCCCTTGGTAGTCTGTGGATTCGAGCTTTACGTCGATTTTATCGTCTACGATATTACCAATTATGATGCGATTTTTGGGATGGATTGGCTTAGTTGCTTCTTCGTTATGATCGACTGCCGACGGAAGAAGGTGGTGTTCAAGATTCCTGGCTGTCCGACCTTCGAGTTCAGTAGCGGAAGCAGTTCGCTTGGGCCTGTCAGATTTCAGGCCAAGCCTGTGGTGGAGCATGTGGCTATGCAGATGGAGCTGAGCAGACCAGCTGCGGTAAGAGATTTTGATGATGTCTTCCCCGAGGAGTTGTCAGGACTGCCGTCCGATCGAGCTCTTGAGTTTTCGATTGACCTTATTCCGGAAGCGCAGCCTATTTCGAAAGCACCATATCGTATGGCTTCGGCAGACTTTGATCGCTCCGGGACGTACACCCAAAGAACGGTTGTAGTTTTACCGCAAGCACACGGTATAGCGGCGAGCGGGTATCGAACACAGGGAGGACGAATGACCGAGCTTGCTCCTAGTCAACCTGGCTATTCAAGAATAGAGAGAATTGCCTTGGGCGATCCTGTCACAATCGTCAGACAAATGTGCGAAATATCAAATCAAATAAAGAACGTCTAGGGAATGGGGAATCCCCGCTACTCACCGTATTTCATAAATGTGGTTTGTCGGTATCAAAATTGCTAGAATGAGAATTTGGATGAACTAGTTACAACTAAATGTGGAACCAAGCTCATGCTCTCGCGCTGTTGCCGGTCTATAGCTATCCTAGGGTCGGGTCCAATCTCTTGCAAACCCTAGCCTAGGAAAGCTAGCATTAGGATCAACATCATCGTCCAATTGCGCACCGAGCCCAATCTCTTGCAAACTCGGTCCACAATCTAAATTAGGATAGTTCCTACCCGTCCAATCTCTTGCAAACGGGTATCGGCACGGAATTGCAACCGGAGATCCTAGTATCGGTCCAATCTCTTGCAAACCGATGCTTCGAAAATCCGACTCCAACCCAATTCGGATTTCTAGGGGCTTCCTATCAAATTGGGATCCAATCTCTTGCAAATCCCAATTGATATGAATACCTAGACATCCGTAGTGATTCGATCCCAATCTAATCTCTAATTATTGATTCTAGCACAATTTCTACCGATTTATCACAAATACGAAATTGGGCTTGTAGGGTTCATCCCCACGCCCCAAGACGTGGAGACTACTCACAAATCATAGCAATAGAACAAAAATAATCAATGAAATAGACAATGGAATTCATCACAACAATGATATAAACAATAAAAATAGAGTTTTTGGGGAAGAGAGATGCAAACCAAAGTAGTTCTTCAATTAATCCAACAAAAATCCAAGTTTTTCTCTTCTCCAATCACAAAATAATAAAGCTAAAAAGTAATCTCAAAAAGCTGCAAAAAATCTAAGAGATGGCTCCCAAAACTAGGGTAAAAGCAGGGCTTAAATAGCCCCAAAAATCGTCCAAAAATCCTGACCAAAACGCCCCTGCACAGCCTGTTTTCCGCAAATTTCGCTACAGGCAGCGCATCGCACTCGGCCGAGTGACAAAAGTCGCTCGGCCGAGTGAAAACCCTGTCATTTTCCAGTAAGTCGGGGGCTTCAAGGGTCTTCAGTTTGGAGGCGGCTCGGCCGAGTGAGTTGTCGTCACTCGGCCGATGGCTTCACTGCACTCGGGCGGACGTGGTTTACCACTCGGCCGAGTGGGTCTTCTGAAGCTCAGGTGGCCAAAAAACAGTAACTTCGATCTTTTTGAGGGCCTTCGTCTGGGCGCCACTCGGGCGGACGTGGTATCGTCACTCGGCCGATGTGGTCTCCGTCGCTCGGCCGAGTACACATGGAAAACGTGTCTGAACGGGTCGGCCGAGCAGTGTCTCGCTGGTCGGCCGAGTGGCTCCTCCACTCGGCTGAGTGGGACACAAAAGATGCCCAATCTGATTGTTTTGGCCTCCTCGTCGCTCCTGCGACGTCCATTCTTCTTCCGCTCCTCTCCAACAGCAAAATATCCCTCGGGGGAAGTCGTCGGTGGCCGTCTAGAGTATGCGTGTCTCGAGATCACTCCAAATCGCGCTAAATCACCTGAAATGCGACAAAAACAACAAATCGTGAAAAGCATCGCAATATCGTCGATATATCGTGAAAAACATGATTTGGGCGATCTAAATGGCATGCAAATCCACGGGAAAAAGGTGTAAAATATGGAGTGATCAAAATCCCCCAAGCTTGCCTCTTACTCGTCCTCGAGGAAGATAAGTAAAAGGCGAACCCGGTGGATTCGAAAAACGAAAACGGCGAAAAACGAAAAAAATGAAAAACGAAGAAGAATGAAAACCAAATGAAAATAAAGACGAAAGAAAGAAGCGAAGAGGTAGGGTGCTAGATTATTTTCTCAGGACGTGGGTTTCACTTACTCTTATAGCATGCACCGAATGAGAAATACATGTCAAAGAATCTTATTTTGATATCATAGTATAATAGTGCAAATAGAAATAGAAAACCCACGAACAATGATATAATCATGAAGAACGGAATGATTTTAAAATTAACATTGCCTGAATCATTTAAAGCGGTATACAAATCACAGATCACACACTTTTCAATTGAACGCTTTCTATCTGGAGTATAAGAGTATCACACTATAGAATAGAGAGAATGGAAAAGTTTGGATTTCATGAAATGAACGCTAGGCTTAGATTTCTGGATTTCGTGAAGCTAGAAACAATCTCACCGAGTATAGAATATTACTTAGCCTAGGTTGTCGTGCGATGTCAAGTAGTCACTCTCTCACACATCAATGGATCCCCTCCCCCAAGCTTATCTATAAGCGTGGTGGCACAAAAAATATTTACATCCCCATTTTTACATAGCTCCAAAAGCAAAGAAGAGAAAGAAGAAAGAAAGAAAGTGAGATGTGATCTTTTATTGAGGATTTTTCCTCTTTTCTCTTTTTTTTTTCTTTTTTTTTTTCCTTTTTTTTTTCAATAAGCAATATACACAATGATCCCAACTCAGAGAGAGATAATGATATACAAGTATGTTTTTCTCTCTTTCATCTATTTATTATTATTTTTTTTTGGAATAGGGGATTTGGAGCTAGGAGTTAATAGCGGGGGAAATGCCATAAAATAGAATCACTAAGGGGAGATTCACCAATGATTTTTTAAAAGTAGAGAAATGATGTTCAAGATTTGTGGAGAAAGAAACATATATAACTCTCGGTTCATTCTATAAGACAAGCACGACAACTTCAGCAGGGTAATCTAATCTACTCAGTTTCGATCACAAAAAAGGCTAACTAATCCAGATATATCATAGCTAACATCATTCAATCATCCCGAAGTGAAGTGTACAATTCATGCATATAGAAGTGATATAGGAAAAGAAATCGGTACTCCAGATATAGGCATTCAATGCGTGAATCTTGGTGTGTTTTCTGTGATAGCATACATATGAATATTCAAGCTCAGTTAATAATAAAACTTCATCCATTTTCATGCGGAGAAAGTGTGGGTTACTATTCTAGATGCAAAGCAAGTCATAGCATATGATATCAGAAATAAAATCTAAGACATGACAAATATAGCATGCATATAGAATAAGCTAGCTCCACGTAGACATCATCACAGAAAATTCATCTCTAGCATGAGATGAAAAAGGAAAGAAACAAAGATAAGAAAAAATAAAACTATGCAATGCGGCACACAGAGAAATAAGAAAAACGTGATGCATGGCAAAATGAAAGAAAATAAAGAAAAATGAGTGCAAAAGTGAAAAGAAACGGTGTGAAAAACTAAAAATAAAGGTGGCAAATCGAAAAAGAACGTGAGAACTCACTCCCCCAAGCTAAAGTGCACAGTGTCCTCAATGTGCAAAGTGTGGCACACAGAGAGACAAGTAATGAGAGGGGCAAGTGAGGATGCATGCATGATGGAAAGGAAAAAGATAATAAAACGAAAAATAAAGAAACGAAAATATGATGCGGATATGATGCATGCACAGAGACGAGTGATACGAGTATAAATGGGTCACCAAAAGCTCTCCCTCTCTCCCAAAAAAAAATATATAAAGATACGGCAAATGAGAATCACAAAAAGTGAGGGGAGGGGGGTGGTCAAAAAGGGATCAGGACCCAGCAGAAACGGGCAGCACAACGGCAAAAGGAATCGATGGCATCAATGGTGCCTAGGAAGGTGGTGCTGCGCCGTCTCCGTCCTGAGGCGGAGGTGGTGGTGGTGGTGGTGTAGGCTGCTGAGCTGGGGTGGGCGTGGAAGTGGAAGCAAGTCTAGTGTGTGTGGAAGTGTGAGTGGGAACCTGCTGGGTGGGTGGTGGTACGCGCGGAAGACGCTCTAAGATCTGTGTCAGGCAGTAGTGGATCTGAGGGATCAGGGCAGAGCGTCCAGCCATCGTAGAGACGGTGGAGGACAGGGTCCTAAGGTCAGCTCTAAGACCACTCACCGCCAACTCAAGAGCACGTATGCTCTGCAGTACAGTGTCGTGCGGGGGTGGTGCAGAGGGACGCACCGGTCTAGGCTGCGCGGGGCGGGGCTGGCGTACGCGAGTGGAGTATGTAACGGGCTCAGCAGGGAAGGGGACAAAAGGTGCCGCGCCAGCAAATGTGGGCCTGGCCTCAGTGTGAGGCCGGGGCACCGGCTGGTGAGAAGTAGAGGCAGCGGCAGCAAAGGAAGCGTGCAAAAGAGGCAACGAAGTGGCAAGAGAGGTCAGTGGCCCAGAAGTGTGGACAGACGCCATGACGCTCTCGGAGAATACGGCGGCTGTGGAGACAGAGGACTCTACCGCTGGGGCGGAACTGTGTGGACCAAAAGGCGCAATCCCAGCGGAGATCATGCTAGCCATGGTCTCCACGACCGCGGCAAACGAGGGCGCTCCACTCTCGACAAAGGTCGGCGGGCGCTCGGGGAGTGCGGATCAAAGAGGCTCCACGGACAAAGGGCCAGAGGTGGCAGCGGGAGTGGTGGGGACAGCCTCGGAAGTGGTGACAGTGGTGGAAGTGGGCTCAGCAAAAGTACTCTCGACACTGACAGAGGTGGGGACAGAAGTGTCAGGAGCAGTGGAAACGTCAGGAACAGGCTGAGGGGCCACAGGGTCGACGGGGTCGGCAGCAGGCTCGGCAGGGTGTGCAGCAGGGTCTGCGGGAGCAACCTGGGCAGCGTGGGCAGCGTGGGCCTACTCGGCCTCCTCGGCCTCGAGCACGTACGCAGCGGGGATGATGACATCCATCGCTGGGAGCCAGTCAACGTGGGCCGGTGCAATCTGGGTCCGAGCTGGGCTCGGGAGAATCATGTAGTCGGCACCGAAAGGGCCGTGCAACCAGACCCAATGACGCTCACCATGCGGACGCAGCATCTTCATCCGGGCCATAACGTCTATCGACAAGGAAGTGGGGCCCGGAACGCGTCGCAGGTCGTCAGGTAAGTCCTCGCCGGTCATCATGGTAAGCAGGGTGATCAGACCGCCGTAGCATATCGGTGAGTGGTGGGACCGAAAAGGTGCTCTCTCTCAAGTGCAAGAGTCCGTACAAGTAGTAAAACCTGGGAGTCCAGGTGTCGAATCCACGGGAAGAAATCTGTTGCAACCACAATTCAAATCAAATAGAAATCTATCGGAAAGAAACTAAACACTTCAACAATGGTGACGGTGATGGTTATGTGAACATGTGAACAAAATAAACATAGAAAATCGTGTAAGAAAATATCTATAAAGAGTTTGCACATGGTATGGGTTCGCTAGGGTTAACGATTCGTATTAATTTGGTTGATGAATATATCACAATGAATTCTCCTTTTGGGAGCAACTCACCGGGAAAAATATCCAATATAACTCAATGAATTCTCCTTTTGGGAGCAATTCATCGGAAGATGCCCTTTTGGGGGTTCAAACAAAATATTCAAAAAGATCGTCGCTAAAGCTATAATACGATATGAAACTCTCTTTTGGAGAGATCAAAACTACGGTATGAAACTCCCTTTTGGGGAGATCAAAACTCACCCTTTTGGGGCGATCATCAACTTAATTAATTCTTTTGGAATCTAACAAAGTCGATTTACGAACAACGATTACAATTTTAGCGACGTTTAACGATTTAGCAAAAGGAATACAACCAAACTAACACAAATCATAGCCCCTAACTACTCCAAACCATGCACAATAACAATTTAGCTACTCATAATATCAGAATAAACAATTTTCAGATCAGAATTCATAGGTTTAATAGCAAAATACGGAAGTTTAGAGGCAAAATACAAGCTAAAACACCCAAATACAAGCTAAAGTTGAAGAGAATATCACCAAATCTCTCTGAAAAGTCTTCAAAACTCTCTGGAAATTAGAAACAAGCCTCTGAAATTTTACAGAATTTTTCAGGGGGAAAATACGGCTTCTAGAGCCTCCAATACGCCCAAAATACGCCCCAATCTCCTTGAATACGCTCAAAAAACCCTAAAATACCTTATATACGCTCATTGCGGGTTTAAATAGGCTTAACGGGTCTAAAATCCGCACCCGAACGGATCTCAACCGCTGATCTCGAGCGGATCAATCTTGGACCGTTGATCCAAGCGGGATCGTTTCTCGTCGCGACACGTGTCCGCGGATCGGGTTTAAATTTCGAATTCGTCTCACCCGCATCCGCTCTCCGTATCGAACTCGGAGTTGATCTCGACCGCTCATTCCAGCGGTCGTTCGATGGGATCGCGACACGTCGGCGCTGCCGCTTCGTCTTCAGTCAGCGGGGGCTTTGTCCGCCGTCGGATCGAGATCGAACGAACGTCATCGTGCCACGTCGCTTCTTCTGCTTTCGAATCGCGGGGTTAACAGCATCCGTTGGATCGGCGTTGTGCAGTGTGGATGTCGCCACGTAGCTCCGCAATTTGAATCCCGCTTTTGATTTCGGATCGATCCCGTGTTCAATCGTGGCCGTCCGTTTCGAGGCGGGATTCGACGCCGCGCTGCCGCGTGTCCCAAATCGCGATCGCTGCGTGCGTTGAGTTCGGTCGGTGATAGCCGTTAGATCTCGGAACGACGGCCCAGATGCAGCCGCGTCGCCGCTTGATTACATCCGATGGATCTATAATCAACGAACAAGATGGAGCCACGTCACCCCGCAATTTTGATCAGCTCCGCTTCAATCCAGATCGTTGGATCTCCATCGGACGGCCGGAAATCGTCCACGTCGCCCGCCTCTGTGAGTCGTTTGATCTGATCGAGGATGCGTGGATGAGTGCCACGTGTCACACTCTGGTTGGCCGCCGACCGTATATACGTATTTATTTGCGTACTTCTCCATTTAATTGGTATTCTGCATTCAAAAATACACAGTAATTAGCACAGATCTCAGAAAAATACAAATAAATATTCGTTGGAATCGTGAGATCGAGACGGTGCTAGGAAAAATATAAAAAGTGCAGAAATGCGTCGTTAATTGCTGTTTTGTGCTCAAATAGTGTGTTTTCTCTAATAAATAAATGTGTAGAAAATACGTATGAATTAGAGATAAATGTAGCATCGCATGAGCACAAAATAGGGCTAAATGGGGGGTTAAATATGTAATATTGAACCCGAATCACACCCCCCAACTAGCGATTTGCTAGTCTCTAGCAAAAAGAGCGATAAATACGGATGGTTAATAAAACAATAAGTTCTTTCAAATCGCTCATGGCATGGCTCAATAATACGCATTCCAACATGGTCTTGGCCATCAATATACACATCCATGAACAAAATCAATCACATGAAATTTTCTCTAATTTAGTATGAATAAATAACATGCAAGCATCGTTTTGCGCAAGCGAAAGTATAACATGTAGTTATATCCTAGTTTTCTTGTTTCCAAGGAATTGGCCTATCAAAATAATCATTCAAGACATGGGTATTGAAGTTGCTTAGTATATTCACCATTTCTTTTCTTTTATTCGTTCCGCGTAACGCGCATCAAGCAACATTCGCAGAAAAATGTATAACTTGGATCGCTCCATCAAATGAGTGAGGTTCCGGTCAATGGCTCCCAAATCAGACGATAATAGGGCATTAGGCCAAAAAGGACCCCTCGGACTGTACTACTCGAGCCAACCAAGTTATTTATTAGTGACATACTTATTCATTCATTTTTCATCATTCATTTTTCATTCTTTTCATTCTTTTTTTTCTTGCAAGCAACTCAAAACCCATTTTTTCAAACATAAACATTAATAACCATGGCCACATTCCTCTTCAACTTGAAGACTATTCTTAAAAATCGTGTATACTTAAGCTTTTTCCATCACATTAGCATGCATGAAATCAATTCAAACTATTTCGAGATATTAATCATGGAAATTGAAAATTTTCATGAATAGCATATTAACGGCAATTCCATGAAGGAAAAATAATTAATCAAGCCATAAATAATTTTTAGAACACAATTAATGTATAATCATCCGCATTTGAGGCATATGAACGAGTTTTTAAAAGATGAGATTTGGTGATTTATTCTTCTCAAAAAAAAATCCTAAGGTCTCATACACACCCCCCAACTAAAGATGGACATTGTCCTCAATGTCGGAAGAGGTACGAGTTTATTCAAGCAAGCAACCTAGAAAGCATATAAAAACTACACTACTGGAAAGAACACACCGTGATCAAATGGCGGATCCCGAATCTTTAATTGTGGAGGAAGTTGTTCAATTTGCTCCTTGCGCTCCTCGGCGAGTAATCTTCCTCCAATGACTAAACTGGACCCCAGCAATGTAACTCCCAGCATCTCTATAAGATGTCCACATATATCCTGCAAGAGATGAGTCACGTCAATCCATTTTAGTTTAAAATTCTTCGAAATAAAATTATTCCAAATGTAGTCATCAAAATAAGTGAAGGAAATTAATGCAAGTTGACGACTACTCCCTGAAAGATTTGCACTACTCTCTGTACGATGCTTGATCAATGGAGAGAGGGGTAAATGATTTTGGGACAAAATTGGAGGAGGGCATGGTTCTGACTCCATGGCGATAATCTCAAAACCCTTTTCCCTAGCTGTCTCCTCCTCTCGTTCATCCAAAATTGCTAGCTCGTCCTCTCTTTTGCACACACTTCCTGCCATGTGGATATTTATATTCGTGTCCTCGCTCGGTATTCCTGCAATAGAAGATGAACTCGTATTAGATTCTTGAAATCGAGTTTCAAAAGCATTACCTTCTTCTAAGCAAGCGGCAATCAAATTAAGATTTTCAATGGAATTTTGAATCTGCCGACTCCGAGCAAGGAAATTCTCCTGGAATTGATGGGATATGGCCTCCTGTGTCTGAATAATCAGATAAGCTTCCTCTTTCAAGGATTGCAAGGGTACGTCTACGCTTTGCTCTTCTTGGTCGACGCACGAAGGCTCCGTTGAATCGCTCTCTGAAGTCTCTTCCACGGTTTCTTCGTTTTCTTGCAGAGACTCCATGTATTCCCACACCACTGTCGGCGTCATGTCTCCCAATAATTCCTGCAGCTGTGGGTGTAGTCCATCTAGGAAGGACGCCATAAGCTCTTCATTTGTGAACCCATGCTGCGGATAGCTCGATATTAGGTCTGTGAACCTCCTCCAGGCCTGAAAGAAAGTTTCACAGTCAGTTTGATTAAAATTAACAATTTTGAGCTTTTCCATTCTATGTTTGTGTGCATTCGCATATCGTGCATCATAAAGATTGTTCGTGCAATAGAAGTTCATATATTCCATTCTTTAAATGTTAAAATAAAATAATAATAATAAAAAGTTTATGTGCAATAAAGTGGAAAGATCTCACCGAAGGTCCTCTAAATGAAATAAACCGTAGTCACAAACCATTCCTCCCCGGCAACGGCGCCAAAAACTCTCTGAAAAGTCTTCAAAACTCTCTGGAAATTAGAAACAAGCCTCTGGAATTTTACAGAATTTTTCAGGGGGAAAATACGGCTTCTAGAGCCTCCAATACGCCCAAAATACGCCCCAATCTCCTTGAATACGCTCAAAAAACCCTAAAATACCTTATATACGCTCATTGCGGGTTTAAATAGGCTTAACGGGTCTAAAATCCGCACCCGAACGGATCTCAACCGCTGATCTCGAGCGGATCAATCTTGGACCGTTGATCCAAGCGGGATCGTTTCTCGTCGCGACACGTGTCCGCGGATCGGGTTTAAATTTCGAATTCGTCTCACCCGCATCCGCTCTCCGTATCGAACTCGGAGTTGATCTCGACCGCTCATTCCAACGGTCGTTCGATGGGATCGCGACACGTCGGCGCTGCCGCTTCGTCTTCAGTCAGCGGGGGCTTTGTCCGCCGTCGGATCGAGATCGAACGAACGTCATCGTGCCACGTCGCTTCTTCTGCTTTCGAATCGCGGGGTTAACAGCATCCGTTGGATCGGCGTTGTGCAGTGTGGATGTCGCCACGTAGCTCCGCAATTTGAATCCCGCTTTTGATTTCGGATCGATCCCGTGTTCAATCGTGGCCGTCCGTTTCGAGGCGGGATTCGACGTCGCGCTGCCGCGTGTCCCAAATCGCGATCGCTGCGTGCGTTGAGTTCGGTCGGTGATAGCCGTTAGATCTCGGAACGACGGCCCAGATGCAGCCGCGTCGCCGCTTGATTACATCCGATGGATCTATAATCAACGAACAAGATGGAGCCACGTCACCCCGCAATTTTGATCAGCTCCGCTTCAATCCAGATCGTTGGATCTCCATCGGACGGCCGGAAATCGTCCACGTCGCCCGCCTCTGTGAGTCGTTTGATCTGATCGAGGATGCGTGGATGAGTGCCACGTGTCACACTCTGGTTGGCCGCCGACCGTATATACGTATTTATTTGCGTACTTCTCCATTTAATTGGTATTCTGCATTCAAAAATACACAGTAATTAGCACAGATCTCAGAAAAATACAAATAAATATTCGTTGGAATCGTGAGATCGAGACGGTGCTAGGAAAAATATAAAAAGTGCAGAAATGCGTCGTTAATTGCTGTTTTGTGCTCAAATAGTGTGTTTTCTCTAATAAATAAATGTGTAGAAAATACGTATGAATTAGAGATAAATGTAGCATCGCATGAGCACAAAATAGGGCTAAATGGGGGGTTAAATATGTAATATTGAACCCGAATCAGTGAGCGAGCGCCCACCGACACAATGATACGATCTAAAAACCAAGCCGCAATGTCGATCACGACGGCGGGGACAAGCTCATCTCCATCCCTAGATAGAGCTCTGGGACGTGTCATCGCGTAGAGCATGTAAAGCTCTGGCGTAGACATCGTGCCTGGCTCATATCTGGCCAAAAAGGTGGTCACCATAAGGCGCTGGGCAATACGTAGGCAGGGGTGGACAATGGCCGAGGCCTTGGCCCTACTAGGGTCAAAGGCGGCGTGGTGGCCTGTGATCCGGGCCCAAAAGGCACCGGCGTCGAAAGAAGGTGGGGGGATGTGGGTAGGGCCGTAACCGCGATCGGCTCCGGGGACTGCGGGCCATGAGAAGAACGCTCTCATCATATCGAGAGTGACCTGGCACTCTCGATCCATGAACCTAAATGAGCATCCCTCATCGGTCCGGGCGATCGAACTCAAAACCTCAAGTGTCGGGCGGGTAAAAGTATCCGCCGACACCTGGAAAAAATCTCGCCAGCCCACGTTGTCGTACAACGTGAGCATCCCCTCAAGTACCCCCAGGCGTCCTAGGTCAGCGAGGTGTGCAAACCTGGAGGGTACGATCGAGCGCTGGGAGATACGCTCGAAGACGGCGCGGTGTGCGTCGTCTCGGAACGTAATCCCGAGCGGCCCGACCAGTGGAGCCGGTGGTGGTGGCTGTGGATCGGCAGGGAGAGGCTGTGCGGGCTGTGGGTGCACTGCAGGCTGTGCGGGGTGTGCGGGGCCTGCAGGCTGTGCTGGGTGTGCGGGGTGTGTGGGGGACGGTGGAGGAGAGTCCTCCAACTCATGGGAGGGGCCGACATCATCCGACCGCTTCCGCTTGGCGGAAGCTCTCTTCGACCGCGGCCGTGTCCGGGGCGGTATATCGGCCCCGAGCGCACGCCGAAAAGTGAAAAGTGCGGCGTGTGCACAAAGAGTGGAAAGAGTTTACCCAAACACGCCGCGAGTGCTAAGCAGTGGAAGCGTGCGAAGTCCGCGCCTCCACGAAGTCCTGAGCAGCCCGTAGAAGCTCCCCTGAGCTCCCCTAAGCTCCAAAAAGCAACCTGCGCATAGAAAAGCGATATCAGCGAGTAATAATCAAAATGTATGGAGCAATAGGGGTATAACAGATAGATATGGGAATTGATTCGGGTTAGGGGTTCGATTAATACACGGATCCTCAAAAACTACGCAAAAAGAGGAGAAAATGGTGAAAACAAGCGAACCGGAGGTGACCGGGCGGTGCGCCGCCGGCGGCGACTCGGGCGAGGCGTCGGCGGGCTCGGTCGGCGGTGGCGGGCCGAGCGGCGGCGGGGCAGCGGCGGTCGGGCGAGTGAGGGTCGAGCGAGGGGGAATCGGGCGTGGGAGCTGAAGGGGCGCGGGCGAGAATTGGGGATTTGCGTTTTCGAATTCCGCGCCCCCCTCGCCGCTTATATATAGAAAAGTTACGACTCGGCCGAGTGACGTGCTCACTCGGCCGAGCGAGGCAAATAAAAATTTCTCCCCGATATCGCTTCGGCCGAGTGGCTTTGCCTGCCTCGGCCGAGTGGAGTAAGTCCATTCGGCCGAGTGACTCAAGCTACTCGGCATGACTCGCCCTAGGAGGGTATCCGTTTTACTCGGCCGAGTGAGAATGTAGACTCGGCCGAGTAGCAGTTCTAATGAAATGAGGAAAATAGACAGAGAGTTGGGTACATCAGACTTCCCTCGTTCGTGAGCGGCTCGGCCGGACGAACTTCTGGACTCGGCCGAGTGACTAGTATACTCGGCCGAGTGAGCCTTGTATTCTGCTGTTTGTCTTCGTTTAGGTTCTAAATTCCGTCTTTCTTCCTCCAGTCGATTTCATGCTCCTCCTAAGCGTCGAACGCCTTCTTGGGGCGCTCCTCATCGTCTCGTTCATCCTCCTCATGATGGATCTACCTATCTCCTCTCCTGTCAAGAAAAATAGGACCCGTTATCACAAAATTTTTGGTCGGATGACTCAAAACGCTAAAAATCTCTAAAACGAAAATAAAGAAAAAGTAAAAATAAAGCAAAAACCATCGGGTTGCCTCCCGACAAGCGCTCGTTTTAGGTCGTGAGCTCGACCCCCTATAATTTTCAATCAATGCGGGATGTTTGGTGCATATGAGATGCACCCGTCAAACTTACCGGGGAGCGCGCTTGGATTTGGGCGTGGCGGCGTAGCGTTCTCCCTCGGAGGTCTCTTGTCTCGAATAGTGTTGGGGGGAGGATCCCCCAAGCTAGCATTTGCCCCGGTCAACGGCTTAACCGGCGATGCCGATTTCCGTACCGGCGGAGCTTTCTTTGGAGACTTTGATTTCGAGAGCTTGCAGAGCTCTCGAATCCTTGCGACATCAGCGTCGCCTTCATATTCATCAGCGGAGAAGTCGGGGGAATCATCATTATTGTCTTCATGGCCTAAATCCGGGCCTTCTTCAAATTCTTCATCAAAAAGGGCGCCAATCGAGTGAGGAATCGTCTCCTCTATCACCTCATCGAGGAGGTCCATATAATCGAGCTCCTCATGGTAAGGCATGTGCTTCATTGCCTTGGGAATGTGGAGCTCCACCTCGATGTTTCCGACGTTTAAGGTTAAGGTACCTTCGCGCACGTCGACGATGACTCCGGCGGTGGCGAGGAATGGGCGTCCAAGTATCAATGAGGTGTCTCCCTCTTCCTTAACGTCCATGATGACGAAGTCACATGGCAAGCATATTCCACCCGGGACTTGAAGTGGGATGTCTTCGGCAATCCCCACCGGCCTTGTTATCCGGCCATCGGCTAATTGAATGCGCATGTCGGTGGGTTTCAACTTTGTCCCGGTGTTAAGCTTTAAGAACATGGAGAGGGGCATGAGACTCACACTAGCCCCAAGATCGACCAACGCCTTTTGGAGAGGCACGCCGCCCAAAGTGCAAGGAATCCGAAAACTCCCCGGATCTTTAAATTTTGCCGGCTCCTTTTCTCTCTTGGTGAACCAAGAGCCCTCCTCGGCTAGCATGATCTTCTCCTTCCTCTTTCTCCCCGAAATCAAGTCCTTCAAAAATTTGGCATATGTGGGGATCTCGATGATGGCGTCAAGGAAGGGAATATTTAGGCTAACTCCTCTTAGATACTCGAGGAATTTCGCTAGCCTTTTCTCCATTTTCGCTTTCGCTAGTCTTTGGGGGAATGGGACCGGTGGCATGAAGCGCCTCTCCTCAATTAATAGCTCCGCCCTAGATTTCTCCTTGTCTCGTGGCTCCTTCTCCTTTTCAATCTCAACTACCGGCTCAATTGGCTCCGAGCTTTCCTCCACAGGCTCCTCAATAGGAATCATGGCGGGGGTGGTGTCCTTCCCGCCTCTAGTAGTAACGGCAACTACGGCATTGATGTGGCCCGTGTTGCCCCGTGGGTTTTGCTCCGGTTGCGCCGACAATCTTTGAGTGTTCCGATTGAGCAACGCCAATTGCTCCGATATTTGAGCCACTACGGTATTAAGAGATTCTTGCCCCGCCTTCAAAGTAGCATTCACCTTGTTTTGCTCGACCATGAACGCCTCCACTCTAGTTTCGAAGTCGGATCGTTGTGGAGTTTGTGGAGGGTTTTGATTTTGATTCCTCCACCCTTGGTTGAATCCGGGAGGCCTATATGGTGGAACTTGTTGCTTTGGTTGGAAGTTTTGTTGTGGAGGCCCCCTCGGCGGATAGTATTGTTGTTGGGGTGGTGGTGGTCGAGCTTGATTAGGCGGTTGTTGTGGCGGGTTCAAAGCTCCTTCATTGTTGGCGTAGGAGAATCCCGGATGATTTCTTGCGGCAGGATTGGACCAATACCCTTGGTTCCCGCAACATATTGTACTTGCTCCAAGGATCCTTCTCCTTGCTCTCCTCCCGAGTACATGACTTGAGATTGGTCTTGCCAATCACACATTTGGTTGGTCGGTACGGAGGTGGATGGGCTTCCTTGGGGCTCCGTGATAAATTTCTCCAATCTCTCCACCACCTTGTGGAGAGAATCGAATTTGCTCGTGAGCTCCGCTACGGCCTTTGCCTCGTAGATGCTAGTTGGCTTTAAGGAGGATGTGGAGTGTCCTCGCTCATCGCCCCATTGTTGGTTATTTGAGGCCATCTCCTCAATTAGGGCCGTAGCTTCCTCGGGAGTCTTTGACAAGATTGCACCATTCGCCGCGGCATCAATAATTTGCTTGGTCCCCGGTTGGAGACCGTTGTAGAAGCTATGAACTAGCTCCCAATCCTCTATACTGTGGTGCGGGCATTGGTGCTGCAAATCCTTAAATCGCTCCCAAGCTTCATAGAGCGTCTCATGTGGTCCTTGCTTGAAGGACATGAGAGCGCTCCGGATCTTCACCGTCTTGGATGGTGGATAGAATTTGTCAATGAATGCATCCGCCAACCCGTCCCAAGAGGTGAAAACTCCGTCAGCTTGCGTCCTCAGCCAATAGAGTGCTTTGTCCTTTAGCGTGAAGGGGAAGAGGCGCAGTCTGATGGCATCGATGGGGACCCCCGGCATTTGGAAAGTGGCGCACTTCGACAAGAATGATTGGATGTGGTAGTGGGGGTTCTCATGAGCGTTCCCATGAAATGGGTCTTGTTGCATCAAAACCACCAATCCCGTCTTAAGCTCGAAGTTCTTGTCGGCCGCCAACTCCGGCACGGCAATGGATGACGTAGTAGAAGAGGTCTTGGGCCGAAGCCTATCGCGAATAGAAATTATTCTCGCCATCCTTGCCGCCAATTCTTCGGGAGTTTCCGGGTTGGTCATAAACCGCCCTTCCGGATATTGTCTCCTTTCCGCTCTAAGTCTCCGCGCGGTACGTTCGATCTCGGGATCGAATAATAAGGCTTCGGGGTCCGCCGTAGATCTCGTGTACATGCACAGGGAAAACAGAGTTTCAAAGAGATGATTAGTACCGTGGAAGGGTTAGGTAAGAATAGTAGGGGAAATAATAATGGTAATAAAAAAAATAAAAATAAAAGAAAGAAATAGCTAGGGTGAAAAAGAATCAAACGCAATCGCCTCCCCGGCAACGGCGCCAAAAACTTGATCGCTCCGGGACGTACACCCAAAGAACGGTTGTAGTTTTACCGCAAGCGCACGGTATAGCGGCGAGCGGGTATCGAACACAGGGAGGACGAATGACCGAGCTTGCTCCTAGTCAACCTGGCTATTCAAGAATAGAGAGAATTGCCTTGGGCGATCCTGTCACAATCGTCAGACAAATGTGCGAAATATCAAATCAAATAAAGAACGTCTAGGGAATGGGGAATCCCCGCTACTCACCGTATTTCATAAATGTGGTTTGTCGGTATCAAAATTGCTAGAATGAGAATTTGGATGAACTAGTTGCAACTAAATGTGGAACCAAGCTCACGCTCTCGCGCTGTTGCCGGTCTATAGCTATCCTAGGGTCGGGTCCAATCTCTTGCAAACCCTAGCCTAGGAAAGCTAGCATTAGGATCAACATCATCGTCCAATTGCGCACCGAGCCCAATCTCTTGCAAACTCGGTCCACAATCTAAATTAGGATAGTTCCTACCCGTCCAATCTCTTGCAAACGGGTATAGGCACGGAATTGCAACCGGAGATCCTAGTATCGGTCCAATCTCTTGCAAACCGATGCTTCGAAAATCCGACTCCAACCCAATTCGGATTTCTAGGGCTTCCTATCAAATTGGGATCCAATCTCTTGCAAATCCCAATTGATATGAATACCTAGACATCCGTAGTGATTCGATCCCAATCTAATCTCTAATTATTGATTCTAGCACAATTTCTACCGATTTATCACAAATACGAAATTGGGCTTGTAGGGTTCATCCCCACGCCCCAAGACGTGGAGACTACTCACAAATCATAGCAATAGAACAAAAATAATCAATGAAATAGACAATGGAATTCATCACAACAATGATATAAACAATAAAAATAGAGTTTTTGGGGAAGAGAGATGCAAACCAAAGTAGTTCTTCAATTAATCCAACAAAAATCCAAGTTTTTCTCTTCTCCAATCACAAAATAATAAAGCTAAAAAGTAATCTCAAAAAGCTGCAAAAAATCTAAGAGATGGCTCCCAAAACTAGGGTAAAAGCAGGGCTTAAATAGCCCCAAAAATCGTCCAAAAATCCTGACCAAAACGCCCCTGCACAGCCTGTTTTCCGCAAATTTCGCTACAGGCAGCGCATCGCACTCGGCCGAGTGACAAAAGTCGCTCGGCCGAGTGAAAACCCTGTCATTTTCCAGTAAGTCGGGGGCTTCAAGGGTCTTCAGTTCGGAGGCGGCTCGGCCGAGTGAGTTGTCGTCACTCGGCCGATGGCTTCACTGCACTCGGGCGGACATGGTTTACCACTCGGCCGAGTGAGTCTTCTGAAGCTCAGGTGGCCGAAAAACAGTAACTTCGATCTTTTTGAGGGCCTTCGTCTGGGCGCCACTCGGGCAGACGTGGTATCGTCACTCGGCCGATGTGGTCTCCGTCGCTCGGCCGAGTACACATGGAAAACGTGTCTGAACGGGTCGGCCGAGCAGTGTCTCGCTGGTCGGCCGAGTGGCTCCTCCACTCGGACGAGTGGGACACAAAAGATGCCCAATCTGATTGTTTTGGCCTCCTCGTCGCTCCTGCGACGTCCATTCTTCTTCCGCTCCTCTCCAACAGCAAAATATCCCTCGGGGGAAGTCGTCGGTGGCCGTCTAGAGTAGGCGTGTCTCGAGATCACTCCAAATCGCGCCAAATCACCTGAAATGCGACAAAAACAACAAATCGTGAAAAGCATCGCAATATCGTCGATATATCGTGAAAAACATGATTTGGGCGATCTAAATGGCATGCAAATCCACGGGAAAAAGGTGTAAAATATGGAGTGATCAGACTTAGAGGAGCTACGTAAACAGTTGGATGAGCTTCTGCAGAAATGTTACATCAATCCGAGTGTGTCTCCGTGGGGAGCACCTGTTCTATTGGTGAAGAAGAAGGATGGTTCGCGTCGGATGTGTGTGGACTACAGAGAGTTGAATCTGTCACCATCAAGAACAATTTGTTGAGTATTGATTCCCCGGATTTGGTTTTGGATGATGAGCAAACAAAAATATTGTGTACTAACTCTTTGTGAGCGCAGTTATGGAGATCATCGCCAAACTTCTATGAACATCAAAAGCGACGTCTCGAGACTTCTCAAAGCACGTGATCGTGTGCCTGAAGCTTCGTTGAAGCTCAAGGAGTTTTATTGAAGTCAAGAGTGAAGATTGAAGCTTTGAAGACGGTTCGTCATGTTTTATTTAATGTCTTCTAGCTTCATAGAATAGAATGTTAAGCCTTGAGTAGGACTTACATTATAATCTTCATTTCGCTCATAGCTTAGAGCTAGGATTATCATAGAAGCCATTAGAAACTTTTCCGAAGCTTATCGCTTCTTCCCTTGGCTTCTAGTGCATCTTAGTTGGTTCAAGTAGAAGTACCAACCGACTAGATGACGATCTAGTCGGTCGGCAACTCTTCGTGAACCGACTAGATGTCCTTGCTCAATTCAGCCTGGCACTGTTGATCAATTAGTCAGTCAAAGAAGGTTCACCGACTGACTAGATGACGATCTAGTCGGTCAGGAATCCTTCGCAGACCGACTAGTTATCATTGCCTCTGTACAGCCTATCTTACTGTTTACAGTTAGTCGGTCAAAGCACAACGACCGACCGACTAGTTGAGAAACTAGTCGGTTGGAAGTTGTTCTTAAACCGACTAGCTGTCTTTGGATTCAGCCACTTTGATTTCGTCTCTTAGTCGGTCAAAGAAGACTCACCGATCGACTAGTTGTGAAACTAGTCGGTTGGCAAGTATTCTAGGACCGACTAGTTCCTTATTGTCTGAACTTCTCCTTTTGGCTGTTCAGCTGTTAGTCGGTTCATGTTGAATCACCGACCGATGAGTTGAGACTTGAGAAACTAGTCGGTCAGTGATCCTTCTTTGACCGACTAGTCTGCTTCAGAATAGAGTCGTTGGAGCATTTATTGCACGAATTTCTCTCCTCTCTTTCCTCTATCCTATATATACTTGGAGGGGTTCTTTCATAGGATTCAAGGCTGCATATTTTGGGTTTTAGAGAAATCAAAGAGAAGCAAATAAACTCCATTCTAAAGCTATCTCTTCTCACTAGAATCTCTCTCTCACTCTTATTTCCAAAGAGAGATTCATTGATTGTGAGCCTTCCAAGCCAATGAGCTTGAATCAAGGTCATCAACTCCACCCTAGGCTTCCATTGCTGGTCAACTTCTTGGAGCTAGGGTTTGGTGACATCTTCTTCCTCAAAATCCCTCTTTGCCCTAATTTGGTAAGTATACTCAAGGCATAGGATTTTGTGGTAAGTGTTTCATTATTTCATCCCATTTGATATTTGAATTGTTCTCTCGGTTGTGAGAGAAGTGTGTGATCCTGGGTTGTGGGAGTCACATTTTCATTGTGTATGATTTGGTCTTGTAGAGGTTTTCTACAAGAATTTTATAGTGCAAAATCTTGGGTTAGTGGTTTTTAACTCAAGTATCCGGAGGGGATCCGGGTGGTTGGGACGTTGGATCACTGGGAACAAGTCGGAGAGACTTGGGTGGATCCGAACCCGTTACATGCTTTGTTTACGTTTGTCTATTCCGCATTGTTGTTTGTATGTTTGCACAATAATTAGGAATAACTCTCTTGATTATTTTAAAGTACTATTCACCCCCCTCTAGTACATGTGCAGTAGCTTCACATGGCACTACAATTGGTATCAGAGCCAGAGTTCTAAGCTATGACAAACAACGACTACAACGTCTTCAAGGATCGTCAAGGAGCTTCTTTAGTTTTAGAAGGGCAATCCTCAGTTAGGCCTCCTCACTTCAATGGTACCAACTATGTGTACTGGAAATGCCGGATGGAAACCTTCCTCCGGAGCGCTTCACTTTGGAGAGCCACATTGACGGAATATGTCGAGCCCGAACAAGAATTCACGAAGTGGACTACCGCGGAGGTTGCCGCGGAGGTAAACAATGCCAAGGCAATGAATGCCTTGCAATGTGCGTTGGAGCCCGAAGACTTCAACAAGATATGCACATGTAAGAGTGCATATCAAGTATGAAACCAACTCCTCATCTTGCACGAAGGAACGAGCACGGTAAAAGATTCTAAACTCGTTGTCGCTAACAAAGAATTCGAGTTGTTTCACATGGAACAGGGTGAAACCATGAAGGACTACTATGCTCACTTCGTGTACATATCCAACGAATTGGAAGCTCTTGGGAAGATCTACACCCAAAAGGAGAAAGTCACAAAGATTATTGATGGACTTCCTTCTTGTTGGGAAAAGCGTACCTTCGCCATCGAGGAAGGTAACGATATGAATAAGTACACCGTTGTACAACTAATGGGTACCTTGTTGTCTTACGAGGTACACAAGGAAAGTAAGATCAAGATGAAGGAGAAGATGAAGGCGTACTTGAAGCAAGACGAGCCAAAGAAAAAGGCGATTGCGTACAAGGCCGCTCCATCTACCGATGATGAAGAATCGGAAGAAGAGTTAGACATAGAATCCATTGCCCTTATGGCAAAGGAGTTCGACCGATTCTTCCGAAAAGGTAACTTTAGAAATAAATCTAAAGTTAGTTCGACTAATGCTTCTACTCCCGTGTGTTATAAATGCAACAAGCCAGGACACATCAAGCCGGATTGTCCTCTCAACAAACACAAGGAGAAGTGGAAGACATCTGTCACGCCCCGCTTCCCAAAAATACAGAGGCGAAGTGTGACTAAGGCCCGCTTAGGCCGGAGCTGTGAAGCTCGGACCCAATAAGCGTCTGTAGTGGTACCATTTTAAAGTTTCAGGTTCTTGCATTAATAAAATTCGGAACAATAGGAAGTACAGAAAGGAAAAGGCATTCATTAAATTAGAGATATAATATCCAGCGAGTACAAGTCTAAAAAGAAGCCCAAGCATGACAACAAACTATCTAAAAGCAAACTAAAAGCAGTAACCTCAGAAAGTGACGACTAAAAAGACCTCAAGGTCTGGTCCTCGTTAGGCACGTACTCTGGGTCGACGTCCTCGGCTCCACGTACTCCATTAAGTCTGCCTCGTCCACGAACTCTGGCTGAACACCTGACGTACAGCACCAAAAGAAGGAACTGTACGTCAGGTAAGGTCTACAAAAAGGGTTAGACCAAACTGCAAGTGTATCAACTTTTAGACAACGTTTATTGGTTGATTAGCATGCTGAGGTTCTATTACACAACAGTTTACTGGTTGATTAGCATGCTGTGGTTATAACAGAGTAACACAAAAGGAAGTAACGCGGCAGGAAAGTAAAACAAGATAGGTAATAGTCGTAGCGTGTGCTACCAACTACGGAACTAACCTACAGGTGTCAAGATAAGTCGGGACGTGACGGGACAAGACATGACAAGACAAGACAAGTGAGACACGAAAGGGTTCACGCCTTACGGTTCGAGGGGGATCAGACCCTCTTGCCGTACGCACGCTCAACCCAACCCCATACCCCAAGGAAGACAAGACAAGACAATCACGACAAGGGATCACTCGCTCTAGCTTGGCAAGTGCCCTATTGCCCTCTGGGCTGTGTATCACGACAAGGGATCACCCACTCTAGCTTGGTGAGTGCCCTATTACCCTCTGGGCTGTGTATCAGTACAAGGGATCACCCACTCACTGGTGAGTGCCCTATTGCCCGCAGGCTGTGTATCAGTACAAGGGATCACTCTCTCTAGCTTGGAAAGTGCCCTATTGCCCGCAGGCTGTGCAAGACGGGACATGACGTGACAAGACGGGAAGGGTTATTCTAGGGTGTCCACACGCACGCACATGCAAGATAGCCCTAAGATGTCAAAAGTTGTTGTTGTTAGGCTCAGACTTCGTCGTCAAGTCTGAGCCGTCAAGAGTCGTCCTGGATGCTATCATTTCACGTCCGGTACTATTTGTTCACAGTTATCAGTTATAACGAGCTAAGTCCTAAGCACGTCCAAAAGTGCAAGTGGGATACACTTGCCTGCGATGGCGAGTGTGTCGTCCGTCCAGAGCGTCTCGTCCAGTCGTCGCGTCCGCGGTAGTCCGTCTGAAACAGTGTCAGGACGACGGTGTCAGGTCGTGATTTTCATCAAGTCCTATTAGGGTTTGTTTCTAGATTATCGGGACTATCCAAATTGTCACAAGTCACGTTTTGATGTTTCATCAGCCTAGATCGACTTCTACCCTATGTGCATAGAAATAATTGTCTGATTGTCGATCCTTCCTACGGTGAGCAGCGTTTTACAGATACTGAAAGTAAATTTAGTTTGAGTTGTCCAGTTTTAGTTTAGGGTTTGATTATACTAAGGTGTGGGTTGCTACGAGTATGGGGTACCAACCTGAATGATGTTCACGCGTAAATCTGGCGTCGGATCTGAGCTGCTACGACAACGAGCTAGGGGACGTCAGCGAGTGGCAACATGCAATAGGACGTCGGGAACCAGACGGTAGCAAAAGGGGCGTACATAACTATCTGTGTCATTTAGATCAAATTTAGAAAATTTAACAAATGAATTAATATTAACTATCATGTTAAAAATTTCTGTTTACGCGCTAACTTATAGGTATTAACGAAAGCTAGGTATTTGTTTAACTGCTAACACTAAAACACTAAACAATTTTTAACTAACATGCATGCTACTAGCTAATGGGGTAAGCTAAGTTATAAATTAACATTTCTGCCATGCAACAACTTAGTGCTAAAGCATCATAAAAAGAGGGTTGTGAAGTATTGCCACTACTGACAACATATGTTTATTAACGTCATAGGATACCGTTCTGGCATGGGGATTAGTGTTAATTAACTATCAATCTATTAGTTATACGCCATGAGGGAAAAAAGTTCACCCATGCTAATGTCGTACCAGTTAACATTATTGGCCTACTACAAGTCCAACATATCACTAGGCATGTACAATTCTATAAGGCAACAGTTATACAAGGTTAAAAACTTATACATAAACACTAACTAAAGTAATACTATCCTAGCCAATTCACAATACAGATAATAACTATTCTCGTGTATCATTAATCTTGCACACATTAACCAACATATAGGAAACACTCACAGATTTGTTCTCTCAGTTAGGTGTTCACTGATCGCAGGCCACATCGAGGGGCGCGCTGCGACGGCATGGCTAAGGGAGGCTCTCGGCGCTGATCGGGGTCGAGGAAGGCGTTCGTGGGCGGAGAAAGAGCACGGCGGCAGCCTTGCGCTGTGCGGCGGCAGCTGCTGCGAGGCTGATCGGGCCGTCGGCGGCGGTTCTCCGGCGTCGTGGGCGGCCGAGGAGGGGGCGAGGGCGTTCTGCGGCGGCGTGACGTTGTAGAACAGCGGCAGCGGCGGTTGGTCGTCGAGCGGCGTCGGAGGAGACACCGCAGCGGCGATGCGGCGTCGGAATGGTAACTGCAGCTGCTGTGGTCGCTCGCTGCACAGAGAAGAGGCCGCCGGGCGGTGGAGGACGACTGCGGGTAGGCGTCGGAGGTCGCTGACGGCGATCGGGGGTTGAGGGAGCCGCCGGCCGTGGAGTTGAGTGTAAGGGAGGGAGAGAAACGCGAGGGGGAGAGAAGATAGCTCGGTCTGTGTTTTGGTGTCGGCGGTTGCAAGGGAAAACCCTAGGTGTATAACATGATGGGTAGGGTTTTAGAGCTCACGTGATTGAGGGTTGATAAAGTTTAGTTATAAAATGAAAAGTCTTGCTAAACTCCAATAGAATTTTGGTTTAAAAGTGGGAGAGAGGTAGAGATAGGGGGTGTGGAAGTAGGTGAAAGCTAGGTGTAACTATAAGGTGAATCTCAAACCATTGATACGTATGGGTATCCCACGGGATTTTATTAGATTTGATTACAATTTGAAAAATTCAAATTTGATTAGGGTTAATCAGCGGTCGAGACTTATCCGGGAGATATCTCTCACTTCGGGTGTCGGAAAAATAATCCGAAAATACCGGGGCGATCGTGGAGAGGAGACGCACAGATCTACGGAGCCTGATCGTGCGTAACGCCTACCAAGAATTTACGTAAAATTGGAAACGGCGTTTCGAGTCAAATGACTAAAACGCCCCTATCGTTCAAAGTCGTTTTGCGAGGAAACGAGCAGTGAAAAGACGTTCCCAATAATTACTATAAAATTCAACACCCCAAAACGATCGCAACGGCATATCACATCGCATATGCCGGAGCTCGGAAATAACCAAATAAAATACGTGCACGATAAAGCACGTGCACGCAGAAAATACGAATGGTCGGAAAGCGGCCGTTACATTCTACCCACCTTAGAAATGATTCCGTCCTCGGAATCACCTATGCTATAATAATTATAAAAATCTATAAATACTTAAGCCTATAACTCCCATCTCCCACACCATGATCCCTAATCTCATAACTTCAATATCATTCCTCAAATAATCCGTCCTAACCCTTCTTTTCACTGGATAATACCACGACTAGAATCGCATCCTAGCACCTGATTATAGATCCACATTACCGCTCAAATTCCCATCTCCAAATTCTCATAAAAGGATAATATTAATCTTCTCATTCCATACCATTCCACTAAACATCATCGCTCAATAACATCTTCAAATTTCTCAATCTCTTCCCAATATTAATAAATCTCCAAAATGAGATTCTAGTCAACCACCAATTCAAGACAAAAACTTTGTCTATCCTATAATACCTTCACAAATCAACAATCGCCATGTCTTCAATACATTCTTGTCCTATCTTCCCATAATTTTATCCATCAAATAATTTGGACTATCAAGATCACATCTCAACCTACCTACTATAACTAATCCCAAGCAATATTAAGTTCGACTACCTAACCATCCATTTATCTCAACGTGTCGTATCATTCTCAAAGCCTTCTCACGTCAACTCGACAACCAAGTCTTGATGTGTAATGACCCCAAAATTCATATACGTGTATTAATACGTATTCTTGGACGTATATATATGCGTATAAATTTTTGGGAGTCCTTATGTATTTTATTTAATTTTGTCAAGCTAAAAATTATTTTTAAATAATTTGTATGACATGATTTTATTAAATGAAATATATGGGTGGAATACTAATGTCTTGATGAGAAAGTATGCATGTGTATTAAGTGTGTATAATTATTTTTCTAAAAGACAAATCCTAATTTTACCTAAGTGACACCTCACCCTTTGATGTGTCAATAGCTCCTTGATCCTTACCTAACCCAAGGCTTGGTGGCATGCTTAGAGGATTTTAGGGAGATGAGGTGGCTACACTAGGAATTAGAGAGAATGCTTTATTCACTCACTCTCTTCCCAAAGATCAGACCGAATTCATCCCTTCCCGTTGCTCTCTCTTAGACATTAGGGGGACTGAGCACCCGTAGGGCTACGCCACCCTCACTCTGCACACTCCTGTAGCATCCATGTCGTCGTTTAGGTGATGTTGCTCATTCTGGGAGCCTGTGGAGGAGAAGAAGGATTTAGAGAAGGAGAAAGGGTTTGAAGAAGGAGGAGCCATAGGGATTTGGGCTACCCCCTTGTCTCTCATCACCTCTAAGGTAGGATTCCATCTCCAACTAGTATTAGAGTTGCATGCTTAGTTTCATGGTTGTTGTTGTTGTTGTTGTTTTATCTTTTTATTAAGCAATCCTGAGTTTTGTATGGTTGTGCGCGGTGAGTAATCCTGAGTTTGTATGGTTGTGTGCGGTGAGCAATCCTGAGTTTTGTATGGTTGTGTGCGGTGAGTAATCCTGAGTTTTGTATGGTTGTGCGTGGTGAGCAATCCTGAGTTTTCGGTGGTTTTGTGCGGTGAGCAATTCTGGACAGATTTACATGCTGATTGTTCTGCTTAGTCCTTCCAATCTAGAATTGAGTTCTCTCTGAAATTTTTATGGCTTAAAGATTGGACTGTTTTCTATAACTTTCATGTTGTGAACTTTTACTAATTCGGACTGTAATTAGGATTAATAATTCCATCTTTACAACATGTCGGAATTTCATCTAGTCTGGACACAGTTTGGCAAAACGTAGATCAGTCTCTGCACACTCCATAGAAATTGATGAACTTGGTCTCGTTAGAAAGATAACAACTTTTTCTACAACTTTCTGTGAGTGCACATTTTCGAGATTCTAACTCTAACATGTCTTAAACTAGTAATCTTTACAGCTCTTAGAATCTGTCTGAAAAACAGATTCGTCAGGTCTTACCAAACAATTCACCATAAATCACTCAGTTCATATTTTTGCATGAAAATTTATAGGTGAATCCAGAACAACAATATCTACAACTTTCATTTGTATTGTATGTGCATGTTTAATACAAAATTATGGAGAAATGTGCTTCTTAATCTGACTGTTCTGTTTTTCCAGCCAGCTGAAAGATTTGAATGTTGTTTTAAGCTCTTTTGAGGTTAACCTTGCCATCAATGTTCTTAATTATTGATGTTATATGGTGAGATGTGGTTTATGTTCTTGATGCATGCAAATGATGATGTGAATATGGTTATATGTTTCAATGAGAAAGGGAATGCACAAGGCGATGAATGTCCCAAATATGTGATGAACTGTGGAAAGAAAAGAAATGGAAGATGTTATGTTTCATGAAAATGACTAAGTCCTCTTAAAGGAGGGTGACATGGGGTTTGGGGGAAACACGGGTAAATTAAAGGAGTTAAGGAGCAGACAGATGATATGAATTCTCACCCGCTGTATCACTCCCGGAAGGGCGAGTTGAAAGGGTTGGAGAGGCCGCTGGTGTACCCGTGATGCACCATGACGGTAATTGATGGTTTAATCCGTTTGTCCGATAGAAAAACCGAGCAGGTCTCGCTCCAGTACCTTGCCCCGTTCGGGTACGGAGTTGCGAGAGGCCCCCTCCAGTGTCCGTGTTGCTGGTTGGGGTACCACTTTTCACCCAACATGGGTGAAGTCCGCCTCCTTAAGGTCCTAACCAATGAATTAATTGTTAATCCTTATTACTCTTGTAGCAATGGTAAATGTATGCGTTGTTTACTTGTATTTCTTTATTATGGTTCTTTTATGTTGTATATCATTGTTGTACACCTTACCTGTTGCACGTGCACGCTTTCACATGTTCATAAGTATAGTTGTTACTTCCTTTACTACAGTAGATGTTTATGCCATGACATACACTCTGCCTGTTCACGTGCACCCTTTCTACACTTCATGTAAGGACTAGTTGAGATATGGAATTCCTACTTGGTCACGCGTTGACGTGCCCCACCGTTGACTTTTCAGGTTGGTTCTTTGAGTTGGAGGCACTTGACTCAGTTGGTTGGATTTGCGGGTAGTGAGAAGTGTGGATGACTTGGGAGTGTTGTTGTATTTGGGTGAGATGTGAGTTTTTGTACCTTATTGAGATGTGGGTAATATTGTATGTGGATTTGTATAAGGAAGTTGTATATGAACAGTTTTATTTATATACATCAGTGTTTGAGTTGTTGGTTCTATTGTGTTTTGGGTTGACTGGAATGCTATATGTACTATCCCAGTAGTGCGCAGTGGACCTGCTTGTGTTTGTAATTTTGTATTTTCTTCGTAGCACCCGTCTCTTTGGTAATACCCGATACGGATTCGTACTTATCGGGTATCCCGGGGAGCGGGGCGTTACACGATGCTAATAAAAGCTCTACTCAATCTCATGATCACCCTAACTTATACTATACTCCGTAGCTACTCCTATCTACCACTCGTCTAAGCCTCAAGTCTGATAAGTTACCATCTCCTCGCATATAATTTCATCCGACCAGAATTTCCCATTGAGTCCGTCTCACATCGGTATTATAAATAAGTCTTGGACAGCTCATTCTTTTCGTCCGAAAGAAATCTAATCTAATATCTTTGTGTTTCAAAATCAATTAATCACTGCTATAATAAATCACATCTCACCCTGCCTACCCGCAAACAAAATCCCATGACAGTAATAGCTAGTCCCCATAATATAACAATCATAAACACAAAATTCCTAAGGGAGAAGAAGAGAAAAGAAAAAAAAGGAAACTTAAGACCAAAGACACATTTTTAAAATATTTGGAAAAACGTGTGGGGTTGTGGTAATGGATGAGGAAGGATAATTGATTTGTGATCTTGTGAGCTAATTTCAAAAACTTTAAAGGGTTGGTTTAAAAGAAAAACAAGGTTTTGATACAATCACATGCAGTCAAAGTTAAGCTATTCTATAATCGTGAAAAAACTACGTCTAAGGAAATTGCCTGCTATGACCCTATTCATATACGTATGAATACCGTCATTCAGACAACTTCAATCATATCATGGTTAACACTGAGTACACATTCAAGACACAAAAAGGCAATTATCAGGATCCTAAAGATGACACACTCATACAGGTCTACACACTCTACCTATACTCATGCATCACGACAACATCACCTACCAAGGGCCTACTCCTATACTGGAGATAGCATGGACAACTACAAGGACTAATGTCTAGATAATAGAAAGAAAAGAAAACTAGATCAAGAGTGAAACGAAATAAGATCGGAAAGAACGAGTTCAAATAAGACGTGGTAAGGAGATGGTTGGATGAGACAAAATATTTTTCAGAATAACTAGATAGATGGAGGAGATTTACGTGTTAAATATGATATCGTATACTTTATACTTATAAAAAAATATGTAGGGAAAAATGAGCAGATGTAAAATTATTACAATGTGGAGAAGGAGTTGGATGAAGGAGATAAGGTAGGGTGAGGTAGCGGTTGCTTTGCAAATGAAAGTAAGTTTAAACAAAGATTCTTGAAGTATGAGCACGATGAATCATAGAGTTGCTAATACATATACAAGAAGACATTTAAAGTTCCCTTTGGTTTAGAAAGTATTCTTAAAAGTACGTACGGTAAGTGGTTAGAAATTTTGGTAGTCTTCAGGAAAAGAATAATATTGAATTTTTAAAACGGTAACAAGTTTTAAATCTGGAATACGAAAGTTAATGATTCGAAAACGAGTACGAGATATTGACTTAACAATTTACGACCAAGCAGGTTTCAAAGTCAAAGAAAGAATTTTAACTCAAGCGATAAACAAGAAATTTTAAAATATATAATATATGGGTTTTTAAAGAAATTAAGCTGAGCGAAAACTTAATAAGAAATTTCGAACTTACTTTTAGAGGAAGCAGAATTGGCCAAGGAAGGGATTCGAAGGATCGACGATAATCGTCAGGAAACGATCACGTGAATCGGGAGACAGGAAAAATGATTGCATGAAGATTACGCGTAAGGTACGAATCGCGAAGAGCTACGATGGAACTCTACGGCCGATAACACAAAAGTGTAACGATCAGGGAGACGCTAGAAGTCAGGGATTCTAATTATCGGGTCGTCTAAAGATCAGGAGAGCTCGGCACTAAGATTTCCTAATGAGCTAGACTGTAACCAGGATCTAATGGGAAGTTCCTAAGAGAATCAAGGTTAGTTCTGCTGGGCCCGAAGTCGATGAGCCCGATCGAATGACTAAAAGAATGGCTCTAGAAATCTAACACGGTCAGAGTCAAGGGGTATTCTAGGACGAGGATGACTAAATCTTAACCAAGGCATCAGACTATCAAACCTGGGTGTCTATCTAAGTCTTCCTATCATCTAAGACTGGGAAACTAATTCAGACTTGTACGTGGATATTAAATGAATGCGGTACTTTTATTGCTCCGAACTTTTGCATGACCTGCATGTGCCACCATTAAAACCTGTCACGCCCCGATTCCCAAAAATACGGAGGCGAAGCGTGACTAAGGCCCGCTTAGGCCGGAGCTGTGAAGCTTGGACCCATTAAGCGTCTGTAGTGGTACCATTTTAAAGTTTCAGGTTCTTACATTAATAAAATTCAGAACAATAGGAAGTACAGAAAGGAAAAGGCAGTCATTAAATTAGAGATATAATATCCAGCGAGTACAAGTCTAAAAAGAAGCCCAAGCATGGCAACAAACTATCTAAAAGCAAACTAAAAGCAGTAACCTCAGAAAGTGACGACTAAAAAGACCTCAAGGTCTGGTCCTCGTCAGGCACGTACTCTGGGTCGACGTCCTCGGCTCCACGTACTCCATTAAGTCTGCCTCGTCCATGAACTCTGGCTGAACACCTGACGTACCGCACCAAAAGAAGGAACTGTACGTCAGGTAAGGTCTACAAAAAGGGTTAGACCAAACTGCAAGTGTATCAACTTTTAGACAACGTTTACTGGTTGATTAGCATGCTGAGGTTATATTACACAACAGTTTACTAGTTGATTAGCATGCTGTGGTTATAACAGAGTAACACAAAAGGAAGTAGCGCAGCAGGAAAGTAAAACGAGACAGGTAGTAGTCGTAGCGTGTGCTACCAACTACGGAACTAACCTACAGGTGTCAAGACAAGTCGGGACGTGACGGGACAAGACATGACAAGAAAAGACAAGTGAGACACGAAAGGGTTCATGCCTTACGGTTCGAGGGGGATCAGACCCTCTTGCCGTGCTCACGCTCAACCCAACCCCAAATCCCAAGGAAGACAAGACAAGACAATCACGACAATGTATCCCTCGCTCTAGCTTGGCGAGTGCCTTATTGCCCTCTGGGCTGTGTATCACGACAAGGGATCACCCACTCTAGCTTGGTGAGTTCCCTATTGCCCTCTGGGCTGTGTATCAGTACAAGGGATCACCCACTCATTGGTGAGTGCCCTATTGCCCTCTGGGCTGTGTATCAGTACAAGGGATCACCCACTCATTGGTGAGTGCCCTATTGCCCGCATGCTGTGTATCAGTACAAGGGATCACTCTCTCTAGCTTAGAGAGTGCCCAATTGCCCGCAAGCTGTGCAAGACGGGACATGATGTGACAAGACGGGAAGGGTTATTCTAGGGTGTCCACACGCATGCACATGCAAGATAGCCCTAAGATGTCAAAAGTTGTTGTTGTTAGGCTCAGACTTCGTCGTCAAGTCTGAGCCGTCAAGAGTCGTCCCGGACGCTATCATTTCACGTCCGGTACTCTTTGTTCACAGTTATCAGTTATAACGAGCTAAGTCCTAAGCATGGCCAAAAGTGCAAGTGGGATACACTTTCCTGCGATGGTGAGTGTGTCGTCCGTCCAGAGCGTCTCGTCCAGTCGTCGCGTCCGCGGTAGTCCGTCTGAAACAGTGTCAGGGCGACGGTGTCAGGTCGCGATTTTCATCAAGTCCTATTAGGGTTTGTTTCTAGATTATCGGGACTATCCAAATTGTCACAAGTCACATTTTGATGTTTCATCAGCCTAGATCGACTTCTACCCTATGTGCACAGAAATAATTGTCCGATTGTCGATCCTTCCTACGGTGAGCAGCGTTTTACAGATACTGAAAGTAAATTTAGTTTGAGTTGTCCAGTTTTAGTTTTGGGTTTGATTATACTACTGTGTGGGTTGCTACGAGTTTGGGGTACCAACCTGAATGATGTTCACGCGTAAATCTGGCATCGGATCTGAGCTGCTACGGCAACGAGCTAGGGGACGTCAGCGAGTGGCAACATGCAATAGGACGTCGGGAATCAGACGGTAGCAAAAGGGGCGTACATAACTATCTGTGTCATTTAGATCAAATTTAGAAAATTTAACAAATGAATTAATATTAACTGTCATGTTAAAAATTTATGTTTACGCGCTAACTTATAGGTATTAACGAAAGCTAGGTATTTGTTTAACTGCTAACACTAAAACACTAAACAATTTTTAACTAACATTCATGCTACTAGCTAATGGGGTAAGCTAAGTTATAAATTAACATTTCTGCCATGCAACAACTTAGTGCTAAAGCATCATAAAAAGAGGGTTGTGAAGTATTGCCACTACTGACAACATATGTTTATTAACGTCATAGGATACCGTTCTGGCATGGGGATTAGTGTTAATTAACTATCAATCTATTAGTTATACGCCATGAGGGAAAAAAGTTCACCCATGCTAATGTCGTACCAGTTAACCTCATTGGCCTACTACAAGTCCAACATATCACTAGGCATGTACAATTCTATAAGGCAACAGTTATACAAGGTTAAAAACTTATACATAAACACTAACTAAAGTAATACTGTACTAGCCAATTCACAATACAGATAATAACTATTCTCGTGTATCATTAATCTTGCACACATTAACCAACATATAGGAAACACTCACAGATTTGTTCTCTCAGTTAGGTGTTCACTGATCGCAGGCCACATCGAGGGGCGCGCTGCGACGGCATGGCTAAGGGAGACTCTCGGCGCTGATTGGGGTCGAGGAAGGCGTGCGTGGGCGGAGCAAGAGCACGGCGGCAGCCTTGCGCTGTGCGGCGGCAGCTGTTGCGAGGCTGATCGGGCCGTCGGCGGCGGTTCTCCGGTGTCGTGGGCGGCCGAGGAGGGGGCGAGGGCGTTCTGCGGCGGCGTGACGTCGTAGAACAGCGGCAGCGGCGGTTGGTCGTCGAGCGGCGTCGGAGGAGACACCGCAGCGGCGATGCGGCATCGGAAATGGTAACTGCAGCTGCTGTGGCCGCTCACTGCACAGAGAAGAGGCTGCCGGGCGGTGGTGGACGACTGCGGGTAGGCTTCGGAGGTCGCTGACGGCGATCGGGGGTTGAGGGAGCCGCCGGCCGTGGAGTTGAGTGCAAGGGAGGGAGAGAAACGTGAGGGGGAGAGAAGATAGCTCGGGCTGTGTTTTGGTGTCGGCGACTGCAAGGGAAAACCCTAGGTGTATAACATGATGGGTAGGGTTTTCGGGCTCACGTGATTGAGGGTTGCTAAAGTTTAGTTATAAAATGAAAAGTCTTGCTAAACTCCTATAGAATTTTGGTTTAAAAGTGGGAGAGAGGTAGAGATAGGGGGGTGTGGAAGTAGGGTGAAAGCTAGGTGTAACTATAAGGTGAATCTCAAACCATTGATACATATGGGTATCCCAAGGGATTTTATTACATTTGATTACAATTTGAAAAATTCAAATTTGATTAGGGTTAATCAACGGTCGAGACTTATCCGGGAGATATCTCTCGCTTCGGGTGTCGGAAAAATAATCCGAAAATACCGGGGCGATCGTGGAGACGAGACGCACAGATCTACAGAGCCTGATCGTGCATAACGCCTACCAAGAATTTACGTAAAATTGGAAACGGCGTTTCGAGTCAAATGACTAAAACGCCCATATCGTTCAAAGTCGTTTTGCGAGGAAACGAGCAGTGAAAAGACGTTCCCAATAATTACTATAAAATTCAACACCCCAAAACGATCGCAACGACATATCACATCGCATATGTCGGAGCTCAGAAATAACCAAATAAAATACATGCACGATAAAGCACGTGCACGCAGAAAATACGAATGGTCGAAAAGCGGCCGTTACAGCATCCAAATACGACAAGTCGAAAAAGTACAAGAAAGGACTTGTCGGCACATTCATCGACTCCGACGAGGACTCCTCAAGTGGAGAGTCGGATGATGAAAAGGCGGAGAAAGCACACATGTGCTTCATGGGAAGAGAAGAGCATGTTCAAGAGACTTCCTCCGATGAAAGCGAGGAAAGCGAGGATAAAGGCGGTGAGGTAACGATTTACGAACTTAGATTAGCTAATGAACAACTTTGGTATAAGTTTTCTAAATTAGCTAATAGATTTATTAAGACTAAAAATGAGCTAACTAGTCTTCAAACCTCGCCTAAGCCTATCATCATCATCAACGACACCGTTGTTGAAGGGTTGAGAAATGAGATCGTAAATCTCAAATCTCAACTTGAGCATGTTCATGTTGAGGATTCGGATGAACATGTGATAGCGGATTTGACGTCTCAAAACTCAACTTTGAGTATTGAGAATAATAATCTCAAGTCACGTGTTTGTGCACTCACATCGCAAGTGTCCACCTTGGATGCTTCTATGCATTCTCTCACCGAGAAGTATGAGTGCACATTAGGCCGAATCAATGAATTCAATAAAGGTAAGGGCCGTTTGGATAATATCCTAAATGACTTACTTCCGGCCAATCATCACATTGGCTTGGGGTATAAGATGGGAAATTCATCCAAATCGTCTGCCACCTTTGTTACGCCAACTTCCAATGCCTCTACTAGTGGGAGTAAACACTTCATGGGTAGTTCTTCTACCAATGGTGCTTCCACTAGGTACACACCCCCATTTGGAAAGAAACCCACTTTGGGTGGACCTCCAAAGAAGGGTCATGCTTTCATGTATACCATGCCACGTAGGAACACACATCCTACTCCACATGTTAGCACGTATGATGATTTTTATGCTCCACATTTACGAGCACGTGCATACCATGTGAGACACACTCATGCACGTGTTCCACCACATGCATATGTTCATCCACATTCTCATATGAACAATTATCATCATGCACCATTTCATCATATGTAACATGCTTATCCACGACATGCATCACATAGACATCAACAACGTATGCATGCTCCCAATAGGATTAGGACTCCCAAGACATACACTATTTGGGGTCCGAAGAACACAAGCATGCATGCTTAGGATATGTATGTGCAATCGTATATTAATGATATAATTTTGAATGATGATTATGTTGGGAAATCACGGTCCTCGTGGACTTGGTTTCCGAAGGGTTAGTTTCCTTTGACCCTTCATTGCTTGGTACCATAAGTTTATTTTCATTTTTATGGGTACCAAAGCAATTGTGGTAAGAATTGGTATATTTTATTTGCATATTGGTCATGGATGTGCATGTTTGTTTGAAACTTAAATGCATATTGAATTTGAATTTAGTTGGGCTATGGGTTACGTTAATTTGAATTTAGTTTGTTAAAATTGTTGCCTAACCCATAGGATCCAAAAGGGGTTTTGGATACCAAGAATTGTGTCTTCTAGGTTCAATCCACCATGGGATACCAACCCTACCAACTCATTGATTTGCAAAGGATTTTTCTTTCAAATGGAGTTGATGGTGCTTAAGTGATGCACCAAAGTAGGGGGAGCTTAATGTTGTAAGTATATTCATACATTTGATTTACATTGGTATCCATGTGTGTTGAATGCATCCATTGGTAGACTATATTACAATTGATGTCATTTTGTACTAGAATTGTGTATGCCATAAGTTTTTATGAAGTTACTATCTATTTTTGGCATAACACTTTTGCATGCTGCATTTGGTATTCACATTGGATTTTTGTCTCTGATGTTGATTTCGTCGCTCGCCGATTAACTTGGTTAAATAGAATTGGTTTTATGAAAACATAGAATTGTTTTCCATGCACTTTATTAACCAAGAATGTTGATATTGGAGAGTATATTCCATAACTCAATATGTGAAATTAATTTGAGTTTTGGTGATTTCGTTTTTCGATTTTCGCCTATGGTTTGATGATTTCGTTTTTCGATTTTCGCCTATGGTTTGGTGATTTCGTTTTTCGATTTTCGCCTATGGTTTGATGATTTCGTTTTTCGATTTTCGACTATGGTCACGTTGGCACGCTTTGATTTTCTTTGGTATCTTACATTTGGTATTTTACATTGGTGTCATTTGGACCGTGGCCGTATTCTTAGACTCTCATGCTTTTATTTTTTAGCCAGTGTAATCTTGTCGTTGATCTCCCCCCGCTCTTTTTGCTAATGCCAAAAGGGGAGAGAATTAATAATGACAATGTGCTAATTGATAATTCAAAGCAATTTATCGTGAATCTAATTTGATATGTTAGATTCAGGGGGAGTTAAGATATAAAATGTATTTAGATCCTAAATTGCAATAATAGGATTCATATTTTATATTTCCCTCGTCTACTTGATGCGTATGAATATTATTGAATACGGAACTAACGTGTCATCAATGCAGGGGGAGTAAGTAAATTTCATTTGAATCATTATTATTGATTATTATTTATGTTGGTTTGTCATCACCAAAAAGGGTAAGAATGTTGAGTATTGATTCCCCGGATTTGGTTTTGGATGATGAGCAAACATAAATATTGTGTACTAACTCTTTGTGAGCGCAGTTATGGAGATCGTCGCCAAACTTCTATGAACATCAAAAGCGACGTCTCGAGACTTCTCAAAGCGCGTGATCGTGTGCCTGAAGCTTCGTTGAAGCTCAAGGAGTTTTATTGAAGTCAAGAGTGAAGATTGAAGCTTTGAAGAGGGTTCGTCATGTTTTATTTAATGTCTTCTAGCTTCATAGAATAGAATGTTAAGCCTTGAGTAGGACTTACATTATAATCTTCATTTCGCTCATATCTTAGAGCTAGGATTATCATAGAAGCCATTAGAAACTTTTCCGAAGCTTATCGCTTCTTCCCTCGGCTTCTAGTGCATCTTAGTTGGTTCAAGTAGAAGTACCAACCGACTAGATGACGATCTAGTCGGTCGGCAACTCTTCGTGAACCGACTAGATGTCCTTGCTCAATTCAGCCTGACACTGTTGATCAATTAGTTGGTCAAAGAAGGTTCACCGACCGACTAGATGACGATCTAGTCGGTCAGGAATCCTTCGCAGACCGACTAGTTATCATTGCCTCTGTACAGCCTATCTTACTGTTTACAGTTAGTCGGTCAAAGCACAACGACCGACCGACTAGTTGAGAAACTAGTCGGTTGGAAGTTGTTCTTAAACCGACTAGCTGTCTTTGGATTCAGCCACTTTGATTTCATCTCTTCGGTCAAAGAAGACTCACCGACCGACTAGTTGTGAAACTAGTCGGTTGGCAAGTATTCTTGGACCGACTAGTTCCTTATTGTTTGAACTTCTCCTTTTGGATGTTCAGCTGTTAGTCGGTTCATGTTGAATCACCAACCGACTAGTTGAGAAACTAGTCGGTCAGTGATCCTTCTTTGACCGACTAGTCTGCTTCAGAATAGAGCCGTTGGAGCATTTATTGCACGAATTTCTCTCCTCTCTTTTCTCTATCCTATATATACTTGGAGGGGTTCTTTCATAGGATTCAAGGCTGCATATTTTGGGTTTTAGAGAAATCAAAGAGAAGCAAATCAACTCCATTCTAAAGCTATCTCTTCTCACTAGAATCTCTCTCTCACTCTTATTTCCAAAGAGAGATTCATTGATTGTGAGCCTTCCAAGCCAAGGAGCTTGAATCAAGGTCATCAACTCCACCCTAGGCTTCCATTGCTGGTCAACTTCTTGGAGCTAGGGTTTGGTGATATCTTCTTCCTCAAAATCCCTCTTTGCCCTAATTTGGTAAGTATACTCAAGGCATAGGATTTTGTGGTAAGTGTTTCATTATTTCATCGCATTTGATATTTGAATTGTTCTCTCGGTTGTGAGAGAAGTGTGTGATCCCGGGTTGTGGGAGTCACATTTTCATTGTGTATGATTTGGTCTTGTAGAGGTTTTCTACAAGAATTTCATAGTGCAAAATCTTGGGTTAGTGGTTTCTAACTCAAGTATCCGGAGGGGATCCGGGTGGTTAGGACGTAGGATCACCGGGAACAAGTCAGGGAGACTTAGGTGGATCCGAACCCGTTACACGCTTTGTTTGCGTTTGTCTATTCCGCATTGTTGTTTGTATGTTTACACAATAATTAGGAATAACTCTCTTGATTATTTTAAAGTACTGTTCACCTCCCCCTCTAGTACATGTGCAGTAGTTTCACAGGGCACTACACAAGTATCCATTTCCGCGGATCGACGAAATTTTTGATCAGCTTGGAGGATCGTGGGTATTCTCTTAATTGGATCTCAGGAGCGGATATCACCAGCTGTGGGTGAAGAAGGAAGATGTGCAGAAGACAGCGTTCCAAACAAAGTATGGACACTACGAGTTCGTGATTTTGCCTTTCGGTGCGACCAACGCACCCGCGGACTTCATGAATCTGATGAACCTGATATTCTATGACTTCTTAGATAAGTTTGTCGTTATCTTTATTGACGACATCTTGATCTATTCAAAGTCAGAAGAGGAGCATGCTGAGCACTTGAGGACTGTTCTGGAGGTTTTGAGGAAGCATCGTTTATATGCGAAGTACTCCAAGTGCGAGTCCTAGTTGGATTGAGTTGCCTTTGTAGGACATGTAGTGTCAGGAGATGGCATAGCCGTGGATCCGGAGAAGATCAAGGCTATCAAAGAGTGGCCGACTCCGCAGACAACGACTGAGATCAGGAGTTTTCTTGGGCTAGCAGGATATTTCGGCGCTTCATCAAGGATTTCTCTCGGATTGCCGATCCGATGACTAGACTGACGAGGAAAGATATACCCTTTATTTGGTCCGACGCTTGTGAGGAGGCCTTTTCTGTTCTGAAGAAGAGATTGACGTATGCACCTGTCCTAGCTGTGCCTGATCGGAGTGGAGGTTTCGAGATCTTTTGCGATGCTTCTGGCAAAGGTCTCGGTTGTGTTTTGCATCAGCATGGGCATGTGGTCGCGTATGCTTCTCGGTAGTTTAGGGCTCATGAGAAGAATTACCCGACACACGATTTGGAGTTGGCTGCAGTCGTACTTGCGCTCAAGATCTATAGACATTTCTTGCTGAGTGAGAAGGTGAAGATCTTCACCGATCACAAAAGCTTGAAATATATCTTTACGCAGAAGGAGCTCAACATGCGACAACGTCGATGGTTGGAGCTCATGGTGGATTATGAGATCGACTTGCAGTACCATCCTGGCAAGGTGAATGTGGTTCCTGATGCGCTGAGCAGACTTCCAGCGGTGATGATGTTGACTTCGCAGTGGAGGTTGCAGCAGGATTTTTGCGAGTCTGGTATTGAGATCGTACTTCCTGAGGAGGCTTCGTCGTTGATGTATATGCAGATACAGTCGACGATCATGGATCAGATCAAGGTAGGTCAGGCTGGAGATCCGAAGCTGAAGAGGATCCGTGAACAGGTAGAAGCAGGTCTGCGGACTGACTTTCGGATTCATGAGGATGGCTCGCTGAGGTATGGAGCCAGAGTTTGTGTGCCAGCTGGAGATATTAGAGAGAAGTTGCTTGTGGAGGCACATAGCTCGCTGTATTCTGTGCACCTGGTGGCACCAAGATGTAAAAGGACCTTCGCCTGAACTACTGGTGGCATGACATGAAGTGGAGTGTGGCACGGAGCATTGCCAAGTGTTTGGTATGTCAGCAGGTTAAGGCGGAGCATCAGCGTACGGCTGGGTTGCTACAACCGCTTCCAATTCCGGAGTGGAAGTGGCAACACATTACAATGGATTTCGTGACTGGACTACCTCGGAGTCCAAAGCAGAATGACGCGATTTGGATAATCGTAGACCGATTGACCAAATCTGCGCATTTTATTCCTTTCCGAGTATGACAGTCCACTGAGACGCTAGCAAGGAGATATATGGAGGTAAATTGTTTTACTCTCCGTTTTTATTTTCTTCCCTAGTTAGATGGCGATGTAACATGAATCGTACAGGAGATCGTGCAACTTCACGGAGTCCCCGTGAGTATCGTGTCGGTCAGAGACACGAGATTCACATCTCAGTTTTGGCAGAGTCTGTAGAAGAGTCTGGGTACGAGTCTGAGTTTCAGTACCGCGTACCACCCGCAGACGGATGGCCAATCAGAGAGGACGATTCAGATTTTGGAGGACATGCTGAGGGCGTGTATGTTGGACTTCAAGGGATCTTGGGAGGATCATCTTCATCATGTGGAGTTCGCCTACAATAACAGCTACCAGGCGAGCATTGGCATGGCGCCATTTACCGTACTATATGGAAAGAAATGTCGATCGCCACTGAGCTAGGATGACATTGGAGACAGGGAGCTGTTAGGACCAGAACTGATTGTTGAGGCAGTGGATGTTGTGAGGAGCATCAGGGAGAAGCTGAGGATCGCTCGGGACCGTTTCAAACATTGGGCATATGCTAAACGGTGACCGTTGGAGTTTCAGCCTGGAGACCATGTCTTTCTCAAGATCTCGCCGAATCGAGGAGTTATTCGATTTGGGAAGAGAGGCAAGCTGAGTCCGAGGTATATTGGACCTTTTGACGTCCTGGAGAGAGTTGGAGCGGTGGCTTATCGCTTGGCATTACCTTCGTCACTGGAGGGGGTTCACGACGTGTTTCACGTATCCCAGTTACATCGATACGTCAGTGATCCATCTCATGCTGTGGATTTCGTGGAGATCACGGTCCGACCGGACCTGACCTATGATCAGCAACCAGTTGAGATTCTGGATCGACGACAGAAGCAGTTGAGGAATAAGACCGTCGACCTGGTTAGAGTGCAGTGGCGTCATGGTTCACCTGGGAAGTCTACCTGGGAGCACGAGGAAGAGATGAGAGAGCGCTTCCCGCATTTATTTCCTGAGCAGTAGTTGATGTAGATTCCGAGGGCGGAATCTTTTCTTAAGGTGGGTAGGATGTAATGGTCACGTTCCGACCGTACGTATTTTAGCGTGTAGCCGTGTTTCGTGTGTGTTTTGTGTATTTGATTTTTATAGTTGTGTTCCATAGTTCAGACGCGTGACCGAAACCCGTTTCCACGTTCCTCTCAGAGGCGCGATCGCCCCGGTATCTCCTTTTTAATTTTTGGGCGTCGGGGCACAATTTGTACTAATCTATTATTATTATCATCATATATATATATATATTATAATAAGTAAGTTATTCAAACTCTGAGGATTACAACTAAAATTCTAAAACGTGATTTGTTAAAAAAATTTAAAATGTTTGAAAGTTTCAAAAAGTAAACAGATCAAATCCTTTTTTAAAAACTAAATCCTTTTAAATCAAAAGAAATCTTTTAGAATCTCTTGCTTTTCTTTTCGTTTGAGTAACAGAACACCCACTAGGCCACTAGGCCATCATATTTGCCTCTTCCACACTCCATGCAATTACCCATCTCCATCCCACGTCATACCTCCTTCCCTACAAAAGCTACAGTAGCCCTAAGCCAAGCACCAGAGATAGATAAACGAAAGAACTGAAGGCCCTTCATACAACCCTACCCTAACAAATAGAAACTTATACAAAAAAAATTAAATTAGAAGGACTCCAAGCGCCGAACCCCCTTTCCCTTCCTCCCTCGCGCCGCACAGCGCCGCACGACCCAATCGCTAGCACCTCCAACCTCCGAGAGCCCTCGCCATCCCCGAGCCACCCTCACCTCTTTTGTTCCTCCTCGCCCCAACCTCACAGATCCGGTGCCTCACCCTTCCCAGCACCTTGCCGTAAGACAACGCCGCATGATCTCACCGCTGCCCTTTCCGCTCTCCTCCCGCCTCCTTCAACATCGTTCCGCCCCTACATCGATCTCGCGCCATAAGCCGTCGTTTACCTCCGACCACCGACGTTCACCTTCTGCACTAAACACGTAAGTCCGTTAGCGCTATATTTTAATAAGTTAGCACTGTTAATGGTAGGTTAGTTACTAATACTCATGATCTTTGTAATTATCTGTAGCATGTAATGAGTTAGGAATTTTTATTCTGAGAGTTATCTCCCCTTTGCTTGGAAACCGTTACCCTGGATCCCTAGCTAACAGTATATATAATGATACATATCACCTGATGTTATAAATTCTTAGTTAAGCGCCCTTATAAGTTTAAGCATGTGATCTAGGCGCAGAGAATAGAATACGCGGGCCCACAAAAAAACAGCTTCTGATCCTAAATTAATTTGGCAGTAAAGTTTTAGTATAAGAAATAAATGTTCATGTATTTTGTTTCCTCCAGAACTGGCCAAGGTTTTGTCCATACAAAAATTTTGATCCTGCGGCAGTTGACAGACTAGCCATGATTCTCTTTATTCACTGCCTCTTTATTTCTCTACCTGAACATAAGTAATGATTATACGTTGGTACGGTTGGCTAAAATTTCAAACGAACCCAAAATTATAATGAGAAATAAAGTGTATCACATGTGAAAAGATAATAGATATTTTCTTATTCTAAAAGTTACAACATATACTAATTGTTATATGCATAGTTCAGTATTAAGTTAGTTTAGAAATTATTAAAATGAGAGGGTGATAGGATCGATTAGATGCATACATGTGGGTTCATGCAGATAATAATGCCACATGCTGCTAGTTGTATTAGTTCAACCCTAAGCTGCTTGTTTAATTAAGATGTTAATACATAATTACATGTGTAATCAGTGTTATGTTAATATAATTAGTTCACCATACGATGTTACTTGTAAAATGAATAATAGTAGTCAGTAAATCGTTTTTTTACGTATACCTTAATGAGCAGATCATGTACAAGTTAGCATTATAATACCATTTAATTTATTATGCTAGCATTGCTTCTGACTATACTGTACCTATTACATAATATACTCCAAGCTTCCACATCATGGGGTAAGATATAAAACAGTACACTTCTAATTAAACAGACTTATGTGTATGCTAGTGTTAGTAGTAGGTTATGTCTATATCATGCTATGAACGACATCATAGGATAGAGAACCTAATAAAAATGGACTATTATTTAATTCTATCGAGATGAACCTAATTCGGACATGTGTTTAATCAAAACAGAGAACCGGTCGTTCCATACCTTCCGCGCTCCCCAGACGAACCTGCGAAACAGGCAAGTGGTACTTGCCAGTGTTATTTAGGCCACGTTTAGGCCAATTTTGTGTACTAGCGTAAAAGAGACTAGGCGATAAAATGATAGTCGCCTAGACGCCTTACTAGATCTAGCTTGACAACGAAGCTAGATCCGATACCTTTACCATGCTTTCATTCATGCTGCCATGTCACGTTTATTTTCGATTAACTGTACGCACTCTTGTCTGTATTTTGCCATGTCACTCATGCATCGAAATGTCATCATGATTGTGTAGCACACGCTACAATAAAATGGTTAAATATTGAGGCTAGCCACCTGCTTTGCAGGCACAACCCTATGTCAATAACACTTCCTGGCTCGTGATCCAGAAGATGGGCGCCAGTCCATATACACGTGGATGGGTAGGGTTAAACGGTCGCTTGAGCGTAGAAGTGAGCCCGTACAGCCACTTCAGCCAAAAGACAGAAACTCTGTGCACAAAGTGATAAATCACTGAATCATGAATCGTGAAATAGTGTTTTCATAGTTTCGCTACGACGTGCATGTTTACTTCATCATGTCATTTAATTGTTACATCTTTTTATATGTCATATCATTATGTAGAACTGCTAGTCGCTTTACTTTTATTTAAATCCTTGCACAAAAGTTCTCCATTTTCCTTTGGGAGATTTTTGCTGACATGTGCCCTCTTCTCTTGGGTGTCACATGTCAGGTTCCGAGTCAGAGATAGCCACAGAGGGCGAGCAGTTTACAGACGCTGAGTTCGAGGTACCTGTGGAGACCGAGTTCGAGGACACTGGTGACCAGTCCTAGATTGTCTTGGGGTCTCTTTGAGTAGTCGGTTTCAGTAGTTGCTGATTAAGTTTCAGTGCGTAGCACCCTTCTCCTTGTTTTGTTTGGCCATGCTTTAGGCCTTTGTTTAGACTCGTATTTTTTGTGACTTTCTGTGATGTTGAGAAAAAAAATTGTTGGATATTTATTTGGTGAATGTTCTTTTATCTGCCCATTATTGTTGTTGTTGTTTCGTCGCAATGCAAGGACCTGCTACTTTTCGTAAATTTTATAGACGCTTATCAGACTACAGCTTCACAGCTCTACGTCTGAGCGGACCTCCTCACGTCTCGCCTTCCATTTTAGGGAAGCGGGGCGTGACACTATCCGTTGAGAGTTTTCTCACGGATTCCAAAAGGGTTTTTGCTAATTCTGTTTTGAGGATTTGAGAAACATATATAAGGAGCATCTATTGTTCCATTGAGATGTTACTCATTCCATTGCAAAATCTTTCAAGCTTTCATTCTCAAGATCAAATCTCTCAAATCCTAAAGCCCTAAGAATTCCTATCTTCAATCTCTTGCTCTCCAACCTAGAATCAAAGAGACATCTTCTAGGCATTTGGTGCAGTCAAGAGAAAGGGCTTTTCCTCTCTTCCAAGAGAGTCTTCAACACACAACACACTTCTCCTTCAAGTTCTACTTCAAGGCATATGTGATTGTAAGTGTTGCTTTAATATTTCATAACTTTCGTTATTTGAATTTACTCTCGGGTTGTGAGAGTGGTTTGTTTGCTCCCAAGTTGTAGGAGTCAAGGTCAATCGATTGTATTTCGATTTCACTTGTAGGGTTACTACAAATGGGTTTTAAGGAAACCTCAAGTTGGGGTTCTAACTTGAGTATCCGGAGGTATCCGGGTGAAAGGGACGTAGGATTACAGGGAACAAGTCGGGAAGTGACTTGGGTAATCCGAACCCTTGAAACATCCTTGCGTCAGCATTTGTTTTACTTTGGGTTTAATTTTAATTCCGCATTATTTTGTTGGTTTGCATTTAAATTGGTGTAACTATCTTTTTAAATTGCATAAACACTATTCAACCCCCCTTCTAGTGTTTTCCCCATAGCCAGGGTCCTTACAATTGGTATCAGAGCTGAAGGTTATAGCTATGGCATCCAACAACAACGTTCCTCCGCCGCCTTCGTACAACAATCACGACCGTGATGGAGCATCCACACTTTTCAAAGGTCAATCAACGGTGCGTCCTCCACGTTTCAATGGCACGAACTTTGGCTATTGGAAATGTAGAATGGAGACGTTTCTAAGGAGTGCTTCACTTTGGAGAACCCTCCACAAGGAATACGTCGAGCCTACCAAAGAGGATTTCGAAAAATGGACAACTTCCGATAAATCTGCCGAAGTCAACAACGCAAAAGCAATGAACGCTCTTCATTATGTGTTGGACCCGAATGAGTTCAACCAGATATGCACATGTAAGAGTGCATATCAAATTTGGAACCATCTCGTCGTTACACATGAGGAAACGAACAAGGTAAAACTTTCCAAACTCTATGTTGCCGTGCAAAACTTCGATATGTTTCATATGAGGAAAATGAAAACATAACATCGATGTATGGACAATTTACCAGCATCACCAATGAATTAGAAGCTCTTGGCCAAACTTACACCGAACCAGAAAAGGTAAGGAAGATCATAATGGGAATGACCTCCAAATGGGAAAGAAGAGCTATCGCCATCGAGGAGGTCAATGACTTGAAGACCTACACGGTTGTGAATCTTATCGGGACTCTCATGTCTTATAAAGTAAGACGAGAGAACCGATTAAAGATTCGAGCTATGATGAATCCTTCGGAGGCCAAGAAGAAAGCATTGACATTCAACGCCAATTCCTCATCCTCCGATAGTGAAGATTCAGAAGATGAGATGGATTTGGGTGAAATAGCCCAAATGGCGAAGAAGTTTCAACGCTTCTTTCGCAAATGTAAATTTCCCTCTAACAAAAGATTTGCGTCTACTAATATTATTTCCTCTCTTTGCTTTAAGTGTAACAAGCCAAGACACATTAAGAAGGATTGCCCAATGCTAAGAAACAAAGAGAAGTGTAAGGCTCCAAAGTACCACAAGTCCGACAAGAACAAGAGAGACAAGAAGAAAGGACTCGTCGGTACATTCGATGACTCAAGTGGAGACTCATCAAGTGAGTCCGATGATGAGAAGTGTGAAAGTGCCCGCATGTGCTTCATGGCCCGAGAAGATCCACTCTCCGATGAGAGTGATTCCGACATGGATGAAACCGAGGTAACAATGGATGAATTACGTATTGCTAATGAAGAACTATTTGCTAAGTATCAATCTCTAATGCTTAGATATACTAGTTTGAAGAATTGAATGTTAGCAATTTATCCATTCCATGCATTATCAACAATGACACCATTGTTGATACTTTAACTCTTGAGAAAGCAAATTTAGCTTCTCAAAATGTCACTTTGAGAGATGAGGTGAACAACCTCAAATCTCAACTAGATCAAACACATCTTAAGGATAATAGTGATCTAGTTACACGACACACACAATTGGGTTTAGAGAATGATTCTCTTAAAACCCAAGTGCACGAGCTCAAAGCACAGGTGTCCACCTTGGATACCAACATTTCTTCTCTTAAGGAGAAATATGAGCTCATGTCCTCCCGTATTGTGAGATTCAATAAGGAAAAAGGACAATTGGACGATTTGCTTGCAAACCAATTTCCGGCCACACATCGTGTTGGTCTTGGTTTTGTAAAAGCAAATGCATCTAATGATCGCACCTCCTATAGTGGTGTCACTATAGACTTTGTGAGGCCATCCTCCGGTGCATCCACAAGTGGTGTCAAAGACACTATAGGTAGCAAACCGACCAAGAAAGTCACCACTTCATCATCTCTTCCTTTTGGCAAGAAACCCACTAAGGGTGGAAACCAAAAGAGAAGCCATGCTTACATGTACACCAACCTTCATCCACGTAGGAAATCTCCTACTTCACAAGTGGATACTCATGTCACTTTTTATGCTCCACACCTACGGACACGTACAAATCCACACATGAGAAATACTCATGTACGTGCTCCTATACACCGATATGCTCATACTCATCATTCTTACATGTATGCACAACCTCCACATGTCATGCATGACCCATATGTTTCATACAACATGCACGTTCCCAAGCATACATATCATTCTCGTATGTCCAATGCATATCCACCACCACATTCTTATGTTAGAAACCATGTTTCTAAGAAGAATGCACCACATAGAAATCTAACAAGTATGCATGCAACTAGAAAAAGGACTCCCAAAACATACACCATTTGGGGTCCTAAGAACACTAGCTTAAATGATAGGAATGCATATATTGATTCCTATTTCTATGATGTTATTAATAATGGTAATTATGTTGGGAAGCGGAAGTCCACTTGGACTTGGCTTCCAAAGGGCTAATCCCCTTGGACCCAACAAACATTGGGTACCATGAACTTATGGTATATTATGTAGGTACCCAGGAGAAAGAAAAAGAGCAATAAAGGTCATATTAGCTCTAAAGGGAAAGAATAGATTCTCGATAGTGGTAGCTCCAAACATATGACGTGAGATCCCTCATTGCTCTCTGAAGTGATTAGCATCAAGGATGGTGCAACGGTCACTTTTGAATGTAAACAAAAGGGAACCATCATTGGAGTAGGTATTGTCGGTAACCCTTCAAAACTCTTAATTACTAATGTATTTCTTGTTAGTGGTTTATGTCACAATCTCATTTCCATTAGTCAACTTTATGACAAAGGTGACAAGGTTAACTTTGGAGAAGGATTGTGTAAAATTGTTGATTCTAATTCGAATGTTTTATTTTCCGGTATTAGGCGTAAAAATATTTATTATTTGAGCTTGCCTAAAACCGTAGAACATTGCTTAGTTGCTAATACAAGTGAACAACTATTATGGCATCTCCGTTTTGGTCATGTTCATTTCAAGCACTTATATAAGTTAGCTAAGCATGATCTAGTCAAAGGTTTTCCTAAAATTGCATTTAGTAAGAAAAACTTTTGTGATTCATGTCAAAGAGGTAAACTAAGTAAATCATCTTTTAAGCTTAAAGAAGGCATTACTTCTAAGAGGCCCTATAGAACTTCTTCATCTAGATTTGTTTGGGCCAACTAGAACAGCTTCTTTAGGTAATGCTCATTATGGATTAGTTGTCGTTGACGACTTCTCTAGATTTACTTGGGTTTCATTCTTAACTAATAAGAATGAAGTTTATGAAGAGTTTACTATATTTGCAAAGAAGATTCATAATCTCTTAGGATCCACCATTATCACTATCCGTAGTGATCATGGAGAGAATTTGAGAATGAGTCTTTTACAAAAGTTTTGTGATGACACCGGGATAACCCACAATTTTTTCTTTTCTCGGGCACCACCACAAAATGATGTTATGGAGATAAAGAATAGGAATCTTATTGAGTGTGCTCCCACCATACTCCATGATAGTCATCTTGGACTACAATTTTGGGCAGAAGCGGTGCACACAGCATGTTATGTGCTTAATAAGATCCTAGTGAGACCCCGAACGAACAAAACTTGTTTTGAGTTATTTTATAACAAAGCCTCAAGTTAAATATTTTCGAGTTTTTGGTTCAAAATTTTTTATCAAGAACACTTTTGGTAATCTATATAAATTTGAGCCAAGATCCGATGAAGAAATTTTTGTTGGATATTCCACACGTAGCAAAGCCTACCGGATATACAACAAAACTTCTTCAACGATCAAGGAATCTCTACACATATCATTTTATGAAGATTTTTTATTTTCCTCATGTTGATGATGATAGTGTAGATGCTATTTGTGAACCTCTTAGTAATGTTAAGATTAATGATTTGATTATTGAGACTAATACTACTAATGAGACTGTTGAAGTTGTTCCAAGTGATGCAGGAATACCCAAAGCTTACCCGACCGTTCGCAACCATCCACATAACCAAATAATTGAAGATATTGATGTGGGTGTTTGAACGAGGTCAAGAATTGAAGAATTCTCTCATTGCGCATTTGTCTCTACCATTGAGCCAAAGAACATCCAGGAAGCTGGTGAGGATAGCTCTTGGATAGTAACAATGGAAGAAGAACTCATGCAATTCAAGAGAAATGAAGTTTGAGAGCTCATTCCTCTTCCAAGTGGTCATCAAGTTATTGGGACCAAATGGATCTTCAAGAACAAGACCATGAGAATGAGGCAATCACAAGGAACAAAGTAAGGTTAGTAGCTCAAGGCTACCGGCAAGAGGAAGGTATCGATTTCGAAGAATCCTTTGCCCCCGTAGCTAGATTAGAAGCTATTAGTATGCTTTTATATTTTGCATCTCATAAGAATTTTAAACTATTTCAAATGGATGTTAAAAGTGCATTTTTAAATGGGATTGTCAATGAATTAGTATATGTTTCTCAACCTCCCAGTTTCATTCATGAAAAATTTCCAAACCATGTTTTCAAACTTAAGAAAGCATTGTATGGGTTGAGACAAGCTCCTAGAGCTTGGTATGATCGATTCAAGACCTTTCTTTTGGATTTAGGTTTTAAAATGGGTGAAGTTGATTCAACACTTTTCAGTAAAGATTATGAAAAAGACATCCTCTTGATTCAAGTGTATGTAGAAGATATAATATTTGGATCTACTAACTTTAATCTTTGTCAAGAATTTTCTAAGCCTATGAAGGATGAATTCGAGATGAGCCACATGTGAGAGCTCAATTACTTCCTTGTACTGCAAATTCGACAAATAGAGGATGGAACTTTCGTACATCAAACGAAGTACACCGGGGAGCTTATTAAGCGATTCGGGATGGAATCGTCTTCAAGCAAAAGGACTCACATGAGTACGACAACCCATCTACACAAGAATGAGAACGGAAAAGATGTAGATGTTCGTCTATATCGAGGTCTGACCTGTAGCTTACTTTATTTAACAGCTAGTAGGCCTGATATCATGTATTCTATATGCTTGTATGCTAGATATCAAGCTAGACCTAAGGAGTCACACTTGATTGCGGTTAAACGAATATTTCGTTATCTCAATCAGTCACTAAATTATGGGTTACTTTACCCTAAATCTAGCACATGTGAGTTAATCTCATATAGTGATGCCGACTTTACCGGATGCAAATCCGATAGGAAAAGTACTATTGGCACTTACCATTTTCTAGGAAATTCCTTAGTTTCTTGGTTTTCCATGAAACAGAACTCGGTATCATTGTCCACGACTGAAGCGGAATATATTGCCGCGGGTCTTGCATCTGCACAAGTTCTTTGGATGAGACACACTCTTAGTGACTATAGTGTCAATTGTGATACTTGCCCTATCATGGTTGATAACTAAAGTGCTATATGTCTTTCCAAGAACCCGGTAAATCACTCCGATACCAAACACATAGATGTGAGACACCATTTTATCAATGATCATGTAGTTAAGAAGGACATCATCTTAGAGTACATTGAAACCCAAAAACAAATTACCGACATCTTCACCAAACCTCTTAAAGAAGATTCATTTGTGAGGTTGCGTGGAGAATTAGGAATTATGGGTGAATCTGAAATTTAGGAGCTCAACATACTTGTTATAACACTTTTTGAGCTCATATCATCATGTTGCCTCTTTTTATTTGTTATTTCATATATGTGTCTTGAGAAAGGCAATTGAGACTTCTGTGATTACATGTGTTTTTCAGATTGTTTTAAGAGATTTGTTTTATCATCGATTTATTATTTGATGTTGATTTTATGATGAGTTTATATTTAGCGTATAGGTCCTAGGGTGAGTGTTCATATCCTCTGGATTTTTATCTCATTGTGCATTTTTGGACCAGGACAGACGACTGTCTTTCCTTCGACAGTCGACTGCCCTACTCTATCTTCTCTGTCAGAAATTTGTATCTTTCGCACAGATGACTGATGACAATTTTACAGTCGACTATTGTTTCAACAGGCGATTGCATTTTAGTCATCAGGCGCCTGTCATCTTTGTCTAATTTCGCCAGTACTCTCTGTCTTTTTGATGAGTTTTACTGATTCTCAGTCAGTCGACTAATGCGTATTATACAGTCGACTGTCTCCCGGACAGGCGACTGTGTGTTACTCAACAGTCGACTGTCTGTCATCTTAAAGGAGACAGGCAACTGTGTGTTACTCAACAGTCGACTGTCTGTCATCTTAAGCTTATTTCTTATCACATCAGTCAGTCGTCTGACTTTTGTTCATTAGTTAACTGTCTCCTGTTGTGGCGGTTCACTGCTTCGATCTGAGCCGTCGATTCTTTGATCCAACGGCCCAGATTAATTCGCCCCTTCCTTATAATCTTCGAGACAGTTCACTTCGATCCACGTTTTCTCTCTCCTCCGATTGAAACCGTTCGACTTCCCACTTCGAACCCTCTGGCGATCACTCCTCCGGTGCTCCTCGTCCCCGCCGTCTCGTCGAGTGTGCCGCTCGGACTTCGACTGCCTCGTTTGTCCTCTTCACTTTGGTTCGATTCTTGTGTGTTTCTCTAATCGCCTAGTGACCTAGCTTTCAGTCGATCGTGTTCATGGATCCCTCTGGTCATCTATTTCCTAAGGGATCTTTCGACTTCATTGATGATCCGGTCCCCTCACCTCTACCCACTGATCTAGTTCCCTCCTCGCCTCCATTGTCTGGGGATTTCCTGAATATCATGGTCGGTGACCCCATTCCTTCAGAGAATGTTGCTGAACACTCTTCTCAGCCGGCTGATCTTTCTCCTCGTATTCCTCCTTCTGTACCCCTTGAGGATTTTCTTCTTGGTAGATTATGTGACCGTGTCACTTCTCTCGAGAAGCTTGCTGCCACTATGGATGAGAAGCTCAATCTTCTTCTTGAGCTGTAGTACAAATCTCTCATGCTTCATGGATTTTCCATTCCTGCCGAGCTTCAGACTCTGTTCTCTAAATCTGAGGATACTACCCCTGTTGGTGTTTCTCCTCCACCAGGCTTTGTTCCTGTATCTTATGTGGTCCAAACCCCTGTTATCTAGACCCCAGTTGTCCAGTCTCTCGTTCTTGCTCATGCAAAGCCCTCTGCCGCTCGTGCTTCGTCTTCCAAGAGGAAGACTCCTGCTTTTCCTACTCGTCGCTCTGCTAGGCTGATGTTCCGCTCATCTGGTCGCCCCTCGGACCCCACTGTCATTCACATTGACTAATGTTGCAGTTGTTTCCTTTTGTTCACACACCCGGAGACCTAGATTTTTTTTGGTCTGTTTTGGTTGGGTTGAGTGGTTCTTCAGTGTGTTTGATGGAGTTTCTCTGTTGTGGTGATGTATGCTGATATCTGATCATGATGTTGTATTTTTTTGATCATGATGTATTTGATGGACATGTTGATGTCCATTTGACTTGTACTCTTGTGATATCTCTTATATATATATATATATATATATATATATATATATATATATATATATATATATATATATATATATATATATGAGAATAATGGCTATCATACGCCATATGAGAGCTTCTCTCATACGCCCTCTCACATAAAGCACCCAAGTACAATCAAGTACAAGCCCATGTGGGCTTGTACTTGGGTGCTTTATGTGAGAGGGCGTATGAGAGAAGCTCTCATATGGCGTATGATACCCATTAATCCCTATATATATATATATATATATATATATATATATATATATATATATATGATATTGCAGTTTCGCTTTATGTTTCACACATTGTATGCTTGCTTATCTTATCTGTGTGATGCTTGTGATATTGTCTCCATGAATGATATTTTCTCTTCTGATGCGTTTTTGAGGCAATATTGAACTTAATATTGGATTTTCATGTTATATGTGATGTGATGTATTTTGAGACGATATGTTCTCTTCCTATATCTCAAATGTTGATATTGGACTTTCATTCCTCTATTCACATAAGAATATGATATGATTTAATGAGTTTTGGTTTTATATATCTTTATACTCCTTGATTGTTGATAGTTCTTAGTTAGCACGATTGTTGTTGTTATCTACTCCCACCTTTTGGATAATGCCATAGGGGGAGAGTAATAAACATATAGATTCATAATGAATGTGCTAAGTATGTCCTAATAACACTTGAATCTAAGATTGAAGTTGCCTTAGATTCAAGGGGAGTAAGATACAATGAATAGGGATTTAAAATCCTAGATTTCGTGTATTAAATTCATTTCATTCATGCATATCTTACTCATTTGCTTCAATTGATATATAGATACCCTTATATTTCTTGACTAATTTAATTGGCATCTATGCAGGGGGAGTAAGTTTTCATTGAGCATAATTATTTATCTTTTTGTTCATGTTTGTTTGTCATCATTAAAAAGGGGGAGAATGTTGAGTATTGGACTTCTCCCTACTTGGTGTTAATGATGAGCAAACATAAATACTTATGACTAATCCCCATTTTGCAGTTAATCCATTGCCTAAGCTAATTATGAAGATCTACTTGCAATGGATGACACTCAAAGATAATTGAAAGCAAATGAAATGGATTGGATAATCATAGATGATGATTGAAGCTCCATGAAGACTTCAAGCTCATGCGTTAGATAGAAGAGAGTTTTCGTCAATGTAATTTTCTTTTATCTCTTCTAGTATGTGGCTTAGAAGTAGAACATTGTTGGAGCGCACACACACATCTTCATTTCAGTCTTAGGACATCATTTGTTCAATCGTCCTTAGACTCCAATTCATTTCTTTATTGATTGTGCTTGTATTGTTTATAACAGTCTACTGCTGAACATTTTACAGTCGCCTGTCTCAAAAACAGTTGACTGTGTTTTGTTCTACAGTCGCCTGTTATGAAAAAACTTTTACAATCTAGTTTTGGGCTTCTCTATCTTAAATCCCACAGGCGACTCATCAACGATTCACAGGCGCCTGTCCAAGGGACAGTCGACTGTGTTTTGTAAATTTTTATCTGTTTGTCTTTTGCCCAAAATCTATTGATCTGTCTTCTATGGCCAGTCGACTAATGTTGTGTTTACAGTCGACTGTTAATTGGATCAGTCGACTGTCAATACTGCAACAGTCGTCTATCTGTGAGCCAATTTGTTGACTCAGCTCTCTGGAAAATATTAGGGTTTTGACAGTCTTCTGTATAAGGAATTACACTAGTCTGTTCTGATTAACAGTCGACTGTCTTCTCCTCATCAGTCGTTTTTCCTGTTATCCCAGATGTTTTTTAGAATTCTTTAACTTACCCAACTTCGGCCAGTCGCCTGTAGTAGGATTTACAGGCGCCTGTTGGTTCAACAGTCAACTGTTTATGCTTCATCAGCCGACTGTCCACATGGTAAGTTACCGTTATGAATTCTCACCTACCCTATCTGACTGTGCAACAGTCGACTGTGGTTTCTTCAACAGTCGACTGTCGCGAGCACAGATTCTATCCGTTGAGAGTTTTCTCATGGATTCCAAAAGGGTTTTTGCTAATTCTGTTTTGAGGATTTGAGAAACCTATATAAGGAGCATCTACTGTTCCATTGAGATGTTAATCATTCCATTACAAAATCTTTCAAGCTTTCATTCTCAAGATCAAAGCTCTCAAATCCTAAAGCCCTAAGAATTTCTATCTTCAATCTCTTACTCTCCAACCTAGAATCAAAGAGACATCTTCTAAGCATTTGGTGCAGTCAAGAGAAAGGGCTTTTCCTCTCTTCCAAGAGAGTCTTCAACACACAACACACTTCTCCTTCAAGTTCTACTTCAAGGCATAGGTGATTGTAAGTGTTGCTTTCATATTTCATAACTTTCGTTATTTGAATTTACTCTCGGGTTGTGAGAGTGGTTTGCTTGCTTCCAAGTTGTAGGAGTCAAGGTCAATCGATTGTATTTCGATTTCACTTGTAGGGTTGCTACAAGTGGGTTTTAAGGAAACCTCAAGTTAGGGTTCTAACTTGAGTATCCGGAGGTATCCAGGTGGAAGGGACGTAGGATTACCGGGAACAAGTCGGGAAGTGACTTGGATAATCCGAACCCTTGAAATATCCTTGCGTCAGCATTTGTTTCACTTTGGGTTTAATTTTAATTCCGCACTGTTTTGTTGGTTTGCATTTAAATTGGTGTAACTATCTTTTTAAATTGCATAAACACTATTCAACCCCCTTCTAGTGTTTTCCCCATAGCCAGGGTCCTTACATCTTAAACATTTCATATTTAGATCTAAACAGAGTTTGTTTAGATTTCTTTACCTTTGTAGTCCCTTCTTGACATATCTCCAAAGTATGCCAAATTTCGTTGGTCGTTTTGCACATGGAGATGCGGTTGAACTCATTTGCTGAGAGGGTGCAAAGGAATGCATTCATAGCACTCGCATTGAATTTGATCGAGTCCTTCTCCGCCTTTGTTCTAGAAGCCGCAGGAGTAGTGGGCTTCTCAAATGGCACCTCCGTGATGTCCCATAGGTCTTGACCCTCCATGTAGATCATCATCCTGATCTTTCAACTTGGGTAGTTAGTTCCGTTGAAGAGCGGGGGTCGAACGGTAGAATGACCTTTTTCATGAGACGCGGATGTAGCATTGAATGCCATCGTCGCAGTATGCTATAACCTCACTCTGATACCAATTGTAAGGATCGCCTTACCCTTGCAATACTAACAACAACACACTAGAGGGGGGTGAATAGTGTACAATAAATTGTCCAATTAAAATTAAACTTGTAAATGAGGAATAATAAATGCAAGAGGAAATAATCGACACAATCAATCCAAACGCAAACACAAGAATATACCCTGGTTCCCCAAACTTAAGTACGTCCAGCCACACCAATATTCACTATATTCCCACAAAGAGAAGTGAATACAAATCACACAAAGAGATACCTCACCAATAGAATTTTGCCCTACACAAGGACCCAACCAACCCTACACAAGGGTCAAACTCCCACCTAGAGAATTACTAACTCACACTCGAAGAATTAGGGTTAGCCCTACACTAGGACACCAAACTCCCACAAAGAGAGTTACTCCCACAAAGAGAGTTATTCCAACTAAGAGAATATCATATTCCCACTAAGAGAAATTCTCCCACAAAGAGAGAGAGACTAATTCCCACAAAGAGAGTTAGTGTTACAAGAAAACACCAAGTAAAATAAATACTCTTACCTATGCCTTGAGATGCACTTACTCATATATGAATGCAAGGCATGGAAGAGAATCTCCAAGTGTTGAGATTTGCTTGAAAGCACTTGGACGATTTCCCTTGAGCTTGACTTCAATGCATGAAGAGGAATGAGAGATCAAAGAGGGAAATGAGAGAGTTTGAGAGTGGCTTAATCAATCTCTAATGATTTGCAATAGCATCAAGAAGCTCATATGAACTCAGCCCTCTCATATATATAGGAACCATATACAAACCCTCAAAACCCAAGGAAACAGCCAAAAATAAAAAGCTGCAACGGTTAGTTTTGTTGGATATTGGACTCCCCGGATTTGGTTTTGGATGATGAACAAACATAAATATATTGTGAACTAACAATTTGTGAGCGCAGTTATGGAGATCGTCGCCAAATTCATTTGAACATCCAAAGCGACGTCTCGAGACTTCTCAATGCACGTGATCATATGCCTAAAGCTTCGTTGAAGCTTTTGGACCATTTTAGAAGTCATGAAGATTCGGATCGAAGCTTTCGAAGACGGTTCGTCAAGTTTTATTTATAGTCTTTTAGCTTCGTTCTGTAGAATGTTAAGCCTTGAGTAGGTCTTACGTTTTAATCATCATATCGCTCCTATCTTAGACATAGGAACTAGTAAGAAGTCCATACTAACTTTCCCGAAGCATCGCACTTCGATTCGCGACTTCTTGTGCATGTTAGTTGGTTCAAGAAGAAGAACCAACCAACTAGATGGTGATCTAGTCGGTCGGCAATCCTTCTTGGACCGACTAGTTTGCTTTCTCAAATCATAGCTCTTTAATGTTTACAGTTAGTCGGTCTACGTTGACTCACCGACCGACTAGTTTGTGAACTAGTCGGTCAGTGATGCTTCTTTGACCGACTAGTTGAGCTTCTACTATACATGCCTAGTTACTGTTTGTCATTAGTCGGTCCATGTACATTTGGCGACCGACTAGTTGATGAACTAGTCGGTCAACTTTTGTTCTTGGACCGACTAATTCTATTTGTTCTCATACTTTGTGTTTTATCTCTTAGTCGGTCTAAGTTATCTCACCGACCGACTAGTTGTGAACTAGTCGGTCGGCAAGTGTGCTTTGACCGACTAGTTCCTTAAGTCTGAACTTCGACCTATTCCATGTTCACCAGTTGGTCGGTTCATGTTGATTGACCGACCGACTAGTTGATGAACTAGTCGGTCGGTGGTTGTTCTTTGACAGACTAGTTTGGTTCAGAATAGAGCCGTTGGAGCTTTAATTGAAACGTTTTTCTCTCTCTCTCTCCTCTAACCTATATATACTTGATGAGCTGCATTCATTGCACTAAAGGCTGATATTAAGACAAGTTTAGAGTTCAAAGAGAAATCATTCCCTCTCATTTAAAGCTCATTCATTTCCAATCTTGAATCTCTTCTCACTCTTATTTCAAAAGAGCGATTCATTGATTGTGAGCCTTCCAAGCCAAGTGCTTGATCCTAGGTCACCATCAACCCCATAGCTCTCCATTGCTGGTCATCTACTTGAAGCTAGGGTTTGGTGCCTCTTCATCTTCCCCAAAATCCGTTTTGCCCTAAATCGTAAGTTTACTCAAGGCATAGGTTTTTTGTGGTAAGATCTTTCATTTCAATTTACTTTGTTATTGTAAGTGATTCACTCTCGGTTGTGAGAGTGTGTTTGTGATCCCGGGTTGTGGGAGTCACAATTTCATTTGTGTATGATTTGACTTGTGAAGGTTTTTCACAAATATTTCATAGTGGAAATCTTGAGTTAGAGTTTCTAACTCAAGTATCCGGAAGCGATCCGGTTGGTTGGGACGTATGATCACCGGGAACAAGTCGGGGAGACTTGGGTGGATCCGAACCTAGTAATATTGCTTGTTTGCGATTGTCTTATTTGTTGTAGATTATTTACTATTCCGCATTTCCGCATTAATTGGTAGAGTTTGCAAGGTAATTAGGAATTAGCCTCTTAATTATTTTAAAGTACTATTCACCCCCCCCCCCTCTAGTACTTGTGCAGTAGCTTAGCAGGGCATTACATTTGGTATCAGAGCCAAGTCTACAGCTATGTCTGCCAACGACAACAAGACCGTTCGTCCACCTTCCGACTATAGCACCTTCAAGAATCGTGAATGAGCGTCTTCGGTAATGGAAGGACACTCCTCAACGAGGCCTCCCTACTTCAACGGTACCAACTACGGGTACTGGAAATGCCGGATGGAAACTTTCCTCCGGAGTGCTTCACTATGGAGGACCACAATGAAGGAGTACGTCGAGCCCGCCGAAGAAGATTTCGAGAAGTGGACTCCCGCGGAGGTCGCCGCGGAGGTAAGCAATGCCAAGGCAATGAACGCCTTGCAATGTGCCTTGGAGCCCGAGGATTTCAACAAGATATGCACATGTAAGAGTGCATATCAAATATGGAACTCCCTCCGCATATTGCATGAAGGGACAAGTAGGGTGAGAGACTCTAAACTCGTTGTAGTTAATAAAGATTACGAGTTATTTCATATGCTACAGGGTGAGAAGATGAAGGAGTACTACGCTCGCTTCGTCGACATCATAAACGAGTTGGAAGCTCTCGGTAAGACCTACACCCAAAAGGAGAAAGCCTCGAAGATTATCGATGGACTTCCTTCTTGTTGGGAGAAACGGACCTTCGCCATCGAGGAAGGTAATGACATGAAAACTTATACCGTTGTTCAACTAATGGGTACCTTAATGTCATACGAGATACGCAAAGATAGCAAGTTGAAGTTGCAGGACAAGATGAAGTCCTACCTAAAGCAAGACGAGCCAAAGAAGAAGGCTATTGCTTTCAAGGCCGCTCCATCCAAATCCATATCGACCGATGATGAAAACTCGGAAGACGAGTTGGACTTGGAGTCCATGGCTCTCATGGCCAAGAAGTTCAACCGGTTCTTCCGGAAAGGTAACTTCAAAAATAAGTCGAAGTTTAATTCTTCTAACGCCTCCTCTCCTTTGTGCTTTAAATGCAACAAGCCAGGACACATGAAAGCGGAGTGTCCTCTAAACAAGCAAAAGGAGAAGTGGAAGGCGCCAAAGTTCGACAAGTCCAAGAAGTAAAAGAAAGGGTACAAAAAGGGACTTGTCAGGGCAACCTTCACCGACTCCGAGGATTCCTCTAGCGGAGAGTCGGACAATGAGCAAGTGGAGCAAGCACACATAGGCTTCATGGCAAGAGAGGAGCAAGATAAAGATTCCTCTTCCGATGATAGCGACAACGAAGGCGATGAGGTAACCATGGATGACCTTAGAAATGTTAATGAGCAATTATGGTCTAAATACACTAAATTAGTAAATAGATATACTAAAGTAAAAGATGATTTAGCTAGCATCCAAACCTCGCCTAAAACTATCATCACCAACAACGACACCGTTGTTGAAGAGTTGAAGAATGAGATTGTTAATCTCAAGACTCAACTTGAACATGTTAGCATTGAGGATCCGGAAGAACACAAGATAGCGGATTTGACTTCTCAAAACTCGACTTTGAGTATTGAGAATGAAAATCTCAAATCTCATGTTTATGTGCTCACATCGCAAGTATCCACTTTGGATGCTTTTATGCGTTCTCTCACCGAGAAATATGAGAGCACATTAGGCCGAATTAATAAATTCAATAAGGGTAAGGACCATTTGGATAAAATCCTAAGTGACTTACTTCCGGCCAATCACCATATTGGTTTGGGATATACGATGGGAAATTCATCCAAATCGGCCACTACTTTTGTTAGGCCAACTTCCGATGCCTCAACGAGTGGTAGCAAACACTCTATTGGTAGTTCATCTACCAATGGTGCTTCCACCTCGTACACACCGTCTTTTGGAAAGAAACACACTTTTGGTGGACCTCCAAAGAAGGGCCATGCTTACATGTACACGAATACCATGCCACGTAGAAACACACGTCCTACTCCACCTGCTCACACATATGATGATTTTTATGCACCACATCCACGGGCACGTGCACACCATGTGAGACACCCTCACGCACGTGTTCCTCCACATGCATATGTACACCCACATCATCGTATGAATAATTATCCACATGCACCATTCCATCATGTTCCTTATGCATATCCACGTCATGCATCACGTAGAAATCAACAACGCATGCATGCACCCAATAGGATGAGGGCTCCCAAAATTTTCAAGATTTGGAGCCCAAAGGACACAAGCATGGATGAAAAACAAGTTTACATGAATGATTATTTTATGAATGTAGTGGATAATGATAATTATGTGGGGAAGTCTAAGTCCAATTGGACTTGGCTTCCAAAGGTCTAATCTTTTGGACCCAATGACCTTGGGTACCATGATATGAAATTTTCTATCTTTAGGTACTCAAGAAAAAGAAAAGGAGCAACAAATTTAAATTTAGCTCCAAGGGGAATTGGATACTCGATAGCGGGTGTTCAAAACACATGACGGGTGACGCTCAATTGCTCTCCGGAGTGGTGCCCATTGCTAATGGAAACCGCGTCGTCTTTGGAGGCAACGAGATCGGAACCATCATAGGTGTTGGTAAAGTGGGTAATCCTTCTAAACCCGTAATAAGTGATGTTTACCTTGGTAAAGGATTAAGCCACAATCTTATTTCAATAAGCCAACTTTGTGACAAAGGTTACAAAGTTAGCTTTGCGAAAGGAATGTGCCATATTTTAAGAAAAGATAATAATGAATTATTGTTTTCCGGCACACGCCATAAGGATATATATATCCTAGATCTTCCGAGATCACATGAACAATGTATCATTGCCAACACAAGTGAACAACACTTATGGCATCGACGTTTTGGTCATGTGAACTTTGGAACACTTTGTAAGCTTTCCAAGTTAAACTCTATTAGAGGCTTTCCTAAGCTAGTCTTTCAAAAGAAAAGCTTTTGTGACTCGTGTCAACGAGGCAAGCTTCCAAAATCTTCATTTAAACCTAAGAAAAGCATTTCATCTAAGCGGCCACTAGAACTATTACATCTAGATTTATTTGGGCCAACTAGAGTTGCTTCTTTAGGAAATGCACGATATGACTTGTCATCGTTGATGACTTTTCTAGGTTTACTTGGGTATTTTCATTATGTAATAAAAATGATGCTTTTGAAAACTTCACAATCTTTGTTAAGAAAGTACAAAATCTCTTAGGAACCTCCATTGTCACTATTTGTAGTGATCATGGAGGAGAATTTGAGAATGAGTCTTTTGAGACATTTTGTGATGAAGTTGGTATTACACACACCTTTTCATTCCCTCGCGCACCTCCTCAAAATGGTGTAGTTGAGAGAAAGAATAGGACGCTAGTGGAGTGTGCTCGCACTATGCTTGATGATAGCCAACTTGGCCATCAATTTTGGGCGGAAGCGGTACACACCGCTTGCTATGTGTTTAATAGAATACTTTTGAGGCCCGGCACTAAACAAACTTGTCATGAATTGTTGTTTGGTAGGTTGCCTCAAGTTAAACATTTTCGTGTTTTCGGTTCGAAATGTTTTATTAAAAACACGTATGGTAGTTTGGACAAATTCGATCCAAGATCCGATGAGGGGATTTTTGTTGGGTATTCCTCACGTAGCAAAGCCTACCGGATATACAACAAACGAACCTCAACGATCGAGGAATCGCTTCATGTTTCATTTAATGAAGGATTTGTTCCAACTAGAATTACTAATGATGATGACTCTATGGATGTCTTATGTGATTCAATTGGTAATTCTAATTCTATTGATTCTATTGAGACTAACCCAACTAATGAAGTTTTTGAGAATGTTCCTAGTGATCAAGGAATTCCCAAACGGCTTCATACCGTTCGTGACCATCCTCATGAGCAAGTCATTGGCAATATCCATGATAGTGTCAAGACGAGATCTCAAGTCAACCACTTCGCTCATTGTGCCTTTGCCTCCTCGATAGAGCCAAAGAATGTTAATGAAGTATGCGAAGATAGCGCTTGGATCCTTGCCATGGAAGAGGAACTCATTCAATTCGAGAGGAATGAGGTTTGAGAGCTTGTTCCTTTGCCATCGAAGAACCACACCGTCATAGGGACAAAGTGGATCTTCAAGAACAAGACCGACGAAAACCAAGTCGTCGTCCAGAACAAAGCTCGGTTAGTAGCTCAAGGCTATCGCCAAGAGGAAGGTATCGATTTCGAAGAATCCTTAGCTCCGGTAGCTAGATTAGAATCAATTAGATTATTGTTATCTTTTGCATGCCATAAGGATTTTAAATTATTTAAAATGGATGTAAAAAGTGCGTTTTTAAACGGAGATGTTGTTGAGGAAGTTTATGTTTCTCAACCTCCGAGTTTTATAAATGAAAAATTTCCAAATCATGTTTTTAAACTTAAGAAAGCACTTTACGGTTTGAGACAAGCTCCTCGAGCTTGGTATGACCGTTTAAAGAATTTTCTTTTGGATTTGGGTTTTAAAATGGGAGAAGTTGATTCCACATTATTTGTTAAGTATTCAAATAATGATATAATTTTAGTTCAAATTTATGTTGATGATATCATTTTCGGTGCTACTAACTTTGCTCTTTGCGAAGAGTTTTCTAATGTGATGAAGGATCAATTTGAGATGAGCCACATGGGTGAGTTCAAATATTTCTTAGGTCTCCAAATTCGCCAAATGAACGATGCAATCTTCATCCACCAAACGAAGTACACGGTGGAGTTGCTAAAGCGATTTGGAATGGAGAATGCCTCCGGGAAAAAGACTCCAATGAGCACGACTACACATCTTGTTAAAGATGCGGGCGGAAAAGATGTAGACATTCATCTATATCGAGGTATGATAGGTAGTTTACTATATCTTACCGCAAGTAGGCCCGATATTATGTTTGCCGTATGTGTATGTGCTCGTTATCAGTCTCAACCTAAGGAGTCACACTTAGTAGCGGTAAAACGTATTTTCCGTTATTTAAGTTACACACTTGATTTTGGATTACTTTATCCAAAATCTAGCACGTATGAGTTATCTCATATAGTGACGCAGATTATGCGGGATGCAAATCCGACAGGAAAAGTACTAGTGGCACTTGCCATTTTATAGGAAATTCTCTTGTCTCTTGGTTTTCCAAGAAGCAGAATTCCGTATCACTTTCAACCACCGAGACGGAATACATTGCTGCCGGTGCCGCGTGTGCTCAAGTTCTTTGGATGAGACACACACTTAAAGACTTTGGTATAAACTGTGATACTTGCCCTATCATGGTGGACAACCAAAGTGCAATATGTCACTCCAAGAACCCGGTACACCATTCCCGTTCGAAACACATAGATGTCCGTCACCACTTCTTAGATGATCATGTTGCTAAAAAGGACATCATTTTAGTGTACGTTGAAACCCAGAAGCAAATCGCCGATATTTTCACGAAACCCCTAAAGGAAGACTCCTTTGTGCGGTTACGTCGAGAATTGGGGATTATGGGTGAATCCAAGATTTAGGATTCATTTTTATTCAATAATCTTGCATGTTATACAAGTTCATTATATTTGCTCATGCTAGATTAATTGAAATTTTCTGGATTTTTGTTGAATTTTCGGAATTTTCGCTCGATTTGTTCGTAAACGTCAAATTTCAGATTTTCGATGTTTAATGGGGTAGTATAATGATTAATGAGAGTTTAACGATGTTTCTTCCAAGTGCGTTTTGGGAGAGAAATCAAATTTCAAAATTTTCAATTTTTGGACTCTTTTAGTCGGTCCAAGTTCATTGGCCGACCGACTAGATTAAGTTCTAGTCGGTCAGTGAATGAGCTTAGACCGAATAAATCTTGTCAGGAAATTTGGCTTCAGTTACTGTTTACAACTAGTCAGTTCAAGCTCATTGACCGACCGACTAGATCGTGATCTAGTCGGTCAGTGCTTGAACTGTGACCGACTAGTTGTGACGGGGACTGTCTCATCTTTTAAGCTTCCGACCGACTTAAATCAAATCCAATCGACTTATAACTCACTTTAACTGACTAATATCATTTCTAGTCGGTTCTTCTTTCCCTCTCAGCCAAAATTTCCCCCGTGACCGTTCGACTCCCTCCTCCCTCTCCGTCGTTTCCGGCCAACTCTCCGATCTATTTCCGTCGCCGTCCGTCGATCTCCCCTAGGTGACTTGGTAGTTTTTCAGATTCTAGGATTAGGGTTCCTTAGATTTCGGCTAGGGTTTCACTAGGATTTCGGCTAGGGTTTGATTTTCTAGGGTTCTAGAACTCAATTCCATGTTTGATTGTGTCGTGTATTGTCGCGCGTATGGCAAGAACACGAATCTCGATCCGTCCTACGAGCCCTTCGCCAATGACCGTAGAGCCATCCCCTACGGATCCCGATCAACCTACGCGAACCCCTCCCAAACGCCGATCGAAGAAGACCCAACCCTCTTCGTCGTCGCCTCCTCTTAAGCGTAAGAGGACGGCGACAGCGAAGCCCCGATCCCAATCTCAGCCCAAGACCAAGCCTGTGTCTTTTCGTGCTCCCACTCCACCCGGTGGTTCGGATTTCGACACCGAGTACATACCCGAGACTGAGACCCATAGGGATCCCTCACCTCCTGCAGAGCCTGCTGCTGCTGCAGATCCTGCCGCTTCCTCTTGAGCTTCTTTGAGGACTCTCCTATGCTCCTTGGATGATAGATCTAGTGAGAGAGAGTTTGGGTAGGATAGAGTGGGGTTCTGGATCATTTTGATGTATTTTGATGTATCTTCATATATTTTGGTGTATTTTGATGGTGATGTATGTTTTGTGATACTCTTATATATGTGTGATATGATGTTGTATTTTTTTGTGCTTCGATCGTTGGATCGCATTTTGTATGTTGACGGCGATGTATCATTTTGATGTACTCATGCTTTATATATATATATATACATTGATGTTGACTTTTCTTTCTCTTGTCCACATTAAACTTTTATATTTTATATGTCTCTGATGTTTTGATTTCGTCGATCGACGATAAAACTTGGTTAAATAGAATTCAATTTATGAAAACATAGAATTGTTTTCCATGCACTAAATTAACCAAGAATGTTGATATTGGAGAGTATATTCCATAACTCAATTCGTAAAATTAATTTGAGTTTTGATGATTTTATTTATCGAATTTCGACTTTGGTCTCATTGACATGCTTTGATTTAATTCGTATTTTTCCTTTGGTGTCATTTGGACCGTGGTCGTATTCTACGACTCCCGTGCTTTTATTTGAAGCCATTATTGTTGTCGTTGATCTCCTCCCACTCTTTTTGCTAATGCCAAAGGGGGAGAGATATAATAATGACATGTGCTAAATGATAATTTAAGCATTTTTCCAAGAATCTAATTTGAAATGTTAGATTCAGGGGGAGTTAAGATATAAAAGTTGGATTTCAAATCCTAAATTTCAATAGTTGATTCTCATTTTATATACTTCACTCGTCTGCTTGATGCGTATTATTATTGATTAATTTGGAATTAACGTGTCATCAATGCAGGAGGAGTAAGTAAATTACATTTGAATCATTATTTTTTATTATTATTTATGTTGGTTTGTCATCACCAAAAAGGGGGAGAATGTTGGATATTGGACTCCCCGAATTTGGTTTTGGATGATGAACAAACATAAATATATTGTGAACTAACAATTTATGAGCGCAGTTATGGAGATCGTCGCCAAATTCATTTGAACATCCAAAGCGACGTCTCGAGACTTCTCAATGCATGTGATCATATGCCTAAAGCTTCGTTGAAGCTTTTGGACCATTTTAGAAGTCATGAAGATTCGGATCGAAGCTTTCGAAGACGGTTCGTCAAGTTTTATTTATAGTATTTTAGCTTTGTTCCGTAGAATGTTAAGCCTTGAGTAGGTCTTACGTTTTAATCTTCATATCGCTCCTATCTTATACATCGGAACTAGTAAGAAGTCCATACTAACTTTCCCGAAGCATCGCGCTTCGATTCGCGACTTCTTGTGCATGTTAGTTGGTTCAAGAAGAAGAACCAACCGACTAGATGGTGATCTAGTCGGTCGGCAATCCTTCTTGGACCGACTAGTTTGCTTTCTCAAATCATAGCTCTTTACTGTTTACAGTTAGTCGGTATACGTTGACTCACCGACCGACTAGTTTATGAACTAGTCGGTCAGTGATGCGTCTTTGACCGACTAGTTGAGCTTCTACTGTACATGCCTAGTTACTGTTTGTCGTTAGTCGGTCCATGTACATTTGGCGACCGACTAGTTGATGAACTAGTCGGTCAACTTTTGTTCTTGGACCGACTAATTCTATTTGTTCTCAGACTTTGTGTTTTATCTCTTAGTCGGTCTAAGTTATCTCACCGACCGACTAGTTGTGAAACTAGTCGGTCGGCAAGTGTGCTTTGACCGACTAGTTCCTTAAGTCTGAACTTCGACCTATTCCATGTTCACCAGTTAGTCGGTTCATGTTGATTGACCGACCGACTAGTTGATGAACTAGTCGGTCGGTGGTTGTTCTTTGACCGACTAGTTTGGTTCAGAATAGAGCCGTTGGAGCTTTAATTGAAACGTTTTTCTCTCTCTCTCTCCTCTAACCTATATATATTTGATGAGCTTCATTCATTGCACTAAAGGCTGATATTAAGACAAGTTTAGAGTTCAAAGAGAAATCATTCCCTCTCATTTAAAGCTCATTCATTTCCAATCTTGAATCTCTTCTCACTCTTATTTCAAAAGAGCGATTCATTGATTGTGAGCCTTCCAAGCCAAGTGCTTGATCCTAGGTCACCATCAACCCCATAGCTCTCCATTGCTGGTCATCTACTTGAAGCTAGGGTTTGGTGCCTCTTCATCTTCCCCAAAATCCGTTTTGCCCTAAATCGTAAGTTTACTCAAGGCATAGGTATTTTGTGGTAAGATCTTTCATTTCAATTTACTTTGTTATTGTAAGTGATTCACTCTCGGTTGTGAGAGTGTGTTTGTGATCCCGGGTTGTGGGAGTCACAGTTTCATTTGTGTATGATTTGACTTGTGAAGGTTTTTCACAAGTATTTCATAGTGGAAATCTTGAGTTAGAGTTTCTAACTCAAGTATCCGGAAGCGATCCGGTTGGTTGGGACGTATGATCACCGGGAACAAGTCGGGGAGACTTGGGTGGATCCGAACCCAGTAATATTGCTTGTTTGCGATTGTCTTATTTGTTGTCGATTATTTACTATTCCGCATTTCTGCATTAATTGGTAGAGTTTGCAAGGTAATTAGGAATTAGCCTCTTAATTATTTTAAAGTACTATTCACCCCCCTCTAGTACTTGTGCAGTAGCTTAGCAGGACATTACAAGTTTCTGGGCAGAAACGTCACTGACAGTCGACTGATGAACAAATAATAGTCGACTGTCCAACGGCTAGAAAATATCCAACGGCTATAATCTGAGCCTCGACAGTCGACTGTAAACAGGACAGGTGCCTGTAAAACCTTCAGCAGGCGACTGCTGTAGGGGATGGAATAAAACAGAGAGTTGCACTCTTTCTCCCAATAAGCATACAGGCGACTGATGGCAAGAAAGAAGTCGACTGTAAAATAGACAGGCGACTGTAAGTCCTTCGTCAGTCGACTGCTGTAGGAGATGGAGAAAAAACAGAGAGAAGCAGATTTTGCACTTACGCTTCTCAGACGACTGTTGACCATTCTACAGGCGACTGTAAATATACAGGCGACTGTAAATTGATCATCAGGCGACTGATGCGACAAGCTCAAGTAGAGTCAATAGAAATGTTGACTAGAGCAGTGCATCACAGTCGACTGTAGAAGGCTCGACAGGCGACTGGAATCACCCAGTCGATTGTGAATCCTTCAGCAGGCGACTGTTGGAGAACCAGATACTCCAAATGAGTCGTTGGTCATGATGAGCCTATTGGGTTGGATTCTATGATAATCCTAAGGCCCACTAAGATGGTTAGAATACATATGCATGAATGAGTAGACCATCTTTCAAGGCATTACATTAAACTAGACTCAAATGAGAGAGAAAGCAATAAAAGAAATATTACATGGATTACAATGCTTTCCTTAGAGTCTATGTCTTCAATCTTGATGCCTTGATGCTCTCCATCATCTCCAAGCTTTGGCACCCCTTGAGTCCAAGCTTTGGCCCTTCTCCACTTGATGTCCATCCTTACACCAAGTGTTTAGTATCCAAAAATGATATTCTTGAAAAGTAACTAAGAGACTAAAATAAGAGAGTCATTAGCAACAACATAATGTTGTGATCATCATGAAAATAACATTGGTATGAAACACCAATACTCAACAAGTAACGACAGTGAGCGGGGGCGGGCGGTTCTGCTCAGAGGAGAGGAGGGGGAAAGGGCCACGGCTGGCGTGGGTGGCTATATGGAGGAGGAAGCTTGGGCGAAGCGGTGATGGTGGGCTGCTGGAGGGTGATGGCGGCTTGGTTGCTGACGGAGGAACGTGCCTGCAGGGTGGTGGCGCCTTGGGTGGTGGGCGATGACATTGGTGGCGATGGGGGAAGGTAAAGGGCACTGGGAAGGGGGTCGCTGGGCAAAGTGGCGGGCTGAGGTCACCGGCATGGAGGAGGGGTTGGAGGTGGTGAAGCCTCACAGTAAGCGGTGGAGGTGATGTCGAAGGGTCGGCATATGTGTCGGGGTCAAGGAGATGGGATTAGCCCTGTTTTGTTGGAGTCTGAAACAGAAGAGAGGGTGGATGAGGTGATTTGTGGCAAGTGGAGAGCGAAAGGCTTGGAGGAGGCATTGGAGGCATTCGGGGTTTGTGGAGTTGCCGGTGAAGCGGGTTGGTGTTGGGTGGTGGTGCGGTGAGGCCTGGAGGCGAGGGAGATGGCATTGGGTGGAGGGGAGTTTGATGGTGGTTGGGGGTGACGGACGTCGACGTTGTTGAGTTGCAGAGGAAAGGCGGAGGCTTGGGGAGTTGGTCGGGGGTGAACGGGGTTCGTTGGCGTCGAGTTTGTCAAAGGGTAGGGGCTGTCGGCGGACTGATGGGTTGGATGGAGTTGGGTTTAGTGAGGAAGAAAGAGAGGGAGGAGAGGTTGGTTTGCTTCTCTCCTTTTCATTTTGTTTTATAGGAAAGGTGGTTGGCTGGAGGCATAGGGATTTATGAAGAAGAATAAGAGAAGAAGAGGAAAGCGTGGGGAAATGTTGAGGAGTGTGGAATAATATGAGGATAGAGAACATGCATGCCTAAGGGGAGGGTCGTGCCTGGGCTGTAAAAGGAGGAATGGGGAACGTGGGTTTGTGCGATTCTTGGGGGCTGCCTTTGTTTTATGAAGGAGAAAGAGGATGACGTGGGTTTTGATGAGATGTAGATTCGTGTGCGTGAATTCAGGGAGACGTTGGGGAACATTGTTGCGATATTAGAATGCAGTTAGGATAATTGGATTTTTAGAGAAATATCGTTGTCAAGATATTTTGAATTTAGGAAATATTTGTTAGGATTTGAATTAGATTTTCTTACACCCTTCTTAAGATTCGTTAATATATATATATATATAAGATACAATTGGGTTTAGGAAGATCGACATGGTTAAAACATTAAGATTCATAAAATCGAATAATATTTATTCGGCTAAGATTTGATACGAAGATCAAGGTGAGATATGATAAGATCATTGGTTAGGATTTGTTGGATTCAAACTAGATTCATTAATATTACGATTAAGATTCTTTAAGATTCAATAGGTTGAGATATAGAACTTATTAGGAATTGGATTGGAAAATCGATATCGTTAAGATGTTTTGATTTGGTCTAGATTTGATTAAGATAAGATTTGAGGAATCATCTGATTAGGATAACCGGATTATTACGATCTCGCCATGAAATCAACATCAACCAAAAATTAAAAAAGATATAAACGCGATCGCTAAGTCGCGTGTTCGAGCTATAATAAATACAACCATATATATATATATATATATATATATATATATATATATATATATTAATATATATATATATATATATATATATATATTAATTACTACAATAAATCACTATACTAATTAGACACATACGAAAATACGTGTAGATAAAAACAGGCCGTTATATCCTATCCACCTTATAAAAATTCTGTCCTCGAAATTTAATAAACCTAAGGAAGAGGTGTATTGATCTCCAGAATCAAATGGGTTTTTAGATAGATAAAGATGTGGAGGATTCAAATGGATAATATGACTTAGGAATATGATGACATAGATGTCACGATAGGAATCAATAGAATCAATGATGTGATGACTACGGAAAGACATTATGGGTCCACTATTAGGTATTCCTATGGTTGTCAACATAGTAATACGAGATCTAAGAAGGCTTCAAAAATCAAGGTGAACTTATTGGGTCAACTAATGATTAGAAACCCTAAGACTAGGATTTTCTAATGAACAAGGACGGGATAGAGAATTCAAGGAGGGGTGTTCTTGAGAATCAAGATTGTAATCTCATCTATATTGTTTAAGAGTATTTTTGCATAAGCATGACCTGCATGTGCCACCACTAAAACCTGTCACGCCCCGCTTTCTATTATATTAGGAGCAAGGACATGAGCGGATCCGCATGTGCTTAAAGCAAGAAGGATGTACTTTTTCTTTTCTTCCTCCTTGGTTTAAGCACAATAAGCGTCTGTGATAACAACCTTGCAGATTTTTGCATGCAAACTCAAACAACACAGATAATTATTTATTACAATCTTAATGTCTTAGAAAGGATACAACAATAAATGAAATAAGGAGAGGGGATTGAGCCCATACAAATATTTAAAAGAATAATAAGTACAACGATGTTGCGAAGGCACATTGCTCCTCAGTGGGGGGATCTCAGCTGCAAACACTCCTGATCAACCTGCTCAGTCTCAAGTCATACTCCTCTACATATCTGTCTAAAACCTGACATATATTTCACAAGATAGAAACAAGGAAATATACGTCAGCGAGTGTCGTTCGGTAAGATTTAGAATGTTAAGAAAAGTTGACCCTCGGCAAGGTTTTCAAAATCATTTTCATGGCAAGATGAGTGATACAGTATGATTACAATAATCTAAAGCATAGTAGCGTAAGAAACGTATGAGTATAGCAACGTGTAATGTACAAAGCAGTGAGCATAGCAATTGTGGTGTACAAATGTAATAAGCATAGCAATTGTAGTGTGCAAAGTAATAAGCATGGCAAGTGTAGTGTGCAAAGTAATAAGCATGGCAAATCTAAAGATTTAAAGTAAAGTACTACTAAGCATGGCAGTTCTAATGAATTTAAGCAAGCACGATAAACATGATAATTCTAATGTGCGAGTAAGTTAGCAACAATTATTTCAAATTCCATGTAATGTTTTCTATCATGCATAGGGTCCTCGCCTTTAAGACGTGGTGCGTGAATCGCACCTTCTCACATGTGTATAACTGTGATTGACGCTACACATCACATGTGGGTGGTGCTCTTGAAGGGTGACCCTTTCACACGCTTAGTGGCCGCTCAATCCTAACCCCACCCCAAATGTTATGCTGGAACACGAGCCAGCCTAATCAATGCATAAGTTCACGAATTCAAGATATTCCATTCCATTAAGATATTCCATTCCATCAGAATATTTTGTTCCATCAAGATATTCCATCACGGTATTCCATCATGGTATTTCATTCAATCAAGTGTGTACAAACATGATGTAAAGCACGTTACTATACTTATTATCTGCATGGTAGGCAGTATGATATAGAGCAATACAAACAATTCTTGTTATAACAATTAAACGTAACCATGTTTAAAACATGTGAAATGCACACTTGCCTGATTTGACGATTTCGGATTTCCAGACGGTAGCAATGAGGCGCAGTTTATCTGCGTGGTTGGATTTATTAATATTAAGTTACAAGTTTTTAACCAGTCCAGATAATAATAATAATATAGTTATTGTACATATATATATATATAAACTAATATATATAAACTAAGGTATATTAAGAGATATATATATATACTAACTGACATTTATATATACATAGATTAACATACTCTTTTATACATATACATACTAACATTTATTGATTATATAACATAATATATATAACATTATATAATATAATAAACACCAATGATAATATAACTTACTGTTCACGTGAGAAATACATACTCATAGTTTTGCTGCCGGTGCATGTTTGCGGTGGTCCACGGAGACCGTGGCGAAGGTCCAGGCAGTTTCAGTGGCTTCGGTGGCGGTGCGTTGTCCGTCCTCGTTCGCGGATGGTGGGGCAGCAGGATCTCGGGGTCGGTGGCAGCTGTTCGCGGGGCTCGACAGGAGGAAGGCGGGAGGAAGAAGACGGTGGCGGTCTGTAGTGGGGGTGGCAACGACAACAAGGAGGGCTTCCAAGAGGAGGAGAGCAGGGCTGATGGCGAGGGAGTGATGGTGATGCCGGGATGGTGGCCTGCAAAAGGGAGGGAGGATGAGCGGTTGTCGGGGAGGAGTTTGCGTAGAGACTTGGATTGTGGGGGAGACAGTTTGAAGCTTGGGGTTTCGTTGCAGCGTTCATCGGGGGGCTTGCGGGCTGCTCAGGGTTGTGGGAGGGAAGTCGGAGGGTCACGTCGAGGTCGGGCTTGGCAGAGGCTGGGTTGGGTGTGGTGAGATCGTCGACGAGTTCTTGTCACTGTGGGGGAAGAGAGGGAACATGGGAGATGGTTTAGAGATAGGGGAGAGGTTCGGAAGCTCGTCGAAGGGCTCTAGTGTATGCAGGCGGGTGGAGGCGACAGTAACACCGGTGATCGATGGCGGGCGGTTCTGCTCGGAGGAGAGGAGGGGGAAAATGGTCGCGGCTGGCGTGGGTTGCGAGATGGAGGAGGAAGTTTGGGCGAAGTGGTGATGGCGGGCTGCTAGAGGGTGATGGCGGCTTGGTTGCTAACAGAGGAAGGCGCCGGCCGGTTGGTGGCGCCTTAGGTGGTGGGCGATGGCGTTGGTGGCAATGGGAGAAGGTGAAGGGCGCTTGTAACGACCCGCTCTTGGGGGGCCCGTTACTTATTTGATATCTGCGCAGGTCCTGCAGGTTATCAACGAAACCAAAATAGCCATGATGCAGAGATGTACAAAAATACCCAAATAGTGTCCAATTATTACAATCCATACTGTACAAAAAGTAACATATAAGTGCAAACATGGTGATAGCAATGGTAAGACTAGCAGGCATGAATTGTAAGAAATTAAACATGCAAAGTACTGAATAAGACGCACTAAATTGTGTGATGTGACTCATGTAGGAAAGTATGATATGCAACCATGGGTCACCTCCGTTGCCACGGGGGGCCAATCCCGGGCGTCAACCACAACATACTTTTAAAACGAGACGAGACGAGACGAGAGAGAGTGACTCCAGTCATAGCTCACACACTTTCTCTACAATGAGTTACCCCAAGCCCCAGTGTCGTGTGTATCGATTTCATGTTTCATACGAGATATTCCTTTAGACATTCCACGAGATATTCCACGAGATATTCCACAAGTTGTTCCATAAATCATTCTACGAGATATTCCACAAGTCATTCTACGAGATATTCCACAAGTCATTCTACGAGATATTCCACGAGGTATTCCACGAGATGTTCCACAAGATGTAACACATGATGTTATTAGTTTCTTGTTTACGATGATAGTTAAACCAGGACCACTGGTCGACTTTCTTATTTAAAATCAGAAAGTAAAATAAAGTGAATGCTGAGAAAATTGAGGATAAAGACAAGTCCAACAAACATAGAATACAAAAATTGTTGTTTTAATTGTGGTAGTTTCGTTAGCACACAATTTACCCAAATTAAGAATCCTAAGTTCGTACTTTTACACTAACTAATTTTCTAAATCTAGAATTTACTGTGACTTACCGATCTTGAGGTGGTGGTGGTGAGCCGGAACTAGTTCTAGATCTTCCAAGGATGCTAGTGCACACTAATCAGTACCCGCAAACACAAGAAACAATCGGTTAAAGAACACGCTATTTTCTATTTATTTAATCTGATCGTTTTGATTTTAAAAGTGATTGAAACGTGGTCGAAAATTGTTCTAAATTTTTATATAAGCTAGATATGAAGAAAACAATTTTACTGCAGGAGAAAATATTTTTTTGAAGCTTATAGTAATTTTTATAATTTTTAGAAGCTCAAAAACAATTTAAAAACTATTTTTCAATTAGATAACGTAATTATTCAATAATTTCTTCTGGATGCAATCTGCATCGGAAAGTTGCAAGTGAGCTGTCAAAATGACCGTCTCGAAGAGTAGTATAACATATATTTTTTCTCACATATCAGTTTACGTGAAAATAATAAGTTATGGATTTTTAAAAGAAAAGGACGTATTTAAGTTTTAGGGTTAAAAATTTATTCTGAAAAAACTAAGCGTCTGATTGAGATGAAACTAGTGCCATTGGGTCCAGAACGTCATTTCTGATTTTCTGGACCTAGTCTTGTATTTTGCTGACCATTATATTATTTACTACGAATTTTAAAACCAATACATCATATATTATAAGTTTTAATATATAGCAAAATACGTTTATACCGTATTTTCATATGAAAATACGTTTTGTAAAACACTCTACCCTTCGTCCCCTCGTACGTGCATGGGAGCAGGGATGTTTGCGGGCGGTGGCTGTTCGGCGGAAGCGGCAGCGCCGGCGGTGGTGCGGGTCGGGATCTCAGGCGACGGCGGCCTGTAGGTAGGGGCAACAGGAACAGCTCGGTGCGGGGCAGTGGCGTGAAGTCGTGGAGCGGGGGTGAGTTCGGGGTTCGGTGCTCTTGGTGGTGGCCTCACGGCAAGAGGGTCGAGCGTGGAGGGGGGCGGAGCTGTGGAAGGCTCGCAGCGGTAGTCGATCGGGGAAGGGACGGAGCGTGGGTGGAGCTGGGTGGTATGCGGACAGAGGAGGGGGTGGGCAGCGTCTCGCCAGCGGTGTGAAGCTGGCGGAGGTGGTGGTGCTGCGGACGGGGATAGGGGAGAGAGGCGAGGAGAGGGGGTGGTCGGGGTCTGGCGGCGGTGAGGGCGTGGGTCCCTCAGGGGTGAGCCTGAGAAAGAGGGTCGCAGCGTCGGCAGGTCGCGACGTCGGTGGGTCGAAGGGCGAGGCGAAGGCAGCGGCCTCGGGGCGACGTGCATGGCGACAGGGCTCCGGCGGTAGGTGAGGGGAGTTGGTTTGGAGAGAGGGAGAGCGGGCTCCTATAGTTTTTCGAATGAAAGGAAGAGTGAGAGAGAGATAGACAGTGAGAGCGGGAGAAGGGGTTGGGTTCGATCGCCTGAGAACGAAGAGGATGGGGGGCTTGAGTTCGAAAATTTAGGGGGAGAGTTGGGTTCATGCGTGGGTTAGGGGTGTGTTGCATGGGTTTGAGAGAAGAGAACGAGAGTTTGGGCTTTTGGGGGTTAAGCTGTGAGGAAGAGAGATTAGAATTAGGGGGGTTTATATACTAAACTTAATTAATTTAATATTAATCATGTATTTAATGTTTAGTCAATTTTATTAATGGTGTTAAGTTTTGCTTTTTGACTATCTTTAGAAATAGGGTATGTCATGAATCTCATGTTGGCATACAGGTAGGGATTAGGTAAATTAATTAATTAGGTTTCGTTAATTAAGATAATTAGTAAAAGTAAAACTCCATTAGTGAAAGTATTTAGTAAAATAAAAAACGAAATTACGATTTTGCCCCTACTAGTAAACGTGTCCAAAAAATTACGAAAACATACCCATGGGATCGTATCGTCACGAGGATCGCGAATACGAGATCCATTTCGGGGTTTGAGCTACGAAAATATGAGTTTTGCGCCAAAACGTTTAGGAAGCGGGTTTGTAGGTTCTCTATTGATATGTCTTCAGAAAATTACGAAATTAATGTGGGAAGCCCCAAATGATCATAGAATGTTACCGTAGAAGTTTGAAAACGTTTTGATGATGGTTGTATAGAAAATAAATTCATTAAGCCAAAACGGTAATAATTAAAAATGAATTTTTATCAGATTATTTAGGGGTATTTGATGAAACCCGAACTTACTAAAATACTTCATAACTAGCCTGATACTTCAAAATATTTTTATAAGAAATTTTTGTAATCGTAAAACTCCTGATGAACCATTATAAAATAGTTTAAAATTTGAAAATACATGAATAGTTATATTGAAAAAATACGGACCGTTACAGCGCTGGGAAGGGGGTCACTGGGCAAAGTGGTGGGTTGAGGTCACCGGAGTGGAGGAGGGGCTGGAGGTGGCGAAGGCTCACAGTGAGCGGTGGAGGTGATGTCGAAGGGTCGGCTTGTGTGTCGGGGTCGAGGAGATGGGCTTGGACCTGTTTTGCTGGAGTCCGAAACAGAGGAGAGGGTGGATGAGGCGATCTACGGTAAGCGGAGAGCGGAAGGCTTGGAGGAGGCGTTGGAGGCGTTCGGTGTTTGTGGAGTTTCCGGTGAAGGGGGTTGGTGTTGGGTGGTGGTGCGACGAGGCATGGAGGCGAGGGAGATGGCATTGGGTGGAGGGGAGTTCGATGGTGGTCGGGGGTGACGAACGTCGGCGTTGTTGAGTTGCAGAGGAAAGGCAGAGGCTCGGGGATTTGGTCGGGGGTGAACGGGGTTCGTTGGCGTCGAGTTTGTCGAAGGGTAGGGGCTGTCGGTGGACTGATGGGTTGGATGGAGTTGGGTTTAGTGAGGAAGAAAGAGAGGGAGGAGAGGTTGGTTTGCTTCTCTCCTTTTCGTTTTGTTTTATATGGAAGGTGGTTGGCTGGAGGCATATGGATTTATGAAGAAGAATAAGAGAAGAAGAGGAGAACGTGGGAAAGTGTTGAGGAGTGGGGAAAATATGAGGAGAGAGAACGTGCATGCCTAAGGGGAGAGTCGTGCATGGGCTATAGAAGGAGGAATGGGGAACATGGGTTTGTGCGATTCTTGGGGGCTGCCTTTGTTTTATGAAGGAGACAGAGGATGACGTGGGTTTTGATGAGATGTGGATTCGTGTGCGTGAATTCGGGGAGACGTTGGGGAACATTGTTACGATATTAGAATGCGGTTAGGATAATTGGATTTTTAGAGAAATGTCGTTGTCAAGATATTTTGGATTTAGGAAATATTTGTTAGGATTTGAATTAGATTTTCTTACACCCTTCTTAAGATTCGTTAATATATATATATGATACAATTGGGTTTAGGGAGATCGACATGGTTAAAACATTAAGATTCATAAGATCGAATAATATTTATTCGGCTAAGATTTGATATGAAGATCAAGGGGAGATATGATAAGGTCATTGGTTACGATTTTTTTGGATTCAAACTAGATTCATTAAGATTACGATTAAGATTCATTAAGATTCTGTAGGTTGAGATATAGAACTTATTAGGAATTGGATTAGAAAATCGATATCGTTAAGATGTTTTGATTTGGTTTAGATTTGATTAAGATAAGATTTGAGGAATCATTTGATTAGGATAACCAGATTATTACGATCTCGCCCCTGCAATCAACATCAACCATAAATTAAAGAAGATATAAACGTGATCGCTAAGTCGCATGTTCGAGCTATAATAAATACAACCATGTATATATATTAATTACTCCAATAAATCACTATACTAATTAGACATGTACGAAAATACGTTTAGATAAAAACAGGCCGTTACAGATTCTCACTTCATTTCTCTCTTTTCACTTAGAGCTTTTTTATGTTGATTTGAACTCCAAGCTCAAGGGAAGTCCAATAGTGCATCAAGCTTACATCTATCACTTGGACATCAATCTTTCTTTGCCTCTACACTTCACGGTTTGTAAGTATATCCAATCAAAGCACTATGAAGATTGTATGTGTTTATTTGTTTCGTTGGAAACCTTGCTTCCATGTTGTGGGAGTGTCTCTCTAGAAAGAGAGGTGTGATTCCCTTGGAATAGGGATTACCCGTGGAATATGGTTTGCTATCTTGGAAAAGATATGCTCTTGGAAAAAAACGGCTCTTGTGAAAAGAGTGAGGCACTTGTGAAAAGTGCGTATTGATATCCCAGAAGGGATTTATGTATTTGTACTCATGTAGTGGGAGAATTGTGTGCATTGGAAAAGGCTTGATAGTGGATCCACGGAGTGTGATTGCAACGTGGGGCTGGAGTATGATCGCCTTGGAATAGGGATCCGAACCAGGGTACGCCTCGTGTGTTTGCTTTTGTTATTGACGTATTTCCTTTTTGTGGTTGTTGTGGATGAGATAATCGTTTTAATTTCCGCTGCATTGTGTGTTGAATTTTAGTAACCTTTAATTACGCACTTTTGTTTGCCTTTACACTATTCACACCCCCCTCCCTCTAGTGTATTATGTAGCCACGGGTCCTCAATACATAGTTCATTGAATATGTCAATATTGTAATCAGATGGTCAAGACATAATACTTAGAATTTCTCAATCATCTCTAAGGATGGTGAGCTTCCAAGATAGGGATTGGGGGAAACTAGAGTAATGTGTAGGCAGAAGGGCCGGGCTAGTGAGGATGTCTGGCTCACTCGCACTCCTGACAGCTAGCATGGGGAGTGTGCAGGGTTAGAGCGGCCCATGGGTGTACTCGTTATGCACCATGAGGTAGATTTTTCCTATTTGGCTTGAGTGATTCTCCCTCCCGAAACGGGAGAGGTTCGAGAGGCCCTCTTAACCCTACAGTGCTCATGTAACACTGGCGGAGTAGTTTGAGAGACACCCACCTGAGGTGAGGTCCAGTCCCTGATGACTTACAGTTACCCAGGTTTCCAATGAGTGTGTTGACAAACTAAGAAATATATATATGATAACTGCCAGTTGTTCTATTTTAGTTGTACCTTCAGTTGTTCTATTGTATTTCAGTTATATTCCATGTGCTTATCACTTGTTGTTACTGAAATTAATGCTATGAATAATATGCCATGTTAGAGTTATGGATTCCTACTATACACGCTTTGACATGTCATCCCCCCCTTCCTACAGGTGGAGTTGTAGTTGTGGGATTTTGTAGATGTGGGGTGTATATTTGTACTTGGAAGATGTTGTTGGAGTTGTACTTGAGTTGTGGTTTTGTACAGTTGGACATGAATATGTTGTATTTGAACCTTTCTATATGAATGGATGTTATTATATATAATGTTGTTGGACATTGTTCTCTTGTGTTTTCTTTTGTTTGGAGCATTATTTGTACTATTCCAACATGTGCGCAGTGGCCTGCTACTTTCTTTACTCTCCCTCCCTCCCTTTCTTCTCTCTTCACCCTCGCCTCTTCAGGGTCCTGAGACAGTTTCGGAATTTCCGGGTATCATGGGGCATGAGGCGTGACAGTTACAAATACAAAATTCTCCTTCCAGTCATAAACGAAGCTCAGTAGCCCCAACACGAGATGCCTCTTCCTCCTTGCGGTGATATAAGACCACACGCCAGAAGAAGTGAGCTTCACCTAGAAGAAGTGGCAAAAAAGTGATAAGGTCGGCTCCATCCTATTAAGCAAACATAGCATGATGAAGCTAATCAAAGCTCCAACGGTTCAGAGTAAGTTGACAATAAGCTCGAGGAAATTGAGAACAAGAAGAATGATTGGATGAAGGAGGAAGCAGAGTCCAAGCGAGGTCTTTACATACACTCCGATCTTACGCCTGTCGAGAAAATAGATCCTCTCATTATGGCGAGGGATCCTAACCCCGAAAGGAGGTCAAAGGCATTCAGCTCGGATCTTCGTGATCGAGAGAGCAGATACCACAGAGACCAAGTTTCTGATCCCCTTGGGCACTAAAAATTGCTCTTCCCCAGCTCGCAGGATCATAGCATTCAAGATGGAGGCCTCGAGGGCTAAGCATTTCCCTTTATCCAGGGTACGCTTAGACCCCAAGGGTTGGGTAACTTTTGGCACGTCATCGGAGCATGGATGCTCCTCCGCCCAAGAATCTTCATCCGTGCTATCGACGATGGGCTCGGTCGATGTCGACGCTGCCTCCAAACACCGTAAACTGATCGGGACTGCAACCACGACGATCATCTCGGTCTGCTCCATTTCAGCCCACAATCTATCTATGTCCGATGAAGAAGATGAAGGACCCATAAACAAAGAAGGAGGAGGACTACCTTACTCGAACGATGATGAAGTTGATTGGAGAAGGAGAAAGCACGGGTGAGAAGGAGCACAAGCCTAGCAGGAAGTGGAAGAGGGTCCCCCCCTCTCTATTAGAGCGTCGTTCCACGGAAACGAGCTCAGCAGTCCGACCTATGACGCGTGTCGACATCGTAGAGCTCTGGCACTACAAGTTCGGTGCTCCATTGGCGAGAGATTTCTAGGTTTTTGCACGCTCTAACAGCCAGATTAATGCGATGCCTCGACTGTAGTGCCCAGTTAATGCATATCACATCACCCGACCTCAACCTCGGTTACAGTTAATCTCATGTGATGGGGCTATTTATACTGCATTAGGCCGACCTTCAATAATCACTCAGCTGATTATTTGAGCAAACAAGCACATTAAAGCCCACAACTTCAGCCCATTGGCACGGAGAGCCTCACGTAAGGCCAAACAACTCTTCATTTAAGGCGCCAGCCAAGTTGACCGGTGGGTTCCCTCATCACTACAGACCATTAAGCTCGTCATCAATGCGTGCATTCAAGGACTGGCCGTTTAGCTTGTCATCAATGGCGACGGCTCAGATCCAAAAGCAGCAAAGCTTCATAAAGGCTCAGGCGATACCATCCAACGCCAGCTGCCTATAAGCAACCTCTTAGACAACGATAAAAGGACTTTTGGCTACTTCCACATTCTCAAACATTATCATTCTCTAACAGCCATCAAAGTCGGGTACTCTGACCTCAGTATCCGTTCCACCTTATACATTTCCTCCACGGCTCGGCGAGAGAACTTGCAGACAACCTCCTAACAGGTCGGACATATTTACCACGAGCCCTTCTTGAGCCACTGACCGACTTAAGTATCGGAAGGAATTAGGTCGGACCCCAGATCCGACCTCCCTGACAAGTTTGATTTGTTGCGGGTAGCCCAGATACAGTTCGGAACCAACTCTCATAGCTCGGATCGGAGCCTATTTTGCTCAGTGTCCAGTCAGCCGTCCACGTCATCCCACATCAGCTACTACAACTGAATCATCATCCAACCATTTCAGTGGTAATAAAACATCTGTAAATACAGAAACCAGATCAGACAATGAACCGCGCAAAAGATAAGACATGCACGGCAAGTACTTAGCAATTCTCTAAACGAGATATGAATACACGAAAAGTTGGGCGTTTTGTTTTGGAGTTAGGGAGACATGAGGGTGGTATTAAATGTTAATCAGATCCTTGAATGCGGTACGGTCACGGTGGGAGAAACAACAAAGAAAGATCAACAATACTTGGTTCATTTATGATGCATTTAAACCAAGCAAGGTATAATTAAAGGGCTCTTAATAATAATAAGATAGGGCATCAAAAGAACGCCACCCACCTCTCTGCTGCATTTAAACCAAGAAACCATACAAAGTCACTCCTCCATACACGCAACACCTGAATTTTATAATACAATTTCCAAAAAAGGGCAAGACAGGCTGGTGGAAATCATCAGGGCCATGGCCGAGAGGTGCAAACAAACGGAAAAAGGGAAAACGGCCCCAGCGTTTTGATCTTTTGTTTTTAAAACTTAACCATTAATATTTGTTTTAACCAGTGTTCGCCGTCAGAAGACGCTGCTAACCATGAAACGAAGAACGAGCCAAGCACGAGATCATCAGATTTCGTTAGAACCGAAAAAACAACTAAAAACTGAGAGGAAATCAAGGGAAATTTCATTCATCCACGAAAAAGGACATAGAGAACCAGAAACCCCCCTCTGTAAATAAAAACATTTGCAACTACCCCTAATTGTTGCTGCTGTTGCTTTCTTTTCTTTCTCCTTCCCAAGTCACTTTCTGTATTCACATGTATATGGCACAGGCCGATGGCCCCCTCCTTAGTTACTCACCTCCCTCCTATCAATCTACCCAACCCCCACCTAAATTCACAAAACTAAACACCTACCCTCAAAAAGTTGCTTCTTTTTAAAGTGTTTCTCCTCTCCTACCTCTAACTACACGTTGTTAGCTTCTCGGTGATCGCCTGGAATTTACAGCTGGTGACCTTGCTTCGTCTTCCGCATCGCTCCTCCCTGATGAGCTCTCCGATTCCGAACCTGCATCATTCATCGTTTCATCCATTAATTTAGTCTACATGATTAGCCTTTTTGTCCTCATCATCATCATCATCATCACAATTACCACTTGATGACGATGAATCGCTGTTGGAGCTGCCGGAGCTGCTCTCCGCCTTCCCAATCTCCACTGGTGGGTAATGGTTCGCCGGCATCTCCTCTCCAATGTCCACTTCCTCCTCTACCGGTTCCCCTTTCTTCATCCTCTTTCCCGCAAATGCTTCTGGGGCCTCACCTACTGCCGGCGACTGCAAGCCGAATAAACACACAAGCATCAAGTGATGTCAAAGGAGCAATCTTTGAAAGAAAAATTTGACGATATCACCAACCATATATTACCTTGTTGCCAGCATCAGATGGAACAGGAATGTGAGGAGCGGGGACCGACAAAGGATCCTGCAATCCATCGCCAGCATCCAATGTTTCCTGCGTCTGCTTCCTGACCTTGCTAACCATCTTATTATTCCAATTGGCAACAAACCGATCCAGCTCCCAGAGTGTTTCATCGTCCATAATCTCAAAGTCAATCTCAACCTCGTCCCCATTCCGCTCGGTAACATTCCTCTTGCTAACAATCTCCAGCACTCCCGTCATCTTTTCTTCAGGCAAGTTCTGGATGGCAGCGCCCAGATTCTGCTTCTCTTCCATGGTCATCGCCCTCTTACTTGTACCATTCGCCTTCGGCTTCGGTTGCTTTGGCACCATCATTGCCGGGGGTTGCTGCTGAATGTTAGGCTGTGGCTTAAGCGGAGGAGGAGATGGCTCCGGCTCTGGCGTTTGAACCTGAAAAGGCTCGGCACTCGTCACAGAGGCATGTACCGCAACAGATCGCGAATAATTCAAATGCCTTCGCCTCCCTTCTTCCTCCTTCCTCACAAGGCTGCTCCGCTGCCTCTCGTACCTATCATAAGCAGGCCCAAATGAGTCCTCAAATTGTCTGAGCAGAAGACCAGCGAGGCTATGGACGACGTGCCCTTGGGGATTGTAAACAAGGGCGTTGTTAAACGTCAATCTAATGTCAGATGCAAAATCTGAAGGGGTGCGGTAGTGCCCCTTGACAAGCTTGGATTTCACCGTCCCAAGATCCATAGGGTTCTTGACGATCTGGTGGTAATCGTGGAGCCCCATTCTGACGACATCCACCGGCGTGTTGAACCAGGCTCCGCCCTTGTGCTTCATCAGCTTTGTCAGTACCTGAGAGCACTTCTTCATCATCGCGGTGTGGACCTTCTTCATCTCTGGAGCTGCCGCCAGCGCATCTGTCACTGGCCGCTTCTTGGTGTCGGCAGGATGGTAGAGCTGGTTGGCGTTAGGTGCCGATCTGCCGACCAAATTGTCGGATCCGGCCATCTCCGGCAAAGGACAAGTCGAGGCCTCTCGGCCGCCGGCCTGGGCGGAGGAGGTGCTGTACCCGGCGGATCTGAAGGAACACTGGACCTCCCTCGATTCGATCCGAGAGGAGACACTTCGAACCTGCTCGAGCTCCGAGAGCAGCCTCCTCTTCAGCTCCCTCACCTCCAGTTTCGAATAGGTCGAGATGTTGAACGCCACGTAGCCTCTCGAATCCCGCCGGTGGCCGAGACCCGCCGGTTTCCGGTTGAAGCATGAAGAATCGTCGGAAACGGCGGTGGCCGCGACGTGAGGCGGCGCCGCCTCGTCGGATTCCATCGGCTGGAAGGGGTCCCGGTCGTCCGCTTCATGGCCGTTAGAGATCAGGTTAAAGTTAGGATTAGGGTTAGGGTTTGGACAGAGTTTAGGGTTAGGGTTTTTCCTCATATAAACCTTCCGGTCTCCCCAGCACGGCTCATTCCGACTGGCGAGCAACGCCGACGCCATTCACCGCCTCGATTCGGCCAGATCGGTTGGATTCCGTCAAGATTAGGGAGCAAAATCATCAGGTTAGGGATCTAAGATCGCCGAAGAACGGAGAGATTGTGAAAGAGGAGAGAGGGAGGGGGGGGGGGGTCAAAGGTCGGAGAAGAGATCGGGAGAACAACGAGATGAGGGAGAAAGGGAGAGGATCGAGGGTTTCTCGTTGGAGAAGAGGAAACCCCCAAGTCTTGGCGATGAGAGAAGGGGCGGGGATCACCTCTTCTTAAAGGCAGCCGGATGTGACCGCCCACGTCTCGGGTAAATCTCCGACCGTCCGTTCAAACACAGGGCTTGATCCGACGGCCAACAAAATCTACCCGGCTGCCCGCGGGCAGAGCCTCCTGTCTGTCACGGACGGCAGTGATATTGGTCTCTTCGACACGTGGAATGCATCGGACGGTAGACGTATACCTTTTTCTTCTCTTTTCCAATTTTTAAAATTTTTCTTTTTCCTAGGACTGCATTTGGTTTGGATTTCGCGTGAATTTGGGGGCGCGCATGACTCGTGCATTTGGGGTCCAGGTTTTATCTCAAGATATATAACGTATTTCTTTTTTAACTATTTCCCTTGTGGGGCCCTCGGGGACACTGCAGGGTTAGATTTAAGCCAGCTGGTATCTAAAGGCGGGAAAGTGGTGAAAATATTGATTCACTCGTTTTTGAAAATACCCGCATTCACACCCGTCTTCTTATTGGGCGAAAACTTCTGACGGTTCTGTGTCTTTAAATGGACCGAACAAAGAGACCAAATTTGACCAGATTTGTTGTTGGGCTCCACGGGGTCAGCTGGTAAGCGGGATCAATTTTTATGGGCCCGGGTTTCGGATTATATGTTAGAATTAATTGGTTATTTTTAAGGGATAAAGAGTACGGGTATTTTCTCCCGCCAACATTTTCTAATTTTTGATTGTGACGATTACACTTGGTGTGGTTACCGCAATTTCTCTTACGGAATGAAGTCGGAATGGTTAATGGGCCGGTCTTTTGAGCGAATGTAAACTCACCGGGCAGTGAATAAAATCGACCCCTGCGGATTTTTCGTACGTGCATGTTAGGGCCAGTTGCTTTGGGTCGGTGTTTAGTGTTTTTTTTTTGATACATCGAAAAGCTGGTTAAAGGCGCGCGCGCATTCCGCATCCACCAGGGATCGAACCCTTGTGGCCTCCCTCACTAGGAAGCGGAGGTAAATGTCACTAGACTACAGTCATTTGGCATATTTAGGAGATAGAAGAATAGTAATGTCTTTCTTTTGGAGGAAAATGGGTTGGAAAGTGTGTTTGGGATTTGGCTGTGGGTCTCATAGTAAAATAGTGTGTTTCTTTTGGTTAAAATAGGATTGGAAATGTTAGATGAGAAAAGTTGGAAGTCAGAGAAATATGAATAAACTAATATATTTAAATATAAAACAAAATTGAAGCGCGCGTGATTTGCAATAAAAAAAGAAAAAAGGGAAACGCGCGCGTGATTGGAGCATTCCGCAGAGAGAGAAGTGTATGGGCCCCCCACCATTAGGATTTCGCTTGTAATCCCCGCAAAATGCGGGGATTTTGTGGGCAGTTGTGCTTTGCTCCACGACAGTGCCAACAAGGACGAAGCAACCGAAATTTTTTCTTGCGTTTGGAACAGCTTGCTTGGAAAGTGGGCTGATTTGAGGGTGAATAGTGCCTAAACAGTGTCAAAATTTCACTTTCCTCCCCCAAAGCAGCCGAAAGAAACAGGCCCTTAGGGCCGGTTCTTTTGCGAGAAAGGCTGTGAGAATCCCCTAAAATCCACTGTTCATGGCCCTCTAGCTGAACTTATCGGCTTGTTTTCTCATTGGTTGTTTGTTTGGGGGAAAGTAGGGGATGGATTCTCGGCCGATGTGGCGCCCTACTTTCTCAATTTTGTAATCCCGGCTTTTGAGGGGATTACGTTAGGAATCTCGGATGGTGGGACCCACTGGCTGCGTTCACCCCTCACGCGTCGCGCTTGTGCTTCTTTCGTTCCCAATTTCGCAATTAGATGTGTTACGAGGTGGAACTCGCGTACAATGAATTTGTATTATGGGGAACCAAGGGCACGGTGGTTATATGGAAATGAGGGGTTAGGTAGGCTGTTTTACAAGTGATTAGTGAGGTGGAGAAGTCGGGTCCGTCACCGGTGATGCCCACGGGGTCGAATCTCGCCGGAAGTAGCTAGGGAAGGTTGGACGGCAGGGGGCTGAAGCTGACTCCGGTCCAGGGGCGAGCTCTCCTGCAGCACGAGTAACTCGTCAGAAGGGCTGGGTTGGAGTTCAACCCTTAGCCCCTCCGATGCCTAAGTCAGTGATGGAGCTTAAAAAGGGGGGCTAGACACGCCGGTCGGACTCCATGTGTGTCCGCCGCCCGTGACGAGCTTTAGGTGGGAGAGCAAAGATATGGAAGACCTTAGCTCTCGTCTGTGAATAATAGAAGATGAGAGAGAATTTTCCAACCCCCTCTCCGTAAGGGGAGAGGAGGTATTTATACCTGACGGGTGATGACTAGGCGTGCTGTGCTGGCTCGGGTGTCAGCGGAAGCTTCGGACGAGGACGTCGGGAACAGGAGTTCCTGATCCGCTTTTGTCAGGCGGCGCAACGGCCGAGGGGTGCTTTTGTCGGGATGTCAGGGCCGAAAGCACTAACCGTCGGATAGGCCAGCCGCCCGGGGGGTGCTTTGTCAGGCGGTCGGGTGACGTTGGTGTCAGTCGTGTCCTTATCCTAGGCTGTTTGTCGTAAGCGGCGAACTAAAGGCCAGGCTGTCACCCTAGGTGTCGCGGTTCGCGGGGGTCGGGCGGGCCGTTCCGATCGGGGGTCGTCCGGCCGGTACGGAAGGATACGTCCGCGCCCGTCAGTAGGCCTGGCCTAGCTACCCAAGCGCCCCCCAGCGCGCTACCCCCGGTGGGTCGGGCGGCTGCGGTTGTTCGCCTCGGCCGGCTTGGGGAACGCTGTAAGGCGCGCCTAACTCCATGATGCCCCGGATCTTCGGGGCGGCGGTCCTTTTGTGAAGTGGTGGGTTAACTGGGTATGTTAGCGGATCCGGGCGGGAGTCGGGCTCCTACGATCTTTAGGTCGTAACAATTGCCCCCGGCATTCGAGTGCGAAGCGGAAGCCTGGTTCGGCTCGGATGGCGTAACGTTACCGTGGTACTACCTTTTGCTGGTGACTCGGAAATCTAGGCAATATTATACACCAATCTTTATCGGAAATCTAGGCAATATTTACAACACTTAGGAGAAGGTGTGTGGGACGGAGGGTGGTCCACATTTGTTGCTCGCTTTGCCGGGGGGAGCAGATCCCCGCGTCGGGGCGGTCTTCCCTTATGTCGTGAGGGTTTAGCCTTCGGGGGGGCGACCCTCGGTCGTAGGAGGGGGCCCCCTTCCTTCCCTTTTCATTGCTTCCTCGCGCTCTGCCTTGCTGTCGTCGTGCTGGAGGGTCGTTCGGCCTTGCCGGGGACTCCGCGCACTGTGGGGGAACCCCCGGGAGGTCGAGGACGAGGTGGCGGTGGCAGCGCCGCCGGGAGAGCCGTTGGGAGGCTTGCCCCCTGACACCCCGTGGGGGTCGCCGAGGGTGACGGCGTTAATTGGGGTGTTGCGGCACACGGACGGCCATCTGGACCTGCCTTTTGATACAGTAACAAGCAGGAGGCCAGCTGGCGGGCGGTGCCTTCCACGTGTAAGGGGAATATCCAGTCGGAGGTGGCGGGGCCGTGGCGTCCATCGTCGGGGGGAAGTGAGGTCCGTCGGGGGCTGTCGGCTTTTCTTAGCTCGGGGGGGCGTTTAGGGCCGTTTTATGCCTGGAGTGAGGGGAGGGGGATCCTCAGCGTCTCTTCCGCCTTTACCCTGACCTCTGGGGGGTATTTATAGCGAGATTCTGCGGGAAGGGTTTTTCTTGGGTAATGCGGGGGATTAGTGCCGTTAATGGGCTTCGCGGGAATCCACGCTTAGGGAATCGTTTTTTCCTGGCAGTATCTGGCACTCTGGCCTCTTGGGGGGGCGCGTTGTCGCTGATGGCGTGTAGTCCAATCGTCCTTTCGCCACATCGTGGCGCTGCTTTGACGGGACAGGGCAGCTGCTCTGTCTGGACGGGGCGCCTATATCGCGGCCTCTGCCTTGTGGACGGTCCGTGCCGGGTCACGTGACTAGGCTTCTTGATGGAATTACACAACGCGCTTTGGGAATCGTTTTTCCCTGGCGGTATCTGGCGCTTTGGCCTCTCGGGGGGACGTGTTGTTGCTTATGGCGTGTAGTCCAATCGTCCTTTCGCCGCATCGTGGCGCTGCTTTGACGGGACAGGGCAGCTGCTCTGTCTGGACGGGGCGCCTATATCGCGGCCTCCGCCTTGTGACCGGTCCGTGCCGGGTCACGTGGCTAGGCTTCTTGATGGAGTCACACAATTCCTAAATATGCCCCCAACATTCACGTGTCCGAGATCGCTAGGTCTCGGGGAAGGGGATGTTGTCGGCCTGTTGCCCGGGGTGTTGCCTTTGGGCGGGACGCCCTTTCGGCGGAGTGGCTAGGGGTGATTCACGTTATCCTATCGTTATTTAATCTCGGGTCGACCCTGTTACGCGGGGCGGGTTTCAGTATATCTCTTTCCCCCTTGAGGGAAAGGTGTCGGTGACTTTTAGTGAGCGGGGTTCGCGCTGCAGGCGTAGATTTCCCGGAAGTTCTATGCCAATTAACCCGGTGCTTGGCGGGGGGTAGCTACCCACTATGGTGTTCTCCGAAAAATCTGAGCGTATAAAGAAGAACATTTTTATTTAGATTTGTAAAGGCTGGTCTACAGCTTGTACAGGAGCTCTTAGTTTATCACCCGTTGTGGGGTCAGATTCGGCTGGGGGGAGCCCTAGAGCTGTCCTCGCCCACGGTTTAACGACCTCCGGATCGGGTTGTCGCTGTGGGCCGGGTGGGCCCTTCGTATCTTGAATTGAGCTTGGCGCGGAGGAGAATGGCCGCCTTCCGTGCTGAAGTGTTGCAAGGTCTCTTTGGCGATCGTGCCGCCTTCCCTCCCTGGCTTCGTCATCTCTTTCCGCGGAAAGGGTTTTCCTCGGTCCGGAAGAGGCGCCGAGCAGGGAAGCCGTCTTGCAGCGGCTTGCTCCTTGGGGAGGTTCTTGAGCATAGGGCCGTCCCCCGCCGCCCTGTGCCTCGCTGCTTCGGTTTGAGAGTGGGGTTCGGCGCCCGATGGTGCATGGGCGAGCTGACATGCCAGGACTCGCCGTTTGGGCTTGTCGGGGATGCAGCCTTTCCGAGGTCCTCAGTCGGAGGTCGAGGGCGGGGAGGTACCAGCCGGCTGGCGCTGGGGGCTCTCGCCCGCCCCGTCACCTTTGAACGGATGCCATTCTTTCTCCGACTCGTCCTTGCTCAGGGGACGGAGGCGTGAAAGATGGATTTCCCTTGTGTAAGTGGAATATCCAGTTGACGATCCGTTTGTAAGTGGAATATCCTGTTGGCGGTGTTGGAGATGCAGGCACAGCTGCCCTGGGCGGCGGGAACCATTGGTGGCCGGTGACCTCTCTTTTGTTAGGGCGTTGTATCTCGGCCCGTTCCTCGGTGGGTGGGGGGATCAGGTGGCGGTTTCTCATGCCTGCCGGTTTTCCTATTTTCAGGAGGAGGAGTGGTGTCTTTATAGGGAGATCTCGCTGACGGTTTTTCCTTTAGTTATTGCGCTGAGTTGGCACCATTAATGGGCTCCTCGAATTCATGCCCGTAGGAAACCGTCTTTGCCAGGTGGCTCTCACGGGTCCTCTTTTGGAGCGAATCATTAATGGTGGCGTGTTTCTCGAGCGGCCTTTCGTTTTGTCGAGTCACATCGGGGCCGCCTGCTCGGGAACAGGCGTTGTTTTGTCCCGATTTGTGTGCCCCCCCCCCTTTTTTTTTCGAGGTCCACGGGCTCGGGTCCCTCTCGGGTTTGGGTGGCTAGGGTTGGCCCTGCCCCAGAGGTCTGGAGGGGGGGGAGCGGGCGCGTAGCCCGGCCCGTGCCCTTCTCTGGTTTGGGTGGCCAGGGTTGGCCCTGCCCCAGAGGTCTGGAGGAGGGAGCGGGCGCGTAGCCCGGCCCGTGCCCTTCTCTGGTTTGGGTGGCCAGGGTCGGCCCTGCCCCAGAGGTCTGAAGGGGGGGAGCGGGTGCGTAGCCCGGCCCGTGCCCTTCTCTGGTTTGGGTGGCTAGGGTTGGCCCTGCCCCAGAGGTCTGGAGGGGGGGAGCCGGCGCGTAGCCCGGCCCGTGCCCACCTCTGGTTTGGGTGGCTAGGGTTGGCCCTGCCCCAGAGGTCTTGAGGGGGGGAGCGGGCGCGTAGCCCGGCCCGTGCCCTTCTCTGGTTTGGGTGGCTAGGGTCGGCCCTGCCCCAGAGGTCTGGAGGGGGGGAACGGGCGCGTAGCCCGGCCCGTGCCCTTCTCTGGTTTGGGTGGCTAGGGTTGGCCCTGCCCCAGAGGTCTGGAGGGGGGGAGTGGGCGCGTAGCCCGGCCCGTGCCCACCTCTGGTTTGGGTGGCTAGGGTTGGCCCTGCCCCAGAGGTCTTGAGGGGGGAGCGGGCACGTAGCCCGGCCCGTGCCCACCTCTGGTTTGGGTGGCTAGGGTTGGCCCTGCCCCAGAGGTCTTGAGGGGGGAGCGGGCGCGTAGCCCGGCCCGTGCCCTTCTCTGGTTTGGGTGGCTAGGGTCGGCCCTGCCCCAGAGGTCTGGAGGGGGGGAGCGGGCGCGTAGCCCGGCCCGTGCCCTTCTCTGGTTTGGGTGGCTAGGGTTGGACCTGCCCCAGAGGTCTGGAGGGGGGGAGCGGGCGCGTAGCCCGGCCCGTGCCCTTCTCTGGTTTGGGTGGCTAGGGTCGGCCCTGCCCCAGAGGTCTGGAGGGGGGGAGCGGGCGCGTAGCCCGGCCCGTGCCCTTCTCTGGTTTGGGTGGCTAGGGTCGGCCCTGCCCCAGAGGTCTGGAGGGGGGGAGCGGGCGCGTAGCCCGGCCCGTGCCCTTCTCTGGTTTGGGTGGCTAGGGTTGGCCCTACCCCAGAGGTCTTGAGGGGGGGAGCGGGCGCGTAGCCCGGCCCGTGCCCACCTCTGGTTTGGGTGGCTAGGGTTGGCCCTGCCCCAGAGGTCTTGAGGGGGGAGCGGGCGCGTAGCCCGGCCCGTGCCCTTCTCTGGTTTGGGTGGCTAGGGTCGGCCCTGCCCCAGAGGTCTGGAGGGGGGGAGCGGGCGCGTAGCCCGGCCCGTGCCCTTCTCTGGTTTGGGTGGCTAGGGTTGGCCCTGCCCCAGAGGTCTGGAGGGGGGGCGCGGGCGCGTAGCCCGGCCCGTGCCCTTCTCTGGTTTGGGTGGCTAGGATTGGCCCTGCCCCAGAGGTCTGGAGGGGGGGAGCGGGCGCGTAGCCCGGCCCGTGCCCACCTCTGGTTTGGGTGGCTAGGGTTGGCCCTGCCCCAGAGGTCTTGAAGGGGGAGCGGGCGCGTAGCCCGGCCCGTGCCCTTCTCTGGTTTGGGTGGCTAGGGTTGGCCCTGCCCCAGAGGTCTGGAGGGGGGGAGCGGGCACGTAGCCCGGCCCGTGCCCTTATCTGGTTTGGGTGGCTAGGGTTGGCCCTGCCCCAGAGGTCTGGAGGGGGGAGCGGGCGCGTAGCCCGGCCCGTGCCCTTCTCTGGTTTGGGTGGCTAGGGTTGGCCCTGCCCCAGAGGTCTGGAGGGGGGGAGCGGGCGCGTAGCCCGGCCCGTGCCCACCTCTGGTTTGGGTGGCTAGGGTTGGCCCTGCCCCAAAGGTCTTGAGGGGGGGAGCGGGCGCGTAGCCCGGCCCGTGCCCTTCTCTGGTTTGGGTGGCTAGGGTTGGCCCTGCCCCAGAGGTCTGGAGGGGGGGAGCGGGCGCGTAGCCCGGCCCGTGCCCTTCTCTGGTTTGGGTGGCTAGGGTTGGCCATGCCCCAGAGGTCTGGAGGGGGGAGCGGGCGCGTAGCCCGGCCCGTGCCCTTCTCTGGTTTGGGTGGCTAGGGTTGGCCCTGCCCCAGAGGTTCGGAGTTTTATCGAACTGCAAAACTTGTGCAGGAATAACCATATTGTGAAGAACGGATGGATATATACACTGCGTGTAAGAAAAGAAAAACTTACAACTATTGGTAGAATTTCAGCAGATGTTTTGCGTTCCAAGGGTGGGCCAGTTCGCTCCCTTCGGGGGTAGCCAGGATGTACGTGGCCGGCCCGACAATGTCGATGACCGTGTAGGGTCCTTCCCACTTAGCGGCCAGCTTTCCCCGCTTTGCAGTCTCGGGGCGGAAGGTGGCATCTCGGAGGACCAAATCGCCGATCCTGAAGGTCTGCGGTTTCACCCGGGAGTCGTAATACCGTGCCATCCTTTGGCTGTGCTTGACGAGGCTAGTCAAGGCCCGGTCTCGCACCTCGTCTATCAACTCCAAACTGAGACCGAGTCCTTCTCCGTTGGTTTCTTCGTCGAAGATCTTTAGCCGGAGTGTCTCCTCGCCGATTTCCACGGGAACGACCGCCTCCGATCCGTATGCTAGCACGAAGGGGCTTTCCCCAGTCGAGGCCTTGTGGGTGGTGCGATAGGACCACAGGATCCCCGGCAGTTCGTCGACCCAAGCCCCCAGAGCGGCGTCCACCTTCTTCTTCATCGGGTTCAGGATACATTTATTTGCGGCCTCCGCCATTCCGATGCACTGGGGGTGGGCGACTGACGCGAATTTGAGTTTGATTCCCCAGCCCGAGCAGAAGTCGCGGAAGCCCTCGCAATCGAACTGCTTTCCGTTATCCGTGACAATGGAGCGGGGAATCCCAAAGCGGCATATGATGGATTGCCAGATGAAGCCCTTCATATCCGTCCACGCGATTCGCGCCAGCGGCTCTGCTTCGATCCATTTTGTGAAGTAATCCACGACGACGACTAGGTATTTCCTTCCCCCGGAGGCCTTTGGGAATGGCCCCAGGATGTCGAGCCCCCACTTGGCGAAGGGGATCAGGCTCAAGATGGGCATTAGGTTGGCCGGGGGTGCAGTCGTCCGCCGGCAAAACTTCTGGCATGCCTCGCACTTCTTGATGTACTGTACCGCGTCCCGGATCATCGTCGGCCAGTAGTATTCTTGGCGCATTACTTTGTGGGTGATGGTGCGCCCGCCATGGTGGTTTCCGCAAAAGCCTTCATGCACCTCGCGGATGACTTGCTCAGCCTGCTCCGGGCCCAAGCATTTCAGGTAGGGCAGGACGTCGAAATTTGCTCGGCGGCGGCGGTACAGCACTCCGTCGAGAAGTACGAATGAGAGGGCCTGCCTTTCCACCTGTTTTGCCAGCATCCGTTCCTTGGGTAGCTCGCCCGTCTCTAGGTACTTCACTATGGGGGTCATCCACGACGTCCTCGTGTCCGCGCACATCAGTTCTCCCTCGTCGATGGTTGGCGTCGCTAGGCTTTCCACGTAGATTGCCTTCCCGATCTCGGCTGCCGAAGAGGAAGCCAGCTTAGACAGAGCATCCGCCCGGAGGTTGCTGGAGCGGGGTAGGTGTTGGACGCCCGCTTTCTTGAACTTTCGGAGTTCGATCTGGATGCGATCCAGGTATCGCTTCATTGTTTCCTCTCGGGCTTCGAATCCCCCCAGGATCTGTTGGATGCCGAGACGGGAGTCACTCAGGAGCAACACGTTCGTCGCCCCCACCGCCCTAGCGAGCTTCAACCCGTTAACCGCGGCCTCATATTCCGCGACGTTGTTGGTGGTCGGGAAGCTGAAGCGCAGGGCGTACTCCAGCGAACATCCATCCGGGGTTTGAATGACTATACCTGCTCCTGTCCCAGAGCCTGTTGCGGAGCCGTCGACGTGGATGGTCCATAAGTCGCCCACTGTCGTCGGGGAGGGTGCTGAGGGTTCACCCACCTCGATCCTCCGCGGGGACGTGGTCACCGATGGGATCTCCGTCCGGTCCCCCGGTAGGACTTCCGTTGTGCATTCCACCACGAAGTCGGCCAGCGCTTGGGCCTTGATTGCCGTCCGGGCTTTGTACGTTATGTCGAACTCGCTGAGCTCGACGCTCCAATTGAGCATCCTCCCCGACCGCTCCAGCCTTTTCAGGTTCTTTTCGAGGGGCATGTCGGTGTGGACGATTATGGGGTGGGCCTGGAAGTAGGGTCGGAGCTTCCGGGCCGTGGTGACTAGGCAGTAGGCGGCTTTCTCGATAGGGCTGTAACGAGTCTCCGCCTCTCGGAGGATCCGGCTGGCATAGTAAACGGGGCGTTGCACTCCTCCTTCCTCCTTGATCAGGACGGAGCTAACGGCCCCCTCGGTGGTCGCCAGGTACAACCCCAGGGGTTCGCCCTCCTCCGGCCGCGCGAGGAGCGGTGGGCTCTGTAGGTATGCCCTCAGCTCCGCGAACACCCGGGCACAGTCGTCGTCCCACGGGATCACCTTCCTTTGATCTTTAGCTTCGCCCAAGGCCGTCCGCAAGACCCTGAAGAAAGGGAGCGATTTCTCCGCCGATTTCGACAGGAATCGCCCTAAAGCAGCGATCCGGCCGTTCAGTCGCTGCAAGTCCCGGATCGTCCGGGGCTCCGTCATACCGATGAGGGCCGTCACCTTGTCAGGGTTCACCTCGATTCCCCGCTTCGTTATCATGAAGCCCAGGAATTTTCCCGATTGCACGCCAAAGATACACTTTGCGGGGTTTAGCCTCAGGTTGTACCGGCGGACCCTCTGGAAGGTTTCCTGCAGGTCTGTGAGGTGGTCGGTGGCCCTTCCGCTCTTCACCAGCGTGTCGTCGATGTAGACCTCCAGGTTTCTCCCCACCTGAGGGCCGAATATGCGGTCAACCATTCGTTGATAGGTCGCACCGGCGTTCTTCAGTCCGAAGGGCATCTTGGTGTAACAGAAGGTGCCTTTATCAGTGACAAATGATGTCTTCTCCTCATCTTCCTCCGCCATTGGTATCTGGTTGTACCCCGAGAAGGCGTCCATGAAACTCAACAACTCATAGCCGGACGCCTGGTCCACCAAGTGGTCGATTCTGGGTAAAGGGAAGCTGTCCTTCGGGCATACCTTGTTGAGGTCGGTGAAGCCAACGCACATGCGCCACTTTCCACTGGGCTTCTTCACCAGCACGACGTTGGCGAGCTAGTCGGGGTAGTCCACCGGTCGAACAAATTTGGCCTCGAGGAGTCGCTCTACTTCTTCCTCGGCCGCCCTCTTCTTTTCGCCTCCTGCACTTCTCTTCTTCTGTCGAACAGGTCGGGCTTCCGGGTCCGCATTCAACCTGTGGGAGATTACTCTCGGGTCCACCCCAGGCATGTCCGCGGGTGACCACGCGAATATGTCCGCGTTTTCTCTTAGCAAGGCAACGAGGGCCGTCCTTAATGCGGACGGGAGTTTCGTCCCGACGGAGACGGTTTTTTTCTCGTCCGAGGCCACTGGGACCTCCTCCACTTCCTCTGCCGGGGTTGGCCGCTAGTCGCAGAAGTCTTCCCTCTCGTCAGGGATGAGAGCCGTCAGGGGCCGCCTCGGGCTCCTGGGCAGGGATGGCGCCTGGTTGTGGTCTCCGGGCATCTCCCGCCCTCCCCGCACCTGTCCCACCCCCCGCGGGGTCCGGAACTTCATCGTCTGATGTTGCAGGCTGGGGAGCGCCTCGATGGCCGTCATATACGGACGCCCTATGATTCCGTTATACGCCGAGGTGACGTTGACGACGACAAATTGTGCTTCCCTGGTGACGACCATCGGTTCCTCCCCCAGGGTCACGGGCAGGGTGATCGTTCCCTCGGTGGGGATCGCATGGCCGGTGAAGCCAGCAACAGGGCCCACACATGGCTCTAAGTCTGCGCGCCCCCACCCCATCTTCTCGACCGTTGTCAGGAACAGGATGTCACAGGAGCTACCGGTGTCAATTAGGAGCCGGCCGACGTCAATCGCCCCAATCCGAGCTTCGATGACGATGGCGTCATTGTTCTGGCTCCATGCCTCCTGACCGTCCTCCTCGGTAAAGGTGATCGGGGGGCGGGGTATCTTCCTACGCTTCGGTCGGCGGCCGGCGCCCGCCATCATCACCTGTCTGGCCTCAGCCTCCCGGATTGCGGGCGCCCGTCTCACCGAGGTTGGGCCTCCAGTTACCATCTCGATTCGCATGACTGCCTTCGGGGGGCGGGGCTCCTCCTTATCGCGGTTTGCCAGCGGACCCCGTCCCCCCTCCTCCGGAGGGTCTCTCTCTCCTGTCGCCACCCGCCTTCCCGCGACAAAGTTCCCCAGGTGACCCGCCTGGATCAATCGTTCGATCTCTCTTTTAAGGGAGTAACAATGGTCGGTGTCGTGACCGTGGTCCCGGTGATAACGACAGTATCTCCGGGAGTCCCGCCTCGCTGGGTCCGTCCTCATTTCCCGGGGGGGCTCCGGCAGTAGCCCGGCCCTTGTCGCCGCGGCCAGCACCTCCATCACGGGGGTATTGAGTCGCGTGTAATGCGCCAGTGGGGGGTCTTCTCGTCTTGCGATGACTCCGGGGGGCCTCCGCGCAGGGGCGAACTCGCGCGCCGGGCCAAGGCGATCTCGTGGGCGAGGCTCGGGCGGCTCCCGCCGTGGTAGGGCCATTTGATCGCGGCCTCGGCCCCTCTCTTCCTGCCTCGGCCGAGGGTGCGGCCGGGGTCCGTCCTGGGATGGTTTCGGCGGGGGGAATACGACCTTTGCCCCGAGGGTCTCTTCGGCCAATGCGTGCCTCTCCGCCATTGCAACCAGCACTTCGTAGTCGGTCGGCGGGTCCCGGAGTAGGGATTTGTGGAGGCTCCGAGTCCGCAACCCCGTCTTGAAGGCCAGCATTAGCACCTCATCGCCGCATGTCACCACCGCCCGCCTTTCTTCCTGAAAGCGGCGGAGGTATCTTCCTGTTCTCTCCCCCTCTCCTTGGACTATCGTGCAGAGGTAGTCCAAAGGCTTCTTCTTCGTCCGCCCGGCCCGGAACTCTTGGCAGAACTTGTGTGACAGCTCGCCAAAGCTCCCAACGGACCTCGCGGGCAAGCCGAAGTACCAGTCCAGCGCGGTGTCCCTCAGGCTTTGGGAGAAATGTCGGCATAGGAGCGCCTCGTCCACATCCTGCGCCTCCATCGCCCCCCGGTATTGCTGCACGTGCGTGAGGGGGTCGCCTCTTCCATTGTACGTGGCCAAGTGAGGGGGTTTGAACCTTTTGGGCCTTGGGGCGGATGTGATCCACCGTGCGAGCGGCGTGGCCTCCTCCGGATAGGTAGGGCGATCCGGGGCCTCCCCTCTCCGCCATTCGGGGGTCCGGCTTCGATCGCGCCACGGCCGACGTCGGTCCCCCGCCCCCGGGGAGTAGCCCGACGGTCATCTGGCGGGGCTCCTTCCCTGGGCCGAGGACTCGACGGGTTGTGGACTACGGCTCTCCCAGCGCCAGCGCCTCCCGTCCAACCCTGCTCGGGCCTCCATCCGTTCCTGATCCTCGCGGAGGAGCCTTTCGCGCTCGGCGGTGAGGAAGCGTAGCTGCCGACAAACAGCTTCCTCGTGCAGGGTATCGGAGGGGTGGTGCTGGTGACGCGGGCCGCCTCCTCCAGGCGGGGACCTGTTCAGCAACGGGTCCCGCCTGTTCCCGGGCCGCCGGCCCGTCGCCGTCTCTTCTAGGACTTCTTGGTTGCTCCTGTCTCCTCTCCTTAGCCTCTCGCGCTCCGCGACAATGAAGCGGAGTTGGCGGCGGGCGGCCTCTTCTTCCTGGTAGGCCCTCCGGGCGGTCTCCGCCGCCTCGTCCAAGCGCCTTTGCGCCGCGGCCGCCTCCCCCAGGCGCTTCCACCGCCGCGCAACTTCCACATCCTCTTCCAGGAGCCTTTGCTGGGCCGCAATCTCCTCCGCGGGCCCCCTGTTTTCTCCCTCCTCCTCGAACTGAAGGCGGAGGTTCCGCCTCACGTTCTGGGGCTCCGAGGGGCCGGGCGGCGGCCCCGTTCCGGTTGTCTGATAGCCTCCCCGGCCTAAGTGCCGGCCTCGAATCTTTTCAAGACGACGTAGGATGAAGTAGGTTCAGTTTCGGTGCCCACGCCCGGGAGGGCGTCGGACGCCGGAGTGATTTGCAGAGAGAGCGGTTCCTGTCCCACGGGATCTTTGCCGTGGTCAGGGTTCCGCGGGATTGGCATGGAGTCTAACATGGGTGTGACCCTTCGTTCCCACAGACGGCGCCAATTGTTACGAGGTGGAACTCGCGTACAATGAATTTGTATTATGGGGAACCAATGGCACGGTGGTTATATAGAAATGAGGGGTTAGGTAGGCTGTTTTACAAGTGATTAGTGAGGTGGAGAAGTCGGGTCCGTCACCGGTGATGCCCACGGGGTCGAATCTCGCCGGAAGTAGCTAGGGAAGGTTGGACGGCAGGGGGCTGAAGCTGACTCCGGTCCAGGGGCGAGCTCTCCTGCAGCACGAGTAACTCGTCAGAAGGGCTGGGTTGGGGTTCAACCCTTAGCCCCTCCGATGCCTAAGTCAGTGATGGGGCTTAAAAAGAGGGGCTAGACACGCCGGTCGGACTCCCTGTGTGTCCGCCGCCCGTGACGAGCTTTAGGTGGGAGAGCAAAGATATGGAAGACCTTAGCTCTCGTGTGTGAATAATAGAAGATGAGAGAGAATTTTCCAACCCCCTCTCTGTAAGGGGAGAGGAGGTATTTATACCTGACGGGTGATGACTAGGCGTGCTGTGCTGGCTCGGGTGTCAGCGGAAGCTTCGGACGAGGACGTCGGGAACAGGAGTTCCTGATCCGCTTTTGTCAGGCGGCGCAACGGCCGAGGGGTGCTTTTGTCGGGATGTCAGGGCCGAAAGCACTAACCGTCGGATAGGCCAGCCGCCCGGGGGGTGCTTTGTCAGGTGGTCGGGTGACGTTGGTGTCAGTCGTGTCCTTATCCTAGGCTGTTTGTCGTAAGCGGCGAACTAAAGGCCAGGCTGTCACCCTAGGTGTCGCGGTTCGCGGGGGTCGGGCGGGCCGTTTCGATCGGGGGTCGTCCGGCCGGTACGGAAGGATACGTCCGCGCCCGTCAGTAGGCCTGGCCTAGCTACCCAAGCGCCCCCCAGCGCGCTACCCCGGTGGGTCGGGCGGCTGCGGTTGTTCGCCTCGGCCGGCTGCGGCGGTTCGCCTCGGCCGGCTTGGGGAACGCTGTAAGGCGCGCCTAACTCCATGATGCCCCGGATCTTCGGGGCGACGGTCCTTTTATGAAGTGGTGGGTTAACTGGGTATGTTAGCGGATCTGGGCGGGAGTCGGGCTCCTACGATCTTTAGGTTGTAACAAGATGTATTGGGTTTTATTTCAGTTTGTCCACGCAATTTGTGTATCTGTTTCATAACTGAGTCTGTGTACATGGCCATCTTGCTTCAAGCTTGGATTTTTTGGCAATGAGATGCCTTGGGTTTTATTTAAGTTTGTCCATGCAATTTGGGTATACTTTTCATGAATGTGTGCATGGCCATCTTGCTGCAAGTTTGGAATTTTTGTCAATGAGATGCATTGGGTTTAATTTCACAATTTCCATCTAAATTTGTTGAGGTAACCATAACCTTATACTCACCTAATAACACCACACTCCACAATCCCACCTTCTAATCCAACTTTCTTCAACCAAAAGAACACAATAAAATGCGGTGGACCCTCCATAACTTTCTCAACTCCACTTTCCATACAACTTTTCAACCAAAAAACACAAAACTTCGTTTTCTCTCTCCTCAGATTCCACACCTCTCCAACTTTCTCAAATTCTTCTTTCCACCAAAAGAACGGGCCCGTACACATCTGGAAAGTAAAAGAGTAATTGAGCAAAAAGCAATATTTGCAGTCCTATTCATCAACTATTACTCATTTTCACTGACCCTTTCCGCGAGCTATGTTTCTTTCGTCGACAATTTTTCGACGGAAAACGGTCGAGGTGGCTCCGACGTGGAGCCACGTTGACACCAACTTCCACACGAGCATAATCGCTGGAAAATCCGTGGAGTACATCTAAGATTCTTGAACTGTGCCCCACTCTCCTTGCTCTCGACGAATCGCAGCACGCTCTAAGTTTTTTTTAATTCGTCGGAGGCGAGAAATGCACCGTGCTTCGACATTTTTTGTCCTATTGTCGGAGCACTTGCACTCCTTAGAGGGTTAAGGGCGGGTTAAGGTTTAATTAATGTTTAATTAAATAGGTTAGTTTATAACTAAATTAGATTTAATTATTTCTATTACTTTTTTAATTTCCATTATATAAAATAATAATTAAAATCACCATTTATTATTTAACTTAAAAATAATTTGAATTAATTAAATCATGATAATTACAAATAATTGATTATTCCACATCCTTGGACCGCACATCAAATATTTCCATAAAACTTTCAAACCCAAAGAAACACCAGAATATTTTGTAGGCCCTCATAAAACTCTCATACTCACTTTTCTCAACACTTTCAAACCCAAAGAAACAAACAACTTTACTTTTCTCAATATAGGATTCCATAACTCCTCAACTTTCCAAAAATCCACTTTCAAGTTGTGGAACAGGCCCAAAGAGGCAAGGGATGTACGCCAGCGGACCAGCCAACAAAAGACGAACACTGCAGTCGGGTACTTGGATTTATGTACCTCAAAGTGGGACCATCTGACGTGGCACCTTACAAACAAATTACCAAATTAATTAACTGCAATAATGGTTCATGTTATACCGCACTAAAAGTAAAGAAGATTCACAAACTCTATATGTTAAGACTAGACCCAATCGCGGTTCGGTTCGAACAACGGAACCGAACCAACTCGGAACCAGAATCAAAACTGGGTCCAGAAGGTTCGGTTTCGATTTGTCATTTTGAAGAACCGAACGGGAACCGACCTCGGTTCCCTGGTTCATTCCCACGGTTTCAGAACAAGGGAATCGAACGGTGAAACTGATTCAGCCCAACGGTCAGATTTTTGAGTCAAATGGTCAACGACTCCCCCGACTAGACGTGGTCACCTTTTAAGTTAAAAGGGGTCAACAGCTAGTATGGAGTGGGAGTCATTGCCCCCTTAAGTTTTTTTCATGCCCCCCCCCCAATTCCATTTTTCAAACCCCCCCCAAAAAAACCTATAAATAGATCTCCACTCTTCCAAACTCTCCACACCAATACATTCTTCAATTCTTCTTCTGTAACGACCCGCTCCCCATGATACCGGAGACGTACAAATTCTTCCCAAGTATTCCTAGATCGGCGAGTGTTACGTAGAAAAAGAGAAAGGAAGAGAGTGAATGAAATCTGCAGGTCACTGCACACGTGCTGGGAAGTACAAGCAAAGTTCCATCATAGGAATGACACAGAGAATTAGACAAAAGTAGAAACATTCATTTTACTAATACAATGATATCCTTTACATACACCTGATGGGAAATTGAATCCCACCCCTGAGTGGTTTTGATGATGAGCACACCAAATGATGTTAGTGTACTAACTACACTACAACTCAAGTGTTCAGGTTGTGCGACGAACGATGACTTTACGCATACTCCGAAGAAGCTCAACCACACTCGAAAGACGAAGATGAATTTGCTAGTTCTACATCAAGCATAATATGAAGCTCGTGCTCAAGCTTAATGAAGAAGGAACTCAAATTCAGGAGAAGCAAGCATCTACCGGATCAGCTTCCTGAAGGTCTTGTCTCAGTGTAGTATGTGAGTTCTTAGGATTATGTTAAAGCCAAAGTAGATATCGCACATACACAAATGATTTCAAAAGAAAAATGTTTTAAATGTTTTAAATATCTTTTTAACCCTTGAGAGTAATAAGCTAATCGATCTATTATTAGTAGTCATCCTCCAGTACACCCAGGAGCTGATTACATTTCTCAACTAGCTGAGTTTCAGAGAAAACTGTTCTAGGAGTCGACTACCAAAAGAGGGAGTCGACTACCAGCTAGAAACAGAAGAGTCGACTACCACTCTGAGGGAGTCGACTACCAGCTATCGTTTTCCAACGACTCTGCTTCTTGATTTCGCTCAATTTCCATATCTGTTTGAGCTGAAAGTCAAATCGTTTGAAATTCAAATTCTTTTCTTGAAACCTATAAATAGACCCCTTGAGATCATTTCTAAAAACAATCAAGATCAAATTTTCTATTCTCTATTGTGCTAAAATTCTAAAGATCTCTCGTTCTATTTGCTCTCATCGCTATAGCCAACTCTGTTTTAATCTCTGATCTCTAATCTCATTTTGAAGTTATTATCTTTGAGATCTAATTTTTGTTTGGCTATTTTTAAAGTTGCTTTTTTAAATCATTATTCTTCAATTTCTATTCCTAAATGATTTTTTGAAGAACAAACAATCTAAGATCACAAAGAATCATCTTATATTTTTGTGTGATCTTAAAATCGATTTGAATTCTTTTTAGCCACGTAACACATTTGTTATATTTACTTTGGCTATAGAATTATGGGTGTAATCCAAACTCCACTAATTTATGTGGTGACTTGGAAACTTGTTTTTATTTGTGGATTCCCTTTGTTGTAAGGGACGTGAAAATCCTAGACAAGTCTAGGTGGTTGAAAATCCTGGTCAAGGCTAGGTGTTTGGAAAATCCTAACGAGTGAAGTTAGGTACTTGTATTGCTAAGGCAATAGTGGAAAATCTCGTACCAGATTGGTCGGGGACTGGACGTACCAAGTTGTGGGGAACCAGGATAAAAATTCTTGTCTTTGCGTTTGCATTTTTCTGTGATTGTATATCTTTGTTCAAGTATTTTTATCTGCTAACAATTAAATCTTTGTAATCAGTTGTTTATATTATTGCAAAGTTAACTCTTTTATTTCGAAGTGCAAAAAGATCTAACTATGTATTAAGATCATTTGTTAGTAATCTTATCATTATATTATCCCTTCTTTCCGTAGAGTTTGCACTTAAAACTCTCTGGGAGTCGACTACCACTTTGAGGAAGTCGACTACCTGCTGTGAGATCTCTCTGTTAACATTCTTTATAAGATTACCTTGTTGATTAAGAACCAAGCATAGATCACTCTACTTGGTTTCTTATGCAACATTAGAAGCTTTTTAATTGTGCTAATCAACGAACGAAAAAGTTTAATATTTGCACAACACTATTCAACCCCCCTTTTAGTGTTGTTTTCCATCCACAGGATCCAACACTTGGTATCAGAGCAGGGCTTGAAAAACGATGGCATCAATATCTTTTCATTCTAAAGGACTCAACACCATGCGACCACCATTGTTCAACGGAACGAACTACGCAAGCTGGAAGATCCGTATGAAGACTCACCTAGAGTCACTAGATATCGAGGCATGGACCATCACCAAAGCACCATACAGCGCACCCACTGACGTCGAGTTCGGAAAATGGTCTGATGATGATAAAAAGAAGGCCAACCTCAACGCCAAAGCGATGAACGCATTGTTCTGCGCCGTAATAGGTAAGGAATTCAATCGTGTCTCTCAATGCGAGATAGCATATCATATATGGCATACTCTTCAGGTAAGTCATGAGGGAACCGAAAAGGTAAAGGAATCTCGTATTAACGTTTTGCATTCTAAGTTTGAATCTTTCAAAATGGAAGAAGGAGAGAGTATCACCGATGTGAATACTCGTTTTACTAATATCACTAATGAGCTCGCAGGTCTAGGTAAGAAATTATCTAAATATGATTAGGTAATGAAGATACTAAGATCTCTTAGACCCGAATGGAAAGGAAAGACAACAGTCATTCGAGAAGCTCACAACGTGAAGGATCTCACTATTGAAGAACTGATGGAAAATCTCATGGCATATGAGATAGAACTCGAGGAAGACAAGAAGATCGAAGAAAAGCCAAAGAAGAAGAGCCTAGCTTTCAAAGATCAAGAAGAAGACTCCGACTATACCGACAAAGAGGACCATATTGCCTTTGTCTCAAAGAACTTTAAAGAGTTTATTACGAGTATGGTAAACATTCATTTTGTCCTACTAACAGTATTATTTGTTTTGGCTGCAACAAACCAGGACACATAAAGAGAGATTGTCCCTTGGAGAAGAACAACCGAGACTCCAAAGATCGTGGGAAGAACGATGAACAAAGAAGCGACGGAAGGAACAAATTTCGACGACCTAAGAAGGAAGCTTACGCAGCCTTCGATCAAAGCGATATTTCCTCGTCGATGAATCCTCATCAGATGATAAAGACGAAAGAAGAGAAACGGCCCACATGTGTTTCTTAGCCTCCACGTCATCAAAGATAAGTACCTTGCATGATTCATCATCTAGTGATAGTGATTCATCATCAAGCGATGATGAAGACATGGACTATAGGGGAGGATATAAGGAGCTATGCAAAATGCATGAAAAGCTCATAAAAGAACACAGAAGAACTCTTAGAATTGTTAAAAAGGATATTAAAGAAAAAGAAAATCTTATTAAAGAGAATATTATGTTGAAAGAAAAGAATGATCCCTTAGAAAAAACATTCTTTCTATGAATGAGAAAATTGAAAGTTTGAACAATCTTCTCGTATCTTTTAAAGACAAGTAAGACTCTATAATGAAGATTTTTGAAAATTTCAATAAAGAAAAAGGGAAGCTAGATAGTTTAATAAATAACCAAGAAGCTTCATCTAGCAAAACCGGACTTGGATATTGTTACGACCTAAAGATCGTAGGAGTACGACTCCCGCCCAGATCCGCCGACATACCCCATTAACTCACCCCTTCGCGAAAGGGCCGCCATCCCGGAGGTCTGAGGCTACACGGGAATGGGCGCACCTCGCAGCGCTCCCCCTCCCGGCCGAGGCGTACAACCGTAGTTGCTCGGCCCGCCAGGGGCAGTGCACTTGGGGAGCGCCCAGACAGTGCCGCCGGGGATGCTGACGTAGGCACGTGCATATCCCTCCTTGCCAGCGGCCCACGACCCGCGACCAAAAAGGGGCACGGCCGGGCCGGACAACCCCCGAGCAGGTCGACCCGGCTGGCCCCCATGAACCACGGCACCGGGGATAGCATAGCCAGACCTTTAGTTCATCACGTACGACAAAAAACCTAGTGTAAGGACACGACTAACACTAACGCCGCCCGACCATCTGATAAAGTGCCCCCTGGCCGCTGAGCCCCCTGACACTTAATGCTTTCGGCCCTGACATCCTGACAAAAGTGCCCCTGGCCGTTGCCCCTTCTGACAAAAGCGGGGCAGTCACTCCTGTTCCTGACATCCTCATCCGAAGCTTCCGCTGACAACCGAGCCAGCTCAGCACGTCGAGTCAGCATGCCAGGTCAGCCCCACCTAGTCATCTCTCATCAGGTATAAATATCTCCTCACTTCTTACGGTGAGGAGGTTGGCAAATTCTCTCTCTCAATCCATTATTCACACACGAGAGCAAAGGTCGTCCACATCTTTGTTCTTCCACTTATAGCTCGCCACGTACGGTCGACACACCCTCAGTCCGACCGGCGTGCCTAGCCCCCGTTTTAAATCCTATTACTGACTTAGGCATCGGAGGGGCTAAGGGTTGGACCCCAACCCGCCCTTCTGACGAGTTGCTCGTGGTGCAGGAAAGCTCGCCTGTCACGCGGCGAATCCTCGAAGAGAGCGCACCTAGGTGGGGCCCACAGTAGTCCTAGGGACCTTTGGGGGACCCACAATACCTCTGGAGAACTTGGGGGGCCCACGGTGGCAAGCGATGCGACGGATGCGGGGTTGCGACGAGTGGCTCTCGGTCGTACGCAGCCAATGCATGGACTTGGCTCGGTCAGACGTGGGGGAACGGGGCTGTGCAGCAGCGGGGGTCGGTCGCAGCAGCGGTGCGGGGGCTTCCTTCGGTCGGTGCGGGGGATCGGGCCGGTCGGGCGCTTGGAGCAGGTCGTTGCAACGTTTGCAACGTTGCAACGGAGCGGCGAGCTGCGATGCGAGCGGGCGCCTCGGTCAGACACGGGGTGATGCGAGCGACAGAGCGGGCGACGGTGCGGGGTCGATGCGGAGCGGGGATGCGGGCCAAGCCCTCGGTCAGAGCGGGGAACGGAGCGGGGCAGCTGTGCTGCGGTGTGAGCGGGCTTGGATGCGGGGGCGGCTAGCGGTCGGAGCGGGGGATTTGGCTTGGTTTTCTCGGTCGGTGCGGCAGCTGTTCGTCGCAACGTTGCGACGAATCGTCGCAACGTCAAATTTGGGTTTTGGAAGAGGCGAGGGTTAATTTCTTGCGAAAATAGGTCTTCCTAGGGGTTGTTTATATAGTGTAGATGGGTTGACTTGGTCTAGGGCTAAATCTAATAGGATTAGAAGTTCAAAAATATTTAAAATTTGAAATTCAACTTCTCCAACTCACCCAAGGATTTGACCTGGTCCAAATGAGCTGGAAATTGGCTCAAAAATTCTTAAATACGTTTAAAACTCAAATAAATTTTTATTTGGCCGAAAATAATTTAAAAATTAATTATTAAAAATATTATAAAACTTGTTAAAAATATAAAAGTGGTCAAATGAACTCCAAAAATTATAAAATAAATATCGTGGTGATCGTGATGACGAAAGTGAGCTAACTAAGAAGACGGATCTCAATTTTGACGTCGGACGACAAAACTAAAAATAGAAACGTCTCCCGTCAAAAGTGAAAATCGTCACGTCTCATCAAGTAGGATTAAATTGTGGGAAAACGACTCGAGAAGTGTCGTTCCAAGATAGTGCCACTATTTAATACTCTCAGAGACGTTCACAACGGCATATCACACAAAAGTGTTCACAATCAAATAAAGTCTAAAATAAACACGTGCACGGTCAAAAGCACGTGCACGAACAAAGTACAGCGAAAAGTGGTCGTTACATCCTCCCCACCTTAGAATAAAGTCCGTCCTCGGACTTTCTAATATATCTAGTCGCTCTAATAACTACCCCAATCAAGTCGCATTATATTTCAAACCAGGTATAGCTATTACAAGTGCTTATATACGCACTAAGTAGTCAAACATTAACACTACCAACACGTATATATATACATTCACATACGTCATATACTTATACCTATTATAGTCAGTCAATTTCATACATGTATTTCGATCATATATATAAGCATACATCCCTTATATATCTACTACTTACCTAAACACAAAACAATATTTCAGATACTCATATAAGGATAGACTCACACTTAGTAAATACAATCATTGCTCTACGTATAGATAGCTACCTATGCACAAACATCATGGGTATACTACCCTCTAATATTTCCTAGTATACATCCAACGTATCAACTCATGTAGTCACACCATACCATAATTAAATCCAGTTTCACTGTATTTAATACACATTCACCACTACTATAGCTTCATAATATATATAGTCATTCAAATGCATTCAAATATTTCACCATACATTCACATTACGTACGGTCCTATAACTGTATTTACGACACGCCACATATACCATAGTCATCAATACCTATAACTAAGCACATACTTACCCGTGCATGGTGCACACCCATACACGCTAACTTTTCATTCACGTATACCAATCATATCATTATATAACTAGCACTCCTACACACCTAGTTTTAGCTAGTACACATACGTTCACACGAGCAAGTCCTTAGTAGTTAACTATACCACAAGACCAACTCATATAACTATATACTGGTGTAGCGACCCACAATCATGTGTGTAACACAACCAGGCACAAACACTTCTATCACTATACATACATCAAACATCGCTATATTCAAACTTCAGACATACACATCAATATACTTAGAGTATACGCACTCAAGCTTGAGTGGGACTCAATACACATATCAGAATATTCTATATACGTAACGCGGCATTTATACCTATACCAATACCACTCCAATATTTATACGTCTACCAATACAACCATATCCATACCATAAGTCAATCACACTTAATATTTAGTCAGATAACACCCACATGGTTAAATCATAATAATAACATTACAGCCATCAACACCCACATATTTGTAATACCCTCCCTAGTACAAACATTCACCGTATAGTCACCCACGTGGAACATATATATTCACACCATAGCCTACTACCTATAACTAGTGTACCAACACCTATTATTATTATCACACCTAGCATACACATAGTTTTACCAGCATATTGCTTCAACCATTATAAGTATCTCCTAATTACATACACCCTATTAGGTACTCCCACACTAAATCTCATATACACAGGCATCTCTAGTATGGTATAGCTACCCACACACCAAACTATAACTACTAATATGCAAACAACTTCACACATCATGAATAACTCCGAGTATATATAACACAAAATAAGCAACCATTAATATACCATGGGAGAGTACACTCATTCAAGCCCACGTACACAACTTAGGTACGTGCACTACGACAACATCACAAGGTCCAAGGACCTACTAACAACTTAGGGTCGTCACAGACATTGACGGGCACTAAAGCCTAAGCAGTAGGGGGAGGTCGAAAGCATGACGAGGGAAGGATCGGTAAGCACGAATTCCGATGGGACGACTAAAAGAAGACAGCTTGGGTAGGGGAAAGGGAGATGTAGCGATACTTATATGGGATGGAGAAATGGAATGTCATAAGCTGGAATACGCAAAATTTGAAAACTGTCGTACTTCAAAAGTTGTAATCCTCGTCTGGTAAGAAATATTTGGAGATCGATAAAACGTGTTGTTTCAAAATAAGTTTGAGTCGGATATTCATAATAAGAGAAAATGGTCTATTGGTTTAAAAAAAATCATTATAAAAGGAAGTAAAATCATTTACGCGAATATTAAGGACGTGGTTTAGAAAATATTATACGTCGGTAGTTTAATATAATGTTTGTGAAAGTCAAAGAAGGAAATCAAGTAACGGAAGGATTTAAACTCATGTCAAATGCTTTCAAAACTTTTAGGTTATGGAAAATTTTAAAATAATCAATATTGAAACTACTTTTCAAAGGAACCAGGATTTGCAAAAATGAAAAACTGATTTACACAAGGTCCTTAGCATACGAGCACAACGAACCTGATACAGTTATATAAAAAAAATAATTGAAATTCTGTTTAGTCTCGAAATTTTTTTTTCTAAAAGCACGTAGGATGAGCGGAAAGATAATAATAATAACTTGGTAGTAGAATTATCAAAATTGATAGTAAAGCTTTAAAATCAATTCGTGTGGGGTCTAAATCAGGAAGTGGTTATGAAATAGTAATTTTTACAAAAGTCTAAAATAGGGAAAACGATGAGCATAAAATCGACTTGCTGAAAGCTGAAATCCCATGTGATTGGAAGGTATATGAATGGCATAAATTAGAAGGGAAAATTACAAGTTGAATAAAAGTACGGTTCAGAATAAAATTAGTATATGAAAGGAAAATGTATTTTCATAGATACGAAAGTGTAGGCTGAAAAAGCATTATAAACTATTATTCAAAAATTTCGACAAAAGTTTTAAAAATTTAAATCAACGAGGAGCATGAAGTATAAGTATATATACATATTAAAATTTGAACAAATTTAAAACTTAGGGAAAGAGGAAATCAAAAAGAAAATACTTTCAGAAGATTCAAGATTTGTGATGGAGAGATTTGAAAATTGACGACGATTGTCATGAGGCGATCTCGGGAATCGAGGCAAGGAAAACGGTCAGATGTTCAAAACATACATACGCCTAGGATATGGCCCAGGATACCTACGGGAAAACTCCTACGGTCGCCCAACTAAAGCTTAAGAAACTTAGCGCTAGGTCTTTCTAAGGGAGCTAGGTGGTAATGAAATGCGCTCAGCTCGGTCCGGAATCGATGAACCCAAACGAACGACTGAAGGAAATTCTAGAGGTCTAATGTGGTCAGGGGTAGACAAGGACCACTAAGGTAACTCTTATGACGATTAAATCAATTCTCAGCAAGGAATCTAATTACCAGTCTAACAATCAACCCTATTTTTTGCAAACAATCATATGCAAGCATAATTTAACAAGTCAGGACTAACTAAGGGAAGAAACAACTAGGTCGAGAGTTACCTGCGATAACCTCAACCACAGTCTCGCTCTCCACTGCCGTCATCGGATAAGCCTGCTCCCTTGGCTGCATGGCCTGCTGAAAAGCCTGCTTCTGTGGAACGAGGGCTGGTCCACGACTGGTAGGCACAGGTGCTTTCTGCTGTAACGGCTGTGCAGCGATTGGTTTCTTCCAAGGCTGTTTAGACTTCGGGCACTCCTTCATAGTATGAGTAGGATCTCCACAAATCAGGCACTGGCCCAGCCTCTTCCTGCACTGTTTCTTCTCATGACCAATCTTGCTACAATGATGGCACACCTTCCGACTTGGCCCAATTACTGGTGCTTCCTGCTGCGGAATTCCCTCCGATGCTTTCCGCAATTGATTTGCATGCCGACAATCCTTCGCTGAATGAGTAGCAGTACCACAACTCAAACACCGGTCTAGAAATATTCTGCACTGCTCCTTGATGTGCCCGGTCTTGCCACAGAAATAGCAAGTCTTCAGAGTAGGTCCGCCACCAACTCGGGTCTGTCGTCTTCTCGCCATCTAACGACATAGAAAACGAACAAAAATTTAGACTCCATAGCTTAATGACTTAGATGTTGTAATTTATTTAATGGACATTCCGTTATTATCGTTGTTTCGTTAATTCGCAATCGCAAGGTAGGACCTGCATGGGCCACCAACAAAACCTGTCACGCCCCGCTTCCCAAAAACGTGGAGGCGAAGCGTGAGAAGGTCCGCTCAGACTTGAAGCTACAAAGCTGCAAGTCCGATAAGCGTCAATCAAATTTAAACTGCAGGTCATTGCAACGCAAAACGAAACAAAGATAATAATAACGAAAGAGACAAAAGAAACATCTCAGAATATCCATAATAATAAATCTCAACATCACATAAAAAAGCCACCAGGCTAAAAGAAAAGAGTCTAAAAGAGGCCCCAGCATGGCCAACAAAAGTACAAAGTACAGAAACAGAGTAATGGTGCAAGCACCGACATCTAACAGCAACCTAAAGCAAAAGCAACGCCAACAGTCTCTAAAACTGGTCTCCGGTGTCCACGAACTCCTCGACGAACGTAGGCTCAGTGTCAGCAACCACCTCGTCCTCAACAACTGTCTCTGGCTCAGGGTCTAACATGTGACACCCAAAAGAGCAAGGGGCACATGTCAGCAAGTCTGGAAGACTTGTGCAAGGAAACTAAAAGTAGGTAAAAGTAAAGCAACCTAGCAGTTCTAGCATGATGCAATGACATGGCAGTTAAAGTAATGAGTGCAACAGGTAAAGTAAAGTACGAGCATGGCATGGCATGGATGACAAGTATTACATGAATCATTCACAAGACAAGTACAAGATAAGGAAAGTAAGCACCTCGTGCACAGAGATTCCGCCTTTTGGCTAGAGTGGCTGCGCGGGCCAACTCCTAAGCTCAAGTGATCGTTTATCCCTACCCCTCCACGTGTGTCGAGCCAGGGCCTTACCCCCGAACAGGAATGCTCGCTTCTGGAACACGAGCCAGGAAGTGTTTTATCTTGTTGGTCTAGGGGTGCACCTAGCCAGACAAGGAAGTACAAGTACAAGTATTGTAGCGTGTGCTACGAATGCGACATTCAATGCATGGATGACATGACAAGACAAGTAGTAAGGCGTACAGGTAAGGAAAGTAAACGTGACAGTTTAGTATGCATGAACAACAAGTTTTAAGGGTTGGATCTAGCTTCGTTGTCAAGCTAGATCAATTAGGTGACGGATCTAGTTTCGTTGTCAAACTAGATCAAGTAGGCGTCTAGCCAGCTATCATTTCACTGACTAGTCTCTTTTACGCTAAAAACAAGGAAGTGGCCTAAAAACATGGCCCTAAGCAAGAGTTGGCAAGTTTCACTTGCCTGCAAGTATCTCGTCAGAGAGACACCGTCCAACGAGTCCAAAGTCACAATTCCTACGTGCACAAGTCCACCGGCCTACATCCGTTTTATTAATCTTGATTAGTGATTGCTAAAACATTTAAAATACTTTAAAATACTGATTTTTAGTCTTGGTTAGCATGCAATTGGGTTGGGGGTCCTAGGGGTGCAAAGCGTTACCTCAACACGACGCGAAAGCTACACCGGCGTCGGGTAGCGACGCCGGGGGTTGGAATAAAAGATCGCGCTCCAAGTCCAGATTCCAATTAGATTCCTCGCTGGAAGTTTCAGAGCGATCAACCGGAGCGACGATTCCAGATTCCAAAGCTAGCACATGCGACGACGGGCTACGACGTGTCGCAATGTCATATGCGGCGAATCCTCGAAGAGAGCGCACCTAGGTGGGGCCCACAGTAGTCCTAGGGACCTTTGGGGGACCCACAATACCTCTAGAGAACTTGGGGGGCCCACAATGGCAAGCGATCCGACGGATGCGGGGTTGCGACGAGTGGCTCTCGGTCGTACGCAGCCAATGCGAGGACTTGGCTCAGTCAGACGCGGGGGAACGGGGCTGTGCATTAGCGGGGGTCGGTCGCAGCAGCGGTGCGGGGGCTTCCTTCGGTCGGTGCAGGGGATCGGGCCGGTCGGGCGCTTGGAGCGGGTCGTTGCAACGTTTGCAACGTTGCAACGGAGCGGCGAGCTGCGATGCGAGCGGGCGCCTCGGTCAGACACGGGGTGATGCGGGCGACAGAGCGGGCGACGGTGCGGGGTCGATGCGGAGCGGGGATGCGGGCCAAGCCCTCGGTCAGAGCGGGGAACGGAGCGGGGCGGCTGTTATGCGATGCGAACGGGCTTGGATGCGGGGGCGGCTAGCGGTCGGAGCGGGGGATTTGGCTTGGTTTTCTCGGTCGGTGCGGCAGCTGTTCGTCGCAACGTTGCGACGAATCGTCGCAACGTCAAATTTGGGTTTTGGAAGAGGCTAGGGTTAATTTCTTGCGAAAATAGGTCTTCCTAGGGGTTGTTTATATAGTGTAGATGGGTTGACTTGGTCTAGGGCTAAATCTAATAGGATTAGAAGTTCAAAAATATTTAAAATTTGAAATTCAACTTCTCCAACTCACCCAAGGATTTGACCTGGTCCAAATGAGCTGGAAATTGGCTCAAAAATTCTTCAATACGTTTAAAACTCAAATAAATTTCTATTTGGCCGAAAATAATTTAAAAATTAATTATTAAAAATATTATAAAACTTGTTAAAAATATAAAAGTGGTCAAATAAACTCCAAAAATTATAAAATAAATATCGTGGTGATCGTGATGACGAAAGTGAGCTAACTAAGAAGACGGATCTCAATTTTGACGTCGGACGACGAAACTAAAAATAGAAACGTCTCCCGTCAAAAGTGAAAATCGTCACGTCTCATCAAGTAGGGTTAAATTGTGGGAAAACGACTCAAGAAGTGTCGTTCCAAGATAGTGCCACTATTTAATACTCTCAGAGACGTTCACAACGGCATATCACACAAAAGTGTTCACAATCAAATAAAGTCTAAAATAAACACGTGCACGGTCAAAAGCACGTGCACGAACAAAGTACAGCGAAAAGTGGTCGTTACATCGCCCCTTGGTCGACGTCAGCCTTTGGCTCCCGCCACCCGATCTTCTTCCGTCGTGTCCGGTGAGATTTGACTCTGTGGCCACGCCCGACGGCAAGTCTAGCCTCTTCACCCCACTAATCACTTGTTAAATAGCCCACCTAAACCCTCGTATCAACATAACCACCGTGCCCTTGGTTCCCCTCAATACAAATTCATTGTACGCGGGTTCCACCTCATAACAATTGGCGCCGTCTGTGGGAATGAAGGGTCACACCCATGTTAGACTCCATGCCGATCACTCGGAACCCTGACCACGACAAGGATCCCGTGGGTCAGGAGCCACTCACTTTACTAATCACCCCGGGCGCCCGACCCCCCCTCCGGGGATGGGCACCGAGACAGACCATACTTCGGCCCGCGTAATCCTGAAGAGCTTCGAGACCGTTACTCAGGCGATGGGAAGCTACGCGGTGGCGGGGGCAGAGCCACCGCCCGGCCCCTCGGAGCCCCCGAACGTGAGACGGAATCTCCACCCTCAGTTCGAGGAGAAAGGGGGAGACCGGGGGCTCGCCAAGGAGGTCGCGGCCCAGTAGAAGCTCCTGGAAGAGGAAATGGAGGTCGCATGGCTGTGGAGGCATCGGGAGGAGGCGGCCGTCGCGCAAAGGCGTTTGGACGAAGCGGCCGAGACCGCCCGGAGGGCTTACCATGACGAAGAAACCGCCCGCCACCAGCTCCGCTTCATCGTCGCGGAGCACGAAAGGCTAATGAGGGAGAATGAAGGCAACCGGAAAATCCTGGAGGTGACGGCGACGGGCCGGCGGCTCGGGGACGGGCGGGGCCCGTTGTTGGCCAGGTCCCCACCGGGAGGAGGCAGTCCGCCTCGCATGCACCACTCCGATCGCCTGCACGAGGAAGCCATTTGTCGACAACTACGCTTCCTCACCACCGAGCGCGAAAGGCTTCTGCGGGAGAATCATGAGCGGATGGAGATCCGGGGGGAGGCGGCCGGAGGGCGATGGTACTGGGAAAACCGTAGCCCGCAACCCGTCGAATCCTCGACCCGGGGAAGGAGCCCCGCCAGGCGACCGTCACGCTACTCCCCGGGGCGGGAGGACCGTCGGCAGCCGAGGCGCGACCGGAGCCAGACCCCCGAATGGCGGAGAGGAGATGCGCCTGAGCGCCCTACCTATCCGGAGGAGGCCACGCCGCTTGCACGGTGGATCACGTCCGCCCTGAGGCCAATAAGGTTCAAACCTCCCCACCTGGCCACATACAACAGAAGAGGCGACCCCCTCACACACGTGCAACAATACCGGGGGGGGCAATGGAGGCGCAGGATGTGGATAAGGCATTCCTGTGCCGACATTTCTCCCAAAGTCTGAGGGACACCGCGCTGGACTGGTACTTCGGCCTACCCGCAAGATCCATTGGGAGCTTTGGCGAGCTGTCCCACAAGTTCTGCCAAGAGTTTCGGGCCGGGCGGACGAAGAAGAAGCCCTTGGACTATCTCAGCACGATAGTCCAAGGAGAAGGGGAGACAACATGTAGATACATGTGCCGCTTTCAGGATGAGAGACGGGCGGTGGTGACATGCGGCGACGAGGTACTTATGCTGGCCTTCAAGACGGGATTGCGGACTCGGAGCCTCCACAAATCCCTGCTCCGAGATCCGTCGACCGACTAAGAGGCACTGGTTGCGATGGCGGAGAGGCATGCATTGGCCGAAGAGACTCTCGGCACAAAGGCCATATTTTCCCCGGCGAAGCCACTCCAAGCCGAGCCCCGGTCACACCCTCGGCCAAGGCAAGAAGAGGGACACCGAGGTCGCGACCAGTTGGCCCAACCAAGGCGCGAACCGGCGGGGCGACGCCCGCAAGATCGCCCTGGCCCGGTGCGCGAGTTCGCCCCGGCCCAAGGGCCCACCCGAGTCGTCTCGAGACAAGAAGGCACCCTACGGGCGCATTACACACAGCTCAATGCCCCCCCTGATCGAGGTGATGGCCGCGGCGACGAGAGCCGGACTGCTGCCGGAGCCGCCTCGGGAAATGAAGTCGGATCCGGCCCGGAGAGATTTCAGAAAATACTGTCGATACCACCGGGACCATGGTCATGACACCGACGACTGCTTCACTCTCAAAAGGAAAATCGAGTGGCTGATCCAGGCGGGCCACCTAGGGGGCTTCGTTGGGGGCAGGAAACCAGACCGAGAGGAGGGGAACCACCGGAGGGCACGGAGAGCAGACCCTCCAACACACGGTGAGCGGGAAGAGCCTCTCCCCCCGAAACCGGTCATGCGCGTAAAAACGATATGCGGCGGGCCATCCTCCGGAGGAGCGTCATCGTCAAGCAAAAAGGCGTACGCGAGGCAAGTGATGACGGCGGGTCTTGGAGGGGATCCGAGGGGGAGAAGGATAACCTACCCTCCCATTACTTTCAGCGACGAGGATCTAGAGGGAGTCGAACTGCCCCACAATGACGGCATCGTCATCGAGGCCCAAATAGGGACGGCCATCGTCAGCCGCCTCCTGATCGACACAGGGAGCTCCTGCGACATCATGTTCATGTCCACAATCGAAAAGATGGGGTTAAGGCTGACGGACCTGAGACCCTGCACCGGACCCCTCGTCGTTTTCACCGGTCACTCGACCCCTGTTATAGGAGTGATCACCTTGCCAATAACCCTCGGAGAAGAACCGCAGGTCGTCACCCGGATGAATCTGTTCGTTGTGGTCGACATTACGTCGGCATACAACGGGATCATAGGACGACCCTACATGGTGGCCATCGGAGCGCTCCCCAGCATGCTCCACCAGATGGTCAAGTTCCAAACCCCCCGAGGAGTTGGGTTCGTGCGGGGAAGCCAGAAGCTGTCTAGGAGCTGCTACGTGGGATCGACCAAGCACAAGGGTCCAGAGCAGAACCTGAGGGTCGACCTAACAGGGTGGGGGGACGACTCCTACCATCAAAAGCTGGCTCCTACTGAGGGCACCACGGAAGGGGGACCAGACCTGCCGCGCCCACCCCAGCCCCCCTCGACGAGGGCGGGCTAATCCCTCCGAAAAACGTGGAACACCAGTCGTGATGTAGTCGGAAACTGTAAGTCTCGAATGAAATACTCTTTTCCCTTTTGCATCTTCGAATTTCACCATCTCCACATGAAAATTTCAGCCCAGAAACGAAAGACTCCGGGGCAGGACCAATCCTCGCCATCCAAACCGGAGAGGGGCACGGGCCGAGCTACGCGCTCGCTCTCCCCCAACCAAAGAAGACCTCCGGGGCAAGCTTACAGAGCTTAGCCACCCAAACCGGAGCGTCATATGCGGGGTAGGCGACGGCCCAATACCCGTCTGACTATAGAGGCTGCGGGGAGGCGACGGCCCAATACCCGCCCTCTCAAAGACTCTGGGGCAGGACCAATCCTCGCCACCCAAACCAGAGAGGGGCACGGGTCGAGCTACGCGCTCGCTCCCCCCACCAAAGAAGACCTACGGGGCAAACTTACGGAGCTTAGCCACCCAAACCGGAGCGCCATATGCGGGGTAGGCGACGGCCCAATACCCGTCCGACTATAGAGGCTGCGGGGAGGCGACGGCCCAATACCCGCCCTCTCAAAGACTCCAGGGCAGGACCAATCATCGCCACCCAAACCGGAGAGGGGCACGGGCCAAGCTACGCGCTCGCTCCCCCCACCAAAGAAGACCTCTGGGGCAAGCTTACGGAGCTTAGCCACCCAAACCAGAGCGCCATATGCGGGGTAGGCGACGGCCCAATACCCGTCCGACTATAGAGGCTGCGGGGAGGCGATGGCCCAATACCCGCCCTCTCAAAGACTCCGGGGCAGGACCAATCCTCGCCACCCAAACCGGAGAGGGGCACAGGCCGAGCTACGCGCTCGCTCCCCCCACCAAAGAAGACCTCCGGGGCAAGCTTACGGAGCTTAGCCACCCAAACCGGAGCGCCATATGCGGGGTAGGCGACGGCCCAATACCCGTCCGACTATAGAGGCTGCGGGGAGGCGACGGCCCAATACCCGCCCTCTCAAAGACTCCGGGACAGGGCCAATCCTCGCCACCCAAACCGGAGAGGGGCACGGACCGAGCTACGCGCTCGCTCCCCCCCACCAAAGAAGACCTCCGGGGCAAGCTTACGGAGCTTAGCCACCCAAACCGGAGCGCCATATGCGGGGTAGGCGACGGCCCGATACCCGCCCGACTATAGAGGCTGTGGGGAGGCGACAGCCCAATACCCGCCCTCTCAAAGACTCCGGGGCAGGACCAATCCTCGCCACCTAAACCGGAGAGGGGCACGGGCCGAGCTACGCGCTCGCTCCCCCCACCAAAGAAGACCTCCGGGGCAAGCTTACGGAGCTTAGCCATCCAAACCGGAGTGCCATATGCGGGGTAGGCGACGGCCCAATACCCATCCGACTATAGAGGCTGCGGGGAGGCGACGGCCCAATACCCGCCCTCTCAAAGACTCCGGGGCAGGACCAATCCTCGCCACCCAAACCGGAGAGGGGCACGGGCCGAGCTACGAGCTCGCTCCCCCCCACCAAAGAAGACCTCCGGGGCAAGCTTACGGAGCTTAGCCACCCAAACCGGAGCGCCATATGTGGGGTAGGCGACGGCCCAATACCTATCTGACTATAGAGGCTGCGGGGAGGCGACGGCCCAATACCCGCCCTCTCAAAGACTCCGGGGCAGGACCAATCCTCGCCACCCAAACCGGAGAGGGACACGGGCCGAGCTACGCGCTTGCTCCCCCCACCAAAGAAGACCTCCGGGGCAAGCTTACGGAGCTTAGCCACCCAAACCAGAACGCCATATGCGGGGTAGGCGACGGCCCAATACCCGTCCGACTATAGAGGCTGCGGGGAGGCGACGGCCCAATACACGCCCTCTCAAAGACTCCGGGGCAGGACCAATCCTCGCCACCCAAACCGGAGAGGGGCACAGGCCGAGCTACGCGCTCGCTCCCCTCACCAAAGAAAACCTCCGGGGCAAGCTTACGGAGCTTAGCCACCCAAACCGGAGCGCCATATGTGGGGTAGGCGACAGCCCAATACCCGTCCAACTATAGAGGCTGCGGGGAGGCGACGGCCCAATACCCGCCATCTCAAAGACTCCGGGGCAGGACCAATCCTCGCCACCCAAACCGGAGAGGGGTACGGGTCGAGCTACGCGCTCGCTCCCCCCCACCAAAGAAGACCTCCGGGGCAAGTTTATGGAGCTTAGCCATCCAAACCAGAGCGCCATATACGGGGTAGGCGACGGCCCAATACCCGTCCGACCATAGAGGCTACGGGGAGGCGACGGCCCAATACCCGCCCTCTCAAAGACTCCGGGGCAGGACCAATCCACGCCACCCAAACCGGAGAGGGGCACGGGCCGAGCTACGCGCTCACTCCCCCTACCAAAGAAGACCTCCAGGGCAAGCTTACGGAGCTTAGCCACCCAAACCGGAGCACCATATGCGGGGTAGGCGACGGCCCAATACCCGTCCGACTATAGAGGCTGCAGGGAGGCGACGGCCCAATACCCGCCCTCTCAAAGACTCCGGGGCAGGATCAATCCACGCCACCCAAACCGGAGAGGGGCACGGGCCGAGCTACGCGCTCGCTCCCCCCCACCAAAGAAGACCTCCGGGGCAAGCTTACGGAGCTTCGCCCTCTTCTCAAACATCGGGAAACAAGTCATGACTCACGGATTGAAGCAACCCTTGAGCAGGGCCATCACTGATGAGCAACATCTGACACCAATAAAGCCGACAACCGAAATGACCCGTCAAACCAAAAAAGATGCTCGGGGCAAGCGCCACTGACAACAGCACGCCCGCTAAAAACCAGGAGTTGACGAGTCACATCGAGCACCACCCGTAAGGAGCAGTTTCCAAGGGACACGACTCCAGGCTGGCTCCAGCTCGTCGCGTTAAGGGGAGGGGGAAGGCAAAAGATACACCATTATAAATACGCCCCTCAGCCCCTTCAAATGGAGGGGATGAAAGAAATAAATCAAGGGATGCCCAACCCCTCAGCCACACCCTCCCCCAAGAAGGTGCGGAAAATGCGAGTAACATCGACCGCTCTGGTAGGCAGTCTCCCCCGACGCGATGACCCCCGATAGGATACTCCTCTTACACGAGGGGCACCCGGCCAATAGCTCCCCGCTTTTCCTTGGACAACTTGAGATACTGAAACAGGAGCTCCAATGGCATACTGTGCCCCTCCACGGACGACCCGCGGGCGCAGGCGCGGCTGGCCGACAACCCGAAAGATGGGACTAACCTGCCAAATCACCCCATCGGGCACCCCAGCACCCACCAAAATCGCCCCATCATCAGGGGACTCCCCCCCCCCCCCCCCCAACGCACCGGAGCACGCCGATAGGCTATTCCACTTACATCAGTAGCGTCCCGCCTTCCACCCCTCGACTTCTCCTGTACCACATGTGCCAGGGAGAGGTACGGATCGGTGGAAGACCACCCCTTCCCACACCCGCCCCACGGCTACTCCAGCCGACAGGCGGGACAAAGCCCAGCGGGATAGAACAACCACCAAGGACTCCCTCTCCCCCCAATTCTGGAACGGAGTATAGAGCAGCCGCAACCGCCCCCGATGTCGGCACGACACTCCCTCTGAAGTGGCCCAGCGCCCCTTCAGGGGCACGACGACGGAGAGGGACGCGCCAAATGAAGCGAGTGCGTCCACCCAACTAGAACGGCTCGACAGTTCGCCTACGGACCGACCTATACACCATACCCGGTACCTGTCTTGTTTATTACATTTTAATAAAAGCTAATGAAAAGACCACTCCCAGTAGACCACTAGCAGTAACTTAGGCGCACTCAGGCACGGGAATGACCCCCGAAAAGAGGGGGGACGAGCTCTACGCCACGCCCCTCACTGCCCCCCGCCACCCCGGTGCGGGCGAGGGAAAAAGTATATCCGGCCGAAAACTTTGAGGGCGCACTACCCTAAATAAAGGGAATAAACGCGGCTCGACCAACGTCGGGCTAAGAGACAACAATACCAAAACCTAACCATGAAAGTGAATTTCCACACACTCAAAGTTCGAAGATTGCAAAAAAGTACGGGTATCAACCGCACAAAACTTTACTTTCTTTCTTTCTTTCCTAAACACCTATACAAAACTACTCGGTTACATTCTCCGCGCCGATGGTGCACCCACCAGTCGCGACGTCCTCCCCTCCCTCACCGGTCCCTACCTCGACGTCCTCCCCTCCCTCGCCGATCTCTGCCTCGCCGTCCCCCTCCTCGTCGCTGCAAGCCGCGAGTCCGTTGAGGTCGAGCTCGACTGGCGGGGACAGGCTCGCCACCCTCTCCTTTATCCAGACCAAGCAGGCCTCCCACCCCTCCGCCCGTCCTGTCTCCATGCCCCGGGACATCGCATCTGCGAGGGCAGGGATGACGGTCGTGTCCTGGTACGAGTGAAATTCATCGACCTTGCGAGCCAACTCCTCCTCAGCGGCCTTTGCATGACCAGACAGACCTACCATACGCTCTTCCTCCCTACCAAGGGCCTCCTCCAGCTCTTTCAACCTCTCTCTAGCCGCGGTCGCCTGCTCCTCACGATCGGCTAGGACCGCCTTCAGACGCTCTACCTCCGCCTCGAGCTGACCGCACCGCTCCCTCTCCTTGGCCATTCCCTCACCCACACTCTTACGAAAGGCGGTAAACTCGGCCGCCACTCTAGCTATGGCACCCTCGGCCTTGTGTATGGCTGGCACGTACCTCATCACTCCAAGCATCAAATTGATGGCCTGCAAAAAATATATAGAGAACCTCTTTACGGCGTTCAATAAAACGCACTGGCAAACATCACCCGGCTTGCAAAACCTACCTGGACACCGCGCAACACCGCGGTTCCGCACAGCCCCTCGGGCTCCACCGCCTCCAGCGCCACCCTATCGCGAGGCAAGAAAATATTCTCTGCCAGCCTCGCCGCCACGCCCCCATCCTCGAACACGGACTCATCATCCCTCACCTTGAACAGCGCCCTATAAAGAGCTTCATCAGGATAACCCTCGACTTCGGTCCTCTTCGCCTTAAAACAGACCAGAGAGGCCTCACAGCTGGGTTCGGTGGCCCTCTCCAGACCGAACAATGGACAGCCTAGGGCCAACTGTCCCAGCCGGCGGACTCGACCGGACCGCCCGACGCCTCAGCCCTCCCCTGCTGATCGGTAACGGCCACCCCTTCCACTTCAGTGGGTACTCGGGGGCTAGATGACCATGCCCCAGGGGCCTCCACCCCTCCCCCAGTCGACCCTTCGTCCCCGCCCTCCAGGTCGATGAAGGGGGTTGCGATCCCCTCCCCGGACCCACCACCCTGCCGACCGGTTTTCCCCTGCCCCGGAGCATCGGGGACAGACGAGCTCGCAGGCAGCTTCATCCTCTTCGTGGACGCCTGCACCCTCGTCGAACTCCCCACCGCACCTTCCTCTCGCAACCTCTTAGGGACCGTCCGTTTCGACGTTCGCCCCGCCTGCTCCGCGGCTCATTTCATCATCTCCTCAAGGGACAAACTCATTGTGCGACCTGCCAAAGAAAGAAAGTTCAGGGTAATCACTTCAGATGCACTAATACCAAAATCTGTTGTACCTTCGGGCCACATGTTCGACGCTATCATCTCAGCCCGGGCGAGCATCTGGTAATCTCGGCCCTCCACCGGTATCGCCATTAGAAGCTGGGCCACCATTTTCTCCTCATCCCCCAATTCAACCCCCTCCTTCGCCTCGGGATTCAGCTCCGCCCAATCAGATCTCATCAACACATCCTCCGGCATGCTCACAAACACATACTGCTGTCGCCACAACTTAATCTTCCCGGGCAACCCCATAATGAGCGGATGGCTCTTCTTCGCGGAGAGATAATAGCATGGCCCCAATCTCTTCACCGAGAAGAAATAGCGAAATAAGGACAGCGAGGGGCGAACCTGGTTGCTCACGCACAGCACTAGGAATCCCACAACGACACTAATGGCATTGGGCATCAGGCGATACAAGGGCAGCCCCAGGAAGTTCAACACATCTAGCAAGAACGGATGGGGGGAAGCGCAACCCTTGCTCGAACGAGGACACATACACTCCCACCTCACGGTCGCCCGCGAAACATACCCTCTCTTGCGGCTCCGGTTCGCGAACATAATACGGTGGCCTGACATACATCTCGAAGATCTCCACGATGGACTTCTTCAGCACCGACTTCACGCCCGCAATCTCGAGGGGCACCTCTCCAGTCTCCGCGACGGAGCTCCCTTCCCCAACCACCCTCGACCCCTGACCACGAAATGAAGATGTCGAGGAAGACATCTATAAAACGGACCTCTTACCTAATGGGCTCCGATGACTCGGACGGCTTAGCTACATCGGCGACCGCTCCCACAAGGACGACTCCGGCAAGGATAATGAAATCTCCGACAAGCTCCAGCCGCTTGCAAAACCTTCGCCCAACAATCAGCTTTGCTTCGCTCCCCTCCCTGAGATCTTTTTACGCGACTACGCAAACCATCGTTACCGTCGACCTCGTGACACGTGTCATCAATCCGTTCTCTATCCAGCTTCAATCCACGTGGTCTGACGCCTCGCGTAATGGCAGCCGTCACTTCTGCCATGCGTCCGCTTTGAAGTGGTCGGGTCGCTTCGATTCACGCCCACCGTCGATTCGCCAGGGTGACGTCTAGTCACGCGATCGCCAACAGGCCCCTTCAATTCCTGCCCAAATCCCGGCCAAATGATTACCCCCATTCGAAACTACTCCACCCTTCGCCTCTTCTTTCTATGCGCCGCTCGTCTGGAGGCTGAGTCCGACCTCCGTCGGGGCAGCCAAAACAAGAATGCGCCGCTCATTCCAAGGCTGACTCCGACCTCCGTTGGGGCGGCCGAAACAAGAAGGCGTCGCTCGTACCAAAGATGAGTCCTACCTCCGTCGGGGCGGCTAAAACAGGAATCCGCCGCTCAATCAATTCTGGATCTCAGTTTCAATGCTTAGCAAATGTTCGCACGGACCAAGCAACCTCGCCCCGCCTCTGATCCACCGGGAATCACACTGGGTTTCTGAGCAAACCCCTGCTAAACACGGTATATCTCAACTTCCCTCTCCCGACGACCCGAATATCCTCGGCAGAGCGAAGTTGGGGGCAGTTATGTCCCTCACAAAACTGGCGGTCTACAGACACAACAAGGAAGAATACAGTTCGATACAAGACCAATACAATGCATTTGCCCAAATAGCAATGCTATACATTGAACCTTCCACACACTACAACAAAACATTGGTTATAACCCTCACACAAGAAGGTACAGGATTCCCCAAACCCACTCTCTTAGCGGCGCCGCCGCTCAGCCGACCGAGCCCTCACATCTCTCGCCACCTGGCAAACTCCCGCATCCCTAGCCTCTTGCAACATCGGCACAACATGCTCGTCATGATAGCGGCGGATAGCGGCCTCGATCATTTCACCTTCAACTTCCCGTTTTTCCTCCAGCCGCCGCGCCACGACACCCCTCTCCCTTTTCTCTGCCTCAAGGGCCTCCTTTAGCCCTACTATTTGCCGCCTCTGTACCCCGATCACCGCCTCCTTGCTAACCAACTCCGCGGCGTGCTTCGACCGGATGTCATCCCTCTCCCGCGTTACTTCTAGGAGTTGGCTCTCAACCGTTGCTTTTGACAAATCAAAGTACGCGGCCCGCCCCTTCTTCGCCTCATAGGCCTTCCTAACCCTCTCCAGCTCCGCTTCTGTGTCCCTCAGCTTCGCCTTGACCTCGCCGAGGTTCGCCCTCGCTACCTCAAGAGACGCTCTGGTGACGGCCACAGGAGTGCTACCCCGCAGGGCTACCAGGTCCGTAACCATCTACAGAAGACCCGAATTAGCAGGGCACGAATAAAGAAAGCCTAAGGGCGAGGCAAGAGAACCGGCTTACCTGCACGACGTGCCATATAGCAGAGCCACACAACCGTTCCGCCCCCACACGAGTCAAAGATTCGCGATCGCGCGGTAACACGCAATACTCGGCGAGGCGCGCTGCCACCCCTGCGTCCTCGAATACCGACTCATCACAGCCTACTCGAAAAGGGAACTTATGGAGACGGTCATCTGGATACGCCTCAACCTCCTCTCAGGTCCTCTTGAAACGAATGAGGTCGTCCTCACAACTCGGGCTCGACGACCCCCCCATATCCCACGAAGGGATCCCGTATGGCCATTTCTGAACTAAATGCCCTCTGTGAGGCTCGACCACCTCTGATACCCTCGGCGGGACAGAGGGACCGGCCTCCCGCGCGGACGAGCCCGCATGAAGATCTTCATCGGGCCCATCGGCAGAGATACCTGATTCAGCTGCCCTCCATCCCGGATGCGCCCTCTCCCCACGGGGGACCCCGCCTCCCCGTTCCCGGGATCCTGCCTCGCGTGCCACCCCTTGCCTTTCTCACGAGGATCAGTGTCCTCCGAGACTGGGGCTCCGGCCGATCCCGACACCTCCTCCGGCCCCCGCATCACGTCTCCACCTACAAAAAAAAGAGGTCAGGGTAAGCCAAGCCCAAGGTTTACCAAATATCAAAGATACCTAGGGGCCAAAAGTCCTGGGCGAGCCGACTGCTCCGCGTCAGACTCGCCAACTGACGGTACGCCTCGGGCAGTTCCATCAGAATCTGAGATTTTGCAAGATCTTCCCCAGTCAGCTCCACCCTTTCATTCGCTAGGGGATTCCGCGCCCCCAGTTCGACATCAACGCCACGTCGCTTGGCATCATCACGAAGGCGAACTCCCTCATCCACTCACCGACATCGTCGGGCACCCCGCAGATAAGTTCTTGTCCTCTCCTAGCGCAAACACAGTGATATATTCCCCTCTTCCGGACTACGAAGAAATACTGGAACAGCACCAGTGAGGGACTCAAGGAGCAGGCAAGGCACAAAACGACAAACCCCACTAACATGCCCCAGGAACGGGGCGCTAGGGCAAATATCGGCAACTCCAGGAAATTCAACAGATAAAGCAAATACGGATGGATCGGGAAACGAAGCCCCAACTCGAATGACCGAACGTAGACCCCGACCTCATTATCTCCAGGCGAACACACCGTTTCCTCTGACCCGGGGACCCGAACCTCATAGGGTTGTCGCACGAACCGCACGCGAATCTCCCTGATGTTAATCCTATCCAACATACATCGGAGGGATCCAATCGCTCTCGGGACAACGGAACGCCATGACCCCCTCTCCCTAGGCCGCCGCACCCCCCACGGTGACGCCCCCTCTCCCACCAACTCCTCCACCACCACTCGGCTACCGCCTCCGACCTCGAAACGAGAAGCCATCGGTCAGAAAGGGAGGAAATTAATTACTATTACCTTGCTGATCCGTCAAATCAGGAAGACTTTCGGAAGAAGATGACCGGCGGCGGAAGTCGCAAACTAGCCAGCAAGCGATAGACAGAAGTATCGAACGCCGGAGAAGAATCGAAGATGGATAAAAAGCTCCCGCCGACCGCCTGCCAAACCTTTTTATTTGTAAAGTGGGCCATCGGGTCATCACGGCCGTCGGTCCTCCGCCACACGACGCCCATCGGGATGTCCTTGACGCGTCGACTGGCGTGAGTGTCACTTCATCCATGCGTCGCGAACCCAATCGTGGAGGCGCTTCGTTTTCTCTACTCCCCCTTTCGAATCGTAATAATGACCAGTAAGACGGGAGTTCCGAAGCTGACACTGCCACCCCCGGGCGTGGGCCAGGGCCCTTACCGATGGTCCAGAACGTTGGAGATGGTTCGCCCTCCGAGCCGAGCCGGGCTCCCGCCTCAGGCTCGAAGGCCGGGGGCAATTGTTACGACCTAAAGATTGTAGGAGTACGACTCCCGCCCAGATCCGCCGACATACCCCATTAACTCACCCCTTCGCGAAAGGGCCGCCATCCCGGAGGTCCGAGGCTACACGGGAATGGGCGCACCTCGCAGCGCTCCCCCTCCCGGCCGAGGCGTACAACCGCAGTTGCTCGGCCCGCCAGGGGCAGTGCACTTGGGGAGCGCCCAGACAGTGCCGCCGGGGATGCTGACATAGGCACGTGCATATCCCTCCTTGCCAGCGGCCCACGACCCGCGACCAAAAAGGGGCGCGGCCGGGCCGGACAACCCCCGAGCAGGTCGACCTGGCTGGCCCCCATGAACCAAGGCGCCGGGGATAGCATAGCCAGACCTTTAGTTCATCACGTACGACAAACAACCTAGTGTAAGGACACGACTGACACTAACACCGCCCGACCATCTGACAAAGCACCCCCTGGCCGCTGAGCCCCCCTGACACTTAATGCTTTCGGCCCTGACATCCTGACAAAAGTGCCCCTGGCCGTTGCGCCCTCTGACAAAAGCGGGGCAGGCACTCCTGTTCCTGATATCCTCGTCTGAAGCTTCCGCTGACAACCGAGCCAGCTCAGCACGTCGAGTCAGCATGCTAGGTCAGCCCCACCTAGTCATCTCTCATCAGGTATAAATACCTCCTCACTTCTTACGGTGAGGAGGTTGGCAAATTCTCTCTCTCAATCCAATATTCGCACACGAGAGCAAAGGTCGTCCACATCTTTGTTCTCCCACTTATAGCTCGCCACGTACGGTCGACACACCCTCAGTCCGAACGACGTGCCTAGCCCCCGTTTTAAATCCTATTACTGACTTAGGCATCGGAGGGGCTAAGGGTTGGATCCCAACCCCGCCCTTCTGACGAGTTGCTCGTGGTGCAGGAAAGCGCGCCCCTTCGTCGACGTCAGCCTTTGGCACCCGCCACCCGATCTTCTTCCGCCGTGTCCGGTGAGATTTGACTCCGTGGCCACCCCCGGCGGCAAGTCTAGCCTCTTCACCCCACTAATCACTTGTTAAATAGCCCACCTAAACCCTCGTATCAACATAACCACCGTGCCCTTGGTTCCCCTCAATACAAATTCATTGTACGCGAGTTCCACCTCGTAACATGATTCTAATCATACCAAGAAAAAGGTTAAGCATACTATGATGCATCATACTAATCGAAATTTTCTGAGCATCTGGATACCGAAGAATCTGACTGATCAGAAGCAAAAAATATATGCAGTTAATTTTGTTCAGCAAGTTCATTTAAATAAGAATTATAGATATGTTTCTAATGAAGTAACTAAACCATATTGGATTTGGTTTCCTAAAGACTAATCTCTATGACTCAATAAATAAAGAGTGCCATAAAAACGTTCATATTTTCAGGTACTCTAACAACAAGGAGGAGGAACAAAACTGCGTCAAACACCTTGCGATAAAAACAGATTGCTTCGCAAAAATTGAATCTATTTGAGTATTTAAAATGATTGCTCAATAATTTTTTTAATGCGTATGAATATTTTGTTACTTTTTCATAAGTAAGATTTTTTATCAAACACACTCCATTGCGTCAAAAACCCTCAGGATGAGAAAACAGTTCAACCCAGCTGGGAGTCGACTACCAACTTGTCATGCCCAATTTTCTGCCTCCAACATGCCCAAAATTGGCTTTCAATACAGACCCTGAAATCTGTCTAAAAACAGATTTGACACACTTCACTAATTAATTCACCATAAATCATATAGTTCATATTTTTGCATGAAATTTTATCTGTAAATCCATAACTTCCATATCTTCAACTTTTATTTATAAAGTTTTGTCAAATTCCCAAGAGAAATAAATGGAATGTATTGATCTTTATGGTTGTTCTTGCAATTTCAGCAAGCTGAATTCATTAAGTTCTGTTCTTATTCATTAATTGTGGTTAATTGGCCATCATTATTCTTGCTTAATATGATGAAATGAATGTTCATGCCCTTGGCACATGTAAATGTTATTGTATTGCTTTGTTATGAATGACGCCCTTCAGGTGTTCAATGAAATGCCTCAATGAAGGCAATATCCAATAAGTTGAGTAATGTACATGTGTTAGTATTAGCCTGGAGCCACAATAGTAATTAGTGAAGTTAGAGGCTTGAATGGCATGTATATATTGTAATTATGAATGGGTGATGTGTTTTGATAGAGGACATGTCACGTGAGTGCATGACCCTATGTGTAATGATGGACAGCTGAGGTAACAGGTGCACACCCTTGCCATCAAGACCCTAACGTGTCACTTATGATGTTAACTTATAAAACTGAATAAATCTCAATCCTATCTAATGAGGGTAAGTTAGCAAAGCCCGGGTTTTAGGTGGGGTTTGAGTAAATTGTGGATATGAGGCCTGGACTGTGAAGTTGGGAGATGATTATGTGATGTGTGGAGTTTATACCCACTCACCTTTATCGGGAGTGGAGGGGATTTTTATACCCACTCGCCCTTACCGGGAGTGGAGGGGTAAGTGTTGGATATGGAAGACGTTTGTACACCCTTGTGGGGGATGTACGAGGGAATACGAACCTCGAACGTCGCGCACGAAGTCATGTGCAAAGGGAATCTGTTCCCTTGCGGAGAGGATCTCTGTATGAGCGGGAAAGTCGCATTATATATGCATAAGTGCATGCGACATATGGATAATAAAGGGGGAATATCTTAAGCTTATGTTGTACCATGCATATGGTACAACTTAAGCTTATAATGTGCCATGTATCATGGTACACCTTAATTAAGTTGTTCCAAAGGAACAACTTACCCTAAAATAACTACCTTGGGGGCTATAAATAAGACCCAAGGGTAGCCATTTTCCTTACACATTTGCATGAAATTCATGCATGCATCTTCTTCATAGCGAAGCTCTGCAGAAATATTTCCTCTCCCTCCTTCCAAGTTCTTAATCTAAAATAGAGATTTAGATTGTGGATTAGTAGCCTTACTCCGTTCGTGAGAAGACTCGATCCGTCGTGGCGAATCCGAAGGCAAAGTTCCGAGACTACCGCTCCGCATACGCTAGCGTAAGTCTCCACTTTAATTATCGATCCTAACTCTGTTTTGGACAGGATCCAACATTGGTATCAGAGCCATATGGGTTCGCCCCGGTCAATCCACCGCCCCGTCGAAACTACGAACGAGTCGTTGTCTTTTTCACGAATGGGTCTCCTACTATTACGGATATAGTAGGAACGCTTCGTGACGGAGAGAACGCAGCGGTTGTTCTTTTCACGTTAGGGTCTCCTATCATTACGGATATGGTAGGAACTCTCCGTGACGGGAAGAACCGACCGTTCACGTAGTACGTTAGTCATTTTTGGCACACGGCCATTAGGCAATAACTAACTTCATCGATGAACGGGTGCTTCATCGAGGAAGATGATGGAAGTTATTTCCATCGGGTAAGAGGAAAATTTGGTGCATGTGCACCATGGCCAAATGGGCTATGAAGGCCATGCATCCCCTCTCCCCATGCGGAGGGGGTTGGCTACGGCCAATAACCACCGGCGACCACCCCATCAAGGGGGAGGAATGAGTGCGGCAACCCCGTTTAAAGGGGGTGGCCGGCCATGGCCAAAGGGGCCATGGCCGGCCAACGCCGAATGGCCTTGGCCATGACCGGCCATGGCCAAGCCATGGCCGGCCATGGCCAGGCCGGCAGTGGCCGGCCAAGGGCCAGGCCGGCAGTGGCCGGCCTTGGCAGAGCCTTGCCGGCCAGGCCGGCCCTGGCAGTGGCCAGGGCCGGCCCTTGGCCGGCCTGCCGGCCCTGGCAGAGGCCAGGGCCGGCGCCCTGGCCACTGCCAGGGCCAGGCCGGCCCTGGCAGAGGCCAGGGCCGGTGCCCTGGCCTTAGGCCAGGGCCTGGCCGAGGCCAGGGCAGGAGCCCTGGCCCCGGCCAGCGGCCTGCCGGCCCTGGCAGAGGCCAGGGCCGGCGCCCTGGCCTCAGGCCAAGGCCTGGCCGAGGCCAGGGCAGGAGCCCTGGCCCCGGCCAGTGGCCTGGCCGGCAGGCCCTGGCAGTGGCCAGGGCCTGGCCGGCCGGCCCTGGCAGAGGCCAGGGCCTGGCCGGCCCTGGCCGAGGGGGCCAGGCCCCCTGGCCGGCCAGGGCAGAGGCCCTGGCCGGCCTTTGGCCAAGCCCAGGTCAGGGCAGAGGCCCTGACCGGGAAGAAGTTGAATTTGAAAATTGGTCGACCAATCCGACAAATGGTCTGGGTCGATTGCAAACTTGCCAGATGACCCATACGGGGTAACAAATGGCCTTGGTCAAACTCGAATGTGTAGATTAGTCCATACGGGGCTAACCACAGTGCCGACTAGTTCATACGGAACTAACGTTTTAATGAAGTTTTCATTGGGCTCTACTCCTTGAAGATTAGCCATAGTGCTCTACTTCATGCGAGATTAGCCATGTCATTGTGCTCTACTCTACGGAGATTAGCCAATGTACTTATGACGTTGTGCTCTACTCTACGGAGACTAGCCAACGTGCTTTCAAATTTTTGAAAAAGATGTTTTTCAAATAGGTTATGTCCCGTCCTTAAATCGGGATAGCGCAATTTAGAATTCCAAGTCCTACCACGATCCGGCCATGGTTATCTAACCCATGGGTGTGTAGAACAGGTCTCGTGGCTTGGCAATTGTTGCGTTAAAATTCTTTGCGCTAATTCTCACCTATTCTATTTTGAAAGATAAGTTTTTCAAAGTGATTTTCCGCTGCTAATACCATACGGGTATTATTTCTGATTTCTTTTTACTTGAGATAAGTAAAAGGGATACTTTGAAAGTTACTACTAGATGGTAGTTGGGAACGTAGTGAACTTCTCGATTCTAGAGTAACATTTCAACGCATCCAAGGAACTTATCAAGTGTTTAAAGAATCGAAACTTTATGCATAGAATTTTGATCGTGTTTTTCATTCTCTTTGCAGTTTTTTGAATCGAAAATGTCTACCGCTTCTAAGAATATTGTCGCAGAGCTTAACAAAGGTGAAAAGCTCAACGGCGACAATTATAAACTTTGGTCAATAAAGATCCAATATGTTTTGGAGGAGCAAGATGTGCTCGAAACACTCCAAAACATAATGGTAGAACCTGAGTTGGGCAATACGGCCCAACACAAGAGGGACCGGGAAGCTTATGACACTTGGACTCGAAAGAACAAAATAGCACGTATTACGTTACTGTCCGCGATGGACAATGACATAATGCGTCTATTTCGGGAATTCGATCTAGCCAAAGACATATGGTCTAAGCTAGAAGTAAAGTTTGGTGGAACTTCGGTTACCAAACTCCGCTCCTTGAATATTCAATTTGATTCGTACAAGATGCGGCGAGATCATTCTATGAAAAAGCATCTCCGCCACATGGCGAATCTTATATCTGAATTAAAGGATGCGGGTGTTACGCTGTCTGACGAACAGCAGATCCAAGCGGTCATTCGTTCACTCCCAGATAGCTGGGATAACATGAAAATGCACCTCACTCATAATGAGTGCATTAAAACTTTAAGCGATGTTTCGAAACACCTCGAACTCGAGGAAGAGCGGATTCAAGCCGCAAAACCAAGTGCAGAAGTGCACGTAGCCGCTAGTTCCTCACATGGAGGAAATAAGCGGAAACGCTTAAGGTTTGTGAACGAACGAAAGCAAGAACCGGAAACCTCAAAGAAGACTAAGAACAAAAAGTGGCAAAAGAATATGCACTCAAAGAAGAAAAACTTGAAGAAGATCAAGTGCTTTAAGTGCAACAAGTACGGTCACTTCGCCCGTAAGTGTACGGATGGAAGTGACAAGGTAACTTGTAGGGCTAGTTACATATGTGTTTCTAGTTCCATGTTTCTTGCTGAATCTAACTATTTTTGGTTGATTGATTCAGGGGCCACAGACCACGTTGCGAAGGACAGAAGGTTCTTCGTAGAGTATCGAAGGATAACTCAAGGAACAAAGTGGATATACGTCGGCAACAACACTCGTGTTGAAGTCAAAGGCGTCGGAACATGCAAGCTAGTTCTCGACAACGGCCGGACTTTATTATTGCACGACGTCCTCTTTGCTCCAGATATTAGAAGGAATATCGTTTCCGTGGTCATGTTAATGTCTTTAGATTATGAGTGGAGGTTCTATAAACAATATGTTGACCTTGTTTGTAATAATTCTTTGATTGGTTCTGGTAATGTTTGTAATGGATTAATTGTTTTAAATACAATGTATGATGATGCTTCTTCCATTAATGAAAGTTTTCATTTGACAAATGCTTCTAACTCTGAGTCTGAAATCATTTGTTGGCATGCAAGACTTGGTCATATTGGACCAACTAGAATGGATAGACTTGCCAAAAGTGGCTTGCTATCTAATGTTTCAAAAGTTGAAATGTCAACTTGCGAACATTGTCTTGTAGGGAAAACTTGTCGCAAGCCGTTTGGAACTGGCACAAGGGCCGAAGTTCCATTACAGCTTATCCATTCGGACATTTGCGGTCCAATGAATGTTAAGACAAGACACGGGAAGTCCTATTTCATCACATTCATTGATGACTTCACCCGTTTCGGACATATCTATTTGATATCCCACAAAAGTGAAGCTTTGGCTTGCTTTAAAAACTATATGAGTTTAGTGGAGAATCAATTAGATCGCAAGATTAAGGTTTTGCGAACCGATAGGGGTGGTGAATATCAATCAATAAGTTTTAAGGAACTTTGTGATGAAAAAGGCATAGTACATCAGGTAACTATGCCTTACACTCCACAACAAAACGGTGTTGCGGAAAGAAGAAATAGGACATTGATGGAAATGGTCCGATCAATGATGTCGCAGGCAAATTTGCCTATCACCTTTTGGGGTGACGCATTATTGACGGCAGCATTCATCTTAAACCGTGTACCCTCGAAGTCGGTAAGTTCTACTCCTTATGAGTTGTGGAACAATAGAACTCCAGACTTAAACATTCTAAAACCTTGGGGTTGTGCCTCTTACGCACATTTATCCTCTCACAAATATGGCAAACTTGGGCCACGTGGGAGGAAGTGTATCTTCATCCGATACGCTGAAAACTCCAAAGGATATGTTTTCGTCGGTCAAGAGGACAATGGGGGTCTAATAGAATTCGAATCGAGGGATGTTGTCTTCTTGGAAAAAGAGTTTCCAAGACAGGGTGAGATAAGTCAAGACTTATCCTTGTTTGAGACTTGGGATCAAGAAGGATCGGAACGTTCGAGTGGGAGAATCCTTGGTGAAGAAGAAAATACGTTTCAAACTTCACCAATGGATGATACGAACGATACCAATCCTAATCCGAGTGGGAGTGATGTTATTCCAAGTGGGAGTAATGTCATTCCAAGTGGGAGTGATCAAACTCAAACAAGACGTAGTAATCGAACGAGGCTAACACCTCTGAGATTTGAGGATGAATTTCCTCAAACATTCATGACATTACTACAAGATGATGACGAACCTGCAATCTTCAAACAGGCCGTCACATGCCCTGCTAAAGATAAATGGATAGCGGCAATGGAAGAAGAACTTCAATCCATGAAAACAAACCAAGTCTGGGACTTGGTTGATTTACCTAAGGGACGTAGAGCCATTGGGAACAAGTGGGTTCTCAAAATCAAGCATAAGGCTGATGGCTCCATCGAGAAATATAAAGCTCGCCTTGTTGCGAAAGGTTTCACGCAACAGGAAGGAATAGACTACGAAGAGTCTTTCTCTCCTGTCGTGCGTTTTACCTCGATTCGCTTAATTCTGGCAATGGTGGCTTGTTTGGACCTCGAATTACATCAGATGGATGTAAAGACTGCCTTTCTTAACGGAGAACTAGATGAGGAGATCTACATGGAACAACCAAACGGGTTCGTACAAGAAGAAAACAAACATAAGGTTTGTAAACTTCGTAAATCCATATATGGTCTTAAACAATCCTCAAGGCAGTGGTATATGCGCTTTCAAGAAGTTGTTTTGTCGTATGGATTCTCCATGCTCGACGAAGACAATTGCGTATATATTAAGAGGATTAAAAACAAGTATATAATATGTCTCTTTATGTAGATGACATACTTATAGCCGGAAATGATAAGCGTCTTATATTGGATATCAAAGCTTGGCTTTCATCCGTCTTTGAGATGAAAGACATGGGTGAAGCTGCATATATCCTTGGGGTTAAGATCTCAAGAAATCGTTCCAAGAAACTTCTTTCTCTCTCTCAAGAGACATATATAAAGAAAGTTTTAGAACGGTTTAATATGCAGGACTGCAAGCCAATTGATACTCCAATAAGCAAAGGCGAGGGTCTATGTTTGGAGATGTGTCCCAAAGATCCAAAAGAAAAGAAAGCTATGGAAAAATTTCCATACTCCAGTGCTGTCGGGAGTCTGATGTACGCCATGATGTGTACTAGACCCGACATTTGCTATGCTGTTGGTATGGTAAGCCGTTACTGTAACGGCCTGGTTTTCTATTCATGTTTGATTGTTGTGTGCGAGTGTTTTACTTGATTGATTCAGTTATTTTTCCGAGTATTCTTGTCCGCACGTCGACGCGAGCGCGTCGTCGTTTTCAGTTTACCGTAGCGTAATTTTCATCTACAAATCGTAATTATTACTAAACTATTAATTACTTTTTATTAAGAGTTAATCTTTGATTAATTAATTGCTAGTGAATGTTGAGTCACTAATTACATTTAACTAAAAATTTATTTATAATTAACTTATTATTTTTTTTACTAAGTTATTTTTACTAAACTACTTTTCCTATTTTACTTTTAACCATTTCTTTTACCCTACCTCCTAACCTACCTATTGAATTCTCACCCATAGATAGGTGAGATCCAACATCAACCTTCAAGTCTCTCTACCTCTCAACCATCCCAATTCATACTGTCTCCCCCTCCTCTCATCGTCCTTAAAACAAGGATACAGGAACCTATATGTCATCAACCAACAATCAGCCAACCAAAAACATCCACAGCAAGCAACCAGCAACCAGCAACAACAACCAACAACCCATCCTCCACCGTCATCATCCCCTTCACCACCACCAACAACACCCCAACATCACCAACACCTCCTCCCTCCACTTTGTTCTTAAACCAACAAGAACAAGCAACAACAGCAACCAACACCAACCATCACTCCACCGACACCGTCTCCTCCCCAGCATCCACCTCCTCCAACAACCAACACCAACGACACCATTTCACCATCATCTCCCCCATTCAAGCCTGCCCACATTCTCCATACAACCCAAAAATCAAACCAAACAGAGATTTAAATCACAAATTCGAATCCCAAATCAACCCAATCACAAACCAAATCCACCCATTTCAACCCCGAGCTCGGACCATCGCAGCGCATCATCCGGAATCGCCATCCTCGCACGATCACCCCGCCTCCGACCTGCACCCCGAGCCCTCCGGATCCGTACGCCGCAGCCTCAGGGAGCCACGCGCCGCCTTGGAAGCTCCGCACGCCACCGTCGCTTCGAAGACGTGCGCCGCCCCGATCTCGCCGTCACCGACCTGATCCGCCGCCGCCAAATCGCCGCCACGCTCCAGATCTGCCGTGCGCCGCCCTGCCGCCGTGATCCCGCCGCCGCCGTACGCCGTGCGCCGCCCCCGACCGCCGATCCACGACGTGCGCCGCTGCCCCTTCGCCCTGTGCTCGAGAGAAACAAAAAAAAAGACAAAAAAAGGGGGATAACGAGAGACAGACAGAGGGAGAAGAAGAAAGGGAGAGTAGAGGAAGGGTGAGTTATAAGTTATAAATATAAGTATATATTAAGTTGTTATTAAATGTAAGTTTTTATATAAGTTTTTTTTTAAAATAAATAATACTGTTATTTTATAGTCAAAGTTATTAAGTTAAAGTTAAGTTATAGTAAGGTTATAAGCTGTTAATTAAATAGTTTAAGTTAAAATTAGTGATTTTTAAATGTTATTTTATAAAGTTAAAAGTATTAATTAAGTATAAGGTTTAAATTAATAATAAATGTTAGTTCCTTTACGTTAACGTTAGTGAACTAGTTTAACTGGATGATAACTAGAAAACTGATACCACAATTCTTTGACGCAGATAAAACGTGCCACACGTCACCACCGCTTGGACACCCACACCAAGGCAAGTATTTTGAGTAAATGAACTGCAACCCTGACCGTTGAAACTTATTGCTAAATTTGTGGTGTTTGTCAAACTCTGGTAGTCAGATATCATATTCCACATTGCTTAATGTTTTTACTTAACTATACTGCCTCTACCATTCGCATGCTAACAAGATAAACAATTGGAAAAGATGGGTGTGTTACAAACACATATGAGATGACCATCGAATACAGATGGGGTGAAACCTAGTCGGTGACTAGACATACACTTTGGGTGGGGTTGGTTCTTGTAGTAGAGTCTGTAATTGTTGCTTGAACACCTTACGGCTACCTCCAAAACTACACTAACGGAGGCAAGCAGCTTGACCATATTCCAGGTTGGAATGGCAAGAAGCGTCACGGTAAGCCCCCGATGATAGGGTGTATCGAGAACATTACTTTCTCAGACATGGACTTATCACGAGCACAAAATACTCAATTTACAACTACTTTACTTTTAAAACTGCAAAACTCATGCATGCTTGTACTTTACTTTCTGCACTTATTATTCATAATTGTGTACTAACGCTTTTTGTCCCTTATAGTTGTTCTTCATTCATTGCTTTAAAATATCTTGCCGAGCTTATCGCTGACATATATTTCAACGTGTTTTGAAATATATGTTAGGTTTAGAGACAGAGTACCCAGAGGACACTATTCTTGAGGATCCCACCTTAGAGGTGGACCCCGCTGACCAGAGTTACGAGGACACTGAGATCATCCCCGCGGAAGACTAGAGCGGGACTTTTATATTTCAGTATTGTTGTATTTTATTTTCAGGTGTGTTTGCTTCAGCAGTTTGTACGGCCATGCTAGGCCTAAATTATCTGTGTGTTTGCTTTGGACGCTGGTATTGTAATGTAATGAATGATTGTGCTGCTTATGAAGATTCGCGTGCAGGGACCTGCCTTCGCTAAAATCACGCTTAGTGTGCTTAAGTCAAGGAAGAATGGAAAGAAAAAAAAAAGTACCTCTTCTTTGCTTTAAGCACATGCGGACCCGCTCACGTTCTCGCCCCAAGTATAATGGGAAGCGGGGCGTGACAGGTTTTAGTGGTGGCCCACGCAGGTCCTCTGCTCTCCTTTCTGCGAAATACTTCAGAAGCAGTGTGAACATCATTACTGACCAGATGGTTTGAATAACTTTGTACAAAAATGTTTAACTTGTTTATCTTGCAGCATGGCAGGAAGACCGAACACTCGCAACGGGAATGGGACTAGCGGGAATGATACTCCCGACCTCCTTGGACTCATGAATATCATGAGAGGAATGTTGGAGACTCAACAACAACTGATTCGACAGGGTCAACAGCTTGCACCTCCTGCACCACCTGCACCACCCCCACCTCGAGCTGAGCCCGGAGCGAAGCAATTTCGGGAGCTTTTCCCGAAGAGCTTTTCTGGGAGAGAAGGCCCCTTAGCAGCAGAAGAATGGGCCCGAACTACCGCGGAAGACCTGAGTCTTGCCCGCATTGACCAGGCAGGCTGGGTAGAGATTGCCAAGAAACAGCTGACTGGAAATGCCCGGAACTGGTGGGACAATGAGGAAGCTCGTCTTATCAAGCCCATCAACTGGACCATGTTTCGAGAGCGTTTTGACGCTCAGTATTTTCCTCGATCAGCCAAGAGGGAACTGCAGCAACGTTTCGTCAACCTGGAACAAGGCAACATGACTGTTGACGAATACGAGGCAGAGTTTTCGATGCTTAGTCGATTTGCCCCAAATCTGGTGGAAGATCCCGAAGACTGTGCTTATCAGTTCTTCCAGGGGCTAGACCTGGACATTCAAGGATCAATGTCTTCGGTAAATCTGACTACACATCAGGAAGTGTTGGATGCTGCTAAGAAGCATGAAATTAATGTGAATCGCAAGAAGGCACTTCAGATTGGAGGAAGTAGGCGTCCACCGGAGCCACCCAGGGGAAACCTCCGACCTACTCAAACTGCACAGTTCAAGAGGCCTGCTGCCCCTACCAACAATCGACCCCAGCTGGTGTGCTTCCACTGCAAGCGCATGGGTCATGTCAAGAAAGACTGCAGAGAGCTGCTGAATCTATGCATGATATGTGGAGCATCTGCACATGCTACCAGAGACTGCCCTCGTCGCACCAACAAGCCAACGGCTGCTGGACCTTCAGGGACCGTTCAGCGTGGAGCTCCTGGACCTACTCTGCACGGACCACCTCTGACCCCACAACAGAAGGCTTTTGCACAGGCGAGGCAGAACCAGCCGAGACGTCAGATCTTCACCATGACAGCCGCGGAGGCTGAGACGGATGAGCAAGTGATATCAGGTATTACTTGAACTTTTCTTTTATAATGCTTATATTATATGCATGTGTTGCTTGTTTATCTTTTGCTAAGATATTTCCTATGCACTAGGTGTTATATTAATAGCCTCTCATCCGGCCCTATCCCTTTTTGATTCGGGAGCCACTCACTGCTTCATATCCCGAGGATTTGTAGAGAGACATTCTATTCATGTCGACCCTCTACCGAATCACTTGAGCATCACTACTGCGAGTGGAGTAGTGAGGACTTCTTCTGGCTGTCGATCTTGCTCTATTATGATTTGTGGACACGAGTTGTTCGCAGACTTTATGATAGTCGACATGTCCAACTTTGATGCGATATTCGGCATGGATTGGTTAGGAAATTTCTATGCTACTATCGATTGTCACAACAAGAAAGTAGTGTTTGAAATCCCTGATCATCCTGTGTTTGAATTCATGAGCGGAGACCGTTCACTTGGGCCTATCAAGTTTCGGGCCAAGCCGAACGAACTAATCATTGCATCGATGCAGGTTGAGCCTGAAAGACCTAGAGTGGTTCGAGACTTTGCAGACGTATTTCCTGAAGATATTTCAGGATTACCGCCTGATCGAGCTCTGGAATTTACTATCGACCTTATGCCGAACACACAACCTATTTCGAAGGCTCCTTATCGCATGGCTCCTGCTGAACTGGAGGAACTTCGGAAACAACTCGACGACCTGTTGCAGAAAGGATTGATTCATCCCAGCGTATCTCCTTGGGGTGCGCCAGTTCTTTTGGTCAAGAAGAAGGATGGTTCGAGAAGGATGTGTGTGGACTACAGAGAACTGAATAAGGTAACCATAAAGAACAAGTACCCACTGCCGCGAATTGACGACACCTTCGATCAACTTGGCGGATCACGAGTATTCTCGAAGCTGGATCTCCGAAGTGGTTATCATCAAGTGAAGGTCAGAAGTGAGGACATCCCGAAGACGGCATTCAGGACTAAGTATGGGCACTATGAATTTGTAGTCATGCCATTCGGTGTGACTAACGCCCCAGCAGTATTCATGAACCTCATGAACCTGATCTTCTATGAGTTCTTGGATAAGTTCGTGGTGATCTTCATCGACGACATCTTGGTCTACTCAAAGGATGAAGAAGAGCATGCCGAGCATCTGCGGATTGTACTGGAAACATTGCGACATCATCGGTTGTACGCCAAGTTCAGCAAGTGTGATTTCTGGCTAGACCGAGTCGCCTTTCTTGGACATGTGGTATCAGGAGACGGTATCTCTGTCGATCCGGAGAAGGTCATTTCAGTTAAAAACTGGCCGACTCCCCGATCAGCTACTGACATCAGGAGTTTCTTAGGATTGGCGGGTTATTACCGTCGATTCATCAAGGACTTCTCGAAAATTGCCGAGCCTATGACTCGCTTGACGAGGAAGGATGTCAAGTATGTATGGTCAGACTCTTGTGAGCAGGCATTTGGAATATTGAAGGCCAAACTGACGACTGCACCAGTGTTAGCTATACCAGACAGGACTGGAGGATTTGAGGTCTTTTGTGACGCATCTGGCAAAGGACTTGGATGTGTCCTGCATCAGCATGGTCATGTGGTCGCCTATGCTTCTCGACAATTGAAGATTCATGAGAAGAATTATCCGACTCACGACCTGGAGTTGGCTGCTGTCATCTTTGCTCTGAAGATTTGGAGGCATTTTCTTTTAAGCGAGCAAGTCAAGATCTACACCGACCACAAGAGCCTGAAGTATATTTTCTCTCAGAAGGAGCTAAATATGAGACAACGCAGATGGTTAGAGCTTATGGCTGATTACGACATCGACCTCCAGTATCATCCAGGGAAGGTGAATGTCGTACCTGATGCATTGAGCAGATTACCAGCGATCATGACTCTTTCAGCTCAATGGAGACTTCAACAGGCTATCCGTGAGATGGAGGTTGAAGTTATTTTACCTGGGACTTCTGCATCATTGATGAATATGCAAGTTCAGTCTACTATTGTGGATCGAATCAAAGCTGCTCAGACTGGAGATGTGAAGTTACGAAAGATCCGGGAGCAAGTCATTGCTGGACTACGGACAGATTTTCTGATTCATGAGGATGGTTCCCTGAGATACGGCAGTAGGATCTGCGTACCTTCAGGTGATATCAGAGAGGAGTTGATGAAGGAAGCTCATAGCTCTTCCTACTCTATTCATCCTGGTGGCACCAAAATGTACAAAGATCTTCGTCTGAACTTTTGGTGGCATGGAATGAAGAGAAGCGTGGCTCGAAGTGTCGCAAAGTGCCTTGTGTGTCAGCAAGTGAAGGCTGAACATCATCGCATAGCTGGACTACTTCAACCCCTGTCGATTCCCGAGTGGAAATGGCAGCACATCACTATGGATTTCGTGACTGGACTACCTCGGAGTACTAAGCAGAATGATGCGATTTGGGTGATCGTTGACCGATTAACCAAATCAGCGCATTTCATACCCTTCCGAGTGGGACAATCTACGGAAATACTTGCTAAGAAGTATATGGAGGTAATGATCTATTCTCTACTTTTAACACTCCTTCTAGTATACGTTGTGATGTGATCGATAATCATGCAGGAGATTGTTCGATTGCATGGAGTTCCGGTAAGCATCGTCTCTGACCGGGACACTAGATTCACTTCCCAGTTTTGGAAGAGTCTGCAATCCAATTTGGGTACCAGTCTGAGTTTCAGCACTGCGTATCACCCGCAGACGGATGGCCAATCAGAGCGTACCATACAGATATTAGAGGACATGCTGCGAGCTTGTATGCTGGATTTCAAAGGTTCGTGGGAAGACCATCTACACCTGGTGGAGTTTTCCTACAACAATAGCTACCAAGCCAGCATTGGCATGGCCCCTTTCGCGGCACTCTACGGAAGGAAGTGTCGATCCCCGCTGAGTTGGGATGACATTGGTGATCGAGAATTATTGGGCCCGGAGATGATCGTTGAGACTGTGGGTGTAGTACGTAACATCCGAGATAAGTTACGTGTTGCGCAAGACCGGTACAAGCATTGGGCTGATGCCAAGCGTCGCCACTTGGAGTTTCAACCGGGAGATCATGTTTTCCTGAAGATATCCCCAAACCGAGGAGTTATACGCTTTGGGAGACGAGGCAAGCTTAGTCCAAGGTTCGTTGGACCCTTTGATGTGTTAGAGCGAGTTGGAGAAGTTGCTTATCGTCTAGCTCTACCACCATCATTGGAGGGAGTACATAATGTTTTTCATGTCTCCCAGCTGCGTCGTTATATCAGTGATCCTACTCATGTAGTCGATCATTCCGAGATCACGGTGCGACCAGACCTTACTTATGAGCAGCAGCCTGTTCAGATTCTTGATCGACGTCAGAAGGCGCTCAGGAATAAGGTCGTCGAACTTGTACGAGTGATGTGGCGACACGACTCGCCAGGAGAATCCACCTGGGAGCGAGAGGATGAGATGCGAGGACGTTACCCCTACATCTTCCCTGCTCTGTAGAGAATTCCGGGGACGGAATTATTCTAAGGAGGGTAGAATGTAACGGCCTGGTTTTCTATTCATGTTTGATTGTTGTGTGCGAGTGTTTTACTTGATTGATTCAGTTATTTTTCCGAGTATTCTTGTCCGCACGTCGACGCGAGCGCGTCGTCGTTTTCAGTTTACCGTAGCGTAATTTTCATCTACAAATCGTAATTATTACTAAACTATTAATTACTTTTTATTAAGAGTTAATCTTTGATTAATTAATTGCTAGTGAATGTTGAGTCACTAATTACATTTAACTAAAAATTTATTTATAATTAACTTATTATTTTTTTTACTAAGTTATTTTTACTAAACTACTTTTCCTATTTTACTTTTAACCATTTCTTTTACCCTACCTCCTAACCTACCTATTGAATTCTCACCCATAGATAGGTGAGATCCAACATCAACCTTCAAGTCTCTCTACCTCTCAACCATCCCAATTCATACTGTCTCCCCCTCCTCTCATCGTCCTTAAAACAAGGATACAGGAACCTATATGTCATCAACCAACAATCAGCCAACCAAAAACATCCACAGCAAGCAACCAGCAACCAGCAACAACAACCAACAACCCATCCTCCACCGTCATCATCCCCTTCACCACCACCAACAACACCCCAACATCACCAACACCTCCTCCCTCCACTTTGTTCTTAAACCAACAAGAACAAGCAACAACAGCAACCAACACCAACCATCACTCCACCGACACCGTCTCCTCCCCAGCATCCACCTCCTCCAACAACCAACACCAACGACACCATTTCACCATCATCTCCCCCATTCAAGCCTGCCCACATTCTCCATACAACCCAAAAATCAAACCAAACAGAGATTTAAATCACAAATTCGAATCCCAAATCAACCCAATCACAAACCAAATCCACCCATTTCAACCCCGAGCTCGGACCATCGCAGCGCATCATCCGGAATCGCCATCCTCGCACGATCACCCCGCCTCCGACCTGCACCCCGAGCCCTCCGGATCCGTACGCCGCAGCCTCAGGGAGCCACGCGCCGCCTTGGAAGCTCCGCACGCCACCGTCGCTTCGAAGACGTGCGCCGCCCCGATCTCGCCGTCACCGACCTGATCCGCCGCCGCCAAATCGCCGCCACGCTCCAGATCTGCCGTGCGCCGCCCTGCCGCCGTGATCCCGCCGCCGCCGTACGCCGTGCGCCGCCCCCGACCGCCGATCCACGACGTGCGCCGCTGCCCCTTCGCCCTGTGCTTGAGAGAAACAAAAAAAAAGACAAAAAAAGGGGGATAACGAGAGACAGACAGAGGGAGAAGAAGAAAGGGAGAGTAGAGGAAGGGTGAGTTATAAGTTATAAATATAAGTATATATTAAGTTGTTATTAAATGTAAGTTTTTATATAAGTTTTTTTTTAAAATAAATAATACTGTTATTTTATAGTCAAAGTTATTAAGTTAAAGTTAAGTTATAGTAAGGTTATAAGCTGTTAATTAAATAGTTTAAGTTAAAATTAGTGATTTTTAAATGTTATTTTATAAAGTTAAAAGTATTAATTAAGTATAAGGTTTAAATTAATAATAAATGTTAGTTCCTTTACGTTAACGTTAGTGAACTAGTTTAACTGGATGATAACTAGAAAACTGATACCACAATTCTTTGACGCAGATAAAACGTGCCACACGTCACCACCGCTTGGACACCCACACCAAGGCAAGTATTTTGAGTAAATGAACTGCAACCCTGACCGTTGAAACTTATTGCTAAATTTGTGGTGTTTGTCAAACTCTGGTAGTCAGATATCATATTCCACATTGCTTAATGTTTTTACTTAACTATACTGCCTCTACCATTCGCATGCTAACAAGATAAACAATTGGAAAAGATGGGTGTGTTACAAACACATATGAGATGACCATCGAATACAGATGGGGTGAAACCTAGTCGGTGACTAGACATACACTTTGGGTGGGGTTGGTTCTTGTAGTAGAGTCTGTAATTGTTGCTTGAACACCTTACGGCTACCTCCAAAACTACACTAACGGAGGCAAGCAGCTTGACCATATTCCAGGTTGGAATGGCAAGAAGCGTCACGGTAAGCCCCCGATGATAGGGTGTATCGAGAACATTACTTTCTCAGACATGGACTTATCACGAGCACAAAATACTCAATTTACAACTACTTTACTTTTAAAACTGCAAAACTCATGCATGCTTGTACTTTACTTTCTGCACTTATTATTCATAATTGTGTACTAACGCTTTTTGTCCCTTATAGTTGTTCTTCATTCATTGCTTTAAAATATCTTGCCGAGCTTATCGCTGACATATATTTCAACGTGTTTTGAAATATATGTTAGGTTTAGAGACAGAGTACCCAGAGGACACTATTCTTGAGGATCCCACCTTAGAGGTGGACCCCGCTGACCAGAGTTACGAGGACACTGAGATCATCCCCGCGGAAGACTAGAGCGGGACTTTTATATTTCAGTATTGTTGTATTTTATTTTCAGGTGTGTTTGCTTCAGCAGTTTGTACGGCCATGCTAGGCCTAAATTATCTGTGTGTTTGCTTTGGACGCTGGTATTGTAATGTAATGAATGATTGTGCTGCTTATGAAGATTCGCGTGCAGGGACCTGCCTTCGCTAAAATCACGCTTAGTGTGCTTAAGTCAAGGAAGAATGGAAAGAAAAAAAAAAGTACCTCTTCTTTGCTTTAAGCACATGCGGACCCGCTCACGTTCTCGCCCCAAGTATAATGGGAAGCGGGGCGTGACAGTTACCAATCCAACCCAGGGCAGGCACACTGGAAAGCGGTGAAGAGGATATTAAGATACCTCAAAGGGACTGCGGACTATGCGTTATGCTATCAAGGCAATAACTTGAGACTCGAAGGCTATACCGATGCTGATTGGGCGGGTGATCTCGACGAGTGAAGATCTACCTCAGGCTTTGTTTTCTTACTCGGGAATGGTGCAATATCCTGGAGCAGCAAGAAACAAACCTGCATCGCTCTATCAACCATGGAAGCCGAGTTCGTAGCATTCAGCATGGCGGTCCAAGAAGCTGTTTGGCTTAGGAAATTCTTAGACAGGCTGACGAATGCCTCTGACTCGAGCACTGTTCCTATATACAGTGATAGTCAAGCTTCGATTGCCTATGTCAAAGATCCTAAATTTCATTGTAAGACCAAACACATTGACATTCGATTCAAGTTTGCGAAGGATTATGATAAACGGAAGGAAGTAGACATAGGATACATATCCACGCATGAGATGATAGCGGATCCCCTTACTAAGGCGATCCCCAGAGATGTGTTTTTCAAACACTTATCATCTATGGGAATGCGTAGGTGCTGAGCTGTATCATGTAATATTTCCCATGTCTATAGAAGATCAAAATTTAATTTGCATACAAGTTTCTTACAAATGATTTTATATACATTTGTGTTTAAGTCTCAGCTATTTTTGTGTGTATGTCGGACAGATTAAGGTTGGCTCTCTCACATGAGCAACCGCCTTATCTTATCAGATGGATAAGATAGAGATGAGACTAGTTTAAAGTCAAAATCATTAGACAAATGATTTAGAGTCATGACTTAAACAAGATAGTCGAATAAAAGATCTGCATCATACGGATGCTTACAAAGATCTGAGATCTGTATCACAAGGATATAAAGATCTCATTGGATTTTTTAAATCCTATCTGTCTTATGCAGGATGAGAGTCCGTGAATATTTCACGAGTAGTAAGGGGACTCAAAAAGATAGGCACTGTGGTGTCTGATCTTTTCATCCGTACAACATCATTAAGACATACTCTCCCTGGGAAAGGAGTGATGTTGTAATACGTGTTCATACCACGTATGCATTTCGACCACTGAGTTAGTAGCAATAGTGTTTGCTATTATGTGAGACTCAAAGGCCATATGGGTCTTAACTCTTACCCTCAAGGACTCCAATTGGTTCCTTTAGATTTGACGAGATGATCGCTATCTTAGCGGGTTACTAATGGGCTATGGTAATTCGGCTCGGCGGGCCACGTTAGAAAAGCGAATCAAGTCAAGATCAGAAGGTTCACAAGAAGAGGAAGATTGATTTCATATTCACATTTGGACTTTAATGATTCAAAGCTGGCCAGCCAATTGTAATCCAGATGGGATTCAATTGTTGAATATAAAGTATAAGAAATGTGAAGAAATAATCTAGGGTAAAGCATGCGTTGAACTACTCAACTTTGCACCTTCGAGGTCGTTGTGTATCTCTAACAAGTGCACAACAACAGACTCTACGCGCATGACGGTCGCACGGTCTATTTCTCGGTATGATAGATGAAAGAACTAAGGGAAAGACGTTCTCTTACAATCCCCTCAAGTGTGAGTGGGAGATGTTGGATATGGAAGACGTTTGTACACCCTTGTGGGGGATGTACGAGGGAATACGAACCTCGAACGTCGCGCACGAAGTCATGTGCAAAGGGAATCTGTTCCCTTGCGGAGAGGATCTCTGTATGAGCGGAAAAGTCGCATTATATATGCATAAGTGCATGCGACATATGGCTAATAAAGGGGGAATATCTTAAGCTTATGTTGTACCATGCATATGGTACAACTTAAGCTTATAATGTGCCATGTATCATGGTACACCTTAATTAAGTTGTTCCAAAGGAACAACTTACCCTAAAATAACTACCTTGGGGGCTATAAATAAGACCCAAGGGTAGCCATTTTCCTTACACATTTGCATGAAATTCATGCATGCATCTTCTTCATAGCGAAGCTCTGCAGAAATATTTCCTCTCCCTCCTTCCAAGTTCTTAATCTAAAATAGAGATTTAGATTGTGGATTAGTAGCCTTACTCCGTTCGTGAGAAGACTCGATCCGTCGTGGCGAATCCGAAGGCAAAGTTCCGAGACTACCGCTCCGCATACGCTAGCGTAAGTCTCCACTTTAATTATCGATCCTAACTCTGTTTTGGACAGGATCCAACAGTAAGGAGGTTGTAGAGCCTCACTCCTGCCAGGGACGGGGGAGCTGAGAGGCCCGGCATACAGTGCCCGTGTCCACTGCATTGTGTGCTAGTTCGCCCCAAATTTGGGATGAAGTCCAGGACCTGGTATCACACAGTTTACCCAAATTCCAATTAACTCAATTATGAAATAATAAAATAAGATTTGCGTGTTACTTCTACTGCTGGCAGCACTTCCCCTTCCCCTTTGCCGTACCTTATGCCTCTGTGTCATGCCTCAGGCACTTGCACTTATCTAATTTGATATTGGTTGCTTGAACACTCGTGTTATTATTATTGTTATTATTATTATTATTCGTGCTAACCCTTTCTTGCAGTAGCTTTACATTGGATCGCAGGTATGATCCCCTTATCTAGCTATTTACTTTTCATTACATTATTTAGTTTGCATGCATTAGTTTCCTTGCCTTGTTTGGTGGATTAATAACTTTAGAACGGTGTTCCAAATCGAAGTTGGTTCCTACTGGGGCACGCATTGACCTGCTCCTCCCTATTTTTCTGGTAGCAGGGACAGCGTGGTTGGAGATGACTTGGAGTTGGGTTTCAGGAGTAGAATTTGGCGTTGGCTGTAGCTATATAGTGTAACCTGGTTGCTTTGGGAGGTGAAGAGTGGTGGTGTATGTGTGGTGGTGTACTCGGAGCATGTATATTAATGGAAGATGTTATATGTAAAATATGTTGCTGTTGATTTACGTTATTCATGAGGTTGTTTAATGTTCTGTGAAGTTGTCCCAGCATGTGCGCAGTAGCCTGCATATTCAGTCTCTTCTTTCTTTCTTTTTCCCTCGCTCACTCCCCCTCACTCTTCAGGATACTTGGAAAAAAAATTAAATACCGGGTATTCTGGGGAACGGGGCGTGACACAACTTGAGGGAGTCGACTACCAGAGTGTGGACACGAAAATCTGGGTTTTGTTGTTTGATTTTTCTTACTCATATTGGGTTTCCATTGAGTCTATTGGGTTCATATCCAAAGGGTAACTTAAATCCAATAAGAAAATAAGATCCCAACCCTACAATCTCTTGATCCTAAGGCTCCTAAACTTCATCCTCTTTCATCTCAAAAGATAAAAGCCCAAAGCCCAAACCCTAGGTAGCCGACTACCCCCATTGTTGTCATCCTCTTGAAATTTTTTACCGCTCTTGGTAAAATTTCTTGAACTTTCTTCAACTTCTCAAGAAGATCCCCAGAGTATAATTCTTTCTCATCAACTTCTCATTTACTTCTTGTTAATCTTGCATATCCAGTCTTGTAACTCAATTTTTTTGTCTAGGATGCCTTTCAAGAAGATTGCTACTAAGAAGAGAAAGGTTGCTAATGAATCATCTCTTACTGAAAAACAAATTATCGAACCATATCTTTTCAAGACTGCTTCGTTTGAAAAGTTTCTCAAAATTTCTAAACGACAAATCCTTCATGAAAGGTTTGTCAAAATTGATCATGTTGAGAATTATGGTATCAATAGCATCTTAGAATTTCAGAATCTTGCTAATCTTTTTTCATCTGAAAACATCTATCTATGTTATCCTAGGCTTGTGCATCTTTTCTATGCCAACATGGATTATGATCTTGTTAAATGTCGATTCATCACTAAAGTTCTAGAGTCCAAACTTGCTATAACTGTCAAATCTCTAGGACAAGCATTAGGAATCCCCTACACTGGAATGCTATTAGATGACATAGAGATGTACGATGAGAATATTCTAGAGAAATTGTATTTGCCGGGAAGATACTCCCAAACAAAACTATCATGTTGCGATCTTCGTTATCCTGGAAGAATTCTAGCAAATATATTGTCATATATGTTGTGTATTGATTCCCCGGATTTGGTTTTGGATGATGAGCAAACATAAATAATGTAAACTAACTTATTTGTGAGCGCAGTTATGGAGATCGTCGCCAAAAGAATACGAACATCAAAAGCGACGCCTCAAGACTTCTCAATACGCGTGATCGTGTGCCTGGAGCTTCGTTGAAGCTCAAGGAGTTTTACTGAAGTCAAGAATGAAGATTGAAGCTTTGAAGACGGCTCGTAAGGTTTAATTTATAGTCTTCTAGCTTTATAGATTAGAATGTTAAGCCTTGAGTAGGACTTACATTATATACTTCATTTCGCTCATATCTTAGAGCTAGGATATTCATAGAAGCCATTAGAAACTTTCCCGAAGCCTATCGCTTCTTCCCTCGGCTTCGAGTGCATGTTAGTTGGTTCAAGAAGAGTCACCAACCGACTAGATGACGATCTAGTCGGTCAGCAACTCTACATGAACCGACTAGATGCCTTGCTATATTCAGCTCATTCCAGGTTGATCAATTAGTCGGTCAAAGAAGAGTCACCGACCGACTAGATGACGATCTAGTCGGTTAGGAATCCTTCTTGGACCGACTAGTTGAGCTTGCCTCTGTACAGCCTGAGTTACTGTTTCAAGTTAGTCGGTCTAAGTTGACTCACCGACCGACTAGTTTGTGAACTAGTCGGTCAGTGATGCTTCTGTGACCGACTAGTTGAGCTTTCCCTGTACATGCACATTTGAGCCTAAGCTACTGTTTATCATTAGTCGGTCTGTGTTTATTGATCGACCGACTAGTTGATGAACTAGTCGATCAACTTTCCTTCTTGGACCGACTAATTTACTTTTACTGTACATGCCAATTTTTCACCTAACTTACTGTTTATCGTTAGTCGGTCTATGCTCATTTGGCGACCGACTAGTTGGTGAATTAGTCGGTCAACATTTGTTCTTGGACCGACTAAGTCTATTTCTGCTCAGACTTCAGTTTTATCTGTTAGTCGGTCTCAGTTGAGTGACCGACCGACTAGTTGTGAAACTAGTCGGTCAGCTACTCTTCTTGGACCGACTAGTTCATTATGTCTGTGCTTTGATCTTTTCTCTGTTCACTCATTAGTCGGTATACATTAATTGACCGACCGACTAGTTGATGAACTAGTCGGTCGGTGGTTGTTCTTTGACCGACTAGTTGGGTTCAGAAAAGAGCCGTTGGGAACTTTTCCAACACGATTTTCCTTGCCTATATAAATACAAACTTGATACGTTTGAGGCAAGGTTAGAGGTCCTATTTCCAAGCAATTTCAGACCTAAGAGAAGAGCTCTCCCAAGCTATTTCAAAGCTCTCTCTCCCTCACAAGAATCTCTCCCTCAACACCTTGAGCCCTAATTCCTCAAGAGATATTCTCTCCATTGTGAGCTTCTCAAGCCAAGAGCTTGATTCTAGTCACCATACTCCACCCTAGGCTTCCATTGCTGGTCATCTTCTAGAAGCTAGGGTTTGGTGTTATCATCTTCCTCAAAATCCCTCCTTGCCCTAATTTGGTAAGATTTACTCAAGGCATAGGATTTTGTAGGTCAGTGTTTATTTCATTTCATATTTGAATTGTACGTTTCACTCTCGGTTGTGAGAGTGTGGTTGTGATCCCGGGTTGTGGGAGTCACAAATTACTTTGTGTATGATTTGACTTGTGAAGGTTTTTCACAAGTACTTCATAGTGAAAATCTTGAGTTAGGGTTGCTAACTCAAGTATCCGGAGGGAATCTGGGTGGTTGGGACGTAGGATCACCGGGAACAAGTCGGGGAGACTTGGGTGGATCCGAACCCAGTAATATTGTTTGTTTGCGTATGTTTTAATTCTTGTTGATAGTTGTTTAATTCCGCATTGTCGTTTGTTTCTTGCACAATAATTAGGAATAACTATCTTGATTATTTTAAGTACTATTCACCCCCCCTCTAGTACGTGTGCAGTAGCTACCACAGGGCACTACACTATAATATTACTCAGAAATGTGGAAGTCACTCTGTGTTATCTGAGAAGCAAGCTAAGTGTATCTACGCCATGCTAGGAAACATCCGTGTAAATTGGGCCAAAGTCATTATGGACTACATCCTTGGATCTGCTTCTTCCAATAGATCCTCATCTTCCTTAGCCCATGGTCACTATCTTACCATCCTGTTTATTGGGTATAACATACCTTTGGATAATGAAACCGAAATTCTGGAACCAGTCCGTATCTTTAATGTACATGCTCTTAGCCGGATGAATCTTCACAAAGATCTCGACCAGAATATTCCAGAGGTGTGACGCCCCGTTCCCTAGAATACCCGGTATTAAAATTTTTTTTCCTTTCCAAGTATCCCGAAGAGTGAGGGCGATGAGAGAGGAAAGGAGAGAGAAAGAAGAAACTGAATAAGAAGGCCACTGCGTACATGCTGGGATAGTACAAGTGCGGCTTCATTAAAATATCAAACAACTCATGAATAACATAGAACAACAACAAATTTATATAACCACTTCATGTACATACATAGCCCAAGTGCACCACTACACATACACCGCCACTCTCCACCTCCCAAGACAACCATGTCACACCACAACTACAACTCATACTAAGTGCTATCCCTGAAACCCGACTCCAAGTCACCACCAGCCATGCTGCCCCTGCTACCTGAAAAATAAAGAGGAGCACATCAATGTGTGCCCCAGTAGGAACAACTTGGATTTGGAATGCCATTCTAAGGTTATCAATCAATAAGGCAAGCCAAAAGAAATAGAGCATGTAACTAAGTGATATAATGAAAGTTAAATAGCTAAAACAAGGGAATCATACCTGCAGTCCAATGTCGAGTTACTGCAAGAAAGGGTTAGCACTAATAATAATAATAATAATAATAATAATAATAATAATAATAATAATAATAATAACACAAGTGTTCAAGCAACCAATATCTAATAAGATAAGTGCAAGTGCCTGAGGCATGACACAGAGTCAGCAAGAAACAGGCAAAGGGAAGGGGAGGTGCTACCAGTAGTAGAAGTAACACACAATTCTTATTTTATTATTTCATAATTGAGTTAATTGGAACTTGGGTAAACTGTGTGATACCGGGAGCTGGACTTCACCCCAAATTTGGGGTGAAAATAGCACACGGTGCAGTGGACACGGGGGCACTGTACACCGGGCCTCTCATCTCCCCCGTCCCTGACAGGAGTGAGGCTCATATCACAACCTCCATATGCCCTCTTCCTCTCCACTCCCGGTAAAGGCGAGTGGGTATAAAAATCTCCTCCACTCCCGGTAAAGACGAGTGGGTATAAACTACACATATCACATAATCACTTCCCCCAACTTCTCAGTCCAGGCCTCATACCCACAGTTTACTCAAATCCCAGCTAAAACACGGGCTTTGATAACTCGCCCTCATTATAAAGGACTGAGACATTCAATATTTTCATTTCATCATTTTAGTAATGAAGGAGTCATGTTGCATGGCGTCACATTTCATATTCATATTATCGTGGGTCATGCACTGAGGTGTCATGCCCTCCATCGTATTCATCATCCCATCATCACATCACATATGGTACCATGCATGACATGCTCCCAATATTACAAGTTCATATCAAATCTCAGTTCATATCCGTATGATTGAGCATTTATAACATTTCTGGCATTTGCCTTCATTCAGGCATTTTCACAAACACGTGGTGAGCGTGATGTGCGTATCCATAAGCACATTAGCAGATCAATTGGCATGACATATCATTAATCTAGTTTATATGTAAAACAATAATCATGTGCCATAGTGGGTGGAATAACAACAATATACAATTTAACACATCACTTAACCATTCAACTTGCAGGAATTTGTAGAAGTTACTAATACATGGGCATATATCATCAGATTTTATTGAGAATTTGACAAAATGTCCCAAATGAAAGTTATAGATATATTAGTTCTTGATTCACATATAAAGTTTCATGGAAAAATATTAAGTATATGATTTATGGTGAATTAATTGGTGAAGTGTGTCAAATCTGTTTTTCAGACAAATTTTAGGATATGTATTGGAAACCAATTTTGGGCATGTTGGAGTAAGAAATTCGACATATAAGCACTATAGTGAATTTTTAGAAAAACTTGTTAACTTTCCAACAAGACCAAGATCATAAAATTTCATGATGTGTGTAGGTGTCTAGACCAATTTTACTAAACTGTGTCAACACTGAAAATCAAACAGACATGTTGTAAAGATGGATTTATTGCTCCTAATTTCTGAATTGAAACTAAAGTTTAGTATGCCAATCTAAATAGTAAAGACATGAGAATTATAACGAACAACACATCATAACACATGGTCATTGGTAACGCAGTTCGGTGCGCACACCTACATCTGCGGGGCCCCGCCCAGAAATTCAAATTACTCCACTGAAATAATGATAGTTACAATACAATTTGATACTAGGGGAAACAAACTCCCCCTCAATACAAACCGCAAAGGGTTGACCTCAATCAACCCCGTGGAGTAATTTGCGCAAGCTCCCCTTGCGTGCAAGATCCCCTTGCAATACTGACACAGATCAAATCCCTTGACCCCCTACCTCAGTAGTCGTCAGCCTCCTCCCGGAGCTTTGGAGAACACCTTCACCAAAAATCGATCTCCGCAAAAGTGATCACATAACAAAACCAACTTACAACTTTAACATCGCGCTACAAAGTTGTTAAGTGGTTAGCCAACCATTCTTCAGATCGAATCACTAAGGATTTTCAGAATAACCCAAGAGCAGCAAGGCGAGATAGATCAGATAAGAAAGGATCTTCAACCGTCGAAACTAATTCGAGCCCGAACACTATCTCTAACCAACATTCAAACCGCTTCAGCAAATGTAACTGAGAGAACCACCCGATCCAAATAGAAGGAGAAGATCCGAAATCATTTAACATGTTAGCTCCTATCTTCAAATAACCAACGAGCCTAATCCTTAATCAGTCCGTTAGAAACAAGAGTCAACAGAGAAGGCACGGGAACAGATCTCCGACGATAGAACATCACGTTCAACATTTCATATGACAGGATGTTCAACATTTCATAAGAACACTTGTCATATGTTTACAAATGTTGAACAATAAGTACAACATTTCAAGTAACATTTTGTTCAAACGCTCCAAGAGAATCAATTGTGCCACAAGAGACAAATAATAGTCTTAACAGAAACTATGTCAAAATTTATATGATTTTGGGGTAGAACTTCAAGATATACAAGCTCATTTTTTTTCGAACCCTAATTCAAACTACAGTAACCACAATCAAGTTAAAATCAGACATCAATATTTTTGAATTTCAAAATGAGATGACTTTGCTAAGAATTTCAAAGGGAAATTGTGAAATTGAGTCATAGCATGTAAAAATTGACTATCCTCATCACATATTGGATAAAACATGCTATAAAAACATATTAGAAAAAATTAATTTGATGGAATTCCAAACCAAGAGAGTTCCTACCTCAAAAGCTTAATTTCCTCTTCTCTTCCTCTTTCTTTCTTCTCCATCTTCTTCTCTCTTCAAGCAAGCATGGCTTCCTTCTATTTGTGAATGGGAATTAGGTTTTTCATTTGTTAAATGAGGGGGAAAGGAGGATAGGGGTGGCGGCCATGTAGGGTAGGAAAAGGAAATGGAAAAAGAGGAAAAGAGAAGATAGAAAAGAAAAGAAAGTAAAAGAATTTAGAAGAAGATTCTCTTAAAATATCTCCACCTAGAAGCATCTTTAGGATAAGCATGAAATAAGTTAAATGACCATAATACCCCTCCATCATCTTGGTATTTACAAGTTTGCCATTACTTTATGCACATACAACATTAGTATGTACACACAGCAGTTTTAGTCAAAAAGACTGTTTTGCCCTTAACCTTTCTAAAAATTTACGGAGATATCCATTGACTCCTAACCCCTTTCACACTAGCATGGCTCTCCATACACACATCCACACACATCTATATATGCATACATGCTTCACACACACACACGTCTAACACATTCCTGTTGTTTTACACCCACGACGTCATTTGCACTTCTCCCGCATTCACATTTCGCATTCTCTTCCCTTAGCCACATATTACGGCCTAATCCCCCTTGCACTACATCATATACATCGATATCTATGCTTATTTCATGCCCACGCATGCATCGTAGATAGAAATACCACGTGTGTTCAGTAGAATACATGTATAGTGCAATATATGGCATGACAAGAGGAGAAGCTCGCTGCTGAAGGAGGATCATCGTCATCAAAGAAGAAAGGTTAAGAACCCCTCATCTCTGGCACAGATGAAGAAGAATAAGGCAATGATGGCAAAGAAGATGATGAAGAACCACCAGCTTACATTGTTGAGCTTCAAGACATGCTCTTGAAGAAAATTGGAAAGCTGGAGATTTCACAAGAGAAAGGCTTCGAAGACCTCGAGAAGAAAGTTGATGATCTCAAAGAATTGGTGGTGAAGAGCAACAAGATGACTGAAGAAACACTTGGCATGATCCTTGAGGAGATCAAGGAGATGAAGAAGGAGAAAAATGGAGGACATCCTTGAACTAATTTTAAAACTATAGTTCTTTAAAACAATTTGGTCTGTAATAACTATACTATGATGTGGTTTGATACACTTATGGTTTGGTTATGCGTATGGTTTGATATATTATGCTCAAACATACTTAACTATTGTCTACTAACCTTGTTTTGCAAAAAGCTATCTTTTGAATTATATTTCTCCAGAGTTTATAGACTTAAAACTCTATGTGTTATTTCATTTATGTAATCTTTTTTGATTGATGATAAGGGGGAGAAAAAGGATAAAATGCAAAAATAAGAATGAATATTGTTTTGCTAACCGGCTTTGAAGCAGGGGGAGTACCGCATCTAAAGCAAAGGGAGTAAGTTATTTTATTAAGTCAATGTTCATTTAATTTGCTTAAATTTTCATTTGGGTGTCATCATCAAAAAGGGGAAGAGTGATGCAAAATTGAATCCCACCCCTAAGTGGTTTTGATGATGAGCACACCAAATGATATTAGTGTACTAACTACACTACAACTCAAATGTGCAGGTTGTGCGACGAACGATGAATTTACGCATACTCCGAAGAAGCTCAGCCACTCTCAAAAGACGAAGACGAATTTGCTAGTTCTACATCAAGCACAAAATGAAGCTCGTGATCAAGCTTAATGAAGAAGGAACTCAAATTCAGGAGAAGCAAGCATCTACCGGATCATCTTCCCGAAGGTCTTATCTTAGTGTAGTGTGTGAGTTCTTAGGATTATGTTAAAGCCAAAGTAGATATCGCACACACACAAATGATTTCGAAAGTAAAATGTTTTAAATGTTTTAAATATGTTTTTAACTCTTGAGAGCAATAAGCTAGTCGATCTATTATTAGTAGTCATCCTCCAATACACCCAGGAGCTGATTACATCTCTCAACTAGCTGAGTTTCAGAGAAAACTGCTCTGGGAGTCGACTACCAAAGGAGGTATTCGACTACCAGCTCGAAACAGAATTTCTACTGAAATTCTCTGGGAGTCGACTACCACCCTGAAGGAGTCGACTATCAGCTGTTGTTTTCCAACGACTCTGCTTCTTGATTTCGCTCAATTCCCATATCTGTTTGAGCTGAAAGTCAAATCTTTGAAATTAAAATTCTTCTCTTGAAACCTATAAATAGACCCCTTGAGATCATTTTTAAAAACAATCAAGATCAAATTTTCTATTCTCTATAGTGCTAAAATTCTAAAGATCTCTCGTTCTATTTGCTCTCATCGCTATAGCCAACTCTGTTTTAATCTCTGATCTCTAATCTCATTCTGAAGTTATTATCTTTGAGATCTAATTTTTGTTTGGCTATTTTTAAAGTTGTTGTTTTTTAAATCCTTGTTCTTCAATTTCTATTCTTAAAGGATTATTTTTTGAAAAACAAACAATCTAAGATCACAAAGAATCTTCTTTTATTTTTATGTGATCTTAAGATCGATTTGAATTCTTTTTAGCCACGTAACACATTTGTTATATTTACTTTGGCTATAGAATTATGGGTGTAATCCAAACTCCACTAAATTTTGTGGTGAGTTAGAAACTTGTTTTTATTTGTGGATTCCCTTCGTTGTAAGAGACGTGAAAATCCTAGACAAGTCTAGGTAGTTGGAAATCGTGGTCACCGCTAGCTGTTTGGAAAATCCTAACGAGTGAAGTTAGGTACTTGTATTGCTAAGGTAATAGTGGAAAATTGTTGTACCCTACGAAGCTGCTGCACATGTACTAGAGGGGGGGAATAGTACTTTAAAATAATTAAAAACGTTATTCCTAACTATTGTGCAAAACACAAACAACAATGCGGAATAAACAACAATCGACAAGAATAGACAAACGCAAACAAAGCATGTAACGGGTTCGGATCCACCCAAGTCTCCCCGACTTGTTACCGGTGATCCTACGTCCCAACCACCCGGATCCCCTCCGGATACTTGAGTTAGAAACCACTAACCCAAGATTTAGCACTATGAAATTCTTGTGAAAAACCTTTACAAGACCAAATCATACACAATATAAATGTGACTCACACAACCCGGGATCACAACCTCTCTCACAACCGAGAGACAATTGCAATATCGATTGAAATGAAATAAAGAAACACTTACCACAAAATCCTATGCATTGAGTAAATATTACCAAATTAGGGCAAAGATGGATTGTTGTGGAAGAAGATGTCACCAAACCCTAGCTCCAAGAAGTTGACCAGCAATGGAAATCTAGGGTGGAGTTGGTGACCTTGGATCAAGCTCTTAGCTTGAGAGGCTCACAATAGAGAGAATCTCTCTTGAGGAATTAGGGCTCAAGAAGTGTGGGAGAGATTCTTGGTGAGAAGAGAGAGCTTGGAAATAGCTTGATAAAACTCCTCTCTTAGGTCTGAAATAACTTTGATAATGGACCTCTTACCTTGCCTCAAACGAATCAGGTTTGTATTTATAGAGGCAAGAAAAATCGTGCTCAACGCACCCCATGCAATCTCGTATGCGAGATACCCTCAACGACGAACCTGCGGGATTGCAACCCCCTTGAGATCTCAACGTCATCCCAACCCCCTTGAGATCTCAATGTCATCCCAACCCCTGCACTTTCTCATATTCCCTTCTCCTTCTCCATTTAACCCATGCAAGCCATGAAAACTTCGACCCATCCTCCGTTCGCCTCCCCGCAGCTAGGGGTGGCAAACGGGCGGGTCGGGTCGGGTTCGGGTCGGGTCAGGTTTGACCCGACCCGAATAAGGGTAAACCCGAACCCGACCCGAATTAAATTCGGGTCAGGGTTCAGATACCCGAACCCGACCCGGCCGTAACCCGGGTGACCCGTACCCGACCCGGTTTGTCTTACGGGTCGGGTTCGGGTCGGGTTCGGTGTGAAATAGTGATTATTTTTCAAAAAAGTTCGGGTTCGGGTCGGGTTCGGGTCGGTTCTAGGTCGGGTTGGGGTGAAAAGAGTGAAAATACGGGTCGAATTCGGGTCAACCGGGTCGAGGGGTCAAACCCGTACCCGACCCGGATTTTTATCCGGGTCGGTCGGGTTGACCCGAATTCGACCCGACCCGGATTGGCCCCTACCCATACCTGACCCAAGAGGCCGGGTTCGGGTCGGTTCGGGTCGGGTCGGGTCTATTTTGCCACCCCTACCCGCAGCCTTCCAACCCCACCGCGCCACTTCCCACATCCCCATCGTCACCCTACACCACCCAACGTCACTCTGCCAGCCTCCCTCTCCCTCACCGCTGTGCAAGCCCAAGCTCAACTCCGCATAGCCCCCACTGCACAACCCACCACCTCCTATCGAAATCGCCGGACGCTCCTCCGTTCCAAACCTCGCAGTTCCCCGACCCCACGACCACCATCGTCGCCACATCCCCTCCTCGTCTCCTCATCCCAGCCACCGTGCTCCTCCATCTCCGGCGACAACCCCAAGCCTCACAAAGCTCCACCTGCACAACGCTGCCAAGCTCCCGACGTCCCAATCTCCCTGCCTCCACCTAATCACCGCCGGCATGGACACTCGCCACCTCCACCTCAGTGCCACCCTCTTTGAGCTCATGCCGATGAGCTCGCCACCCCAAGCTCCTCCATCCTCCTTCGAGACCTCCTCGGCCTCCCCTTCCATCGAGACACCGACAGCGACCTTCAAGCCTGCACTTCCTCCCTCTACCCCTCTCGTTGTCTCTCCCCATCAACCCTCGTCGACACCACCTTGGGCTTGCCACCACCACGTCGCTCCCCAGTGCCGTGAACCCCACATGCGAACAACGACAAACGTGAAACTGTGAGTTCAAGTGAGTTTTAAATATACTATGAACAATGAATAATGAGAAAGAGAGAGAGAGAGAGAGAGAGAGAGAGAGAGAGAGAGTGTGTGTGTGTGTGTAAGCTATATCATATAGTAGTAATGTTATTTTATAGTAAGTTAGATTATACAATATATGTGTACAGTTAAAACATATATGTTATGTAGGTTAGACCTTACTATTAGTTTATATATGTTAATAAATATTTACATGTTAGTATATATATGAACATTATGCATAATGAAATCAGTATGTTATATATATACATACATATAGGGTAAAGGGATCCTAAGGTGTCTCCTTAGATTCAATCTAAGGAGGCGCCCCCATTTCCCCTCATCCCACACATTTTTTTTGAATATTTTTTTCATGGGTTTATTGTTCACCTCATGGATGATCAACATACCAAATTTCAAGGGATTCCAATACTATTTGAGCCACCATCTATCCCTTGCAACTTCGTGGGGTTTTAAGCACGTTTTCAAACCGTTGAAGTTGTAAGTGGTAGATGGTGGCTCAAAAAGTATTGGAATCCCTTGAAATTTGGTATGTTGATCATCCATGATGTGAACAACAAACCCATGAAAAAATATTTCCAAAAAAATTGTAGGAGATGTGAGGAAATGGGGGCGCCTCCTTAGATTTTCATCTAAGGAGGCACCTTAGATCCCCTTTTTCCATATATATATATATATATATATGTAACGTTTTAAATCATTTTATTAGTTAAAAACATTTGGCTTGATATTATAAATCCGATGTCGCAGATAAAACACGCCACCGCTACGATCACCCGGACACCAGAATCATCTTTAGGAGGCAAGTATTTATCACCCACAGGTTTTAAACTACACTGCTCAGACTTTGTGACTGAAATTACTAAACGTTGCAAATAACAACGTTTGTAAGTATGTTGCTTAATAGCATTCGAAATAACTTAATGAACCTGGTGATGTGTTGGTTTGCTTTAACTATTGATATGTTGTTGCCACTTTAATAATGTACATGAAATGCTATCATTGTTTGTTATCCCATTAATTGTGGAATGTACACCCTAATGAAATGTGATATTAGGCCCTCGGAGCATATACAGACAATTGGGCTCTCGGGGCATCTATAGAATATTGTGCCATTGTGGCATACATTGAACGATATGGATACACACTGACACTTTGAGTGGGGTAGTCCATTGTAGTAGAGTGTAGAATGCTGGATTTCACCTCACCGTAAATTCTACCGTCGTTCGGATGGGGTCGGTGAGTACAAAGCCACGGGTAGCTTCCGTTAGTTTGGGTGTAATTGTAGTTTCTTCCGCCCTCGGATAATGGACTTGTCACTAAATTATGAGATTGAATGATGCACCAATTTACTCTGCTGCCACCATTATAAATTGTGTAACCTGCTAACTTTTCTTAATATGCTTACTACGCATTGCTTTGCACACTACACCTTGCTTGCTCACTGCTTTCCACACTACACCTTGCCTGCTCACTGCTTTGTACACTACACTTTGCCTCCTCACTGCTCTGTGCACTACAATTGCCATGCTCACTACTTTGTACACTACACCTTGCTCGCACGTTTTCTTACTCTACTATACTATTCTTAATTGTGCCATGCTATGCTTCCCTCGCTTTTAAAAGCTTTACAAACTATATTACTATCTTGCACACGCGGAACCGCTCGCGTCCTCGCTCCCAACTATAATGGGAAGCGGGACGTAACAATAACCCATCGGATTTGTTCATAGTACATACGAAGAAGTTAAGGGGCCTACTGAAAATTTTACGGTAAAATGTAATTAGTGCAATGTTTAATATTCTTGGAGTAGGTCCGACGGTTATGGAATATATTAGAAGCATATAAGGATTAAACATCCAAGAAAAATGGGTAATTCATCATTTCAAACTCAAATTTCAAGGTATGCTACTTCTAGCAATCATCTTTTTCAATATTCTGATGTTACTTATAGAAAAGAGTTAGCAAAAATGGTAACTGTTAAATAATTATCATTTAGTTTTGGTGAGAAAGTTGGTTTTATGAATTATGTTCATAAAGCATTAAATCCACAAGCTTGTTGTGTTCCAGGAACTACGCTCACACGTACACTTTTTAATATTTACAAAATGAAAAAAGGGATTTGATTAATATTTTTAGACGGTTTGATGGTCATGTATCTATATGTTCTGATATATGGAGTGATCATTGGCAAACACACTCATATATGGGTGAGACTTGCCATAATGATTGTACTCCATGATTAAGTCACATGTATACCATTGACACTAGCTACATATGAAGACTACATATTTTAGAATCGTAATTATCCTACTTGTGTGAGGCTGTGTTTTCATATAACACAATGAGCATGTCTATAGCGACTACCGTGTAGTCTGATCTCTTCATATGCCTATGTCATTAAAATGTTTAGGGTATTGATATCTTTCAAAGCCTATTAACATCTTAATGTTGTTAATTGATTATTCAATATCATAGTTACCATGGATTAAAATTATTACTCTAATAAGTTTATCCATTCTACATTGGCTAAGTATTTACTATGGTTTCAGATCAACTACTTGTGACACTAACATCCCATACCGGAGGATTTTAATCCCATATTGAACGATATCTCCCTTTACATGCTTTAGACTACGCCTGGTGAATAACTAGCAATGACTAAGGTGTCGTTGGTCAGTAAGGGCCGAAGTGCAGACCTATCACGTGCAAGGCTTTTTAGCACGTTTTAGTTCTAAAGACTAACATGCACCGGTTGTCACTTGAGGTCTTCTATTGATATTTAGACTATGTTGACATGTAGAAGCTTCTTGTCAAGTCATTCTATAAACGTGTTCTCCAACAAACACATGTGCACTATCTCACGATGTCTTCGCATCGAATGTATATGAGACTAACCATTACCATCTTAATTGTAAAAATCAATACGCTTGGTCTATCTAGAATATCAATATACTATCTTAATATTCTATCGATTATGAACATTCTGGATTGTTCTGAAGCAGTTGGATTATGTCTCATTATCATAATCTTGTTATAATCCTAATCTCCTCACATAATCTAAGGACTTTATCAATGTAAGTACACATCTATAAAAGAAAATTACAAAGATAAAAAGTACCAAATATCATATTATTATTTTAAACAATATGTGTCAATTACAATAGTTGTCATAAGGATATATATTTCCCAACAAGTTGTTGGGGATTCTGAAGATGGAAGACACACACTAGATGGGGGTGATTAGTGTTTCTCAAAAATAATGCTTAAATAAAAATCAATCCTCTAGTAATGCCTAAGTCTCCCAAGAGAGTTGTAATGCCCCTAAGTGGGATATACTAGGAGGTGTGTATTATATGTATTGGATTATACACGTTTGGATACTTGAATGCTTGAGTGAATACTAAGAAGAAAGGTCGTATGTGTGGATCGGAATATACGGATGAATATGTGATGTATGAATGGAGAAGTAAGCATTTGGATGCATATGATGTATTGTGTGTGTGTGTGTGTGTGTGTGTAACGCTCAGCTCATACACTTTTCATCTCATATCATACACCGTCCCATTCTATTTTATACGCTTTTGTTTCCTTTTTACTTTTTGGTCCCAATTTATGTTTTTCAGGAAAAATGAACAAATTCGGAGTCATATAGAGGGATAAAGGGTGAAAAAGGTTAGATTTACGCCAAAGGAGCTAAATTGACGTCAATATGCGAGAAGGAGAAGCCAATCGAAGCAACGAACTTTAAATCTTGAAGATCTGGAGAATTTCAGGATCCACACGACCATGTGGATCATCCCACACGACCGTGTGGGATGACACAGAGCAGCTGAAGAGTAGGACCAAAGAACGAAGATGATGCAGTCGTTGGGAAATTCTAAACGGTCGTGTCACAATTAGGCTGAAGAAGTGCCATTTGTGTAAGTTGGCCAAGACAATGCGACCGTGTCATTTTCGTGAAACGGTTGCATCGTTGTAGCCATTGGGAGCAAGAGCCCAGACGACACAGTCGTGTGGCTACCCCCATATGATCGTGTCGCCTTTATGAAGAAGAGAAATCAGCGACAACAAGCAACAGCGATGCAGTCGTTTTGCGTCGATACAAGAGCTCCTGAAGACATTCACGCATGCCTCGACTTCCAGACGATACGACCGCATCAATTCAGTGACGCGACCGTGTGGGCCGTGTTTCTGCCCGAACTTGCTGGGGTTTTATGAGTTCTATAAATAGATTTGAGCACCACTGAGTTGAGAGAGGGGGTTGGGGATATGATTTTACCCTAGTTTTACCCCCATTTACAGCTTTCTAGGAGTAGATTAGATCTAGAGTAGTTTAGATGTTTTTCCCCATTGATGTAAATGTGGAATTAACGACTCTATGTTGATGTTGATGGAGATAAGTATTTCTTTGTTTTTATTCTGCGTTTTTATATTGTCATTCTTGTTGTTCTTTGTTTACATTTGTTATTTACATTGATGTTATTAATTTAGAACTCGATCCACGTAGCTAACAATAACCTAGGATAAAATTGGTACTTGGTTACCCAACCTCCCGGCGGACGATCCGTTAGCACTACGACGACAGCCGTGCGCTTGTGGTTACAAATATTAAAACTAACAAACAAGTTTTTGGCATCGTTGCCGGGAAGGTTGGATTGATCGATATTAGTTTTTTCGATTGATTTGTTAGACTACGTGCCATAAAAAAATTTATAAAAATAATAAACAAATTTTCCACCCACCATCGATTATCAATTGTGCTATTATCTTGTACCACGGATGCGCTTCTCTTAGTCCTAATGTTTGTTTGTCATGTGGATTATATTTTGTGTGGATGCCCGATAGATCGTACATCGGAAATTTCGATGCTTCATCATCACAAGGTGCTCGGATGGGGGCCTACAATAATTTTTCACAGGTTGCAACTGTTTGCGAATTTTGTGGGATGCAGGGGCACCTATTTACCCAATGCCAACGTTATAACCCACCTATTTACCCAATGCCGACGTTATACCCACCCCTGCAACCCCCCATCATATACATACAACCTGCCTCCTCAGCCTTCCCATCTATATCCCCATGTTTACACACATACACCCCCACCAAAGTCTCACCTTGAGATGCTATTGGAAAACTCATTTGCCAAAACTAATGGACACCACCACCACCACCACTTCCACCGTCGAAATCTAAACTTGAGTCGTTAGTGAAGAATTCCATAGCAACCCAACGCCAGATAATCTCACCTCTATTTCCACCCCCCAAGTCCCACCTTAAGCTGTTAGTGGAGAGTTCCTTTGCAAACCAAAGCCAGAATATTCCATCACTCTCGCTTCCACTTTCAAAATCTAGCCTTGAGTTATTAGTGGAGAGTTTTGTTATCATCTTAAATTTGTAAATCGCAAGCGCACGGCGTCGTCGTAGCGCTTTACGGGTCGTCCACAGGGATGCAGATTGATCGAGTACTAGCTCGAAATAGGGTTGTATGTTAGCTATGCTAATCGGATTGCAGGAGACATGGATTACGGCGGTTAACAAGGATTACAATATGGGAATATACAAGAATGGAGATAATAACGAGGGATGACAATCACAGAAACAAGAATATAATCAAAAACAACAATTAATAACAAGATAATAATGAAACAATGCAAATAGAAGCAAGAGAAAAATTATCTCATTGATCCGTTGAATGGGTTGTCTATCCAATTACAAATCCATGAGAAGAGCATCCCCCGAAATCATATCTAGCTAATCCTACTCCTAAGAAAATTCAATGGAACAGTAAAAAGGGTAAACCCGAGCCTAAAGACTTGGCTCTCCCCATAATGACGGCGCCCAGATTCTTTTATACATCCCTAAACTTCAATCAGGTCCCAGCAAACCGGTTTCAAAATGGCCGTTTGGAGAGTCCAAACAGCCGTGTCAATTACAATGTGAACGCTGCTGTTGAGGAGAATTTAATTGGTACAGCCGAGTGATACAGCCGTGTCGAGGCACCAAATGCTGCTGCTGCTTTTGCTTGGGCTGGAGAAGAAACAACATGGCTGTATGGATTGAGTCCATACGGTCGTATGAAGGCTTGGCAAAGCGCAATCCTTCTGGTGGGAATGACACGGTCGTATGGATTGAATCCATACGGCCGTGTGAAGATTTTGTTGCTCTTCATCCCAAAGCTGCTCACAAGCTTACATGCTCCCAGCTTCACTCCAAGATCAATACTCCAGCAATCATCCCTCCAAGCTCATATTCCTCTCCATCTACAAGCTCCAACAGCAATCTCTAGCTCCATCTTCACTCTGCCATGCTCCAGCTTTCAATCAAGCTCTAGCTACACAACAACATCTTAATACTCCACTAACATCCCTCCAAATCTCCACAACATAAACTCCCCAGCACTCCAAAACAAGCTCACATGATCCATCCAAGCTCCAAAATGCTCTACCAAGCTCCAAAATGCAATAGTCTCGCTCTTCCACTCCTAAACTCTCCAAATTCACTTGAAAAGCACCGGAGAGACAAAAGGTGTAAAAAGGAACAAAAAGCAGTAAAAATGGCACGAAAAACAAGGTGAAGTGGAATAAAACGTGTGTGAAAAGGATGTTAAAACCATGTATGAAAACTACCTATCAAAATCCCCCAAACTAAACTCTTCCTCGTCCTCGAGGAAGACAAGGAAGACGAAGAGAGAGTAAAGAATGGGGTATGCAGTCAAGCATGCAAATGATGGTATGAGTCTCGAGAATTTTATTAAATCGAGCATATATACGTGGACAATTAGAAATTTCAAATTCATGGAAATCTAAAACGCCAACTCCTCTCTATCGATAAGAATATAACCCTACGACATGGTTTTTTAGTTCGAATCGTCAAATAATATACTACGCCATGATTAAGCTCAAAACCTAGGATATTTTCTCTAACCCGTCCTTAGTCCAAAAAAAGTGATCAAAACTATGAAATGGACGAGGAGAAGATAAATCCGAGATAACTGGTTATTGGTCCATCGAAGAAGTGCTCTCACAACACCTCAACCTTCCATGATTCACAAAATCAACAAGCTATGCATGCTTCCAAATCTTTCTTTCTCTTTCTTTTTTTATGTATTTGGATTCTAATTGGTTCGTGTCAGGAGAATTGGGTCGATGACTCCCAGGTCAGATGATCATAGGGTATCTGGCCAAGGACCCCTCAGACCTATTAGCTCGAATCAATTATAATCCTTATTCTCATGCACTCCCCCAAGTTATACCTTTTGACGCAAGGTCCGACGGTTTTATCGTATGGATCCGGTTACTCAGTCTCGCTAGGGAAACGATGCATGCTTTATTCTTTTTCTTTTTCTCTTTTTTCTCTTTTTCTTTTTTATATACACATATTTTTTTTGAAAGGCATGAATATAAAAAGTGATTCACTCCTTAGTACTCATCAATATGTTGTTATCCAAGTCTCGATGGGCTATAAACCATTAAACTCAACTATCAATTCTACGAGCCATGCATAAGGTAGATCTCTAAGAGACATAGGTCGGTTTTGAGTACTCCTATCCTAAAGGATATGGAAATGACCATAACGAGCATATTAATTGCGATCTGAGACTAAAAGCATGTCCTAGTCTTATAGCCAAATCGATATCGAATAAATCAAGCGTAAAAGATAGAAAATGAAATCCTAATTGAAAACCACGCATATATAGCTCGATTTCAGAAATTTCTCGAAGGGTGTATATACAAATGATGCATGGATAATCAAGATGTAAGATGTGATGCAAGTGTTTTTGGATTTTGGATTTTAGATTTTTTTAATGCATAAAGAAAAGGAAAACACGATGCATGAACATGGAATAAAAAGAAAATTAAAAGAAAATGAAATATGATATATGATGCATGGAAATGAAAGCAAAATAAAAGGGAAAACACAATATATACATATGATATAAACACAAAAGTGGAGGTGGATATGGAGAACTAAAAAATAAAAAGTAAAAGTGTAAAACGCTACTCCCCCAAGCTGAAATAAGCAGTGTCTTCAATGCAATATAATCAATGAAGTGTGAGGATATAAAAAAGTGTGGGGTGAAAAAGGTGAGGGTCTCCCCCAAGCTAGCGTGATGCTAGGGTGTGGGCCCAGTGGGCGCAGAGGAAGGTGGATGAGAATGAGAAGTACCTGCCTCAGGTGGTGGTGAGATGGGGTGCCGATGGATGTCGGAGACGTAAGATAGAATCTTTTGTTGTGTCTCATGAAAGGCATCCAAAAGGCGCTAGAAGCCCCGAGCCATCTCCTCTAAAATAATAAGATGTGTGTGATCATTAAGAGGAGGATGGTGACCAGATGATCCAGAGCCATCACTGATAAGTGGAATCTGTGTGGGAATAGGCTTCTCGGTGGTCATGGGAATGGTGGTGTGTGGGATGGAAGTGGATGGCTAAGTGGCCAGTGGCTGAGGCTGTGGCTCTGGCTATGGCTGGGGTTGCGCATGGATAGGAAAGATAGGATCAGGTGGAAATGTCCACTATGTAAGCCCATCGACCTGTGTACGTAAAGGGTTCGACAAGACGGTGTAGGGAAAGCGTACTCTGGCCCATAAATCCATACGATCTGATCTCTCAAGTTCACCTTAATCATATGCATAAGCGCAAGAACTGAAAGATCCAAAGAGGTAGGGCCAGGGATATGGTCAATAATGTCATCCATCTGAAGGGAGACATGAGGGTGGAAAGCTATGATAGTGATGAGACCACAGCAACAAAATTTTTCCGTGGATGACGTGGCGATTTTCATGAGCCTATGTGCTAACCATGAGCCCGCATGGAAGATTCTACATGGGGCTAGGACTACTACAGCAGCCTCCGTGGTGCAGAAGGCTACAGGCTGCGTCATGGCCTATAAAAATAGGAGCCCAGGTCGTATAACCGTCCCAGTCTCTTCCCTGCAGAATAGGGTGCTTGCTAGGATATGGTGGGTAAGGCGTAAGGATGGGTGAACGATGCAAGATGCCTTTCCCACGGTGCAAGGGAAGACTCCCAGCCTAGTGATCAAATCCCAAAACCGGGAGGCATTAAAGGAATAAGGGTGGGAGCTACGACTGTGGGTAATGGCGTCTGCCGTGGTGACATACCAATGGAAAATAGTGTTCATGGCATCACAAAAGAGGGTACAACCAGTGTCTAATACCCTGAACTCTATACTAGAACCCACTATCTTCAGGAAGCTGAGAAACTCAACAGTAAGTCTCTGATAGGTAGGGGCTCTAAATCGAGGAAATCGGTGTACCCTAGATTGGTGAATAGACGTCTAACACCCTCGACGACTCCTAAAGCATCAAGAGCAGGAATGCTCGCGAACTTCTTGGTGAATAAGGTTCACCGAGAAAGGGTGGTGAAATGATCCCTCTGGGCCTCAAAAGTGAATGTGATCCATAGGGTATCTATCTGTGGTGAGGGCACATGAGGTGGCGACGGAGGCTATGCAGATGTGGAAGGTCTATCAGATGTGCGCTGCCATGAAGACCTCCCTAGTTGGGAGTCGTGGGGTGATGGGCGTGGGCGTTTCATGCGAGGTGGCATGATGTGAAGTGAGGTGTGTGTAGAAGTATATATGAATGTGAGTGTGTGATGGGCAGTGTGTGAGTGAGTGAAATGTAAGTATGAGTGAGTAGTGTAGGTGGAGAGTGTGTAGTGTGAAATGTGGAGGTATGTGTGGTGAAGAAGTGATGAAGGGTGTGTAATATGAGTATGATGGGTGGTGAAGAGTGTTAGGGGAAAGTATGTGATGGTGAGTGTTGGTGAAGGTGATGGGCTGTGTGATGGGTATGTGAAGGAGATGATGGGTGCATGGAAAATGTAATGCAATGTATGCGCAATGTGTTGTGTGGTGGAGAGTGATGCGGGTTGATGGTGCGTGCATGACAATCTCAATGGATAGCAACACAACCCAAAGTGTGTGAAGCAAGAAGCAACAAAAATTTGAAATTTTGGCGCATAGAAGAGTTTACCCAAGCTACATTGCAATAGTCACAGTGGTTCGACGCTATTTGAGCTCAAATCACTCCCTCAAGCTGCCCATTCCTTCGATTCAAGCCCTAGCTCATGATCATGCCAATTGAGCTCCAAAATCCTTCCGCATTGATTACTTAAGGTTTGTGGAGGCAAAGGGGTGGAATGGAGTTGTCGACGATGAAGGTCGGCTTGGAAGAAGAGTTGCGATGGTTGTTGGGGGTTGGGAGGAGATTGGGTCTCGAAGATCGCTGGAGGGGATTTTTTTTTGTCGGGGATGGAGGAGAAGAGGCGAAGAGGCAAAGAGTTTTTATGTTTGAAAGCATAAGTCTAATGCAATTTATAGTGCGGAAAACATGGGCAAATGACATGGCCGTATGGGAAAAACCATACAACCGTGTGAAATTGAATTAAAGTTCAAATGAAAAGAGATTCGACGCGCCGTTTAGGGGAAACCCATACGACCCTGTGGAGTCAAATTAAAGGTCAATGAGGGTAGAATTCAACGTGGTCGTTTCGATAGCCAAACAATGACACCAATCCATGCTCATTCCATAAAAGGGATCCACCAAACCCGAGATGAACATACTACTAACAACTCATATATAGAATCACAAAGATGGCATAAAGAAATAACAAGAAAGCATAAACAAATAAGACTTTAAAATAGAGAGAAAATTCTTAGCTTTCATCGTGCAATGCAAAGTATCTAAGATTACATATGCATCCACGAAGGAAAACCAAGCAAAACCTAATCTAACCTACTCCTACTCCTAAAACTAAGAAAAGATAACAAAAAGGAAAAGAAAACGAAGCTATGGGTCGCTCTCCCTCTTCATGCGACGAAGAAATCCTTAAATAGAAACCAGAACCCTAGAGGGTTCGTAAAGAAACCCGATTCAACAAGACCGCGTGAGAATTCCACACGGTCGTGTCGTCTGGAGCTCAAGAAAGCTTCAATGGCCCTTCAGAAATTGAGCAGTGATGCGGTCATGTCAGGGAATCGACGTGATCACATTGATCTGGGGAACTTATCCAACGGCATTCAGAAATTGGGATCTGACGTGGTTGCGTCACAAGGCCACACGAAATTAGGCTCAAAGAATCCAGTAAGTTGGTACCCTTTATGCGACCGCATCGATATGCTTTTCCTTAGCATGTTTGGCTCCATTTTGGCATCTTTCGACGCGGTCGTTTGGGTAGTGACGCGACCGAGTTGCTGTGGATCTTTAAGCCTATTTACTACAGATAGCTAGGGATTTCTATTTGATCTTGAGAGCCCGAGAGAGGATCTAGATCTATAAGAAGTCCTAGATACCCGATTTAGATTTATAATCGAGATACCCTAGAATTGGTGTGCGAGAGCGACCAAAGCTAGCATCTTTATTATATTTCTATAATTATATCCGTTTGTACGACGGCAAAACGAATACGAACCATCATGATCTAGATTCAAATTCATGTTGCGCGAGAGCGAACTTGAGTTAGAATTGAATTATATTGTCGATCTTAATGCTAATAGTTTGAACTAGGCTTGCGCGAGAGCGAGGTTCTAGTTTAGATTATTATAGACTTGCGTAGCGCGAGAGCGTGCATTGGTTCCTAATTTGGTTGCGACAATTTCACCCTAAATCAAGAATAGTAATATGAAAGTTCATATTCACATTGATGCTTGAATTTATAGTAGAGATTTCCTAGCTCTGGAAATATTTATTGATTGAATTTACAACCGACATTTTATACGCTTGTGACACCATATATTCCTCCACCATTGTTCCATCTCCATCAAGTAACCAATATGATACCAACAGTTCCTCCCCATGATTCGATACCCGCTCACCACTTAACCGTGTACTTGCGGTAAAACTACATTTTTTGAGAGTACATCCCAATGCGATCAAGTTTTGGTGTCCTTGTCGGGGAGGCGACGGTAGTTTGTTTTTACTAATGCTACTTTCCAGACTGCTCTATTGGTTTTGATCAAGTTGATCTGGGAGTCACGATGAGTTAGACAAATCCTAGTCCGCAGCATGATGAAACTTTTGCATCCTTACTGGGAGAATTAGTGGATGGAGTTTGGTCCGCAGGTCTAATTGCTAACAACATGGGCGATCGGCTTGAACAACAATTTGCCAACTTCGTCATTGACCAAATCTCCCCGGAAGGAACGATCGAGGGTGGAATTAGGGTGTACGTTGAGGGAAATGAGCTACATTTTCACGCCAACGAAATCCCTTGATTTATGATGAATGATGGCATAGAAGCGCATGCAAAACTGAACAATGCTTATGAACAACAACTTTGGATGCCACTGTTCAGGGAAGTATACTTAACGATTCTTCTTGTGAACCCAGTTATATACTAACTTCTCTTTTGATGATAGTGGCGATCAAGAAGAATGCGGTAGTCCCATTGATTCGGGAACGGAGTCGCCTTGCGCATACTTTGATGCTCCATCGTCACCAATTGCCAATTTTGAGTCTGCACACGAAAGCCTATCTTCTTAAGAGGAAATGAACAAAGATGAAATTGAGGATGATATGCTTTCACATGAAAGGGAAGCAGGGGGTACAGCACCCCCTAAGGTAGAACTGAAGCAATTGCCTTCTAACTTGAAATATGCATTTTTGGACGACAAATATACTTACCATGTGATTGTAAATGCTAGTCTTGACTCCAACCAACTTGAAAGCCTCTTAAATGTCCTAAGAAGCCATAGGGATGTCCTTGACTACAGCATCTCCGATCTGAAGGGGATTAGCCCTGGGTTGTGCAACCACGGAATCCATTTAGAAAACACCGACGCCAGCTCCATAGAGCCTCAAAGGCGATGGAACCCCAATATGAAGGAGGTGGTTAAAAAGAGATCCTTAGGTTACTTGAGGCAGACATTATCTATCCCATTTCTGATAGTAGGTGGGTCAGCCCGGTTCATGTTGTCCCAAATAAGGGAGGGATGACGGTAATAAAAACGATAAGGGTGAGGTTATATCCACCAGGACGGTGACAGGTTGGTGCATGTGTATTGACTACAAAAAATTAAACAAAGCCACCCGAAAAGATCATTACCCATTACCCTTGATTGACCAGATGCTTGAGCGCCTTGCTAAGCATAAATATTTCTGCTATTTGGATAAGTACTCGGGATTCTTTCAGATTCTCCTCCATGAAGATGATCAGGAAAAGACCACTTTTACATGCCCATATGGCACATATGCATATCGTAGAATGCCTTTTGGACTTTGTAATGCTCCTGCCACCTTTCAGATGTGCATGACAACTATCTTCTCTGATTATATCGAAAATATCATGGAATTTTTCATGGATGACTTTTCTGTTTATGGGACTGAATTTGACTCTTGCTTGGCTAATCTAACCAAAGTTTTAAACAGATACCAACAAAATAATCTAACTCTTAATTGGGAAAAGTGTCATTTTATGGTTACCGAGGGGATAGTTCTTAGGCATCTAATCTCATCAAGGGGAATCGAGGTAGACATGGCTAAAATTGAAGTCATAGAAAAGTTACCTCCACCCATCAATGTGAAGGGCATTAGAGGATTCCTTGGTCATGCTGGGTTTTACCGCCGCTTCATCAAGGATTTCGCTCAAATTGCTCGTCCACTTACTGCTTTGTTTGCTAAAGATGCACCTTTTGTTTTTTCTGACGATTGCTTGCAGGCTTTTAACACGTTGAAGGAGGCACTTATTTTTGCTCCCATTATATAGCCACCGGATTGGTCTCTTCCTTTTGAGTTGATGTGTGATGCTGGTGACCATGCAGTTGAAGCAGTATTGGGGCAGAGCAAGGACAAGAAGCTACATGCGATATATTATGCAAGCAAGACCCTGGATGAAGCACAAAGGAACTGCACCACTACTAAAAAGGAGCTTTTGGTTGTGGTCTATTCGATCGAAAAGTTTCGCTCTTATCTTCTTGGATCAAAGGTAATCGTGCATACGAACCACATCGCATTGAAATACCTCCTGAACAAGAAGGAGGCCAAGCCTAGGCTCATAAGGTGGGTTCTTCTTCTATAAGAATTTGACCTAGAAATCAGAGACAAGAAAGGGACGGATAATCTTGTGGCGGATCATTTATCAAGGCTAATTCATGAGGGAGAATATGGAAGCTTACCAATCGATGACACATTCGCTGACAAGAAGCTTTTTTGCTTTGGGACCCTGGAAGTACCTTGGTTTGCAGACTTCGTGAATTATTTGCCTTGTGGGATCAAGTCATATGGGTTAGCCACGCAACAAAGGAGAAGATTCATGCATGAAGTCCGGAGCAACAAAGGAGAAGGTTCATGCATGAGGCCCGGAGCTATGTTGGGAAGACACATACCTCTTCAAGACATGCAAGGATGGCATCATACAAAGATGTGTCTCAAAAGATGAAGCCACCTCTATCATTTCACATTGCCATGATATGCCATGCGGAGGACATGCATCAGCTTCCAAGAACACTACTAAGATGTTGCAATGCGGATTCTATTGGCCTACCATGTTCAAGGATATGCATGAGTTCGTCAAGAAGTGTGACAGATGTCAGAGGACGGGAAACATATCCAAACGGAATGAGATGCCAATGAAGCCAATCTTAGAGATCGAGCTCTTTGACTGTTGGGGTGTTGATTTCATGGGACCCTTCCCATCCAGCAAGGGGAATAAATACATAATGGTGGCCGTCGACAATGACGCCAGAGTGGTTGCCAAGTTCTTCAAACAAAACATATTCCTCCGCTTTGGAGTTCCTAGAACACTGATAAGCGATGGAAGGAGCCATTTCATAGAGAACAAGTTCGAAACCATGCTAAAGAAGTACAGGGTAAATCACAGAGTTGGATTGGCATATCATCCTCAAACAAGTGGGCAAGTGGAGGTATCCAATAGGGAAATCAAGCAAATTCTGGAAAAGACGGTTGATAAGTCTAGGAAAGATTGGTCAATGAAACTAAATGATGCACTATGGGCATACCGCACAGCTTTCAGAACTCCCATCGGTACCACCCTATACCAACTAGTATATGGGAAGGCATGTCACTTGCCGGAAGAGTTGGAACACCATGCTTATTAGGCCATCAAGACTCTCAATTATGACTACAAGAGCGTATGAGTACAGCGACTCCTCAATGTCAATAAACTTAATGAAATTAGAAGGTACGCCTATGAGAGCTCCAGAATATACAAAGAGAGAACCAAAAGCTTCCATGACGCCTGCATTACGATGAAGAGCTTCAACGTGGGAGATAAGGTCTTACTATTCAACTCTAGGCTTCGACTATTCACCAAAAAGTTGAGATCCCGTTAGTCGGGGCCATTCACCATACGCCATATACATCCCGGAGGAGCTATTGAGAACGAAGGAAATGACGGAGTGCCATTCAAGGTTAATGGGCAAAGACTAAAGCACTACTCCACGGGAGATCCTACCGGTGGAATAAAGAGCATCTACCTTAGAGACGCTTGGACTAAAAGCTTGTCAACCCTACTTGAAGAGGTCATTGAGGAAGCCATGCCGTCTGCCATCATTGCTTTGCACGTGGATAGTTCTGATGGGGAGCCAAATTCTGAAAATAGCCCCCAACCTGAAGACACCCTGGACCCTCTTGACGCTGATGTCGTGAGGATAAGAGAACTCTGCAAACTCTCTTCCGGGAAGCAACAAAAGCACGCGCCGTCGGTGAAGACTTCGACATCACCGAAAAAGAACACGGAGCCTTTGAAAGCCAAGAACAAAAGTTGTGGGGAGTCATATCCCACCATTATGAGAAATGAAGTGCCAATTAAGGAGGCCAAACAAGAAAACATGGAGCGTACAAATCCTATCGGTCTCCTCACCAAATTCGACACATGCATCTGCTATGCACCGAATATGACGTGCATAACGTAAAATCATGAGGGGTCGAGCTCAAGACCATAAATGAGTGCTTATCGGGAGGCAACCTGACATTTTTATCTTAGTTTTAGTTCATTCTTAGTTTTAATTCGGTTTTAGATTTTTATTAGTTCGATAGATCAAAAGTTAGAAAAAGAACTGACATTGGGCAACGTTCTTAATTGTAGGAAGAAGATATGAGGATGTCATTCTAATGGAGAGCACCCATGGTGATGGAGAGCCATGCAATGGATGTGTTTGAACGAGAAAAGGATGTGGAATCTGAAGATTGAAGGAGAGAAAGAAGATGAGAGGAAACAAAAACTGAAAGCTGAAAAAAAATGGGCCTCACTCGGCCGAGTGAACTTTTTCACTCGACCGAGTAAAGCACTCACTTGACCGAGTGATACATTGATCAGGAAAGTACTAAAAACCCACTCTGTATATTTATACCACTCGACCGAGTGACTATGTCACTCGACCGAGTGGATCCCTGTAGCAGAAACAGAAATTTTAATGTTATGTAAGGCCTCTCACTTGCCCGAGTCATTAGTTCACTCAACCGAGTGCTAATCCACTCGACCGAGTGGAAGACTGTAGCAGAAAACTCAAAAAAATGGTGTTCTGTCCCATCTTCTTACTCGATCGAGTGACTCACCTCACTCGGCAGAGTCGCTCAACCCAGCTGCTACCCAAAAACACAACTTGCAGCTGCACTGAGCTACACGACCAAGTGACAAAGGTCACCCGGCCGAGTGACTTAAGGGGGCAAACTCTTATACAAAGGGAACCGACTCGCCCGAGGGCTTTTACCCCAAATCATTAGCAGCTCCCGCTCTTCCTTCCTCTTAACCATCCACTCGCCCGAGCTCCTACGTCACTCGGCCACGGCGATCACTCTGGCCACCTCCGGCCGACCACCTCTGGCCCCCCTCCTCAATTAATCCTTATTTCACCCTCTCTCCTCTCATTTTCATCTTGTAAGCTCCAATCCAACCAACCCCTAAACCAAATCAACCCTATTAATCTCCATTTTTATCTTCATCAACCCCAATTATTTCGAATTCTTAAATTTAATCAACATTTTTATGCAATAGGAAAGCTTGGGGGAGATCCTTCTTGACGATTGCGGAGACGAAGCTTAGGGAGCCACCCTGCACTCAGAAACTAGCTTGGGAGTTGCATCGTTCGCTCAGTACACTCGTTCATTATTATTTTCGGACAATAATCTTGCATTTCTTGTAGAGTGCATCACATTCACGGCACTACATGATGCCTTTGCGCACTAGATCTAGTGGTTGGCAGGCCGCTTCCAAGAGGAAGAAGACTGGTGACCCCGGCCCTTCTTATTTTGGGACAACACCTCCTCCTCCACATAGAGACCCCATCCATGCACTGCTAGCACCTCCTGCACCACCATCACAGCCACCTACACCCATAGAGACATACGAGATCACTTTCAGAGATGGCACACACCGCGTCAAAATTGAGAGGATCTCCAGGCGTCAGATCATCCCCACTAGGTTTGCTCACATTCAGACACTAGAGTGCTTAAGGGTATTCCAGCGGCTGTACCAGCTATACGATACCATCGGTTAGGGTGACTTTTTGTCCATGTCGATGAGCACATACATTCGCCCGACACTCGAGGTCTTGAATTCCATTCGTAGGACTCCTAAGGGCTATTCCTTTCGACGCAAGGACCGGGAGTGCGAGATCTCGCACGACATGGTCCATGCATACTTTCACTGGCCCCTGTCATAGACCCAGATAGCGCATATGGCCCTAGCCACCTCACCCCTTCCGTCTTTTCTGCTAATGAATTCTGGGAGCAGATCACAGGTACACCACACTTCGACCCTAGTAGGGCAAAGGCCTCTTCCATAGTCCACGCATGCCTGCATCTTGCACAGTGCCTCCTGGCGACCACCATCCTAGCTAGGCCAGTGGTTGGGACTATGTCCACACCTGAGCTGTTCATGCTCTGGGCGATGACACATGAGAGAGATTATGATGCTGGTGGGGACGTCTTAGTTTGTGCCATATCTATTGATGTCGCCAGTTGGTACTTCGACCGCATTATTTCCACGCTCGCCTCCACCAAGGTAATTTGTTGTGGCGGTCTGATCACCCTCATAGCCCCTATTTGTGACATACAGTTCCCCGCTGACCTGCGTCGTGCAACGGGCCCCACTACCCTTCCTGACTGTGTTCTGGCCCACATGCACATGATCCAACCACATGGACAGTGTCATTAGGTCTGGCTACATGGTCCCTTTTCTGCAGACTATATCGTACTTTCGAACCACGTTCGGACCTACATAGGACCAGCAGTGGAGGTTCCCCATGGACATTCTCATCCCACCTGTATATGTGCTAAAGCCTGATGATGAGTAGCAGGACCACCCCGTTGAGCCGCACCCACCTGAGATCCTCATAGTTTAGCCCGCCTCTGATCCACTTCCTGGACCCATCACATCTGTCTCCACTTCTGCTCGTGCTGAGAGTTCCACATCCACACCCATCCCCAAGAGTACCATGGATGTGTCTGATCCTGCCCCATTCATTCCTTAGAGTGATGATCCTTACATTCCTGCGATCGTAGAGACCCTCACCTCATTTGAGATACCGACTTCTTGGGTGACCCTGTCTTCCGTCTTCATGCCCACCCCACCTGTCGATATTCATGTCTTTACTGTCGTCGTATTCTCTGAGAGTGTCGTGGTGTCTGTCACCACTTCTGTTGCCACGACCTCTGCACCCTCCTCCACTTTTGCTGATATGCCGCTTACATCATCTGTTGCACCCATTTCGACGAGCATTCATGTGTCTCAGCCTCACCTGGAGGCTGAGCATTCTGTAGTGAGCCCCGCTCCGTACACAACCTATAGTAGCCCCACTAGTTATTGGATGCCGTGTGAGTCCAGCTCGTACACGTTCATGTCCCTCTACCTCTGCTCCTGACGACAGAGACTTGCACCTGTGCGCAGTCGAGTCGGCATTCGCTGGACTTAGAGTCGATTTCTGAGCCCACACCCAGGTCGTTGCTGCCCAGAAGACCCATGTAGCCCTTATCCCTGGTATTCAGCTAACGCTGAACCAGATTTTGCAGCACTTGCAGCATCAGCCAGCCAGCCCCTCCTCCGCCGCCACCCCATCATAAGGAGGTGATGGCGATGCACCTGAGTAGGCACTTCACTTGATGCCTGATATACTTTTGCTCCATTCTCTCACCATTATTTTGCTTTCCCATATGTCTTCAATTTTCAGGACACTAGAGATTCCAACTTGGGGGAGAGTACTTTTGATCACCTTTGCATCCATTTGCATGCTTGCCTTGTATATCTTTTTTATATATACCATCACTTAGATTCATCAGGTTTTTCTTTTATTATTTTCCCTTACTTTTCATTTTACATCATCTCCACACCCACCCACCCCTCTCTTATATGTCCTAGTGCCACACTTTGCATATTGAGGACAATGTGATGTTTAGCTTGGGGGAGTGAATGTACTCGCGCACTTTTATTTTCCATATTTTCATATTTATTTTCATTTTTCACTATTTTTCACTTATTTTCACACATTTTTTCATTTTTACATGCATCATATTTTCTTTACTTTTAGAGTGCTTGCATCTGTATAGTTATATTTTATTTTTCCTCACTTCTTTTACTTTCTTTGCTAGAGATGAATTCGATGTGATGAATTTAGCTTGAACTTCACTTTACATGTGGACATATCTTTTGCAGTACTATTTTCTTTATTTCTGATATCATTTACGATATACTTATGTGCACGTGAGAAAAAGAACTTCCAAAGTGATATTTATTGTCCATGAATAAATTTTAACGTTGACTCGTCTGAGAATTACCTTATTGTATACTCTTTGTAGAAAACACACCAAGATTCGTGCATTGACTGCATTATATTTGGAGTATTGCTTTCATATCTCTATTCACTCCTGATTTGCATAAATTGTGTACTAAAACTACGGGTTAAATGAACTGAATGTCATTTGATATGAATAGACTAGTTTGCTTTTAGAAATCAAACTTAGTAGATGACATTACCCGGCTGAAGTAGTTATGCACATACAAAGAGTGACCTGAGTGATATGATTTATTCTTTCTCCACATATCTTGAAAACATTTCTATACATATTATCATTGGAAACTCTCCCCTAAAGTGACCCTTATTTTTGCATCTTTCCCATACTTCCAAAAAAAATCCAAATAAGCTCCATGATCCCAAAAACACAAAAGAATATATCTTTCTTTGGGGATTGTACTTGTGTATATATGGATTACAAAAAGAAAAAAAGAAAAAAGGGAGAAAAAGAAAACTTCATTGTATATACACCATCCATTCCTTTCTTTTCTTCCATGGAGCCACAATGCTCGGGAAAAACCATATTCTATATATTTGATGCCATTACGCTTATAAATAAGCTTGAGGGAGGAAATCCAATGATGTGTGAGAGAGTGATTACTTATATGTGAATGACTACCAGAGCTAGGTAATCTCTAATACTTAGGAAGATGACTTTGAATATGATGACATCTATGAGTTGAAAAATAGACATGAAATTCATGAGACCACTGTAACGACTGGTTTTCATGTATCCGGATTTATTATATTATAATATATGTTTTGGTGGATTTTCTCCTCATGTGTGGTTTTCGTCTCCGTAGCTTTCATTTTCGATCGAATCGTCGTGTTTTCTAGCTTCCTTCATAGAATCGTCGATTTCGGAGCAAGTCATTCGTGACGGGCTTCGTATCGGTCATATCTTATTGTTAGATCAAGCCTAGGAGTCTTAGGAATCGATCCCAAAGCTCCGCGCTCCATATCGGAACTTTTGGTGCTTATTAGCCGGTGTAAGAAGGGGCACCGACCGACTAGATGACGATCCAGTCGGTCGGCAATTCTTCTTGAACCGACTAGTTGGCTTTCTAAATTTCTCAGGAGTTACTGTTTGTCGTTAGTCGGTCTAAGAACGTTGGTGGACCGACTAGGTTGCAAACTAGTCGGTCGGTAATGCTTCTTTAACCGACTAACTCAATTACTAATTTTTGGTATCAGTACTGTTCATTCTTAGTCGGTCTAAGTTCATCTTTCGACCGACTAGTTGTTAAACTAGTCGGTTAAGTTTTGTACTCAGACCGACTAATTCTTAGTTCTTCTGTACAGTCGAGTTACTGTTTACTCTTAGTCGGTCTAAGAACGTTCATCGACCGACTAGATGCCAAACTAGTCGGTCAGCAGTTGTTCTTTGACCGACTAACTCTTAGTTCAGGTTTTCGACTGGAGCTACTGTTTACGCTTAGTCGGTCTGCGTTGGTCAACCGACCGACTAGTTCTCAAACTAATCGGTCAACAGTTGTTCCTTGACCGACTAAACAGTGCAGGAAACCCTAGTTTTGCCCTAACCGCCACCAAACTCTATAAATACCCCTCCAATCGTTTTCTTCTCCTTCCTCACGACCTAAAACCCTAGTTTCTCCCCCATTGAGCCCCCTTCTACCTCAAACCCTTATTCCTTCATCCCAAGCCCAAAATCCATCATCCAAACTCTCCCTAAACACATTCTACCTCTCATCTTCCACAAAATCTCATCAAATCCCCCAAAACCCTATTTCTCCAAACTTCTCCAATCATTTCCAGATCTGAACCCTAGGTTCCCCGGAGTGTTTCTTCCGTCGCCGTGGTTGCTCGGCATCATTCTTCCGTTTCCTATATGGTAATAATCGAACCCTTGATGTTTTCGTAACCCTGTGTTTTGTGAAACCCTAATGAAATTACTTGTTGTTTTGATGATTGTTTCTCCATAACAGCGACTTTCCCGTAGATTAGCGTCCGTGGGACGAACCCTCGTTGATCGTCATCCTCGGTGCTAGGCAAGTGAAACTTGCCACTTAGGGTTTAGGCCATGTTTTAGGCCATTTGCTAGTTGTAGGCGTAAAAGAGACTAGGCGACGAAATGATACTCGCCTAGGCGCAAATTGAGGAACTAGCTTGACAACGAAGCTAGATCCGACACTTATCATGTTGCACAATTACCATGTCATGTTTAATTTCCATTAACAGTACGCAAATTAATTGTCATGTCGTTGCATTCTTTAAGTGTTTCCGTGATTGTGTAGCTTCGCTACAATGCTTGTGTTCCTGGCTCGTGTTCCAGAAGCGGGCCATGTGTTAGTTGATAGCCAATGCCCGAATTGCTTGTTTCCGGCTAGGTGCACCCCTACGCCAAATGCTTATGAATCGTGAACTAGAATGCGAGCTCCTGTGCGGGGCAACCCTGGCTCATTTACTGAGCTCGTGTGCGGGGACTCTGGCTCGATTACATGTGGGTATTGGGGGTAAGAGTTAAGCGGCCAATCAACTGGGAGTCTGCCCGATCAGCAACTGCAGTGGTAAGGCGTAAACTCTGGGCTTTGGGGTAGTGTTAAGCGGCCAATCAGCGTGAATGCCAAACCATTCAGCTGTAAGGCGTAAACATCTACAAACAACTTGAAACGTGACTAGTAAATTGATTGAGATTGTTAGTAGCGTGGCTACTCTTGTCTTGTCCCGATAATTGTTCTCTTGTCCTTATTGTTTCACCATGTCCTGCTTGTGCACTCATGTTATAACTGACATGTCATGCATACTATAACTGCTAGGTTGCTAGTTGCCTTACTTACAGTTTCCTTGCCCAAGTCTTTTAGACTTGCTGACATGTGCCCCTTTACTCTTTTGGGTGACACATGTTAGATCCCGAGCCTGAGTACCTTGTTGAGGACGAGGTGTTTGCTGACGCCGAGCCCGAGCTTGTGTTAGACGGGGAGTACGTGGACACTGGGGACCAGTCCTAGTGTCCTCGTTGTGCTTTTCCTTTTGTTTAGACTGCTGTTTTGTTATTGGTGCGTAGCACCTATACTTCGTTTGTTGTTCTTTTGTTGGCCTTGTTCTGGGCCTTTAGACTCTTTCTTTTAGCCTGGTGGCTTTTCTGGATGTTGGACTTATTTTCGTGTTGGACCAATTATGAGATGTGAGAATTTATTTCTGTCTCTCCTTGTGTTATTATTGTTGTTCTGTTTGTGGTTACAGGGACCTGCTTATGTTTTATTGACGCTTATCGGGTTTGGGGCTTCACAGCTCCACTCTCGTGCGGACCTTCTCACGTCTCGCCTCCATTTTAGGGAAGCGGGGCGTGACAGGTTTTGTTGGTGGTCCATGCAGGTCCTTCTGTAACTGCGATTGTCGGAGTGACGATAATAATATTAGAATGTCCAATAAACTAAGTTCGACGTCCGAGTCATGAGCTATGAGTCTAATCTGCTTCGTTTTCTGTGTCACTAGATGGCAGGAAGGCGATTCACCCGTGGTGGAGGTAGTGGTGCGCCCCCTCATGATGAGGAGCCTGAGTGGGAACCCACCAACGTAGAGATGATGCGGATGATGCTTCAGATGATGCAAGTGCAGCAGGGCGTGCTCCTGCAAGTCCAGAATGCTCCACTTGCTCGAGCTGCCCGGGCACTTCCGGATGTCCCTCGCTCCGAGCCGGGAGCGAAGCAATTTCGGGAGCTGGGTCCCGCATATTTTGATGGGTCTAAAGGTCATCTGGCTGCCGATGAGTGGATTCAAAACATTGAGGATAATTTGAAGATGGCCAAGATCACCCCGGCTAGATGGGTTGATTTGGCGAAGAGGCAACTTAAGGATAATGCTCGGAACTGGTGGGATGCGGAAGAGAAGATGCTGGTGGAGCCGATAGCTTGGACTACCTTTAAGTCCAGGTTTGATGAGGAATTCTTTCCGAAGGCTGCTAGGAAGGAGATGCTGCAGCGCTTCATTGATCTGAAGCAAGGGAGCTTGACGGTGGACCTGTACCACCAAGAGTTCACTAGGCTGAGTTGGTTCGCACCGAAGATGGTGCAGGATGCTGATGAGAGGGCTCAGAGGTTCCTGCAGGGACTTGCTTTGGAGCTCCAGAGTTTTGTGTCTTCCTCCGATCTGGACTCTTATCAGAAGGTTCTGGTCGCTGCCAGGAGGCAGGAGCTGAACCTGAGTCAGAGGAGAGGACATGTTTCTGGTGCTGGGAAGAGGCCTATGGAGCAGGCCAGGGTGGTGGTTAGGCCTGGTTTCAAGCTTAATCAGCCAGCTCAGTTCAAGAGGCCAGGAGGGCCTGTTCAGAAGACTTGCCATTTCTGCGGCAAGCCTGGCCACATCAAGGATCAGTGTAGGAAGTTTCTGGGCCAGTGTTTGGTTTGTGGTGATGTTTCTCATGTCGCGAAGGATTGTCGGCATGCGAATCAGCTGCGGAGGGCACCTGTTGCAGCACAGCCGTTGCAGCAGCGAGCGTCTGTTCCTGCTGGACGTGGAGCAGCTCTTGTTCCACAGAGGCAGGCTTTTCAGCAGGCTATTCCGTCGAGGAGGCAGGCTTTTCTGATGACCGCTGTGGAGAGTGAGGCTGTGGATGAGGTTATAGCAGGTAATCCTCAATCTAGCCATTACTTTCCTAGCTGGTTTTGATTGTTAGGTTATGTTGTTTGCTTGAACATGATTGTTTGCTAGACTAGGGTTTGATTGTTAATTGCTTGTTAGGTGTGATTTTGGTGTGCACATTTCCTGCATGAGTCCTCTTTGACTCTGGTGCATCGATGTGCATTATTTCTCGGAGCTTCGTGGAGAAGCATTCCTTGTCGACGTCCCCTCTTCCCAAGAGTTGGAATATCATTACAGGGAATGGCGTGGTCTCGATGCATCGTGGTTGCAATTCTTGCTCGTTGGTGGTCTGTGGACATGAGCTTTACGCTGATTTCATTGTCCACGACATCATCAACTATGATGCAGTTCTTGGGATGGACTGGCTTGCGAGCTTCTATGCTACGATCGACTGTCGAAGGAAGAAGGTGGTGTTCGAGATTCCCGGACATCCAGTATTCGAGTTCAGCCGTGGTAGCAGCTCGCTTGGTCCTGTCAGGTTTCGGGCCAGGCCGGTGGAGGTTGTGGCTATGCAGATGGAGTTGGAGAGGCCAGTAGTTGTGTGGGATTTTGATGACGTCTTCCCCGAGGAGATGTCTGGTTTGCCACCCGATCGAGCTCTAGAATTTTCTATTGATCTTATTCCGGGAGCGCAGCCGATTTCGAAGGCGCCTTATCGTATGGCACCCGCTGAGTTGGAGGAATTGCGGAAGCAGTTGGATGAGCTTTTGCAGAAGGGTTACATCAACCCTAGTGTGTCACCGTGGGGAGCACCGGTGCTGCTGGTGAAGAAGAAGGATGGTTCGCGTCGCATGTGCATGGACTATCGGGAGTTGAATGCGGTGACCATCAAGAATAAATACCCGTTGCCTCGCATCGATGATATTTTTGATCAGCTTGGAGGTTCGAGGGTGTTTCCTAAATTGGATTTGAGGAGTGGTTACCATCAGTTGAAGGTGAAGAAGGGAGATGTTCCGAAGACAGCGTTCAGGACGAAGTATGGACACTACAAGTTTGTGGTTATGCCTTTCGGTGTAACCAATGCACCCGCAGTTTTCATGAATCTGATGAACCTGATTTTCTACGACTTTTGGATAAGTTTGTCGTTATCTTTATTGACGACATTCTGATCTATTCGAAGTCAGAGAAAGAGCATGCATCGCACTTGAGGACGGTATTGGAGATTTTGAGGAAGCATCGTTTGTATGCTAAGTTTTCGAAGTGAGAGTTTTGGCTGGACAGAGTTGCTTTCCTCGGGCATGTGGTGACCGGGGATGGTATTTCTGTGGATCCCGAGAAGATTAGGGCCATCAGAGAGTGGCCTGTTCCGTCGTCTGCGTCTGAGATTCGGAGTTTCCTTGGACTTGCTGGTTACTATCGGTGTTTCATTAAGGACTTTTCCCGTATTGCTGAGCCGATGACCAGGTTGACGCGGAAGGATGTACCTTTTGTTTGATCGGGTGATTGTGAGAATGCTTTTGGCGTTCTGAAGGAGAGGTTGACGACTGCCCATGTTCTTATTGTGCCTGATCGCAGCGGTGGATTTGAGATCTTTTGCGATGCTTCTGGCAAGGGTCTCGGTTGTGTGTTGCATCAGCACGGGCATGTTGTGGCGTATGCTTCTCGTCAGCTTAAGGTTCATGAGAAGAATTACCCGACGCATGATTTGGAGTTGGCTGCCATTGTGTTTGCTCTTAAGATTTGGAGGCACTTCCTGCTGAGTGAGAAAGTGAAGATCTTCACCGATCACAAAAGTTTGAAGTATATTTTTACTCAGAAGGAGCTCAACATGCGACAGCGTCGATGGTTGGAGCTCATGGCGGATTATGAGATTGATTTGCAGTTTCACCCTGGCAAGGTGAATGTGGTGCCAGATGCTTTGAGTAGGCTTCCCGCGGTGCTGGTTTTGACTTCGCAGTGGAGATTGCAGCAGGATTTTTGCGAGTCTGGCGTTGAGATTGTTCTTCCCGGGGAGGCTTCTTCGTTGATGTACATGCAGGTACAGTCAACGATCGTGGATCGGATTAAGGCTGGCCAGGCTGAGGATCCGAAGCTGGTGAAGATTCGAGGGCAGGTTGAAGCTGGTCTGCGGACTGACTTTTTGGTTCATGAGGATGGCTCGCTGAGGTTTGGAGCCAGGGTGTGTGTGCCGGCTGGGGATATTAGAGAGGAGTTGATGGTGGAGGCACACAGTTCGCCGTATTCTGTGCATCCTGGTGGCACCAAGATGTACCAGGATCTTCGTCTAAATTATTGGTGGCATGGTATGAAGAGGAGTGTGGCTCGGAGTGTAGCCAAGTGCTTGGTTTGCCAGCAAGTGAAGGCGGAGCATCAGCGTACGGCCGGGTTGCTACAACCGCTTCCGATTCCGGAGTGGAAATGGCAACACATCACTATGGATTTCGTGACTGGACTGCCTCAGAGTCCGAAGCAGAATGACACGATTTGGGTGATCGTAGATCGATTGACCAAATCCGTGCACTTTATTCCGTTCCGAGTGGGACAGTCCACTGAGGCGCTAGCGAGGAGATATATGGAGGTAAAATTCTTTTGCTCTCCGTTTTTATTTCCTTTTTCCTAGTTTGGATAGTGATATAACGTGAATCGTGCAGGAGGTCGTGTGACTTCACGGAGTCCCCGTGAGCATCGTGTCGAATAGAGACACGATGTTCACATCTCAGTTCTGGCAGAGTTTGCAGAAGAGTTTGGGTACGCGTCTGAGTTTCAGCACGGCGTACCATCCGCAGACGGATGGCCAGTCCGAGAGGACGATTCAGATCTTGGAGGACATGCTGAGGGCGTGCATGTTGGATTTCAAGGGTTCGTGGGAGGACCATCTACATCTGGTAGAGTTTTCTTACAACAACAGCTTCCAGGCGAGTATTGGCATGGCGCCTTTCGCCGCTCTTTATGGGAGGAAATGTCGATCGCCATTGAGTTGGGATGACGTTGGTGATCGGGAGTTGTTGGGACCTGAGATGATTGTGGAAGCCGTGGATATCGTCAGGAGCATTCGGGAGAGGTTGAGGATTGCTCAGGACCGTTTTAAGCATTGGGCGGATGCTAAACGTCGTCATTTGGAGTTTCAGCCTGGAGATCATGTGTTTCTGAGGATTTCCCCGAATCGTGGCGTGATTCGTTTTGGGAAGCGAGGGAAGTTGAGCCCGCGATACATTGGACCGTTTGACGTTTTGGAGAGGGTTGGCAAAGTAGCTTATCGCTTAGCCTTGCCGCCATCTTTGGAAGGAGTTCACAATGTTTTCCATGTGTCGCAGCTTCATCGATACATTAGCGATCCATCTCATGCCGTAGATTTCTCAGAGATTACCGTTCGCCCCGATATGACGTATGACCAGCAGCCAGTGCAGATTCTGGACAGGCGTCAGAAGTCACTTCGGAACAAGGTTGTCAATCTTGTGAGGGTGATGTGGCAACACGGCTCTCCTAGAGAGTCTACTTGGGAGAATGAGGATGAGATGCGAGAGCGTTTCCCACTTTTGTTTCCGGACACGTGAGTGTTGGGAAATTCCGAGGGCGGAATTTTTCTTAAGTTGGGGAGGATGTAACGACTGGTTTTCATGTATCCGGATTTATTATATTATAATATATGTTTTGGTGGATTTTCTCCTCATGTGTGGTTTTCGTCTCCGTAGCTTTCATTTTCGATCGAATCGTCGTGTTTTCTAGCTTCCTTCATAGAATCGTCGATTTCGGAGCAAGTCATTCGTGACGGGCTTCGTATCGGTCATATCTTATTGTTAGATCAAGCCTAGGAGTCTTAGGAATCGATATCGGAGCTCCGCGCTCCATATCGGAACTTTTGGTGCTTATTAGCCGGTGTAAGAAGGGGCACCGACCGACTAGATAACGATCCAGTCGGTCGGCAATCCTTCTTGAACCGACTAGTTGGCTTTCTAAATTTCTCAGGAGTTACTGTTTGTCGTAAGTTGGTCTAAGAACTTGGTGGACCGACTAGGTTGCAAACTAGTCGGTCGGCAATGCTTCTTTAACCGACTAACTCAATTACTAATTTTTGGTATCAGTACTGTTCATTCTTAGTCGGTCTAAGTTCATCTTTCGACCGACTAGTTGTTAAACTAGTCGGTTAAGTTTTGTACTCAGACCGACTAATTCTTAGTTCTTCTGTACAGTCGAGTTACTGTTTACTCTTAGTCGGTCTAAGAACGTTCATCAACCGACTAGATGCCAAACTAGTCGGTCAGCAGTTGTTCTTTGACCGACTAACTCTTAGTTCAGGTTTTCGACTGGAGCTACTGTTTACGCTTAGTCGGTCTGCGTTGGTCAACCGACCGACTAGTTCTCAAACTAGTCGGTCAACAGTTGTTCCTTGACCGACTAAACAGTGCAGGAAACCCTAGTTTTGCCCTAGCCGCCACCAAACTCTATAAATACCCCTCCAAACGTTTTCTTCTCCTTCCTCACGACCTAAAACCCTAGTTTCTCCCCCCATTGAGCCCCCTTCTACCTCAAACCCTTATTCCTTCATCCCAAGCCCAAAATCCATCATCCAAACTCTCCCTAAACACATTCTACCTCTCATCTTCCACAAAATCTCATCAAATCCCCCAAAACTTCTATTTCTCCAAACTTCTCCAATCATTTCCAGATCTGAACCCTAGGTTCTCCGGAGTGTTTCTTCCGTCGCCGTGGTTGCTCGGCATCATTCTTCCGTTTCCTATACGGTAATAATCGAACCCTTGATGTTTTCGTAACCTGTTGTGTTTTGTGAAACCCTAATGAAATTACTTGTTGTTTTGATGATTGTTTCTCCATAACAGCGACTTCCCCGTAGATTAGCGTCCGTGGGACGAACCCTCGTTGATCGTCATCCTCGGTGCTAGGCAAGTGAAACTTGCCACTTAGGGTTTAGGCCATGTTTTAGGCCATTTGCTAGTTGTAGGCGTAAAAGAGACTAGGCGACGAAATGATACTCGCCTAGGCGCAAATTGAGGAACTAGCTTGACAACGAAGCTAGATCCGACACTTAGCATGTTACACAATTACCATGTCATGTTTAATTTCCATTAACGGTACGCAAATTAATTGTCATGTCATTGCATTCTTTAAGTGTTTCCGTGATTGTGTAGCTTTGCTACAATGCTTGTGTTCCTGGCTCGTGTTCCAGAAGCGGGCCATGTGTTGGTTGATAGCCAATGCCCGAATTGCTTGTTTCCGGCTAGGTGCACCCCTACGCCAAATGCTTATGAATCGTGAACTAGAATGCGAGCTCCTGTGCGGGGTAACCCTGGCTCATTTACTGAGCTCGTGTGCGGGGACCCTGGCTCGATTACATATGGGTATTGGGGGTAAGAGTTAAGCGGCCAATCAACTGGGAGTCTGCCCGATCAGCAACTGCAGTGGTAAGGCGTAAACTCTGGGCTTTGGGGTAGTGTTAAGTGGCCAATCAGCGTGAATGCCAAACCATTCAGCTGTAAGGCGTAAACATCTACAAACAACTTGAAACGTGACTAGTAAATTGATTGAGATTGTTAGTAGCGTGGCTACTCTTGTCGTGTCCCAATAATTGTTCTCTTGTCCTTATTGTTTCACCATGTCCTGCTTGTGCACTCATGTTATAACTGCCATGTCATGCATACTATAACTGCTAGGTTGCTAGCTGCCTTACTTACAGTTTCCTTGCCCAAGTCTTTTAGACTTGCTGACATGTGCCCCTTTACTCTTTTGGGTGACACATGTTAGATCCCGAGCCTGAGTACCTTGTTGAGGACGAGGTGTTTGCTGACGCCGAGCCCGAGCTTGTGTTAGACGGGGAGTACGTGGACATTGGGGACCAGTCCTAGTGTCCTCGTTGTGCTTTTCCTTTTGTTTAGACTGCTGTTTTGTTATTGGTGCGTAGCACCTATACTTCGTTCGTTGTTCTTTTGTTGGCCTTGTTCTAGGCCTTTAGACTCTTTCTTTTAGCCTGGTGGCTTTTCTGGATGTTGGACTTATTTTCGTGTTGGACCAATTATGAGATGTGAGAATTTATTTCTGTCTCTCCTTGTGTTATTATTGTTGTTCCGTTTGTGGTTACAGGGACCTGCTTATGTTTTATTGACGCTTATCGGGTTTGGGGCTTCACAGCTCCACTCTCGTGCGGACCTTCTCACGTCTCGCCTCCATTTTAGGGAAGCGGGGCGTGACAACCACATCTTTCCATTCTCATATGTATGAATTGCGTGATATCTCTTATACTCCAAGTAGAAGCAGTCAATTGAAAAGTGTGTTGCTTATGAACAAGTATATCGTTTTCTGTGCCTTATACAATATTTAACGTTAAAATGATTTCATATCTCATAAGATTCACATTGTTCTCAGCTTTTATATCAAGTGTGCCTTTTATGAAATGATATCGAAATAAAAGCGATAGTGATGTTTATATTCGTTATTGGTGCATTTGGGTGATTGAATTCGAGTTCTGAGAGAATGATCTAGTATTTTTCCCATTTGCCTTCTATTCGATTTATTTGATTTTCTTTATTTTTATTCACCAAGTTCGCTTTTTACTTATCTTGCTCGAGGACGAGTGAGAGGTAAGCTTGGGGGATTTTGATATACTCATATTTTATACTTTATTTCTGCATATTTCCATGCCATATCGATTACTCATATCGCGAATTTAAAGCTTAAATGACAATTTCACGACGAATTTCATTATTTCTATGTTTCGTTGGATTTTTAGGAAATATGGAGCAAACTGGAGCAATTTTGAGCTAGGAGCATATATACGTGTGCCGGAGCATCAACGACGACGATATCGAGGAGCTCACTATGCTTGAAGAGGTCAAGAAGCGAAAGGAGGAGAAGAGAAGAAGGAAATGAGAAGATGAAGAAAAAGATGAAAACGCATCCCACTCGACCGTGTGCCACATCCCACTCGGCCGAGTGAAGCAGATACGCCCCAGCCCCAGCCAAAGAAATGCACCAAATGCACTCGGCCGAGTGAAACTTTCACTCGACCGAGTGAGAAGCCCACTCGACCGAATGGAGAGAAGAAAAGTTGGAGGCATACACTATTTCTGGAGAAGTCTGTAGGAGATTTCACTCAACGAGTGAGAAGGCCACTTGACCGAGTGAGTCGACCACTCGACAGAGTGGACAGAGAAGATAGAACGCTGAATTTTGAGGATTTTCTGCAGAAAATGCCACTCTACCGAGTGACAGTTTTACTCGGCTGAGTGTGCCGCCGACCCAGATTTGAGAATTAGGGTTTGCTTCAGGTTGATGGTATTTTGGTCAGCCTTTTTCTAGGTTTTTGGGTTAGTATAAATATGTAGTTTTGAGAGTCATCAAAGAGAGGACGAGACAGCTAGAGTTCTAAGGAGAATTTTTATTTTATTTTGCTATTGCTTAAGGATCGGAGTGCAAAGTTCTTAATTTTATTTATGGATTGAATCTTGCAACACAATTGGTTTGTTTAAACTCCTATTGTTTCTAGTTTTTATGATTAATTTATGTTTAGATTTCTTGTCTATGATGATTTCTATTGCATCTACTAATTATATTGCTTTGATTATGATGAATTGTAAGTACTCTCTTTGTTCTAAGGCAAAAGGGATGAACCATATGGTTTAAAGTTTGATATGTGAAATCTATTGAAAACCTATGTTGCTAAACTTGTTTAAGGGTTAGATTATGGTTAATTTACTACGGATAGCTAAGGATTTCTATTGGATCTTGAGAGCTCGAGAGAGGATCTTTATCTATAGGAAGTCCTAGATATCCAATTTAGATCTATAATCGAGATACCCTAGAATTGGTGCACGAGAGCGACTAAAGCTTTCTATAATTATATTCGTTTGTACGACGGTAAAACGAATACGAACCATCATTATCTAGATTCGAATTCACGTTGCACGAGAGCGAACTTGGGTTGGAATTGAATTATACTGTCGATCTTAATGCTAATAGTTTGAACTAGGCTTGCGCAAGAGCGAGGTTCTAGTTTAGATTATTATAGAATTGCGTAGCGCGAGAGCATGCGTTGGTTCCCAATTTGGTTGCGACAATTTCACCCTAAATCAAGAGTAGTAATATGAAAGTTCATATTCACATTGATGCTTAAAGATCTATAGTGTGGATTCCCTAGCCATAGACATTTTTATTGATTGAATTTACAACTGACATTTTATACGCTTGTGACACCGTATATTCCTCCACCATTGTTCCATCTCCGCCAAGTAACCAATATAATACTAACAGTTCATCCCCGTGATTCAATACCCGCTCACTACTTAACCATGCGCTTGCGGTAAAACTACATTGTTTTGAGAGTACATCCCGACGCGATCAAAGTCAGATGCCTGAACTATAGGCATTTGGCGTTTGGTGTAGCTGAACTCTGTGTATCATAGTATCAGTTTCTTCCAGACATCTAAAGGCATATGTCCAGACATTTGGTCATGTCTTGGCAGCCAGACATAATTGTTTTCAACTTGGGATTTAAGCATTGTAAAAAATCTTATTAAATTCCTATAAATTCCCTATATATGATGAACTCTATGATATAATGGATGTCCAGAAAATGCAGTATTTAGAGCTCATTTACATATGAAAGCACAAGAAAAACTTATAAAACAAAGGGTATAAAATGAACTATTCTACTCTAATCACTCGTACGCTTCAAGTGTCACCCAACCAAAAACCTTTCGACAAGCCTTGCCTCGAAGCTACGTCAGAAATTAAAGTGGCATTGTTCACGCGCAGACTAGTACAATGACCTCAAGTCCGAGAACCAGCTTGCCTATCATCACTTAGAGCTACCATTGACTGATCGGTATGTGCATCCATGTGGCAGCTCTCATTGGGTCGTTCAGTGAACTCATTCTCTAATGAGCACATCTGTCTCATCTCCGATTTCCCAAATCTAACGATCATGAGATCATCGCAACCAATACTTGGTGAAGCCAGAAACACAACAGTCTAAATAATGCATTGATATAATACATCGTACTCATATATACGAGTAAATATACGTATCTTAGACGTATTTGTACGCATAAATTTTTTTGGGTATTTCCATGATTTTTCTTTAATTTTTGTGAAGTCAAAATTATTTTTAATAATTTTTAAAAACTCTTTTGAATTTAATAAATAAAGTATATGGTTGGAAATACATGTATATGAGTGGTATGTGGTATTATGAGGGTATAATTATTTTCCCAAAAAAAGAAATTCCAAAATTTTTAGATGAAGACACTTCATACACATATGTGGCATTAGCTCCGTAATCCCCACCTACCAAGGGGACATGTGGCATGATAGGAGCGTTTGGAGGGATGATTAGGATTAAGAGGAAATTTAAAAGGGAAAATTTTGGAGAAACGTCAAAGGAAAAGGGAGAAAAATTTAAGGAAAATGGGAAAGAGCTCTCTACCTCTCCCTTTTCCTCCTCCTTTTGCACCACCCTCTCATCCACTTCCACCACCCAACACCACCACATGCTCCTCTCCTTCCACTTCCAATACACTTTCACCCAAATTTTCCTTACAACCTTCATATGAACCACAAAATTCCACATTCATCAAGGCCAACAATCACCATTCTATAATAGTTGAAGAAGGAGCTTGAAGGAGGAGCTTGAAGAGAAGAAAGTAGGGGTCTTCATCAAGGAATAAGAATGGCCAAAAAAAGTTTGGAAGGACATTTTGAGGTAGGGTTCTAGCATCTCTAAATAGTGTCATAGTTTTAGAATTTGTTTTTCCGTAAATCCATGTTTAAAAGATTAGTAAGTTTCATGATGATATACAATAGGAATTTATGAGTATGTGTTGTAATTTTTCCGTCATTGTAGTGACTTTGAAAATTCGTAGTAAATCACAAAAGTTTCAGAATATAGTGATTCAGGATGTTTTTGAAAATGGCATGAAATCCTCTACAACTTTTGTGAAGGAAATGAACAATGATTTTAGTGTAATTAGGCTCAAAGAAGGATCTTTATGTAGTAGCAATTTTAGACAGATTGTTGTACTTTTTCATGTGCTGAAATTTTTATATCCAGTACAGTAACTTTGAAAATTCATAACAAATCGTAGAAAATTCCAAATGTAGTGATTCAGGATGTTTCTGAAAGGGGCACGAAATTTCCTACAACTTTCATGAAGAAACTGAATCTTAATTCTGATTGAAATTAGGCTTAAATGGAGGATCTTTCAGCAGTATCGGTTTTTAAATTATGTTCATGTATGTTTTCTCAATTCTGTACAGTAACTTCAAAAATTCATAATAAAAAACAAAAAATTCAGAATATAATAATTCAAGATGTTTTTGAAAATGACGGAAAATTTCCTACAATTGTCACGAAGAAACTGAAGTCTAATTTTGACTGTATTTAGCCTAAAAATGCTAATCTTTCTGTTGTATCAATCTTAGATAGATTTACATGTTATGTTTATGCCAACATGTCATTATCTATGATATGTTCATGCCAATATATCAATATCCATGTTATTGTCATGCTATGACATGTTATAGTCATGACATGCCATGCCATTTTATAATAATAGTCATGCTATATTAAATGTTAATATAGTAATATGCTCCAATGTTTATGCCATGTAATAATGCTCAAGATTTGTCAATTTGCAAATATGCATGCTAATATGCTCAAGTGTATGCAAAAATAACTTGACTAGCAATTTATGTTTATAAACTTAGTTATGTCCCAAGATTCAACTTAGTTGCCATGCTACATAGTATGTTAAGGAAAGTTTGTTATATTTAAAATGAAGTTCCATGAATGTTAATATGCCATGCTACAACGTTAAATATGTTCGGGCCATTGAAGCATATGTTACTATATGTCATGTTTATGATAGAAATATCACAACGTATTAATAGTCATGCTAATGCCGCATTAATGTTCATGTGTTACAATCCTTGTAAATGACTAAGTTGCATGCCTCACGCTATGCTAAATTAGGTGAGGGCTTTATCTTAATTATCATACCAATTATCATGCTTACATTAGTGTGCTGAGTAATGTTTAACGATTAAGTCGTGTTATTACACGTGGCAAATTATGTTATGGAAGGTACATGTTCATGGATTTAATGTCATACCATTGTAAATTATGTTATAGAGGTGTGTTATGATGCTATGTTTCATATCCATGGTAGAAATGATGAAAACATGTGTTAGAAATGTTAAGTGGAATCAAAAGAATCGTGTGATGGTACAATGAATGTTTATGCGATGGTCGTAGTTAACAACACGACATCGATGAAATGGAAAGTATGGAAATGTGAATGAAGTAACTGAGACCGTTGAAATGAAAGACATGGTGAATTCATTTTATAAATTGAGGGCGAGGAAGAGTGATAAATATCTGGAACGCTCGATCCATTCTAAGATAGGTGAGACTCCAGATACTGGGTCGGGAGAAACACGTGTAAATTATAGGAGTTAAGGAGAGGACATATGATGATATGATTTCACACTCACTTGTCACTTTCGTAAGTGGGAGTTGACTAAAGTTAGATAGGCCAGTGGTATACTCATGATGCACTATTAGGTAATTGTTGGTTTTCTCCGTTTGTCCCGATAAAACCCGAGAATTGTCTCACTTCCGTAAGGGAGAGTTACGAGAGGCCTCTCCAGTGCTCGTGTTAATGGTTGAGGTACCACTTTTCACCAACCTTGGGTGAAGTTCAGCTCCTTAGTGTCCTACAATTTACTTGGGTTTCCAAATAACAACTAAATGTATAATTCTGAGATTAACTTAATTTGTAATTGTGATCATGTGCTTTCTGTTCTTCAGTTTAACTTCCAGCACCTGTGCGATTGTTTACTTTTATACTTTCATTCTATGGATATTGTACCACCAGTAGATAGATTATCAGTTAGGTGGACCGGTTCTAAAACTGGATCCTACTAGCGATGTGAGAACTTCCTACTGGGTCACGTTGTGACGTGTCCCACCTTGCGTTTTCAGGTTTGGTTTGGTAGCAGGAGCTATGTCAGGAGGCTGGAACAGGAGAGCGTCTGTGAGGGTTGTGTAAGTTGAGATATGGGTTGGTGAGTGAGATGAGTTGAGAGCGTGTTGTACCTTTTGGTTTTTGTTTGGCGAGAGTTGTGGGGCGTTATATATGATGTTTTGTACATGAGGATATTGTAAAGAAGAAATGATGTAAATCTTTGAAGTATAAATGGAATTATGTTGTTGTCTCTTGTTTGTCTTTATGTGCTGTGTTGTCTGAGTTGGTTTGAGTTTGAGCATTGTCCGTACTTCCCAGCACGTACGCAGTGGCATGCAAAATTTTCTGTTCCAGGCAGTACTTCACTTCTCTATCTTCGTCTTTCTTCTTCACACCCGCCGCTCTGTGAATACCTGATACGGATTCGTACATATCGAGTATCCTGGGGATCAGGGCGTGACAATTGATGTCCTATCGCAATGTATATACGACTTTTAGACCCATGATTCAAACGGTCAAAACGTTTCTCATGATCGTGATATTCATCTCGATATATATTAGACCACGGATTAAGTCTCAAGACTTTATGTAAATATCAAATGCAGATATTTCATCAGATAATTGGCCCAAAGGTCATACATATCTCAACAATATCAATGTTCCGTCTTGATATTCATACGACCATGAACATTTAGGATCATGATCCCAAAGTCCCTCGTGTGTGTGTATGTGTGTGTGTGTGTGTGTCAAAGAACTTCACACATGCAATCTCAACACAACACCATACATAATCTGTAGTATAAAACGCTCATATAAATAACGTTGTGCCAAATAGCTTAGTATCATATTGAACATGAGTGCCTACAACCTGACTATATTGAAGGGCTAATTCCTAATGACACCGCTGACCTATCGGTTAGACAGGAGGCTGCAAACAAATAGGGCTAGGTAATGACCGCCAACAGCCTGACTAGGTAAAGGGATCAGTAGGAAGGAAAGAGGGGTGATAAGCGCTAATTACTTGCAGACCTGGCTAACATGATATTGAGGTAAGAGGCTACACAAGCAAATAAGGGTATTTAATTAGGGATGACATAAAAGCGTTGGAAGGAAGGAGATGCAATAAACACTAACTTTCCACCGATCCAGATGACCAACCACTATGGCAAGAGACTGCAGGCAAATAAGGATATGTGATGACTGCCGATAACCAAACCAAGAGTACTTATAAGCATTGGAATGAAGAAGATTAGAAAAAACGACAACTCCCTACCGACCCAGGCGATACGCCGATATGGTGATAGACTGAACGCAAATTATTGCTGGAACAGGCATGGCCACTCGCATTCCTTCTCCATGCTAAAATATGCATCCTTTTCACATTCCTTCTCCATTTAATTCCTGACCAAGCGCCATGTCTAAACCCCCTGCTTCTAAGCTCCACCCAAAGCGCCATGTCTGAACGAGCGAGAATGCTACATGTCCAAACAAACATTCAAGTACCATTTCTTCAATAGACCGGCTCAACTACCATTTTATCACCACCCTGAACAAGGGAGGATCAATTACCCTACTAGCCCAAACAGACCTAAAGTCTCATTCCAAAAAATGCACCTACTACAAGGATAACATCCTTTATATATCCATATATACAACCCTCTTTTTTAAAGGTTTTAAGATTATTTGAAATGAAATTCTCTATAATCATTTGTGATTAATTAATCTCATCTTTTTAGTTTTTTTTTTTTAATTGACACCCTTAATTGCGGTACTGCTCAGGTTACAGGTTACGTAACCATCTAACAAGTCGACAAATAACCTAGACAGATTCGTTTGTCCAACACAGCATCACCAACATCTTTTGCCCATCTCAAGCCTAGACAGCTGAAACCTAACAGCAATAAACATTTTAGAAACCGAAATGTTTTAACAGAATCGTAGGTAGCTAGGAAGTCCCAGTTGTTCCCAAAACCCTAATAATAATAGGTAAAGTGCAAGATTCAAGCAACGGAAGAAAACAAAACAAATAACTAATCAAACAGGGAGAATCCCATGTCATCGTCACTCTCTTCCTTCTCTTCTTTCTTCTCCTCTGCAGGAGGTGCCTCAGGAGCGGTGGTGGCAGCACCACCAGCAGCAGCTCCACCACTGGCAGCTGCATTGCCTCCAATGAACCCGCCGCCGCCGCCGCCGCCAATGATCACCTACACCATAAACAAACTGAGCGGATGTTTCTATGCAATTGCAATTAAAGAGAAGGAAGAGACATCATCTTCCAGCAAACAATCTACAACATAATATCTATGATAAATGGATTAAAAACATGCATATTGTGCAAAATTCGCTGGGAAGTAAAAAAGAGCACACAGTGTATGAAAGGAAGCTATTTTATTCATCTGTCATCACATTGCACTGGTAAAAAATCATAATGCAATAACAACCACTGCATCAAGGAAGCGTTGCAGGAAGTGAACAAAAAAGAAAAGGATAAGCAAAAAAACAAAGTATCAGCAACAAATGTAAGAGGTCTCGAAAATTTTCCGCACAAAGTTACTTAAGCTATAGCAACCAACAAAGATCATGTACTCCAAATTTTAGAGGTAAGCTACAAGATTATTTTTTTTCTCCTTTCCATTAAATGTGTTAATGGGTCGAGCCATCAAGCACTCATTTAAAAGAGCAAGTTGATGGTTAGATTTAAGAAGTCGGTTTCGGTTTTGGTTTCCTTTGAAAAATCTGGTTTCGGCATTGTTTTTGTTAGTTTCGTTAGCTTCAATTTAAGTTTTGATTTTGGATTCATTTTTTTTTGTATATAACAATTAAATTTACCAATATGTTAATATATGCAAATATGTTATCATTGTCTATTCTTATAGAACAAAATTTAAGATGCAAATTTTGTTCATCAAGAGATTTGACTAGATTTAAACAATATAATGATTTCATTTACTAATTGTCGAAACTAAAATCCAAACCCAAACCCATATCTGAAACCATAGCATTAGCTTAAGCAAATGGTATGCTCAGTGAGACAGAGATCCAAACCAAAACCCATATCTGAAACTGAAACCAAATCGAAACCCATATCCAAACGAGTCCCTCTCCCAAAACCCAAACACATATTTATAAAAGTAACCCAACCCCTATCTAACTTCAATCTTTTAACAATCTAACTAACGGTGACGACGATAAATGAACGACAAGCCTCCTCCAATAAGCGACAACATGTAAGCTCTATCTTGTTTTCTTCTTCTTCTTCTTTTTGCAAGTTCTGTTCAAAATTAGACGTGATTGGTGATTTTTGAATGGTCTATCGGTCTTTTCGAACTTTGCTTGGATTGTTGTCAATTTATTGTTTTTTTGATCATTTTTTATGTCTTCCACTTTTGAATATGTGTCAGCCAAAACCAAGCTCGACATCCTGTTTTTGTACCGGTGCGAAACGATCAAAACAACTTGGTTTTCAATAGAAACATCATGCCTTGGTTGATGTGATATTATGCATTGCAGCATCAGCGCATGATGAAAAGCCAAATTAGGGATGCCAACATGGTGTATAGATGTATCACCACGTTCATATTTGAATCATTTCCTAAGGGTTTAAGATACAAACATGAATATTCTCCCGATATTGTGGTCTCCATTCATAGTTTGATAAAAAAACAAATTTAGATCGGATATGAATATTATCAAATATGATTGAAGGTTGGAAGGACCATGAGTTCCGCCTTTAATAAGCTATTCGGTCCCCAATTTGTAAATTTAACTAGATTTTAATCTATATCGATTGTCGCACAGCCTATTTGGATCTGCATTCGCATATTCAGATCTCTATTGACACCCATAATTTAGAGCTATCCCTATCTGTATACATACTTAACAAACCAAATTCAGATTAAACTAGTTGTTAATTGTAACAATTGGCATACCAACACGAAAAAGTACCATCAGGAGTAATTCTCCCAAATTATTAGGTAGAAAGTAAAAAATGGTATAGATTTATTAAAGATAAACAAGGAATTAGTTTGAGACTTAAATTAGTTAAGATTATAGAAACTGGTTAAATAAATATATCAAAGATCGTGTCATTCTTTTTAGCACGATATATATCCCAAATAAAAATACGATAAATTTGTAACGACCTCCCATACATTAATCATAATCACCAATGAAATCATTGACGTAGCGAGAAGATGGACATGCCTGGGCATTACTTGGGCCTATGTTTGGAAGGTCGCATGATTTGCACGTCACAGCCAACAAGGGTGTTAGCAAGTCAATCATGGAGTGTGGATCTCGTCTTCGACTCCTCTGACGCTTAAGTCAGAACTTGATAAAGATGACAAATATATCTTTAAGTAAGAAGTTTATGTATAGCATGAGTCACCTCTTCTCTAGAGGGGAGAGCCTTATATAGAGATATCTAGAGAGTAATTAATCATTTCACATAATAAATGTTTCTTTGGATGGGTAGGGGATTTGCTCAGATATGTCTTGAAGTTAGGCCTCTGAGCGTTTTGTTGGTTTAGGCACATGCCTTGTAATGTACCAATCATCCTTCCTCGAATCCAATTCAAAGTTTATGTAGAATTAGACTTGTTATTAGGCATTTTGCAAACTCCTCGGTAAGTTTCTAATACGTTTTGCATTCTGGCCCATTAGAAGCGTTTTCGTAATTTTCATATTTTAGGGGATCTTTTTGTGATTTTAAGCTTTAGAGATTTTTCTGTAATTTTGGTTATTTTCATATATTAGTATTTGTATGCGACGGCTAGGGTTAGAGGTGGTGTCGAATTTGAGAGAGAAATTGTTCTAGGAGTCCAAGAAACCTAGATTGGGAGATTTAGGCTTTAGTCTCGAAGATAAAGCCTGGAGAGCGACCTCCCCTCCTAAAGGGGTCAGTTATCCTTAGTAGTTCCACTTTAAATCAATAAACAGCCCAACTTTTCCCTTCCACCATAACAATTCTCTTTTTATTCTGATATTCTATAAAGATCATATCAAATTGGTATCAGAGTACTACAATCATCATGGCTACCACAAGATCAAAGAAGTATGAAGCCATGGAGGAGAACTTGAAGCTGAGGTGGCAGATCAGAAGAAATCTAGGGAGGAATTCAAATATAAAGTCAGATCTGGATTTAGGGCAACGATCAAAGAATGGACAAAGGCGTCCGAGGCAATGATGATGTAGGTCATCACGCAAGCCCTAACACAACACCTCTCTGCGAATTCCAAATCCAAAGGCGGCCAAGGGTTCAGATTTGTACAACTCAGATCCGAATCAAAAGGTGTCACCTTTCGAAAGCGACAAGGGCAAACCCATTTTTTGAGAAGGATGTCCCTCGAAAAGATGATAAGGCATCAAATTTGAACAGCACCAGTAACTTTAACACGGATCGTTACTCCGAAGATGCGACGGGAGGTAATGAGGGGGACAACGATCATGTCGGCATCCTACAGGCCCCCGGCTTTCTGCAGGGTTCATACAGGTCAGCATGCTTCCTGCATGGCAGCGGTCAGCCTGCAGTTTTCCTGCATGCCCCGGCAGCCTGCAGGTCAGCGAAAAGCTTCCAGGGCTCCTGCAAGCCACCAGAAGCCTGCAAGCCACCTGACGATCCCGCGGGCCCTGCTTGCTGACCGGCAAAATCATCGAGGCAACGCCGAGGCCCTGGCAGGCCGCATGGCGGGCCCGCCGAGTACAGGCGAGCTCGCCAGGGGTCTTACGGCCACTTGGAAAACCGACTACATGCAGGGCTTCTACAGGCCTGCATGGTTCCCGCAAGGCAACCGGCAGCCAGCAGTTTTCATGCATGCCCCGGCTGCCTGCAGGCCAGTGAACAGCTTGCAGGGCTCTTGCAAGCCCCGGCAGCCTACATGCCACCTCAAGGCCATGCGAGCCCTGCTTGCTGACCGGAAAAATCGCCAAGCCCCTGGCCTCGCTGCCAGGGCCTCACCGAGCACAAGCAAGCCCGCCAGGGGCTTCACGACATAGATTTTGCATGGGAGAGACCTTGACGATGCGATTTGGATTATAAGGAGTTTGCTAGAAATCATGATGACTCTCCAGAGCACGTAGATGACGATGGGGGATCAAACTGGGAAGACATCGACTGGGGGAACGACGAAGGAGAGCCAGATTGGGAGACCGCTATGCACTCGAAGATCCATACAGGCAGCAACATCATGACAAATATTGGGGAGCAGCAGCACATGAAGATTTCTGCACTGACAACAGGGTTAGGACGCTTAAGAAACCTTTATTTAGGGAGATGACCCTTCGGGTGGATTTACATGACGGAGAGATGATATGAGGTGACGCACTTTACGAAGGTGGAGAAACTAAGGGCGATGGAGATGTCTAGAAAGAGAAGCTTTATCCTGGTTCATGTGGAGGGAGCAGAAGAAGCAGAGGCCTAAGCGTTCATGGGAGAAATCTAAGGACTGCATTGATTTCAGAAGGCCCAGAGAGGACCTATATGAGCAAACTTTTGCCTTGAGACAGAACGTGACGATTACAGACTACATTCGAAAGATTGAGGTTCCAGCAGGTCGTGTATGGAGGGTGTCAGGAGCATCTTTGGAAGGGTACTTTATGAAGGGATTGCAATCGAGCATTCAGGCATAGTTACGCACCCACAAATCTGGGGTATTGGATCAGATGGACCAAGAGGCAATGGAGTGGATCCATTGTTAGCGGCCAGGTAGCGGCAGGGGAGGAGAATGGGCCATTAGGAGGGATCCAATCCAGCCAAGAGAAGAATAACGAGTTTCAATCGAACAATAGGCTTAAGTGGCTCACAGAGGCGAAGATCCAGAACATGCGCACCAAAGGACTCGGCTTCTGTTGTGACAAGAGGTACAGACCAGGACATCATTGCAAGGATCGTGCTCTCCAACTGCTTATCATTGAAAATGAAGAATGTCAGGCAGTGAGGCAGGACGTACCGTGAGGGGACGAGCACCTCCATTTAGAGTAGCGAGCTCATGGTTTTCATAACACCACGTTGAGGATAGATAAGGTGGTTCTTCGGGTGGCAAAGAAATGATGTGTTTTGCATTTTGGCCTATCAGGAGCGTTTTCATAATTTTCAAATTTTAGAGTGGTCTTTATGTAATTTTCAATTTTAGGGTTTTTGTCATTTTGGTTATTTTCATATTAGTATTTGTATGCGACGGCTAGCATTAGATGGGGCATGTCGAATATTTGTACGATCTGCCACCTCAGCTTCGAGTTTCTCCTTCAATACTTCATACTTCTCCTTTGATCTTATGGTCGTCATGAGGATCGTAGTGCTACGATACCAATTTGGTGGGATCCACACGAAATTTTGATGATTACTATAGCTTCCTTCCGGTTTTCGCGAAGAACGATGGAAACCTTGCATGGCCCTTCAATGGCAGAGGCACAATGATATGGCCCTTCCGAGAGCAACAACAATGATGGTGGAGACCAGTCCTTTCCTTTTGATCCAAGAGGAGACGAACACCATTAATCAAAGAGTGGCTCACGCACTTCATGCACCACCTTGAGTACATGGTGATTCTTCGGATGCAGAGTAATGATGTACCGTGAAAATGAAGAATGTCAGTCAGTGAGGCAGGACGTAGCGTGAGGGGACGAGCACCTCCATTTAGAGTAGCAAGCTCATGGTTTTCATAACACCACGTTGAGGATAGATAAGGTGGTTCTTCGGGTGGCAAAGAAATGATGTGTTTTGCATTTTGGCCTATCAGGAGCATTTTCATAATTTTCAAATTTTAGAGTGGTCTTTATGTAATTTTCAATTTTAGGGTTTTTGTCATTTTGGTTATTTTCATATTAGTATTTGTAGGCGACGGCTAGTAGCATTAGATGGGGCATGTCGAATATTTGTACGATCCGCCACCTCAGCTTCGAGTTTCTCCTTCAATACTTCATACTTCTCCTTTGATCTTATGGTCGTCATGAGGATCGTAGTTACGATACCAATTTGGTGGGATCCACACAAAATTTTGATGATTACTGTAGCTTCCTTCCTGTTTTCGCGAAGAACGATGGAAACCTTGCACGACCCTTCAATGGCAGAGGCACACAATGCTATGGCCCTTCCGAGAGCAACAACAATGATGGTGGAGACCAGTCCTTTCCTTTTGATCCAAGAGGGGCAGAACACCATTAATCAAAGAGTGGCACACGCACTTCATGCACCACCTTGAGTACATGGTGATTCTTCAGAGGCAGAGTAATGATGTGATTTGCATTTTGGCCCATCATGAGGGTTTTCATAATTTTCAAATTTTAGGGACGTCTTTTTGTAATTTTCAGTTTTAGAGGTTTTTCTGTAATTTTGTTCATTCTCATATTAGTATTTGTATGTGACGGCTAGGGTTAGGGATGTCAAATTTGTGAGAGAAATTGTTCTAAGAGTCCAACAACCCTAGTTTAAGAGATTTAGGCTTTAGTCTCTAAGATAAAGCTTGGAGAGTGGCCTCCTCTTTTGAAAGGGTTGATTAGCCTCTGTAGTTCCACTTTAAATGAATAAATATCCCAACTTTACTCTTTTCACCATTAAAATTTTCTGTTTATTCTACGAAGATCATAACAGTTTCCTTATAGAACATGGACTCCTACAAATAAGTTTCTTCATATATATGCGCCTCTTGTTGGACTGACTCATATCTCAAGTATTCTTCCGTCTTCTTTCTTACATCATGGCTAATCGCAAGCTCAAGCATCAGCCAACATGATATTAGTCGTCACAAGTCCTATGATTGCTAGGTAAATGAACTAGATCATCACGGACCGTGGTCACATCATTGTAAGGTTTCCCTCACCACAACGCGGTTGTGGTTGTGGTAGTTGCGAAGTATGCAGGGTGCAGGGACATCTATCTAGCGATTGTTAGTATCATGCTCCACAGACACAAGGCTTGAGCATTAAGCAGGTCAATGCATTATATAATAACAACCAATTGCCGCCGAACAACCCCTACTCATATACTTACAATCCTGGATGGCAGAATCTCGCGCCAATTTCTCAAACCGGAACAATAATTATCAGCAGTCTCCACCATTTCCGCAGCAGGCGCCACAGAACTTCAATCAGTCGCCTGGATTTCAAACAAGGCCTCCAGTAAATATGCCTCCACAGCCACCACAGAAGTCCAAATTGGATAGCCTCATGAAGAGCTACATCGTAACTCATCCAGAAGAACGACCACTTCCAAAGCTATATTCAGCAAGTAAACTCAAGGCTTGACTCAGTTACTGTTCATGATAAAAAGATCAAGTCCCAAATTGCCCAACAGATGAGCCAGCTCGCAAAACCTCAGGGACAACTACCAGGGCAACCAGAACAGAACCCAAGGGGCCAGATCAATGTAGTTACTTTGAGGAGCGTAAAGCAACTAGAAAAACCAGGCAGTAGCTCATCTACATCCACCCCAGCAGAAGCTCATGGCAAATAGGTCCTCCAATCCCTATGGAGGAAACTAATAGGAGCGACAACTCTGAAAAGGAGGATCAGAAAGCATCTATTGAGCCACCCATAGTATACATAAAACATGTCCCGTTTCCCCAGAGGTGGGCAAAAGCAAAGCTCAAGCAAAGTACAGGAAAGAAATTCATAGATATCGTGAGGGACCTACATATCAACATCGCATTCCTGGAAGCAATTTCTGATATCCCTTCTTACGCGAAGGATCTACTATCCAACAAGAAGGCGACAGTCGTGTTGTCTGAAGAATGTAGCATTATCCTACATAACAAGCTCACAAAGAAGTTAGAAGATCCGAGTAGCTTTTCGACCACGTGCTCAATTGGAAACATGTCTATTCAGATGGCGCCACTTATGATCTTGGTGCTAGTGTTAGCCTCATACCCATATCCATCTGCAAGAAGCTTCACGCGGGAGAGTTTAAACTGACACTCATTTCACTCCAATTGGCATACCGCTCGGTCAAGTACCCTCTTGGGGTTCTTGAAGATGTGCATCTTCAAGTGGGCAAATTGATTATTCCACGTGACTTCGTCGTAATGGAGATGGGCGAAGACTCACATATTACAATCATTCTAAGCAGGCCGTTCTTAGCCACCGTTAATGACATAATCAACGTGAGTGGCAAATTTTCTTTAAACGTGGGGAACGACAAGGTTGAGTTTGAACTCCGCAAATACATGGGATTGCCCCCCCCCCCAACAACACACACCCCCAACACAGCTGATGCTTGCTACTAGGTTGACATGTTAGATCAACTGATTGAAGAGGAATCCCTATAGAGCAGTTCTCCCGATCCACTGCAAAGATGTCTCTTTGGCGATGCGGACTACAAGCATGATGCAGAAGCCAAGGCCTACAAGGAGATCCTTGACGAAACATCAAAATGTAGTGATGATGGCGTCCCCATAAAGATATAGTAGCTGGAGGCGCTTAAAAAGGAGAGTTCTATGCCTCCTGAGGTAGAATTGAAACCACTCCCATCAAATTGAAACATGCATTCCTAAGTGACAATTCTACTTACCCGGTTATCGTCAATGCTTCGTTTAATGACGCTCAACTTGAAAGCTTGTAGGTTGTATTCCGAAAATATAGGAGCGTCTTAGACTATACCATTGACGATATTAAGGAGGATCAACCCATCCTTTTTTATACCACAAAATTCAACTTGAGGACGGTCATACCACCTACATAGAACCCCCAAAGGCGCCTCAATCCTAACATGAAAGAAGTGGTCAAAAAGTAGGTCTTGAATTTACTTGAGGCGTGAATAATCTATCCTATCTCTGATAGCGCATGGGTTAGCCCATTTCAAGTGGTTTCTAAAAAAGAGGGTATGACCGTTGTCAAAAATGACAAGGATAAGTTGATTTCTACAAGAACAATCACCGAGTAGCGCATGTATATCGATTATAGAAAGTTGAATCAAGCCACCCACAAAGATCGTTTCCCCCTCCCATTAACTTATCAAATTCGTGAAAGAAAGATTGGCCAAGCACTCTTTCTTTTGCTACTTGGACGAATATTCAGTTTTCTTTCAAATCCCCATCCATCCAAGTGATCAAGATAAAATAACATTCACATGCCCATATGGCACCTTCGCATATCAAAGAATGTCATTTGGTTTATGTAACGCACCGGACACCTTTCATAGATGCATGATGGCCATTTTTCCTAACTTAATAGAACATATTATGGAAGTATTCATGGATGACTTCCTGGTGTATTGCACGTACTTCGATTACTGTCTAAAAAATTTGACAAATGTGTTACATAGATGCCAAGAAACCCATCTAGTGTTAAATTAGAAAACATGTCACTTTATGGTGCAAAGAGTTATTCTAGGACACATCATTTCTAATAGGGGTATTGAGGTCGACAAGGCTAAGGTAGAGGTCATTGAGGGTTTACCACCCCCCCACTAATGTGAAAGGAATAAGAAGTTTCCTTTGGTCATGAGGGGTTTTATCGCCGTTTCATCATGGATTTCTCAAAAATTGGTTGACCTCTAACTGAGCTCTTGGCCAAAGATACCCCGTTTGTGTTTACTGACGCATGTCTTGAAGCATTTAACAGGTTGAAAGAAGCACTAATTTCAGCACACATCATCCAACCGCCAGATTGCACTCTCCCATTTGAGTTGATATGTGACGCTAATGACTACGTGGTTGGGTCTATTTTGAGGCAATAGAAAGAGGACAAGCTCCACGCCATTTACGATGCAAGCAAGACTCTTGATGATGCCCAAATAAATTACACAACGAAAAAAGAGTTGCAAGCGATGTTCTCAATAGAAAAGTTCAGATTGTAACTCATGGGGTCAAAAGTCATCATTTACACGGATCATGTGGCCCTCAAATACTTGTTGAGCAAGACAGATGCAAAGCCCCGCCTGGTCCGCTGGACTTTACTATTCTAGGAGCTTGATTTGGAGATAAAAGACAAGAAATGCGTGGAGACTGCAGTAGCCGGTCACTTGTCCTACCTTATCCACGAGAATCCAGGGGAACCCCTTCCTATTAATGATTCATTTCCAGATAATCAATTTTTGATGTTGCTTTGGTTTGCAGATATGTTAACTTTTTCGCGTGTGTAATCATGCCTCTTGATCTCACATCCTACCAACGCAAGAAATTTTCCCATGACACCAAGTTTTTCTGGGACGACCCCCCATCTTTATAAATCTTGTCCCGATGGGTCATTCGACGATGTGTCCCGAAAAACGAAGCAACATCTGTAATGTCACATTCATAATCTACCTTGTGGGGGCCATGCAAGTACAATGAAGACCGCAACAAAGATTCTTCATTGTTGATGTGTGGATTCTGTTGGCCTCTTTGGTCAAGGATGTGAATGCATTTGTTAAGGGGTGTGACCTTTGCCAACGAACGGGATACATCTCTAGGTGAAATGAGATGCACTTAACTTCAATTTGGAGGTTGAGGTCTTTGACGTATAGGGCATCGACTTTATGAGCCCTTTGCCACCAAGCTACAACAATAGCTACAATTTGATCGTGTGGATTATGTGCCAAAGTGGGTTGAAGCCATTGCTACACCACCAAATGATGCTCGGGTAGTCTCAAAAATTTTCAAAAGGACCATCTTTCTACATTTCAAAGTCCCAAGAGTTGTGATTAGTGATGGAGGGCAGCCCTTCATAGATAACAAGTTCGAAGTCCTCTTAAAGAAATACAGGGTGCACCACCGTGTTGGCCTTGCATATCACCCGCAAAGTGGCCAAGTTGAGATTTTAAATCGGGAGATTAAGTCCATATTGGAGAAGACGGTTATGAAGTCACGCAAGTATTGGTCGTTGAAGCTCGACGACGCGCTTTGGGCCTACCACATCGCTTTCAAGACCCCCCGTTGGGACCTCGCCCTATCGATTAGTTTATGGCATGGCAAAGCGTGTCATTGGCCAGTGGAGTTAGAGCACAAAGCATTTTGGGCCGTCAAAAGCATAAATTATGACTACAATAGTGCGGGAGAACGTCAGCTTCTTCAGCTGAATGAGTTGGATGAGATCTGTCTAAATGCCTATGAGAACTCTCGTATCTACAAGGAAAAAAACAAAGTGTCATGATAGGCAACTCGAGAGGAGAGAATTTTGTGAAAGGGGACTTGGTTCTACTTTATAACTCAAGGTTGAAGCTCTTTCCAGAGGAAGCTCAGTTCTCGATGGTCAGAGCCGTTCAAGGTTACACAAGTTTTTCCCTATGGAGGGATTGAAATATCAAGATCGGGAAAATTTCAAGCTGAACGAACATTTATTGACCAGGGCGTACCATATACGCTCTTCATCCCGTCCAACGCCTCAGGATCAAAGTAGTCAAGCTCACGACTAAAAACGAGCGTTTCTTGGGAGTCAACCCAAGTCTATTTTGGATTTTATTTCATCTTACTTTTCTTTTAGAATCTAACGTGATTTCTTTATTCTACGTGACACGATTGAGCCCCCAGAAAAAAATCAAGCCTTCAGTCCATTCCCCGACTTCTGTGGAAAGCCGACATAAAACCTGGGTTCACTAGCTCCTTTTTATTCCATTTCAATTTTTGCCCCAATTTTGAAAATCTCCCCAAATTGCATGCACTTTCACCCTCGTTCATATTCTCGCTTTCCATTTTCTATCACATTGATGACAATGCTTCATTCTAGCTTGGGGAAGTTGCTTTATTACTAGCTTTAGCTTGGGGAAGTTGCTTTATTCCTAGCTTGGGGAGTTGCTTTATTCATAGCTTGGGGGAGTTGCTTTATTCATGAAATTGCATCATTCCATTCAAACTCCTGGACGTTATAATTTACATGCTCATATTGTTTTGTTCATGACAACATCTTTAATATGCTACACATGAATTTAATGCATGATTCCATGGATTTGTTTTCAAGACGTCTTAGATTAGTTTATGTCAATCAATGTGATGCGCGAGACATGATTAAACCAATTGAGTAGACTGTCTATATTTGACATAAATTGGCCATATACTTATGCTTGGTCGATGCCTAAGGCGTGGTTGGTGGAAATGTGCTTTTTTTAAAACACAAGTGCACGGTTCTTCTAGTCATGATTGAGTAGTCGGATCCACGTGCATCAAGAAGCATTGGGATATTTGCATCAAAAGATAAGATTTAGGAAAGTGCACAAGAAATGAATAATTGAATCTTCGGTGGTTAGAATTAGTGGGTCTGTGTAGCCCTTCTTGGCCTAATGCCCTATAATCGTCCGATTTGAGACATTGACCGAAGTCTCGCTATATTAACCATTTTAACTTTCATAAAAAGATATAAGAGAATAAACTTGATTCATATTTCCAACCTCTACGAATTAGGATAGACCGAGTGACGTTGCGATCAATTTTTTGACAATTTAGATCCTATGGAGTGTTCGGTCACGCCAAGTACCTAGCATTAGTTCTTTTGGTGTGAGCCAAATTGAAACATTATTCGTGGGTTTGAAAGAGTGTGCATATTGGACTTCAGATCTAGACGAAAAGTTTTTCACGCTATTAATAACGATGAAGTTTGAAATGTGATTTGTTTGAAACTCTGGATTTGTCGCACTTGTGCTCTCGACACTTTCTTCTTTTGTTTTACTATCCACTTTGTCTTTCTTGAGGACAAGGAAGAGTTTAGCTCAGGGGATTTTGTTGTGAGCATATTTAGCATAGTTTTCGGTATTATATTAATAGGAATTTTTCATACTTCACTTCTATTCGTCATGCATTCCTTGCTATTTTGTCGCATTTTACTCTCGGTATGTATTTCGTGTATTTCAAGACAAATCATGCTAATCAAGGCAAAGGAACGATGGGAACTGAGGAAGAAAATCTGAATCAAGGACATGTTTTTTAGGTCTTTTTCTCTGGTATTTGGTGGCTACACGCTTGAAGTTTTGAAGACTCTGTAAGACTTTTGCTTGGTGATCAAAGGTGAAGACTAGTGGATTCTATTATCCTTGCATCCATTAGTAACTATTTTCTCTCTTTCTCCATAAATTTCATGATCCATATATTTAATTGTTTGATTGCTTCTTCTATGGCCCGTGAATAGTTTCATTTGCTTAGGGTTGAGTTGAAGCCTATTGTGAACTATTATATAGATTGATCGCATTATTATCAATTTATTGAATTAATTGCTAGGGTTTAGTTTTGGATTCACTTAATATTAATTTACCCATTGATTTGTTGATTATCAAACCTTAATCACCAACGAGAATTGGTGTTTTGATTTGGTGCATCTCTATAGTAGATTAATTTTCTATTATTAAGGTTATCAACAAAAGTTGGACACTTGATTAATTAGAGCAACTTAATTAGGGTTATCACCGAGAGTTGAAATTCCAATTTAGATATCCTTGACTTTGATCCAAGTTCTTCAACGAAAGTAGGCCGAAACAAGAGTTGGAAATTAGTTCGATAATCTCATCCGAAACATTAATTTAATAAATTGACAGTTGAAATCAATCTTATAATTAATTCATGATGGTGGGGATACTTAGACCAGCATTCTCCTTATATCGATAAACTTTTAGTATAACTATTATCGCTTGATCGAAAATTGACTCGTTTGCTAATAATAATTTGAAATTGATTGGCACTTAGTCTATGGCCTCCCTGAGATCGATCCGTTTGCAATGACTACCCATACGCTTGAGACATAAATATAAAACACTCAACCCGTTGTTCTAAACTTTCCTTAGGTTTGAAAGAAATGAAACCTACCCAAGGCCATGTCACCGCGTTCAGGACATCGTCCTCCCCCCGCTTCGCCTGACCATGCCAAAGATGATCTTATTCATGAGGAAATGGTTCCAAGCAATGGTTTAGAGGTTTTATTTGGCAAGGACCTAAACAAGCAACTCGGTCTGCATTCCTTCAACAAGCCTTCTGTTTTAAATCGATCAACATCTTTGCATCCACTCTATGCACCAACACTGATGCCAATGATCACATTTGACAAATTGACCAAATTTCATTCTCGCATATGAAAGTGAATTTTCAATTTCCCACCAAAGGAATACGTTGATCAAATGTTAAAGGAAGAGCTATTCTTGAATGATTAATTTTTTACCAAAGGTATGCAATTGCATATTCCATCCAAATTATATGAGCTCTTTTTTAAGTTCATCAATGGCATCCCAATTCTCTCTGTTCTCTCTTAAACATTACCTTCTCTGTTAATCTTTTTGATGCTTTTTATAACATTCATATTTTCTTGAAAGGATTCGTCTATTTCATCGTCTAAGACGGCAAAAAGCTAATGTTAATTTCCGACATCTCGGATTCAAATGGCAACAAAAGTTGGAAAGGTATGACGTTCATCAAGGAAGCAACAGTACGTGGGACATTCTCACTTTTTGTTGGTTTATCGTACTCTTTCCAACACTTCTCCTTGCAATGTGATGACCCCGAACAAGGATATTGAGTTCTCAAGGGTGGTCACACTGATGAGATCAAACCCCGATTGGTTTACTACTACCTCTCACTTGCTCAGTACATAAACCCTTGAGCAGATGTGCAAACTGATAAGTGAAGGTAATAACTAATTATTATTATTTTTTCAATTGTTAGTTGTTTAATTATGGTACTTAACCATTACCGATTATACATGTAGAAATGCTCCACGACTTGAAGAAATTTGATGCTTCCTGTTCTAAAAAGAAAGACGTTGTGAAAGGACACATCCGTCCAACAGTATAGAGGACATCAAACTTGAAGATGCATCGTCCGTCACTAGATGATGTTGTTCCTGAAGATGTATCACTTTCGAGTCCCATGCATGTGGCTGGGTCAAACAAGGTGAAGTGTGACTCCTTAATAGAAAGAGATGCAGGTTTTGCACCTCAGTAACCATGCCTCTAACATGTCACTCCCTTGGGGTAGTTTTATCGCAGTTCCCAGCTTTTGATTACCATGATCACATGAGGCTCATAAGACAGCTTTCCAGGAAAAAAAACTCTAGAGACCATGAAGGTCAAGCAGCTTTCGTCCATCACAAGGGTTGATCATTGTGCATTTGTCTTTAGGCCGTCATCTCCAAACATGTTGAACGTTACATGGAAGTAGCAACTGATCACTAATGTATGACGTTATGCCCAATGGATCAAGGACAGACATGCCGATCAAACTTTATTACAAATGGATGTTGTTGTACATCCAAACATCATCCATGCGCTCAAAAGTTTTTCATTGATGAGTTGTTTCATTAATATCATGAAACCACGATAACTGAAAGCCATGAACTGCCTCAAAGCCACCTCAAAGTATTTATAAGCCAACAGGTAAATGGGGGTGTGGACACAAAGGTGCAGAACATCCCTTTCTATCTAGTTGTACGCATGCACCTCTCCTAACCCAGCCATAGGGTGTGGATTCAAAAGGGGTATATCTCTGGGAAAAGCATCTGCATTTGGCAAGAACACATTTTCAAGTTTTTCCCATGTGAATAGGTTTGGACGACGATTGCTTTACTTTTATTATTGCTCCAGCAACAGCCATAAGATGTTGAATGGGTCATTTTTAACACTTTTTTTGGAAAAGAAGATGATGAATTTTTATAGTTGTGGAGCATCCTAACATAATCACAACGTACTTGCAAAATAATTAACAGCTAAGTACCATAATTAAACATCTAACACTTGAACAGGTATACAATGTAATTGCTACCACTTGACTACATACTCGCCCGCTCAAAGATCTAGGTCTCTGTGTTAAGCAAGAGGTTGTAAATAAATTGGATTTTTGATCTCATCAACCCAACCACCCCAACCACCGTCAAAAACTCAGCATCCTCCTTTGGAGTAATCATACCGTAAAATTAATTGGTAAGTACCAACTAGTGGGAATGTCACACATAATGTTGTCTCACTTCTTGACAAAGAAAAACCGGGTATTCATACCTTTGTGACCATTCAAATCAATTATGCCAAAAATAACATTCACCTTCACATGCTTAGCCATGATTAAAAAACAAATCCCTTAACGAAAACACAAATATTACTAAAGTATCAAAAAGATTGATGGAGAAGGCAATCTCATAAACCTCACAAACACGATGAAAGCATAAGTTCTAGGGTTTAGTCTTGGATGCACTTAATATTAATTTACACATTGATTTGTTATCAAACCCTAATCACCAACGAGAGTTGGTGTTTTGATTTGGTTCATATAGGGATAGATTAATTTTCTATAAATTTAAGGTTATCAACGAGAGTTGGACCCTGGTTTAACTTAATTAGGTTTATAAACGAGTGATGGAATCCTACTTTTGAAATCCTTGACTTTGATCCAATTTCTTCCACAAAAGTAAGCGAGAACGAGGGTTGGGAATTAGTTCGATAATTTCATTCGGAGCATTAATTTAATTAATTGACACTTGAAATCAATCTTATAATTAATTCATGATGGTGGGGATACTTAGACCTAGCTTCTCCTCATATCGATAAACTTTTTCAATTATGCCAAAAATAAATTCAGCTTCACATGCTTAGCCATGATTAAAAAACAAATCCCTTCAAGAAAACACAAATGTTACTAAAGTATCAAAAAGATTGATGGAGAAGGCAATCTCATAAACCTCACAAACACGATGAAAGCATAAGTTCTAGGGTTTAGTCTTGGATACACTTAATATTAATTTACACATTGATTTGTTATCAAACCCTAATCACCTACGAGAGTTGGTGTTTTGAGTTGGTTCATCTCTACAGTAGATTAATTTTCTATTAATTTAAGATTATCAACGAGAGTTGGACCCTGGATTAATTAGAGCAACTTAATTAGGTTTATAAACGAGAGATGGAATCCTAGTTTTGAGATCCTTGACTTTGATCCGATTTCTTCCACAAAAGTAGGCGAGAACGAGAGTTGGGAATTAGTTCGATAATTTCACTCGGAGCATTAATTTAATAAATTGACACTTGAAAGCAATCTTATAAATATTTCATGATAGTAGGGATACTTAGACCTAGCTTCTCCTCATATCGATAAACTTTTAGTATAACTATTATCGCTTAATCAAAATTTGGGTAGCTAACCATAATTCGAAATTGATTGGCGCTTAGTCCATCGCCCTCTCGAGATCGACCTGTTTGCTACAACTACCCAAGCGCCATCGTCCTCTCGAGATCGACCTGTTTGCTACAACTACCCATACGCTTGAGGCATAAATATAAAACACTCAACCCATTGTTCAAATCTTTACTTAGGTTTGAAAGATAGGAAACCTACCCAAGGCCATGTCATCGCATTCAGGATGTGGTCCTTCCCCCGCTTAGCCTGCCCATGCCAAAGATCAAGCTGATCTTATTCACGAAGAAATGGTTCCAAGCAATGGTTCAGGGGTTTTATTTGGAAAGGACCTAAACAAGCAACTCGTTCTGCATTCCTTCAACAAGTTTTCTGTTTTAAATCGATCAACATCTTTGCATGTTGATCTTTGCATCCACTCTATGCGCCAACACTCCTGCCAAGGATCACATTTGACAACTTGACCAAATTTCATTCTTGTATAAGAAAGTTCATTTTCAATGTCCCACCAAGGGAATACCTTGATCAAATGTTAAAGGAAGAGCTATTCTTGCATGATTAATTTTGTACCAACAGTAAGCAATCGCATATTCCATCCAAATTATATGAGCTCTTTTTTAGGTTCATCATCAATGGCATCCCAATTCTCTCCGTTTTCTCTTAATCTTTATCGTGCTCATGAGATTGCCTTCTCTGTTAATCTCTTTAAAGCTTTTTATAACATTCATATTTTCTTGAAAGGATTCGCCTATTTCATCGTCTAAGACGGCAAAAAGAAATGTTAATTTCCGACATCTCGGATTCAAATGGCAACAAAAGTTGGGAAGGCATTATATTAATCAAGAAAGAAAGGAAGCAACGGTATGCGGGACATTCTCACTTTTTGTTGGTTCATCGTACTCTTTCCAACACTTCTTGCAAAGCGATGACCCCAAAATGGGATATTGAGTTCTCAAGGGTGGTCAAACTGATGAGATCAAAACCTGATTGGTTTACTACTACCTTTCACTAGATCAGCACATAAACCCTTGAGCAGATGGGCAAACTGTAAAGTGAATGTAGAAAACTAATAATATTTTTTTCAATTGTTTGTTGCTTAATTATGGTACTTAACCATTATCTATTATACACGTAGAAATGCTCCACGAGTTGAAGAAATTTGATGCTTCTTGTTCTAAAAAGAAAGTTGTGAAAGGACACATTTGTCCAAAAGTATAGAAGACATCAAACTTGAAGATGTGTAATTCGTCACATGATGATGTTGTTCCTGAAGATGTATCACTTCCAAGTCCAATGCATGTGGTTGGATCAAACAAGGTGAAGTGTGACTCCTTAATAGAAAGAGATGCGGGTTTTGCACCTCCGTAACCATGCCTCTAACATGTCACTCCCTTGGGGTAGTTTTATCGCAGTTCCCAGCTTTCGATTACCATGATCACATGAGGCTCATAAGACAGTTTTCCAAGAAAAAAACTCTAGAGAGCAGGAAGGTCAAGCAGCTTACGTCCATCACAAGGGTTGATCATTGTGCATCTGTCTTTAGGCAGTCATCTCCAAACATGTTGAACGTTACATGGAAGTAGCAACTGATCGCTAATGTATGACATTATGCCCAAAGGATCAAAGACAGACATGCCGATCAACCTTCATTACGAATGGATGTTGTTGTACATCCAAACTTCATCCATGTGCTCCAAAGTTTTTCACTGATGAGTTGTTTCATTAATATCACAAAACCACGATAACTGAGCCATGAAATGCCTCAAAGTATTGATATGCAAGCAGGTAAATGGGGGTGGACACAAAGGTACAGAACATCCCTTTCTATCTAGTTGTCAGCATGCATCTCTTCCAACCCAGCCATATGGTGTGGATTCTAAAAGGGGTATATCTCTGGGAAAAGCATCCGCATATGGCAATGAACACATCTTCAAGTTTTTCCCATGTGAATAGGTTTGGACGAGGATTGCTTTGCTCCAGCAACAGCCTTAAGATGTTGAATGGGTCATTTGATAACACCTTTTTGGAAAAGAAGATCATGAATTTTTATAGTTGTGGAGCATCCTAACATCAACGCAACGTACTTGCATAATAATTAACAGCTAAGTACCATAATTAAACATCTAACACTTGAAAAGGTATAAAATTTAATTGCTTCCACTTGACTGCATACCCGCCTGCTCAAAGATCTAGGTCTCTGTGGTAAGCAAGAGGATGTAAATAAATTGGATTTTTGATCTCATCAACCCAACCACCTCAACCACCGTCATCCTTCTTTGGAGTAATCATGCCGTAAATTTAATCGGTAAGTGTGATGAGCGCACCAACTAGTGGGAATGTCACACATACCGTTGTCTCACTTCTTGACAAAGAAAACCCGGGTATTCATACCTTTGTGGCCATTCAAATCAATTACGCCAAAGATCACTTTCACCTTCACATGCTTAGACATGATAAAATAAACAAATCCCTTCAAGAATACACAAACGTTACTAAAGTATCAAAAAAATTGATGGAGAAGGCAATCTCATAAACCTCAGAAACACAATGAAAGTATAAGTGCAAATGAAGAGACTTAGGATACCATTGATAATACAAAAAATATATAATGGTAAAAGAGCTCGAATAATTCAGATGGAATCGGAAAACGCATACCATTGATAAAAAATTTATGATGCAAGCATTTCTCCCTCCGCCGTTTGATCAAGATCCCCAATTCTTGAGAACCCCAAAATCAAATTTCTCTCTACAAACATGAAATTTGTCTAAATTGTCAAACATGATCCTTAACCAGCACTAGCACATGGGCCATATCAAAGCTGTTAGGAAAGACTGATTTTAAACATAAGACTTATTGAAAAAGCCTAAATCAGTTGCTCATTCTAGTTCTCATCAAATAATACCTCTAAGTGGCTGCCTGGAACCACTTCCCATCTTTAAATAAGATCAACTTAATCATTAGACTGATTAGACTGGACATGAAAAGGACAACATAATGACATAACCTTGGCAGGTTCTTCGTCTCTCAATTCCAAGAAAAGTTTTGAACAGCCGTCACATGTACAAGAACCATCAGGTATCAAACTAGGCCAACAATGCCTGCGACAATGAACAAGAAGCACCCGCTTCGAATGATGCAAGCAGGAGCCTCCCTGTGGTAGGGATGTCCTGCAACGCAAGGATGCCCCACCATACTGGACATCCTCATGGCAAGGGTACCCTGATGAGCGGAGGATTCCCCGTGCCCAGCAGAAACCTGCTATATGTGGCATCTTCAAGGCAAGGGTGCCCGACAAACAATGGTGTCCCCGTGCCAAAGATGCCCTGCCATGCAGAGCATTAAGGAAAAGGTACCCTGCGAGCGGGGGCTTCCATGTGCTGGGAGTGCCTTACCGCACAATGTGTTCTCGTATCATAGATGCCTCACCATGGGGGTGCCCCTGTGCAAAGGTGCCCCCGCAAGTAAGGACACCCCAAGACAGAGCCCCCTACATGGCGGGATCCCCTGCGAGCAAGGATGCCTCACCATGGGGGTGCCCCTGTGCCAAGGTGCCCCGGCAAGTAAGGACACCCCAAGACAGAGCCCCTACATGGCGGGATCCCCTGCGAGCAAGGCCATCCACCAGAGCAAGAGATGTGTGACAGCAATCCTTGATATCGTTCCTTTCCAACTTCGTGCCCTGTACTGTAGGTCAAACCATCCACAACCCCCTTGTTACTCTTTCAATCATCGTGACTCTTGTGACATTGTTCCTCAACATGATCTTTAACATTCACATTAATGGTCCTACCTCCTTTTAACAAATGCTCCCGGCTTGAAAAAGACGCACATCGTTTTGACCCATAAAGGGGGAAACTTCAAGATAAAGTAAACACAATTCGCGATTATAGCGTTCACGTATTTTCGATAATGAGACACATGGCACCTGCTATCACACATTACTTGTTGTGTGAGCTTAAGATTAGTCATGACTAAAGAAAATAAGACGGAAGAATATTCAAGATATGAGTCAAAATCCAACAAAAGACGTGCATATATATATTCTATAAAATAGGGATGTTATCAAGAGAAATTGGATAAGAGAAATTGGACAAGAGAAATTAGATAAGAGAATTTGGACAAGAGAAATTGGATAAGTGATGAGATTTTGAGAGATAAGAGAAGAGGTGGGGAATTTTGTGATGAGATTTTGAGAGATAAGAGAAGAGGTGGGGAATTTTGCACATACAACCCCGGGTTTTGCATTTTTAGCCCTGGACCCTCCCCACACACATCCACACTTTTTATTCTTCCCACCTTCCCGACCATTTTTTTCAGTCCACATGCACGTGTGCACGGGATATTTGCTAGTTTATATATAAACGCGTGCGCGCGACGAATCCTATTAATAAGAGTAATCCAATTCCATCAAAAAAACCTACTGAGAAGTTCGTAAAATCCCTAATAATAAATTCAATTCTACGTAAGGTTTATATTAGACTCAAAAGGTGACTATTGATATAATAACCTTCAAAACCCACGAGCCTAAACCAATAACATACCAATAGAAGGCTAAATACCCCCCTCAACCATCTCTATATAAATCTACCCCATCTAATGAGGTAACTCATTTTATCAATAACTTTCTAAATTAAAATTATATCTCAAATAACTATCATGCTTTAACTTGAGCATCAGAAAAGCCAATGCTGCAATCCACACCTCCCGGCCAACTTGACAATGCTCTTATTGGTTGTGGTGTGCAGATAACGTAGCCTTCCAAGCGCCGGCCTAGTTCAGCCCAAACAGATCCATCCACTCTCAACATCATTATTAGCACCGAAATTTTAATCTGTATTGATTTTTGCACTCCATATTTGTGTATGTGTTCACATATTCATATTTCTATTCAACACTTCATAATTTAGAACTACCCGCACCTGGATACATACTTACCCAACCAACTTCAGATTAAACTATTTGTAAATTGTAACAATTGGCATAACTACATGAAAAAGTCCCATCAGGAGTAATCCTCTCACATTATTAAGTAGAAAGTAAACGGATATTGATTTGTCAAATATAAACAAAGAATTGGTTTGAAAATTAAAATATAATACTTGAGAATATTGAAACTGGTTAAAACAAATTTATCAAAGAGCATGCCTTTCCATCTAGCATGTTAGATCCCAATTTGGCGAGGTAGCTAGAGCTTGGTTAGCAGGCGAAGAAACTCTGAAGGAGGGAGATGATCGCCAGCTTAGCGGGGCGGGAGCTTTGAATGTCTTCTGTTGAATGCAGAGCTAATTCATATCTAGCCGTTCAAAGTGTTTTGAATCTGCAACGTTCGATCGAAGTGAAAGGAGTGATCTGAATCGTCCGGCTCATCTACTAAGTGGGACCCAACGTTATAGCCGTTGGAGGATTCCCAACGCCTTGAAGTTATTGTGAAGCTGCTACCAAGTGTTCGACTGAATGCTCCATCCCCTCCGACCATTCTGTTAGGCCGTTGCAACCGCCACCTTCTCCGACGAGCCACCCTAATTCAGTTGGGCCGTTACAACAGTTTGTGCGCAGCAAAGGGGGTTGTTAGAAGTCTGTTAGTAGATATTTGTAAAAGCTATAAAAGCTGCTGAAATGTAAGAAAGAGGCATCGATGATCAATAGAGAAATTCTCTCTCATTTTCATTTTCATTTGTTGCTTTGTAATTTTTACTTCTACAAAATAAAATTCTGCTGATTTCGCCGTTGTTGGCAAAATCTTGTTCTTGGAAATCTTGGTGAACAGCGAGCCTTCATTAATTTGGTATCAGAGCCAGCCACGCTGCCATGGGGGGAAAGAGAAGACTGGATGTGGAGACATGCCCTAGGGTTGCTGAAGGAGAACAATGTCAAAGTTCTAACCCTAATTTGCAACCACAATGCAAGCACGTTGAGGATTCCAATACATGGAGACGTCAGCAAGAAGATAGAATCCGTGCTATGGAATCTCAAAGTCAGACTCTGGAGAGAAGATTAGGAGCTCAATTACAGCAATTGTCTTCTCAGATTAAATCTCATATTCAAACTCAGATTCAAGCGATGGTGGAGTCGCAAAGACCATCGCAAGAGCACATGTCTGCTCAAATCCAGATGTTGAATCACCAAAGCAAGTTTGAGGAGCGATTCAACAATCATGAAATTTAGATTTAATTAATGCAGAATAATCAGAATAGAATGGATGTGCATGTTCAATCAGGAATCTAGATCTCGTAACCAACGAGATGAAAGAAGTGGTGATGCACATTTCAATGGAGATAGGAGCTCGGAAAGGAGAGGTGTACATGGTGAAACCTCAATCCCTATGCAACCGAGAGTGCTCAAACCTGAGTTCCCCATTTTCAAAGGAGACGAAGATGTTTTGCCATGGTTGGGACATGTACAACAAATCTTTGCCTACTACTCTACTCCTTATGCGAATTGGGTTAATACATGCTCATGTTATTTGCGGAGTAAAGCTGAGTGGGGAAAAGTCAATGTTAATAATTTCCTACACCGAGAGAAATTTAAAGAAGAGAATGCGGTGAGGAATCAATTAGACAAGCCTTTTGCAGTGTTTTCCAATCTCAAACAAACTGGAACCGTGAAAGAATATCTTGAGAAGTATGAGCAAATTGTTGGTTTGCTACAAAAAATGCCTGATGATTATGTATTAGATAAGTTCATCAATGGGTTAAGGGATGACATTCGCTTAGATATAATGGCATTGAACCCAGAGATATACAGAAAGGCAGTGCAGTTAGCTAGGACTTTTGAAGAGAAAACGGTCTTAGCAAGAAAGAATAAGTCCCATGTAATAACCAATTCCTTCACTAGATCCCACCAACCTCAACCACCTGGATTGAATAAAGACAGTTCAAAAGAAGGTGTCACTAATGTTCCTAAGGGGAGATTATTAACTCCAGAGGAGATTCAATCAAGAAGATAGAATAACTTGTGTTTTACTTGTAATGAGAAGTGGGAGAGGGGGCCACTAAGTGTAAGAAACAGCTGTACATTTTAGATGTGGAAGAGTGAGAACCTGAAGGGGTTGGAGAGAAATCTGGGAATGGTGTGGAGGAGATAACACAAGAGCTACAAGAAATTGTTGTAGAGGACTCACCCTCCATTTCTATCCCTGCTTTGACAGGAATACCAGCTGCCCAAACCCTTAGGCTGAGAGGAAGTACTAAGGGGCAAAGTGTCGATATCTTGGTTGATACGAGGTTTACCCATAATTTCATATACCCTAGATTGGTGAAGTCTCTAAGCTTGGAGGGAGAACAATCTGATTCCTTTGATATCATAGTGGCTAGTGGAGAGAAGTTGCAAGGGACTGGGGTTTGTCAAGGGGTCCATATATATTGCCAAAATGTCCTGATATCAGTTAATTTGCTGATACAGCCATTGGGAGGACAGCAGGTGGTGCTGGGAACACAATGGTTAAGGCAGTTGGATGACATCATTTTTAATTTCAAGAAGTTACAAATGAGGTTTAATATGAAAGGTAAGGAATGCTTGTGGCAAGGAATATTACCTTCCAATTCCCAGATAGTGGATGAAAAGGGAATACACAAGGCTTTCAGACAGCAATGAGAGGGATATTGGTTGCAGCTTACCCTTTTGGAGTTGGAGACAATACCATCCGGTAAACACTTGCTACAGAAGTGGAGAATTTACATGGGGATGTGAAGGAAGTCCTTGAGCAATTCCCTTAAGTGTTCAAGGAACCTGATGGACTGCCACCTAGAAGAGCATTTGAACACAGAATTCCAACTGAGTTGGGGACTAAGCCTGTATGTATCAGGCCATACAAGCATGCATATTTCCTTAAAATAGAAATTGAAAAACAAGTAACAAAAATGTTAAAAGCAGGAACCATTAGACCCAGTTCCAGCCCTTAAGCTTCACCTGTTGTGTTGGTTAGGAAAGGTGATGGTAGTTGGCGCATGTGTGTGGACTACAGGTCTTTTAATCAACAAACAATCAAGGAAAAATTCCACATTCCTATTATAGATGAACTCTTGGATGAATTATTTGGAGATCAATTCTTCTCCAAGTTAGACTTGAGGTCAGGATATCATCAAATACGTATGAATGATGATGATATCTTCAAAACTGCATTTCGTACTCATGAAGGCCATTATGAATTTCTTGTAATGTCGTTTAGATTAACAAACGCACCCTCCACATTTCAGTCCCTTATGAATACTATCTTCAAATCTTACCTCAGGAAGTTTATTCTTGTTTTCATAGTAAAGATTGGTCGACCCATTTGGATCATTTGAGAAAAGTACCGCAGATCCTCACAGAGCAACAGCTGGTGGTGAAGTTGTCCAAATGCTCCTTTGGGCAGAGATCGGTAGGATATCTGGGGCATGTGATTTCCAGTTAGGGGTAGCTATGGAGCACAAAAGGTGGATGCAATAAAAACTGGCCAGTACCCAAGAACACCAAGGCTGTAAAGGGATTCTTTGGTCTTGCTGGGTATTATAGAAAATTCATTAAAGGATTTGGATGCTTGGCAGCTCCTTTAACAGATCTATTGAAGAAAGAAGGCTTTGGGTGGAATGAGGCAGCCCAATAATCTTTTGATGCATTGAAGGAAGCATTGGCCACTGCTCCTGTGCTGGCAATGCCAAATTTCAATCAAGATTTTGTGTTAGAATGTGATGCTTCTGGGAGAGGAGTAGGGGCAGTTTTAATGCAACGAGGGCAACCAATTACATATTTTAGCACTAAACTTACAAGAAGGAACTTGCTTCTATCCACCTACGAGGAGTTATTGGCTATAATTCTGGCAGTAACAAGAAGGAATCAATATTTGCTGGGAAGGAAATTTACTATCCGCACTTCTCATCAAAGCCTGCGACACTTACTAGACAGAAGTTGCAGCATGGTTTACAAAGTAAGTGGCTGATGAAGTTGCAAGCTTACAACTATAAGGTGGAGTACAAACCTAGGAGGAGTAACAGAGCTGCCGATAGCTTGTCAAAGGAGGTGGACAATATTGGAGATATAGAAGAAGACTTTTGTTCAGTATACCACATATCTGCTCCTCAGTGTGATTGGGTAAATGACAACAAACATATGGTGAGTAGTTATACATATTTTGAGGATATAGAAGAAAAGATGCAGCACTGAAATTCTTTAGCACAGAAGTACACTAAGGTTGAGGGGGCGTACTATTATAAAGGGCGAATATTGATCAGCCCAAGTTCTAAGGAACTTCAACAAACTTTGCTTAAGAATTTCACAATACAGCTATGGGGGGACACTCAGATGCTTTGAGAACACTGCACAGATTAAGAAAATCATTTCATTGGGTAGGAATGAAAAGAGGAGTGAGTCAAGTTGTTAGAGAGTGTGAAGTTTGTCAACGAAATAAAGCGGAGTACATAGCTTACCCTAGGCTCCTTCAGCCTTTGCCAGTCCCTAGTCAAGTGTGGGAAAGTATGTCCATGGATTTCATTGTGGGATTGCCTTTGTGCAATGGGTTTAGTGTGATCTGTGTGGTGGTGGGTCGCTTGACTAAATATTCCAATTTCTTCTCTCAGACAACCCTTTTCAGCAAAGGCTGTGGCTCAAGTTTTCTTTGAAGTGGTTTTCAAACACCATGGAATTCCCTCGACCATTGTGAGTGACCATGGTGCAATCTTTACCAGTCAGTTTTGGAATGAGCTGTTCAAGTTGCAGGGTACCACTCTCGCTCACAGTTCAGCATACCACCCGCAAAGTGATGGACAACTGAAGTAACTAACCGCAGTCTGGAATGTTATCTCCGTTGTTTTTGTGGACATAAGCCTCAGGAGTGGGTTAAATGGCTTCCATTAGCGGAGTTTTGGTTCAATTCTACATGGAAGAGCTCAACCCAGATGACCCCATTTGAAGCATTGTATGGGGGAGCTGCTCATACGCTTATATCCTATCTGCCACACACCTCTCGAGTAGCGGCGGTAGAAGATGCATTGTTTACAAGGGAGGTGACTCTACAACTACTTCGGGACAATCTTAATAAAGCTAGAGATAGAATGCGAAGGTGTGCTGATGAGCACAGAACTGAACGAAGATTTCAGGAAGGAGATTGGGTGTACTTGAAATTACAACCCTACAAGCAGATCAGCATAGCAATGAGGAAGACGCATAAACTATCTCTCAAGTATTATGGTCCCTATAAAATTTTGGCTCGGATCGGAGAAGTTGCTTATAAGCTTGAGCTACCGGTGTCCGTCCATGTACACCCTGTGTTCCATGTTTCTCGGCTTAAAAAGAAGGTGGGTGCTCGAACTTTGGTGCAGGACACTCAACCGAGTTATACAGAGGAGCTTATAGACGAGCCAGAATCCATATTGGATCGTCGGGTGATCACGGAGCGTAGAGCTTTGATATCCCAAGTGCTTGTCAAGTGGCGGTAGATGGAATTGGAAGATGCTACGTGGGAATTTTACTGGGATTTAGTGAGGCGATTTCCTTCGTTCGACCTTGAGGCAATGTCTGGTAATGTGAGAGGGAATGTTAGATCCCAATTTGGCGCGGTAGCTGGAGCTTGGTTAGCAGGTGAAGAAGCTCTGAAGGAGGGAGATGATCACCAGCTTGGCAGGACGGGAGCTTTGAATCTCTTCCGTTGGATGCAGAGCTAATTCATATCTAGTCGTTCGAAGTGTTTTGAATCTGATCGAAGTGAAAGGAGTGATCTGAATCGTCCAGCTCATCTACGAAGTGGGACCCGGCATTATAGCCGTTGGAGGATTCCCAGCGCCTTGAAGTTACTGTGAAGCTGCTACCAAGTGTTCGACTGAATGCTTCATCCCCTCCAACCATTCTGTTAGGCCGTTGCAACCGCCATCTTCTCCGGCGAGCAACCCTAATTCAGTTGGGCCGTTACAACGGTTTGTGCGCGTCAGAGGGGGTTGTTAGAAGTCTGTTAGTAGATATTTGTAAAAGCTATAAAAGCTGCTGAAATGTAAGAAAGAAGCATCGATGATCAATAGAGAAATTCTCTCTCATTTTCATTTTCTTTTGTTGCTCAGTAATTTTTACTTCTACAAAATAAAATTCTGCTGATTTCGCCATTGTTGACAAAATCTTGTTCTTGGGAATCTTGGTGAACAACGGGCTTTCATCATAGCACTGTATATATCCCAAATAAATTTAGGTTACCTTTGAAACGGCATCCCATACATCGATCACGATAACCAATGAAACTATAATCAAAGTTCAAATTGGTTGCTATAGATCCCATCAACTTAATAATTAACAAAGCAGTAAGGAAGAAATCGAGACGCATTGAACAAACAAAACTCTAGATGTATAGAATGATCAGAAATAAACCTGAAAGACGGCGGATGAAGGGGTGACCAAGGAAAATGAGGAGGAGACGCCGGCGGCGGAATCGGATGCGGATGCGGCCTGGACGAGCTTCCTCTGGAGATCGAATGTGGAGGATGCCGACGCGTCGAGATCGCCGGAAAGCTGCTTGGCGCTCCACTCGCCATCGGAGCTCCGGCAAACGAAAGTGTAGACGCCCATTTTTCTAGATTCGCCGAATCCGCCGCGTTGATGAGATAGAAAAACCCTAGCTGAGCAAGAGGCCGCCCTTGAAATTATGGAGGGCCCTAGTTTGGGTATAAATAGGTCGGCGGTTTAGTAGGCCGGGCTTCTACAATATATAACTGTGTAATTCTATAAACACGGAATTAATTGCTGTACACCAGTTTACACATAAAAAAACTGAAAAAGAATCTTTTACTTTGCACAAAATCTCGTATTACTACATTACACATCTCCACTTTCCTCTCTTCACTTTCATCACTGCATCACAAGGTGGTGCCGACCTAGACATCGACAGACGAGTTGGGAATGAGAAAAAGAAGTGAGAGTGGATGGGATAGATCGAGGGCGATGGGAACGGTGTGGTTGGTCGCTGCAGAGATACACTAACAGCGAAGGAGGAGAAGAATATGAATGAGCTAGATAGGGTGGGAGTAAGAGAGAGAAAATTCAATGAAATTTTGAATGTCAACCTTGTAAAAAATGATCCGTGTATTCATGGCGTAATGCCCTAGCGAAAGAAAAGATGATGTAAAGAATATATTTTTTAAAATACCAAAACAAAAAAAATTAAACGATAACATGCTTTAATTATTTATTGTTAATAGATATAAAATCGTATTATACATAAATTCAAAATATGATAGATAATGTATAAATGTATATTTAAGTTAACAAAATAGTATCATACTTATAGACATGCATGTCTACGAAAATAATATTTGATAAACAAAGTGATAATTAAAAATTACTTTTTTCACATTAATACATATACACACACAATCATAGAAAAATAATATTTGATATAGAATTTTTTACATTAATTTAGGGATAGATGAGAGTTGGAGTAAGAGAGTAAAAAGAGTTAGAGCGTGGGACGGTGATTTTACATAATAATAATTTTTAATTTTTTCTTCCCCTAAGCTGCCTAGGGCAAGTTTACACGGGCTCATCCATGCGCGGTATATTAGCATATGAATCAAAATCAACATAAAAGAAAGAGAAAAAAGAAATGTTATAAGGAGACGCGATACAAAGCACCTTAAAAAGCAAATTATGTATCTAATAACAAAGGATTTTATAGGATAAATACATAATTATTGTATGCAAAATGCGTAAAATGTAAAATATTGTTAGAACTTAGTGAGACCCTTCACAGATCTCAGTTAATGATCTTTAAATCCTCTTAAAATCCAGGGATCTATAAAAAGATTGTATTTTGAGAGAGCTGAGATGATTTTGTTAGTACTGAGTAACTGATCTATAAATCCTCTTGTTAGAATTCTTAAAATCCAATGATCTCAAAATGCTATGGCCTTTAAAAAGAAATGTGAAGGCCCTCTAAACACTCAGAACCGTGAGGGAATATGAATCTCAATATCACATGAAGAAAGAGAGCATTTCATCCAAGATTAAACAAGGCAGAAAGAGAACATGTGATAAAAATCCAATCTTATTTATCTTTTTTCCCTCGTCCTTTCTCACTTAGACTCTCTTTCAGTGAATCTCTTTCAATCTGATAAGCTTTCTTTGTTGGGGAAGATGATGGTATTTTGGGGGTTTTTTAAAGGGGGTTTAATTGGTATTTTTATTAAAAATAATAAGTTCTCATTTAGGCATTGTTACGACCTAAAGATCGTAGGAGTCCGACTCCCGCCCGGATCCGCTAACATGCCCCATTAACTCACCGTTTCACACAATGGCCACCGTCCCGAAAATCCGGGGCAATATGGAGACGGGCGCGCCTTGCAGCGTTCCCCGAATCGGCCGAGGCGAACTACCACAGCCGCCCGACCCACCGGGGGTAGCGCGCTTGGGGACGCTCTGGTAGCTAAGACAGGCCTATTGACGGGCACGGACGTATCCTTCCGTACCGGCCGACCATAGCCCATGACCGATCGGGGGGCGCGGCCAGGCCGGACAACCCCCGATCGGGACGACCCGCCCGACTCCCATGAACCGCGGCGCCTAGAGTGACGCAGCCCGACCTTTAGTTCGTTGCCAACGACAAACAACCTAGGATAAGGACACGACTGACGCATACGTCACCCGACCGCCTGACAAAGCACCCCCTGGCGGCTGACCCATCTGACGGTTAGCGCTTTCGGCCCTGACATCCCGACAAAAGCACCCCTTGGCCGTTGCGCCGCCTGACAAAAGCAGGTCAGGAACTCCTGTTCCCGATATCCTTGTCCGAAGCTTCCGCTGACACCCAAGCCAGGTCAGCACGCCTAGTCATCACCCGTCAGGTATAAATACCCCCTCTCCTCTTACGGGGAGGGGGTTGGAGAATTCTCTCTCATTTTTCCATTATTCACACACGAGAGCAAAGGTCTTCCATATCTTTGTTCTCCCACATATAGCTCGTCACGCGCGGCGGACACACCGTTAGTCCGACCGGCGTGTCTAGCCCCCATTTTAAGTCCTATTACTGACTTAGGCATCGGAGGGGCTAAGGGTTGAACCCCAACCCGGCCCTTCTGACGAGTTGTTCGTGCTGCAGGAGAGCTCACCCCTTGACAAAAGTCAGCTTCAGCCCCCTGCCGTCCAACCTTCCTCAGCTGCATCCGGCGAGATTCGACCCCGCGGGCACCGCCGGCAACGGGTCCGACTTCTTCACCCCACTAATCACTTGTAAAACAGCCTACCTAAACCTTCTTCCCCACATAACCATCGTGCCCTTGGTTCCCCATAATACAAATTCATTGTACGCGAGTTCCACCTCGTAACAATTGGCGTCGTCTGTGGGAACGAAGGGTCACACCCATGTTAGACTCCATGCTGATCCCGCGGAACCCTGACCACGGCAAAGATCCAGTGGGTCAGGAACCGCTCTCTCTACAAATCACCCCGGTGTCCGACCCCCTTCTGGGGGCGGGCACCGAAACTGAACATACTTCAGCCCACGCCGTCCTGAAGAGCTTCGAGGCCGTCACTCAGGCCAGGGGAGGCTATCAGACGGCTGGAACGGAGCCTCCGCCCGGCCCCTTAGAGCCCCAGAACGTGAGGCGGAACCTCCACCTTCAGTTCGAAGAGGAGGGAGAAAACAGGGGGCTCGCTGAGGAGATTGCGGCCCAGCAAAGGCTCCTGGAAGAGGAGATGGAAGTTGCGCGGCGATGGAGGCGCCTGGGGGAGGCGGCCGCCGCGCAAAGGCGTTTGGACGAAGCGGCCGAGACCGCCCGAAGGGCCTACCAGGAAGAAGAGGCCGCTCGTCGCCAACTCCGCCTCATCGTCGCGGAGCGCGAGAAGCTAAGGAGAGAGAACAGGAGCAACCGAGAAATCCTTGACGAGACGGCGACGGGCCGGCGGCTCGGGGACGGGCGGGACCCGTTACTGAACAGGTCCCCACCCGGAGGAGGCAGCCCGCATCGCCAGCGCCACCCCTCCGATACCCTACACGAGGAAGCCGTTTGCCGACAACTACGCTTCATCACCACCGAGCGCGAAAGGCTCCTTCGAGAGAATCAAGAACGGATGGAGGCCCGAGGAGAGCTGGCCGGGAGGCGCTGGCGCTGGGAGAACCGTAGCCCGCAACCCGTTGAATCCTCGGCCCAGGGAAGGAGCCCCGCCAGACGACCGTCGGGCTACTCCCCGGGGACGGAGGACCGTCAGCGGCCGAGGCGCAACCGAAGCCAGACCCCCGAATGGCGGAGAGGGGGTGCGCCGGATCGCCCTACCTATCCAGAGGAGGCCACGCCGCTTGCACGGTGGATCACGTCCGCCCCAAGGCCCATAAGGTTCAAACCCCCTCACTTGGCCACGTACAACGGGAGAGGCGACCCCCTCATGCACGTGCAACAATACCGGGGGGCGATGGAGGCGCAGGATGTGGACGAGGCGTTCCTATGCCGACATTTCTCCCAGAGCGTGAGGGACACCGCGCTGGACTGGTACTTTGGCTTGCCCGCGAGATCCGTTGGGAGCTTTGGCGAGCTGTCCCACAAGTTCTGCCAAGAGTTCCGGACCGGGCGGACGAAGAAGAAGCCCTTGGACTATCTCAGCACGATAGTCCAAGGGGAAGGAGAGACAACGGGTAGATACCTCCGCCGCTTTCAGGAGGAGAGACGGGCGATAGTGACATGCGGCGATGATGTGCTTATGCTGGCCTTCAAAACGGGGTTGCGGACTCGGAGCCTCCATAAATCCCTGCTCCGGGATCCGCCGACCGACTATGAGGCGTTGGTGGCTATGGCGGAGAGGCACGCGTTGGCCGAAGAGACTCTCGGGGCAAAGGCCTTATTCCCCCCGGCGAAACCGTCCCAAGGCGAACCCTGATCACATCCTCGGCCGAGGCAGGAAGAGGGGGACCGAGGTCGTGATCGGCTAGCCCGACCAAGGCGGGAACCGCCCGGGCCTCGCCCCCAGGATCGCCCTGGTCCGGCGCGTGAGTTTGCTCCGGCACAAGGGCCCCCTCGAGTCGTCCCAAGACAAGAGGGCCCCCTACGGGCGCATTACACGCAACTCAATGCTCCCTTGATCGAGGTGATGGCCGCGGCTACACGAGCCGGACTGCTGCCGGAGCCGCCCCGAGAAATGAAGTCGGACCCAGACCGAAGAGATTTTAAGAAATACTGCCGATACCACCGGGACCACGGCCACGACACCGACGACTGCTTTGTTGAATATTGGACTCCCCGGATTTGGTTTTGATGATGAGCAAACATAAATAATCCATGAACTAACAATTTGTGAGCGCAGTATTGGAGATCGTCGCCAAATTCACGAGACTCAAAGCGACATCTCAACACTTCCCAAAGCTCGTATTCATGCCCAAAGCTTCGTTGAAGCTCTTGCGCCGTTTTGGAAGTTATGAAGAATCAATCGAAGCTCTCGAAGACCGTTTATTAAGGTTTTATTTATAGTCTTTTTAGCTTCGATATATAGAATGTTAAGCCTTGAGTATATCTTATCATTCTAACTTCATAACGCTCATATCGTAGCTCTAGGATCTTGGTACAAGTTCATTCTAACTTCCTCGAAGCGTCGCGCTTCGATTCGGACTTGTTTGTGCATGTTAGTTGGTACAAGAAGAAGTACTGACCGACTAGATGGTGATCTAGTCGGTCAGCAACTCTTCTTGGACCGACTAGTTTGATTCCTTAATTTCTTGGACTTTACTGTTTACAGTTAGTCGGTCTACGTTGACTCACCGACCGACTAGTTTGTGAACTAGTCGGTCAGTGATGCTTCTTTGACCGACTAGTTGTGACTTACTGTTCATACTAAATTTCTCCTAAGCTACTGTTTATCGTTAGTCGGTCTAAGAACGTTTGGTGACCGACTAGTTGACAATCTAGTCGGTCAACTTTTGTTCTTGGACCGACTAAGTCAACTTGTGTTCAGACTATTTCATTTTGTCTCTTAGTCGGTCCATGCTGTTTGACTGACCGACTAGTTGTGAAACTAGTCGGTCAGAATGTCTTCTTGGACCGACTAGATTTCTAGGTCTGAAATTCTCTTTCTTCTCAGTTCCTCTCTTAGTCGGTCCATGCTGTTTGACTGACCGACTAGTTGATGAACTAGTCGGTCAGTGATTGTTCTTTGACCGACTAATTCTCCCAGATTTCTATCCGTTGGAGAATGACCTAAGTTGTTTTTATGGGACCCTATAAATACGAACCTAGGTCATTTCTATCTAGGTTAGAGCTTCCATTCAGAGATTCATTGAGATCAAAAGAGATAGCCATTCTCACTCAAATCTAAAGCTCTCTTCCTCACAAGAAACCCATTCTCTCTCATTTCTAGATCTAGAATCCATCTTGAGAGAAGCTTGTTCTTGGTGAGCTCTTCAAGCTATTGCTTGATCCAAGTCTCCAAATCTTTCCTAGGCACCTATTGCTGGTCATTTCCTTGGTGCTAGGACTTGGTGACTTCATCTTCCTCAAATCCTTCATTTCACCTATTGGGTAAGAAAAACTCAAGGTATAGGATTTTGTGGTAAGTTTGCTTATTTCAATATAAACTCTTTTATATTGCTTGTTGATTCTCTCAGGTGTGAGAGAAGGTTGTGATCCCGGGTTGTGGGATTCACTATTGCCGTTGTTGTATGATTTGATCTTGTGAAGGTTTTTCACAAGATATTCATAGTGGAAATCTTGGGTTAGGGTTTCTAACCTAAGTATCCGGAGGGGATCCGGGTGGTTGGGACGTAGGATCACCGGGAACAAGTCGGGGAGACTTGGGTGGATCTGAACCCATTAACATCTTTTGTTTGCATTGTTAATTTTGTTGTTGTCATTCAATTTAAGCTTCCGCAAATTGATTTGGTAGTTGTTTGCAATTTAATTTGAAATTATACTCCTTATTATTTTAAAGTACTATTCACCCCCTAGTACTTGTGCAGTAGCTTGTAGGGCATTACATTTGGTATCAGAGCCAGATACTTATCTATGTCTGCCAACGACAACAAGACCGTGCGTCCACCTTCCAACTTTGACACCTTCAGGAACCGTGAAGGAGCATCTTCGGTGATGGAAGGACATTCCTATACGAGGCCTCCATTCTTCAACGGTACCAACTACGGGTACTGGAAATGCCGGATGGAAACCTTCCTCCGGAGTGCATCCTTATGGAGGACTACAATGAAGGAATACATAGAGCCCAAAGAAGAAGACTTTGAGAAATGGACTACCGCGGAGATCGCCGCGGAGGTAAGCAATGCCAAGGCAATGAACGCCTTGCAATGCGCTTTGGAGCCCGAGGACTTCAATAAGATATGCACATGTAAGAGTGCATATCAAATTTGGAACTCCCTCTTCATTCTTCATGAAGGGACGAGTAGGGTAAGAGACTCTAAACTCGTAGTCGTAAACAAAGATTACGAAATGTTTCATATGCAACAGGGCGAGAAGATGAAAGAATATTACGCTCGTTTCGTTGACATAATAAACGAGTTAGAGGCCCTCGGCAAGTCCTACACTCAAAAGGAGAAGTGCTCAAAGCTTATTGAAGGACTTCCCTCTTCTTGGAAAAAACGTACCTTCGCCATCGAGGAAGGTAATGACATGAATAAATATACTGTAGTTCAATTGATGGGTACTTTAATGTCATACGAGGTACACAAGGATAGCAAGGTGAAGTTACAAGAAAAGATGAAGTCATATTTGAACCAAGACGCGATTAAGAAAAAGGCGATTGCATTCAAGGCGGCTTCATCCACCTCTACCGATGATGAGGACTCGGAAGAAGAAATGGACATGGAATCCATTGCACTCATGGCAAAGAAGTTCAATCGCTTCTTCCGAAAGGGTAACTTCAAACAAAAATCTAAATTTCCTTCTACTAACGCCTCTCCACCTTTGTGCTTTAAATGCAATAAGCCAGGACACATCAAAGCGGATTATCCTCAAAACAAGCAAAAGGAGAAGTGGAAGGCGCCGAAGTTCGACAAGTCAAAGAAGTACAAAAAGGGGTACAAAAAGGGACTTGTCGGAGCAACATTCACCGACTCCGAGGATTCCTCAAGCGGAGAGTCGGACGATGAGAAAGTGGAGCAAGCGCACATGTGCTTCATGGCAAAAGAGGAGCATGATCAAGGATCTTCCTCCTCCGATGATAGCGACGACGAAGGCAACGATGAGGTAACTATGGATGATCTTAGGAATGCTAACTCTCAATTATGGTCTAAATACACTAAGTTAGTAAATAGATATACTAAAGTAAAAGATGACCTAGCTAGCATTCAAACCTCGCCTAAGACTATCATCACCAACAATGACACCGTTGTTGAAGAGTTAAGAAATGAGATTGTTAATCTCAAATCTAAACTTGAACATGTTAGCATTGATGATCCGGAAGAACATAGGATAGCGGATTTAACTTCTCAAAACTCGACTTTGAGTATTGAGAATGAGAATCTTAAATCTCGTGTTTATGTGCTCACATCGCAAGTATCCACATTAGATACTTCTATGCGTTCTCTCAAAGAGAAATATGAGAACACATTAGGCCGAATCAATAGATTCAATAAGGGTAAGGACCATTTGGATAAAATCCTAAGTGACTTACTTCCGGCCAATCACCACATTGGTTTGGGGTATACGATGGGATGTCCATCCAAAGCGGCCACTACCTTTGTTAGGCCAACTTCCGGTGACTCTACGAGTGGTAGCAAACACTCTATTGGTAGTTCATCTACCAATGGTGCTTCCACCTCGTCCACACCCTCTTTTGGAAAGAAACCCACTTTGGGTGGACCTCCAAAGAAGGGGCATGCTTATATGTACACAAATACCATGCCACGCAGGAACACACGTCCTACTCCACCATCTCACACATATGATGATTTCTATGCTACACGTTCACGGGCACGTGCACACCATGTGAGACACCCTCACGCACGTGTTCCCACACATGCATATGTTCACCCACCTCATCATATGAATAATTCTCGTCGTGCACCATTCCATCATGTTCATTATGCCTATCCACAACATGCATCACGTAGAAATCAATGTCGCATGCATGCACCCAATAGGATGATGGCTCCCAAAATTTTCACTATTTGGAGCCCAAAGGACACAAGCATGGATGAAAAACAAGTATATATGAATGCTTATTTTTCGGATGTTGTGCATAGTAGAAATTATGTGGGGAAGTCAAAGTCCAATTGGACTTGGCTTCCAAAGGTCTAACTTTTGAGGACCCAATGACCTTGGGTACCATGATATGAATGTTTCTATCTTTAGGTACTCAAGGAAAAGAAAAAGAAAAGGAGCAACAAATTTAAATTTAGCTCCAAATGGAATTGGATACTCGATAGCGGATGTTCAAAACACATGACGGGTGACGCTCAATTGCTCTCCGGAGTGGTTCCCATTGCAAATGGAAATCGCGTCGTATTTGGAGGCAACGAGAGCGGAACCATCGTCGGTGTTGGTAAAGTGGGTAACCCTTCTAAACCCTTAATTAGTGATGTTTATCTAGTTGATGGTTTAAATCATAATCTTATTTCAATAAGCCAACTTTGTGACAAAGGTTACAAAGTTAGCTTTGCGAAAGGATTGTGTCATATTTCAAATGATAATAATAAATTATTATTTTCCGGCACACGCCATAAAGATATTTATATTTTGGATCTTCCTAAGTCATATGAACAATGTCTCGTTGCCAACACAAGTGAACAACACTTATGGCATCGACGCTTTGGACATGTGAACTTTGGAACACTTTATAAGCTTTCGAAATTAAATTCCATTAAAGGTTTTCCGAAGCTCGTTTTTGAAAAGAAAAGTTTTTGTGATTCTTGTCAACGTGGCAAGCTTCCTAAATCTTCATTTAAACCTAAGAAAAGCATTTCTACGAAACGGCCACTAGAGCTATTACATCTAGATTTATTTGGGCCAACTAGAGTTGCTTCCTTAGGAAATGCAAGATATGGACTAGTCATCGTTGATGATTATTCAAGATTTACATGGGTATTTTTCTTATGTAATAAAAATGAAGCTTTTGAAAACTTCACAATATTTGTGAAGAAAGTACAAAATCTCATCGGAACCACCATTGTCACTATTCGTAGTGATCATGGGGGTGAATTTGAGAATGAGTCTTTCTCAAATTTTTGTGATGATCTTGGAATTACTCACACGTTTTCTCTCCCTCGCGCACCTCCTCAAAATGGTGTTGTTGAGAGGAAGAATAGAACGCTTGTGGAGTGTGCTCGCACTATGCTCGAAGATAGTCAACTTGGTTATCAATTTTGGGCGGAAGCGGTACACACCGCTTGTTATGTGTTTAATAGAATACTTTTGAGGCCCGGCACCAAACAAACTTGCTATGAATTGTTGTTTGGTAGATTGCCTCAAGTTAAACATTTTCGTGTTTTCGGCGCAAAATGTTTTATTAAAAACACATATGATAATTTGGACAAGTTTGATCCGAGATCGGATGAGGGGATATTTGTTGGGTATTCCTCACGTAGCAAAGCCTACCGGATATACAACAAAAGATCCTCTACGATCGAGGAATCACTTCATGTCTCTTTTAATGAGAATTTTACTACTTCTAGAATTTCAAATGATAATGATTCTATGGATGTTTTATGTGATTCGTTTGAAAATTCTAAGTCTATTGATTCAATTGATTCTATTGAGACTAACCCGACTAATGAAGTTGTTGAGAATGTGCCTAATGATCAAGGTATTCCCAAACGGCTTCATACTGTTCGCGACCATCCCCATGAGCAAGTCATTGGCAATATTAATGATAGTGTCAAGACGAGATCTCAAGTCCACCACTTCGCCAATTGTGCCTTTGCCTCATCGATTGTGCCAAAGAATATAGTTGAAGCGTGCGAAGATAGTGCTTGGATCCTTGCCATGGATGAGGAACTCATTCAATTCGAGAGGAATGAGGTATGGGAGCTTGTTCCTTTGCCATCAAAGAACCACACCGTCATAGGGACAAAGTGGATCTTCAAGAACAAAACCGACGAAAATCAAGTCGTCGTCCGGAACAAAGCTCGGTTAGTTGCTCAAGGCTATCGCCAAGAGGAAGGTATCGATTTCGAAGAATCCTTCGCTCCGGTAGCTAGACTAGAATCAATTAGACTTTTATTGTCTTATGCATGCCATAAAAATTTTAAGTTATTTCAAATGGATGTTAAAAGTGCATTTTTAAACGGAGATGTTGTTGAGGAAGTTTACGTTTCTCAACCTCCGGGCTTCATAAATGAAAAATTTCCAAATCATGTTTTTAAACTAAAGAAAGCTCTTTATGGTTTGAGACAAGCTCCTCGAGCTTGGTATGATCGCCTAAAGAATTTTCTTTTGGATTTGAATTTTAAAATGGGCGAAGCCGATTCTACACTTTTTGTTAAGCATGCGAATAATGATATTTTATTAGTTCAAATTTATGTTGATGATATCATTTTCGGTGCTACTAACTTCACTCTTGTAACGACCCGCTTTCGGGGGCCCGTTACTTATTTGATAATTGCGCAGGTTCTGCAGTTAACCAGTGAAGTCAAAATAGCCACGATGCAGAGATGTACAAAGATACCCAAATAGTGTCCAATTATTACAATCTGAACCGTACAAATATCCCAACAGATTTACATGACAGAAGAAAGTACACAACTGAAATAGCTCTGGAAGCTGCGGTCTCATGGTCGAAGTCTGGCGCTATTAGCTCAAGAGCATCTGCTTCCATATGTACGTCGTCTGCGGTGCCACGGAGATGGAACCGTAGGTAAGTCACAACAATTCTAAATAAAGAAAGAGAGGTACTGTACAAGTATGACAAAGCAGACCAAAGTGAAAGTAAAGTAAAGTACGGTGCAGTGTCTATACAAGTGTAGAAAGTAACGTGCATGGAATGCGTAAAGTAAATGTGACTGTACTGGCAAGGAAAGTGAGGCAAGCATGGTAACTGTACTGGTAAGTAAAGTGCAAGTACTGTAAAGAAAGTAACTGTGCAAATTACACCACGTGACTCAAGTCGGAGAGTACAATATGTGACCGTTCAGTTCATCTCTTGCCTGGGTGCTACCCAGACGAAGGCCGGTACCCAGGCAGCATGATGGTTTGCCGAAACTCAGGCAGCTAGACATGTTACTTTTATTTTGCCAAAACTCAGGCAGCTGGACGGTATGCCAAAAACTCAGGCAGCTTGACATGTAGATCGAACTCTAGTCACTCCCGTACTCTCGCAAACTATGAGTTACCCCAATACCCCAGTGACGTGTCAAGTACAAGTTCTAGACAGGATTGTTCCACAAGATGTTCCACACATGATATTCCACACGATGTTCCGCATGTTAGTCACACCAGGTTAACTGGTTGACTTCCTCATTGAAAACCAGCAAGTAGGATAAAGACAAGTCCAACACCAAAAGTTGCTACTTCCGTGCTTTGAGCACGTGGTAGTGTGGCTAGCACACAATTTACCCAAGTTGAAAGTTGGCAAAGTAATCTTTGGTAGATTACTTTCATTTAGTTCTCTAGTTCGGTTTAACTTGAATAGCCGTTCTGAGGCTATAAGTGAAGTGTCACAAGTTCATGCAAGCACAGTAGACTAGTTTTCTAAAGTTAGAATATGTCGTGACTTACAGAGCTCGTCGTGGCAAGACGAGGCTGGAGCTAGAAGAGCTGGTGCACGAAGATTGGTACCTGCAATCACAAAATACTTGGTTAAAGAACGCTACATTTCTATTTGAATAATCGGATCGTTTTGATTTTTAAAACCGGTTAAAACGTTGTCGAAAAGCGTTCTAAATTTTTATATAAACTATATAGGATGAAAATAGTTTTACTGCAAGAGAGAATATTTTTCTGAAGATTATAGTAATTTTTAGGATTTTTAAAAGCTTAAAAACAATTTAAAAACCATTTTTCAATTAGTGACGCATTTATTCCACAATTTATTCCGGATGCAATCTACATCGGAATGTTGCAAGTGAGGTGTCAAAACGACCGTCTTGAAGAGTATTATCACATATATTTTTCTCAAGTATTAGTTTACGTGAAAATAAGAAGATACGGATTTTTGAACGAATTATACGTATTTATCTTTTAGGCTTAAAAATTAATTCAGAGAAAACTAAGCGTCGGATTGAGACGAAACTAGCGCCATTGGGTCCAGAATGTCATTTCTGATTTTCTAGAGCTAGTCTCACATTTTTCTGGGCCCTATATTTTTAGTTATGGATTTTACACTATAAAACCCTATTATTAATTATTAAAATACGAAAATATTCGAAATTACGTAATCGTATTTACGTAAAATACGCTCGAAAGAACGTCGTCACCTTCGTTTCCCAGCATGCAGCGGGGGGGGGGGGGGGGAGACTCGACGACGGCGGTGGGGCATCGGGGGTCGCGGCGAGCGGTGCGAGGCGGCGGCGGCGGCGGCGAGGCGACTGGTGGGCGGTGGCCGACGGCGAGGAGCGCCAGCAGAAGCGGGGAGCGAGGGTGTCGACGAAGACCGTCGGAGGCAGCGTCGGTGGATGCTGGCGGTAGACGGGGCGGCGGGGGAGGCGCTCGTTGCTCCGTCGAGGTGGATCCGTGAGCTTGGAAGCGGGAGGCGCTGCGGCGATCGGAGGGGAGGGCGGCGCTCGGAGCACGGAGAGGAGGAGGACGGCGGAGTGCTGGAGGGCGGAGGGGGCGCCTGAGCTCGGGTGGCGGCGGTGGATGCGGGCAGTGTCGGGGATGGCCTCGTTGGCGTCGTCGGCGACGGAGGGAGGGAAGATGGTGGCGAGGCGGGCTTCGGTGCCGTCGTCGGAGTGGATCGCCGTCGATGGAGGGCTGCTGCGAGGTCGGAGCTCGGGCGGAGCGGCTGCGTCGCTCGAGGAGGCAGTGCAGCGCTTCGGGGCGTCGTGGCGGCTTCGTGCGGCCTCAGTCGGAGTCGGGGGACACGGTGGCGGCGGTCAAGCCCACCGGAGGGAGGAGAGGGTGAACGAGAGAGAGAGAGTTGAGGGAAAGAGAGAAGCGGGCGGAAATTTTGCAGCGGCCTGGGTTATTTGAAAAATAGAGAGAGATATAGGCTGTGTGGGTTTATAGAGAGAGGGAGGGGGATTTGCTTTATAGGGTTGAGAAAATAGGGTAGATGGGAGTTCCTGGGTTAGCTGAGGGGGTGAGGGGGTTAGACGGGGATGAGGGTTAGATTAGGTGGGATAATTAGGGGGGTAATGATAATTAGTAATAGGTAAACCCCTATTGGTGAAAGTCATTAGCTAAATACAAAACGAAATTACGAAAATGCCCCTACTAGTAAACGTGTCCGGAAAATCACGAAAACACACCCACGGGATCGTATCATCACGAGGATCGTGAATACGAAGACCGTTTCAGGGTTTGGGCTACGGAAATACTAGTTTTTGGCCAAAACGTTTAGAAAGCGGGTTTGCGGGTTCTCTATTGAAATGATATCAGAAAATTATGAAATTAATGTGGAAAGCCCTAAATGATCATAGGATGCTACTGCAGAAGTTTGAAAATGTTTTGAAGACGTTTGAATAAAAAATAAATTCGTTGACCCAAAACTGCAATATCTGAAAATGAATTTTTATCAGATCTTTCAGAGGTATTTGACGAAATCCGATTTTACCAAAATACTCCATAACTAGTCTGGTACTCCAAAATATTTTTTATAGGAAATTTTTGAAATCAGTTTAAGACTGCTAACAAACCATTATAAAATACAATTAAAAATTGAATTTTCTTTAAATACTTAATATGAAAGTATTGGAAAAATACAGGCCGTTACATTCTACCCTCCTTAAAAATAATTCCGTCCTCGGAATTTAAAATATTTTTGAAACAAATAATTGATATTACAAAGAAGCTCAAGCAAATAAATGATAGGAAAGATAGTAATCTTGTAAATCAGGTTGTAAATAACATGAAACGTGATAAGAAAATATGGGATGTGACTAATATATATTATCACGATAGCTACTTCAGATTTATCAAGTAGGCAAAACATAAAATAATGGCATTACTCGGGAATGATAATGAGGATGATGATGACATCCGGTCGAACTTGGGACATAAGGTGATAAGCCAGAAGCAATCACACCAAAGAGAAGAACGGAACGTCTAGAATATATAAACGATGGTTACATGGTCTCAATCATGTAAATTATTGCCATAACATACAAAAACGTGAGGACTAATCCAAATGCATGCAAGCTGTTACAACGTAACCAGCAGAGCACCAAAGACTTCATCTGCCATGCTACCAAATTACAATCCAATATCCAGATCGTTACCAAAAGGCAGATATAAGGCCAACTCTCATGGATCAAGATCATTGTCACCACTGCTTCCAGCAATCTCCACCACATCCAACAGTAAGCCATCATCAAAGCTGTCCTCCAAATGAGAGCACAAGACTGGCATCTCATCTCAACACCTAAGGCCAAAAGGAATCCAATACCCAATCCTAAAGATACTCCTTCCCAACACCATTGGTCGATATCTACAGCTAACACCATCAGCCCTAAGCAATTTAATGACCAAAAACTCACGAACCCAAAAACATCAAGGAGCGCCCCTAAGAAGCAATCGAGGCTGGGCAGCTCAAGGGGGAAGAACCAGAAAAAGGAGCTCCAAATAATGCCAATAGCGGCGGGTTCCCAATATCCCGACCACACGGCCATAGCGAGGGAGGCGACGAGGGTTGTCGCCAAGGCCAAAAGTCCCACAACGGAACGTTGATGGGCCATCGGCGGCTGCGGGTCTGCGGCGACGAGGGCTCCGACTGGCTGGCGATCCATGGCGGGGAGCTAGGGCCTACGGGATGGAGTGAAGCGGAAGCTGGCGGATCTTCGGGTGAGGCTGGCGGATCGGAGCTCGGAGTGGCGATGCGGGGGTCCGATCGAGCTCGCTTGGGGGAGAGGCCGGGAGGAGGAGAGGGCGATGTCGAAGCGAAAGGGGGGAAGCACGGGGAGGCTTGCGGAGGAAGGAGCGGGGTTAAAAACGGGGGGAGGGGCACCGAAAGTCGGGGTTAGGTAGGGTAGGGTTCGGCGGGCACGTATCTCGAGGGGGAAACGGACAAAAGAATTAAAGAGGGGGAGGAAGGTGGTCGGTGGGAAAGGAAGTCAATCCCTTGGAGAGAGCAAGACGGGTACAAGATAGAAGTAGGGGCTAGAAGAGAAACACTAGCTCAAAAGACGCAAATAGCCTACACTTACACGTCAGGTTTGGCTCGTCTCAAAATCTCTAGCACCATCCTCCAATACTTCTGAGCGTCCTTCGATCCGCTTCCGTTGTCGAAGTCGAACTTCTGGTGATTGAAAATTGAATGCTACCCTCCTTAGAATAAACGTAGCTAGAGTTCAAGCGAACTAAAAGTGGTTAGGAAGAAGTAAAAGAATCAGGAGGCCATCATTAGCTAAAGAAAGGGGTGCTAGTGATGAAGATCGATGGCGTTACATAATCATGATTCACGTCCTTGCGGTCCAGCGGACACGGCCAGGGAAGTGACTAAGCCAGGATCACTTATGCCCAGTCTAGCCAGGTTGATCCAACAGACTTTAGCCAAGCACATTGACCGGTATCATGGTCCATTGAAGAAAGATCATCATTTAAATGCGTTCCATCATCAACTGAAGGAAGGTGATGAAGTGGGTAGATAGTTCAACCTATGGAAAATCACTATAACTGCTAGCAAAAGAGGGTACTAGAGAGGGTATAACCAGGAATGGAACACGAATTCCTAAGCAAAGGTTAAGAGTTCAAAGGAAGTAAGGAAGACCTAATGAAGATGGTAATAAGGACACTTCACCCGTATATCCAATACAGGTGAACACTCGAGACAACCAGTGCTCGAGAGTTCAATTTGAGTATTTTATATTATACATCCTGATCTTGCTATAATGTTCACGAGGTAGTTAGCGAGGACCTGCGTAGGGCCACCAAACTTGTAACGACCCGCTTTCGGGGGCCCGTTACTTATTTGATAATTGCGCAGGTTCTGCAGTTAACCAGTGAAGTCAAAATAGCCACGATGCAGAGATGTACAAAGATACCCAAATAGTGTCCAATTATTACAATCTGAACCGTACAAATATCCCAACAGATTTACATGACAGAAGAAAGTACACAACTGAAATAGCTCTGGAAGCTGCGGTCTCATGGTCGAAGTCTGGCGCTATTAGCTCAAGAGCATCTGCTTCCATATGTACGTCGTCTGCGGTGCCACGGAGATGGAACCGTAGGTAAGTCACAACAATTCTAAATAAAGAAAGAGAGGTACTGTACAAGTATGACAAAGCAGACCAAAGTGAAAGTAAAGTAAAGTACGGTGCAGTGTCTATACAAGTGTAGAAAGTAACGTGCATGGAATGCGTAAAGTAAATGTGACTGTACTGGCAAGGAAAGTGAGGCAAGCATGGTAACTGTACTGGTAAGTAAAGTGCAAGTACTGTAAAGAAAGTAACTGTGCAAATTACACCACGTGACTCAAGTCGGAGAGTACAATATGTGACCGTTCAGTTCATCTCTTGCCTGGGTGCTACCCAGACGAAGGCCGGTACCCAGGCAGCATGATGGTTTGCCGAAACTCAGGCAGCTAGACATGTTACTTTTATTTTGCCAAAACTCAGGCAGCTGGACGGTATGCCAAAAACTCAGGCAGCTTGACATGTAGATCGAACTCTAGTCACTCCCGTACTCTCGCAAACTATGAGTTACCCCAATACCCCAGTGACGTGTCAAGTACAAGTTCTAGACAGGATTGTTCCACAAGATGTTCCACACATGATATTCCACACGATGTTCCGCATGTTAGTCACACCAGGTTAACTGGTTGACTTCCTCATTGAAAACCAGCAAGTAGGATAAAGACAAGTCCAACACCAAAAGTTGCTACTTCCGTGCTTTGAGCACGTGGTAGTGTGGCTAGCACACAATTTACCCAAGTTGAAAGTTGGCAAAGTAATCTTTGGTAGATTACTTTCATTTAGTTCTCTAGTTTGGTTTAACTTGAATAGCCGTTCTGAGGCTATAAGTGAAGTGTCACAAGTTCATGCAAGCACAGTAGACTAGTTTTCTAAAGTTAGAATATGTCGTGACTTACAGAGCTCGTCGTGGCAAGACGAGGCTGGAGCTAGAAGAGCTGGTGCACGAAGATTGGTACCTGCAATCACAAAATACTTGGTTAAAGAACGCTACATTTCTATTTGAATAATCGGATCGTTTTGATTTTTAAAACCGGTTAAAACGTTGTCGAAAAGCGTTCTAAATTTTTATATAAACTATATAGGATGAAAATAGTTTTACTGCAAGAGAGAATATTTTTCTGAAGATTATAGTAATTTTTAGGATTTTTAAAAGCTTAAAAACAATTTAAAAACCATTTTTCAATTAGTGACGCATTTATTCCACAATTTATTCCGGATGCAATCTACATCGGAATGTTGCAAGTGAGGTGTCAAAACGACCGTCTTGAAGAGTATTATCACATATATTTTTCTCAAGTATTAGTTTACGTGAAAATAAGAAGATACGGATTTTTGAACGAATTATACGTATTTATCTTTTAGGCTTAAAAATTAATTCAGAGAAAACTAAGCGTCGGATTGAGACGAAACTAGCGCCATTGGGTCCAGAATGTCATTTCTGATTTTCTAGAGCTAGTCTCACATTTTTCTGGGCCCTATATTTTTAGTTATGGATTTTACACTATAAAGCCCTATTATTAATTATTAAAATACGAAAATATTCGAAATTACGTAATCGTATTTACGTAAAATACGCTCGAAAGAACGTCGTCACCTTCGTTTCCCAGCATGCAGCGGGGGGGGGGAGACTCGACGACGGCGGTGGGGCATCGGGGGTCGCGGCGAGCGGTGCGAGGCGGCGGCGGCGGCGGCGAGGCGACTGGTGGGCGGTGGCCGACGGCGAGGAGCGCCAGCAGAAGCGGGGAGCGAGGGTGTCGACGAAGACCGTCGGAGGCAGCGTCGGTGGATGCTGGCGGTAGACGGGGCGGCGGGGGAGGCGCTCGTTGCTCCGTCGAGGTGGATCCGTGAGCTTGGAAGCGGGAGGCGCTGCGGTGATCGGAGGGGAGGGCGGCGCTCGGAGCACGGAGAGGAGGAGGACGGCGGAGTGCTGGAGGGCGGAGGGGGCGCCTGAGCTCGGGTGGCGGCGGTGGATGCGGGCAGTGTCGGGGATGGCCTCGTTGGCGTCGTCGGCGACGGAGGGAGGGAAGATGGTGGCGAGGCGGGCTTCGGTGCCGTCGTCGGAGTGGATCGCCGTCGATGGAGGGCTGCTGCGAGGTCGGAGCTCGGGCGGAGCGGCTGCGTCGCTCGAGGAGGCAGTGCAGCGCTTCGGGGCGTCGTGGCGGCTTCGTGCGGCCTCAGTCGGAGTCGGGGGACACGGTGGCGGCGGTCAAGCCCACCGGAGGGAGGAGAGGGTGAACGAGAGAGAGAGAGTTGAGGGAAAGAGAGAAGCGGGCGGAAATTTTGCAGCGGCCTGGGTTATTTGAAAAATAGAGAGAGATATAGGCTGTGTGGGTTTATAGAGAGAGGGAGGGGGATTTGCTTTATAGGGTTGAGAAAATAGGGTAGATGGGAGTTCCTGGGTTAGCTGAGGGGGTGAGGGGGTTAGACGGGGATGAGGGTTAGATTAGGTGGGATAATTAGGGGGGTAATGATAATTAGTAATAGGTAAACCCCTATTGGTGAAAGTCATTAGCTAAATACAAAACGAAATTACGAAAATGCCCCTACTAGTAAACATGTCCGGAAAATCACGAAAACACACCCACGGGATCGTATCATCACGAGAATCGTGAATACGAAGACCGTTTCAGGGTTTGGGCTACGGAAATACTAGTTTTTGGCCAAAACGTTTAGAAAGCGGGTTTGCGGGTTCTCTATTGAAATGATATCAGAAAATTATGAAATTAATGTGGAAAGCCCTAAATGATCATAGGATGCTACTGCAGAAGTTTGAAAATGTTTTGAAGACGTTTGAATAAAAAATAAATTCGTTGACCCAAAACTGCAATATCTGAAAATGAATTTTTATCAGATCTTTCAGAGGTATTTGACGAAATCCGATTTTACCAAAATACTCCATAACTAGTCTGGTACTCCAAAATATTTTTTATAGGAAATTTTTGAAATCAGTTTAAGACTGCTAACAAACCATTATAAAATACAATTAAAAATTGAATTTTCTTTAAATACTTAATATGAAAGTATTGGAAAAATACAGGCCGTTACATTCTACCCTCCTTAAAAATAATTCCGTCCTCGGAATTTAAAATATTTTTGAAACAAATAATTGATATTACAAAGAAGCTCAAGCAAATAAATGATAGGAAAGATAGTAATCTTGTAAATCAGGTTGTAAATAACATGAAACGTGATAAGAAAATATGGGATGTGACTAATATATATTATGTTGCTAAAAAGGATCATGTTGCTAAAAAGGACATCATTTTAGATGATCATGTTGCTAAAAAGGACATCATTTTAGTGTACGTTGAAACCCAAAAGCAAATCGCCGATATTTTCACGAAACCCCTAAAGGAGGACTCCTTTGTGCGGTTGCGTCGAGAATTGGGGATTATGGGTGAATCCGAGATATATGGTTCATGTTTCATTCAATTGTCTTGCATGCTATTCGATTTCGCGATATTTCGTTCATGCTAGCTTTATTGAATTTTTGGGAATTTTATGTGATATGTTTGAATTTATGCTCGAATTTGTATTTCAATGTCGTATTTTAGATTTCGACGTTTTATGGGGTAATTTAGATGACTAATGAGAGTGTTAAGATGTTTCATCCAAGTGGTTTGTGAAGAGAAATCAATTATCAATTTTTGGACTCTTCTAGTCGGTTTCAGTTCATTTGTCAACCGACTAGATGCTCATCTAGTCGGTCAGCAAGTGAACTCAGACTGACTAGATCAAGCTTTTATCGTACTCTTATCATTTTCTTTCTTTAGTCGGTCTCAATACACTTACCGACCGACTAGATTGAAAACTAGTCGGTCAGTGAGTATACTGCGACCGACTAATTCTAGCCCTAAAAATCCCTGTTTGCCTCTGTTTCGACTTAGTCGGTTCAAGCTCATTGACCGACCGACTAGATCGTAATCTAGTCGGTCAGTTCTTGAACTGTGACCGACTAAGTAGGTTAGGGCATTTGTGTCTTTTCCAGATCTCGACCGACTTAAAACGATTTTATCCGACTTCCTCTTCATTTAGTCGGTTGTTTTTCTCAGCTCAAGCCCGCAAAAACCCAAACCCTCTCGAGTCTCTTCCTATTCCCGTCGACTCCGGCCAGATCTCCGGCCATCCCCGCCGTCCGCCGCCGTCGACTCCTCCTCCTAGGTAAAACCCCCTCACCTAGGTCTCGATTCATACTCTAGGGTTTGATTTTCATCTTATCTAGCTCCTAGGGTTTCGAATTCAGTTCTAGGGCTTGTGTATTTTGATTTTTCATCTAGGGCTTGTTAATCTCAGTTTGTTTTTCAGTTCTAGGGTTTGTATTAGGGTATTTGATCTTCTGTCATCGCTTAGCTTGTCCTAGTCGTGCCACGATCAATGGCAAAGACTAGGATCCCTATCGCTTCATCTGGGGCTTCCCCAATGTCTGTAGAGCCTTCTGAGCCTAGGAATCCATCTAAGCCTAAGCGTCGTGCCAAATCAACCCAAGCTTCTCCGTCTTCGCCTCCTCTGAAGAAGCAGAGGACGGCGACGGTCAAACCCAGAAAATCTAAGACTAAAAAGCCCATACTCCACTCACCCTCTACTCCTCCCGATTCCGACACTGAGTTTGTGCCTGAGGATGAGCCTAGCCATAGGGAACCCACTCCTCCACTTCGTCCTAGGACTCGCCAGCCAAAGGGAAAGGGCCCAATGCCAGCGGGTGGTGTTGACATATCGTTGTGTCGCGACGACCCTATGTGTCTCGCGGCCTACAACCGTATTGAACACTGCCCGATGCTATTGGAGCACTACGTTCAGTTTTCATATTTCCTTGGCTTAGCTGATCTCCTCTCCTATAGTGGTCTCCTTGATTATCTCCGCTATGATCTTAAGGCCAACCCTAAACCATATCCTCGCCTTGTGAAATTGTTCTATGCCAATCGTGTCCGAGGCCAGTACGACGCGAGTCACTCCATCGAGACTACTGTCTTGGGAACTCCTATAGTTCTCATGGCAGAAATCTTGGGGGAGATACTTGGTTGTTCGTCGTCCGGTCTCCTTCCTTCAGACATTTCCGTCGATGATATATATTCCTTGGATCAGTCCGTACTTTCTGACATCTTCCATGTGATCCATCCTGCCTTTATTGGAGTTCCTTCGAAGTCGTTCAAGCCAAATGCATGGGTATTGAATCTTATTCTGAAGTCGTGCTTGCTTCCCAAGTACGGCTCATCTTCACTTCCATCCCAGCCATTCTTGAAGCTTATCTACGCTCTTTTCTTGGGTTGCGAGATTAATTGGGCTCGCGTTATACTCGATAAGATGGACTCTTTCGAGTGTATACGCAAGACCAATAAATCTGCGCATATTCCATATCCGTGTCTGCTGACCCTTGTCTTTCGTCATTTCCGAGTCCCTCTCCCTCCTGACGATGAGCGTCCCTTGGGTACTCCTCTAAACGCGACGGCCGTTAAGAAATCTCTAGCGGCGCTTCGTCACGTGCAGAGGTCTACTGCATCTGCTTCTCAGGCTACTCCCTCAGCTGCTGCTGCCCCCACTCCTCCTGCCACATTAGACGATGTCGTACGCCTTCTTCGTCAGCACGACTCACGTTTGGCTCGTACTGAGGAGGTCGTCTGTCGTATGGCTCGTATGATGGGGATTGATCTTCCTCCTTCCGTTTCTGAGGCCGAGGAGATGGACGATGAGGAGCTTGACGAGCTTGTCACTTCCTTAGCCCGTGGCGATGAGGCCACTGCTGCTGCTGCTGCTACCACTTCTGCTCCTGGAGTTGGCACCTCTTCAGGTGTTACAGAGACTTCTGCAGCAGTAGTCCAGACTTCTGTGGCTGCGTTACCCCTGCTGTTGAGACCCCTGCTGTTGAGCCAGTCGTTTCCACACCTGCCCCGACGATCCCATCTGTTAAGACACCTCTTCTCCCTGCAGAGCCTGAGTCCACTCCGTCGACTGGACCCACGGACACTGCAGATCCAGCCACTTCCTCGTGATCGTTCGTTCCGAGGACTCTCCACTACTCTTTGGATGACATATCTTTTTGAGAGTATTTTGGGTTAGGATGGAGTATGAGGGTTGATTTGATGTATTTTTGAGTTTTCTGGATGTCGGTGTTGGATATTTTGATGTGTTGTATTTTTTGTTGTTGGACGTTGATGATGTTGATGATGATGTTCTCATGATGATGTTGTATCAATGATATATGATGTATTTCTTTTTGATGGGTATGTTGCATTTGATGTATCGATATCTTTTTGGATGTACTCATGATGTTTCTATCTATATATACATCGTTGTTCATGTTGTGATATTTACTTCCTCGTGCACATTAATTCTCATTCAATGTCCATGCTATGTAAAATCGTCGCTCGACGATTGAAAAACTTGGTTAAATAGATTGAAATTCTATAATTGTATAGAATTGTTTTCCATGCACAAATTTAACCAAGAAATATTGAATATTGGAGAGTATGTTTCATTATTCAATAAATGAAAAAAAAAACCAAATATTATTTTTGATGACTTTGATTATCGCTTTTTGATAATGGACAATTTGGCACACCTTGATTTGATTTTATCATTTTTCCCTTGGTGTCAATTAGGTCCATCGTCATTGTCTACGACTCCCGATGTTGGATTTTCCATTTCCTAGTTGTTGTCGTTGTATGCCCCCCATTTTTGGGATAATGCCAAAGGGGGAGAGATAATGATAATAAATAGGGCAAATGAAAATTTAACTCAATTTCCAAGAATCTAGTTTGATATGTTAGATTCGGGGGGAGTTAAGATATATATAAGGATTTTCAAAATCCGATATTTCGAAAATCGATTCTCTTTATTTATCTTACTCATCTGATTGATGCAATTCATATATATTCATTTTGGAATTAACGTGTCATCAATGCAGGGGGAGTAAGTATTTTACATTTGAACCATTATTTTTTATTATTATTTATGTTGGTTTGTCATCACCAAAAAGGGGGAGAATGTTGAATATTGGACTCCCCGGATTTGGTTTTGATGATGAGCAAACATAAATAATCCATGAACTAACAATTTGTGAGCGCAGTATTGGAGATCGTCGCCAAATTCACGAGAACATTCAAAGCGACATCTCAACACTTCCCAAAGCTCGTATTCATGCCCAAAGCTTCGTTGAAGCTCTTGCGCCGTTTTGGAAGTTATGAAGAATCAATCGAAGCTCTCGAAGACCGTTTATTAAGGTTTTATTTATAGTCTTTTTAGCTTCGATATATAGAATGTTAAGCCTTGAGTATATCTTATCATTCTAACTTCATAACGCTCATATCGTAGCTCTAGGATCTTGGTGCAAGTTCATTCTAACTTCCTCGAAGCGTCGCGCTTCGATTCGGACTTGTTTGTGCATGTTAGTTGGTACAAGAAGAAGTACTGACCAACTAGATGGTGATCTAGTCGGTCAGCAACTCTTCTTGGACCGACTAGTTTGATTCCTTAATTTCTTGGACTTTACTGTTTACAGTTAGTCGGTCTACGTTGACTCACCGACCGACTAGTTTGTGAACTAGTCGGTCAGTGATGCTTCTTTGACCGACTAGTTGTGACTTACTGTTCATACTAAATTTCTCCTAAGCTACTGTTTATCGTTAGTCGGTCTAAGAACGTTTGGTGACCGACTAGTTGACAATCTAGTCGGTCAACTTTTGTTCTTGGACCGACTAAGTCAACTTGTGTTCAGACTATTTCATTTTGTCTCTTAGTCGGTCCATGCTGTTTGACTGACCGACTAGTTGTGAAACTAGTCGGTCAGAATGTCTTCTTGGACCGACTAGATTTCTAGGTCTGAAATTCTCTTTCTTCTCAGTTCCTCTCTTAGTCGGTCCATGCTGTTTGACTGACCGACTAGTTGATGAACTAGTCGGTCAGTGATTGTTCTTTGACCGACTAATTCTCCCAGATTTCTATCCGTTGGAGAATGACCTAAGTTGTTTTTATGGGACCCTATAAATACGAACCTAGGTCATTTCTATCTAGGTTAGAGCTTCCATTCAGAGATTCATTGAGATCAAAAGAGATAGCCATTCTCACTCAAATCTAAAGCTCTCTTCCTCACAAGAAACCCATTCTCTCTCATTTCTAGATCTAGAATCCATCTTGAGAGAAGCTTGTTCTTGGTGAGCTCTTCAATCTATTGCTTGATCCAAGTCTCCAAATCTTTCCTAGGCACCTATTGCTGGTCATTTCCTTGGTGCTAGGACTTGGTGACTTCATCTTCCTCAAATCCTTCATTTCACCTATTGGGTAAGAAAAACTCAAGGTATAGGATTTTGTGGTAAGTTTGCTTATTTCAATATAAACTCTTTTATATTGCTTGTTGATTCTCTCGGGTGTGAGAGAAGGTTGTGATCCCAGGTTGTGGGATTCACTATTGCCGTTGTTGTATGATTTGATCTTGTGAAGGTTTTTCACAAGATATTCGTAGTGGAAATCTTGGGTTAGGGTTTCTAACCTAAGTATCCGGAGGGGATCCGGGTGGTTGGGACGTAGGATCACCGGGAACAAGTCGGGGAGACTTGGGTGGATCCGAACCCATTAACATCTTTTGTTTGCATTGTTAATTTTGTTGTTGTCATTCAATTTAAGCTTCCGCAAATTGATTTGGTAGTTGTTTGCAATTTAATTTGGAATTATACTCCTTATTATTTTAAAGTACTATTCACCCCCCCTCTAGTACTTGTGCAGTAGCTTGTAGGGCATTACATTCACCCTCAAAAGGGAAATCGAGCGGCTGATCCAGGCAGGCCACCTGGGGGACTTCGTCGGAGGCCGGAGACCGGACCGAGAAGATGGAAACCACCGAAGGGCACGGAGGGCAGACCCTCCTGCAAACGGCGAGCGGGAAGAGCCTCACCCCCCGAAACCCGTCATGCGCATAAACACGAAATGCGGCGGGCCCTCTTCAGGAGGGGCATCGTCGTCAAGCAAAAAGGCGTATGCGAGACAAGTGACGACGGCGGGTCTTGGAGGGGACCAGAGAGGGAGAAGGATGGCCTACCCTCCCATTACTTTTAGCGACGAGGATCTAGAGGGGGTCGAGCAGCCCCATGACGATGCCATCGTCATCGAGGCCCAGATTGGGACGGCCATCGTCAGCCGCCTCCTGATCGACACAGGGAACTCTTGCGACATCCTGTTCATGTCCACAATCGAGAAGATGGGGTTAAGGCCGACGGACCTGAGACCCTGTAACGGACCCCTCGTCGGATTCACCGGTCACTCGACCCCCATCATGGGAGTGATCACGTTGCTGATAACCCTCGGAGAAGAGCCACAAGTCGTCACTCGGATGACGTTGTTCGTTGTGGTCGACATTACGTCGGTGTACAACGGGATCATAGGACGACCTTACATGGCGGCCATTGGAGCGCTCCCCAGCCTTCTCCACCAGATGGTCAAGTTCCAAACCCCCCGGGGGTGGGGATCGTGCGGGGAAGCCAGAAGCTGTCTAGGAGCTGCTACGTGGGGTCGACCAAGCACAAAGGACCAGAGATGAACCTGAAGATCGGCTCACCCGGGCGGAGTTACGACCCCTACCATCCGGAGTTAGCTCCAGCCGGTGCCGCCACAAAGGGAAACAGGACCGGCCGCGCCCCCTAGAGCCCCCCCCCCCCCCCCCCCCCCCCCCCCCCCCGCGAAGGACGGGCTAGTCACCCTAAAGGACGTGGAGCGACGGGCGTGGTATAGCCGGAAACTGTAAGTCATGAATGAAATATCTTGTTACCTTTCTTATCTTCGAATTTCGCCTCTTCCACATGAAAATTTCAGTGCAAGCCTCTCAAAGACTCCGGGGCAGGACCAATCCTCGCCACCCAAACCGGAGAGGGGCACGGGCCGAGCTGCGCACTCGCTCCCCCCCAAAGAAGACCTTCGGGGCAAGTTCACTGAGCTTGGCCACCCAAACCGGAGCGCCATATGCGGGGTAGGCGACGGCCCAATACCCGTCCGACTATAGAGGCTGCGGGGAGGTGACGGCCCAATACCCGCCCTCTCAAAGACTCCGGGGCAGGACCAATCCTCGCCACACAAACCGGAGAGGGGCACGAGCCGAGCTGCGCACTCGCTCCCCCCCAAAGAAGACCTCCGGGGCAAGTTCACTGAGCTTGGCCACCCAAACCGGAGCGCCATATGCGGGGTAGGCGACGGCCCAATACCCGTCCGACTATAGAGGCTGCGGGGAGGCGACGGCCCAATACCCGCCCTCTCAAAGACTCCGGGGCAGGACCAATCCTCGCCACCCAAACCGGAGAGGGGCACGGGCCGAGCTGCGCACTCGCTCCCCCCCAAAGAAGACCTCCGGGGCAAGGTCACTGAGCTTGGCCACCCAAACCGGAGCGCCATATGCGGGGTAGGCGACGGCCCAATACCCGTCCGACTATAGAAGCTGCGGGGAGGCGACGGCCCAATACCCGCCCTCTCAAAGACTCTGGGGCAGGACCAATCCTCGCCACCCAAACCGGAGAGGGGCACGGGCCGAGCTACGCACTCGCTCCCCCCAAAGAAGACCTCCGGGGCAAGTTCACTGAGCTTGGCCACCCAAACCGGAGCGCCATATGCGGGGTAGGCGACGGCCCAATACCCGTCCGACTATAGAGGCTGCGGGGAGGCGACTGCCCAATACCCGCCCTCTCAAAGACTCCGGGGCAGGACCAATCCTCGCCACCCAAACCGGAGAGGGGCACGGGCCGAGCTGCGCACTCGCTCCCCCCCAAAGAAGACCTCCGGGGCAAGTTCACTGAGCTTGGCCACCCAAACCGGAGCGCCATATGCGGGGTAGGCGACGGCCCAATACCCGTCCGACTATAGAGGCTGCGGGGAGGCGACGGCCCAATACCCGCCCTCTCAAAGACTCCGGGGCAGGACCAATCCTCGCCACCCAAACCGGAGAGGGGCACGGGCCGAGCTGCGCACTCACTCCCCCCCCAAAGAAGACCTCCGGGGCAAGTTCACTGAGCTTGGCCACCCAAACCGGAGCGCCATATGCGAGGTAGGCGACGGCCCAATACCTGCCCTCTCAAAGACTCCGGGGCAGGACCAATCCTCGCCACCCAAACCGGAGAGGGGCACGGGCCGAGCTGCGCACTCGCTCCCCCCCAAAGAAGACCTCCGGGGCAAGTTCACTGAGCTTGGCCACCCAAACCGGAGCGCCATATGCGGGGTAGGCGACGGCCCAATACCCGTCCGACTATAGAGGCTGCGGGGAGGCGACGGCCCAATACCCGCCCTCTCAAAGACTCCGGGGCAGGACCAATCCTCGCCACCCAAACCGGAGAGGGGCACGGGCCGAGCTGCGCACTCGCTCCCCCCCAAAGAAGACCTCCGGGGCAAGTTCACTGAGCTTGGCCACCCAAACCGGAGCGCCATATGCGGGGTAGGCGACGGCCCAATACCCGTCCGACTATAGAGGCTGCGGGGAGGCGACGGCCCAATACCCACCCTCTCAAAGACTCCGGGGCAGGACCAATCCTCGCCACCCAAACCGGAGAGGGGCACGGGCCGAGCTGCGCACTCGCTCCCCCCCAAAGAAGACCTCCGGGGCAAGTTCACTGAGCTTGGCCACCCAAACCGGAGTGCCATATGCGGGGTAGGCGACGGCCCAATACCCGTCCGACTATAGAGGCTGCGGGGAGGCGACGGCCCAATACCCGCCCTCTCAAAGACTCCGGGGCAGGACCAAACCTCGCCACCCAAACCGGAGAGGGGCACGGGCCGAGCTCCGCACTCGCTCCCCCCCAAAGAAGACCTCCGGGGCAAGTTCACTGAGCTTGGCCACCCAAACCGGAGTGCCATTTGCGGGGTAGGCGACGGCCCAATACCCGTCCGACTATAGAGGCTACGGGGAGGCGACGGCCCAATACTCGCCCTCTCAAAGACTCCGGGGCAGGACCAATCCTCGCCACCCAAACCGGAGAGGGGCACGGGCCGAGCTGCGCACTCGCTCCCCCCCCAAAGAAGACCTCCGGGGCAAGTTCACTGAGCTTGGCCACCCAAACCGGAGCGCCATATGCGGGGTAGGCGACGGCCCAATACCCGTCCGACTATAGAGGCTGCGGGGAGGCGACAGCCCAATACCCGCCCTCTCAAAGACTCCGGGGCAGGACCAATCCTCGCCACCCAAACCGGAGAGGGGCACGGGCCGAGCTGCGCACTCGCTCCCCCCCCAAAGAAGACCTCCGGGGCAAGTTCACTGAGCTTGGCCACCCAAACCGGAGCGCCATATGCGGGGTAGGCGACGGTCCAATACCCGTCCGACTATAGAGGCTGCGGGGAGGCGACGGCCCAATACCCGCCCTCTCAAAAACTCCGGGGCAGGACCAATCCTCGCCACCCAAACCGGAGAGGGGCACGGGCCGAGCTGCGCACTCGCTCCCCCCTAAGAAGACCTCCGGGGAAAGTCCACCGAGCCGGGCCTCCCAAACCGGAGCTCCGTGTGTGGGGTGCCCAACGGACCAATACCCTCCCTCCCCAGAAAGGGCCCGTCACCCCTCTCCTCAAACCTCGGGAAACGAATCAGGGTCCGCAAATCAAGGCAACTCCAACGCCGAGCCGTCCCTGATGAGTAACGCCTGACCCCCATAAAGCCGACGCCCGAAATGACTTGTCCAACCCAAAAGTACTCTCGGGACGAACGCCACTGACAAATGGCACGCCTGCCAAAAAACGGGGTCTGAGGAGTCACATCACACATCACCCATCGGGAACGCTCCCCAAAGAACGAGATTCCAAGACGACCCCGACTCTCCACAAAGAGGGAATGAGGGCAGAAATACACCATGATAAATCCCCCCCAGCTTCCTTGAGGGGGGGAAGGCGAGAGAGAGGATGTGGAGAAAAACTAGTCGCTTTGCCACCCTCTCCCCCTAAAAATGCACGGAAAATGCGAAGCTTCGCCGACCGCCAAAGTATACGATCCCCCAACAGGATATTCCCCTTACACGACGGCTGCCCAGCCTGCTGCTCCCCTCCTTCCTTTAGACAACTTAAGGCATGGGAAATGGAGCTCCACTGGCGTACCATGCCTCTCCACGGACGCCCCGCGTATGCAGGCACGGCTGGTAGACAACCCGATGGAGGGGACAGATTTGCCAAATCACCTCACCGAACGCCCCGGCAGCCGCCCGCATCGCCCCAACCAAGGGGGACTTGTCCCCGAGCGCCGGCGTGCTCCAACAGGCTGCTCCGCTTGCACCTGTAGCACCCCCCCTTCCGCTCATCGACCTCCCCTGGACCGTTTACGCCAGGAGGACGCACAGATGGGCTACGGCCCGCGTCCCTTCGCGCCTACCACGCGGAGACTCCACTCGAAGGGAGCAACAAGGCCCCGCGGGATAGAACAACCACCAAGGACTACCTCTCCCCCCAATTCTGGGAACGAGGGCCAAAGCCACTGCCTGGCTCCGACGCGACCATCCACCCCTACGCCTAGGGGGAACCCTCTGGATCAACTCCGCGCCCCTTGTCAGGGGTGCGACACCAGAGAAAGGCGGATCAACTGCGATGAGAGCATCAACCTACCTAGAGCGATACAATGTTATGCCTATGGGCCAATACAATGTTACTACTACGGGGCGATCCTGTTTTAATAAACTATCAATAATAGCCGATGAAAAGATTACTCCCGGTCGACCACTATTTATAGCTCAGGCACACCTAGACACGAACAACCCGCGAAAAGGGAGGCTAATTCGCTGTAAAATCTCTCGGGCGCGCTACGCGAAATAAAGGGAGTTAACACGGTTCCCCCTACGCCAGGATAGAAACGCCCGCACCAAGGCGTAACTCTAAGAAGGGAAGTTATGCACACACACAGGCAGAAAATCCCAGAAAAATGCCGGACGAGCCCGGCGAATCTTCACTTTCTTTCGTTTTTAAAATAAAAAGAGGGGGGGAGCCTATACAACACTACTTGGCGCTTCCGCCAGTCACGACGCCCTCTCCCTCAAAGGAATCTCCCACCGCCCCGTCGGCCTCTGGCTCATCGCCCTCCCCTCCGTCTCCATCCCCCTCCTCGTCGCTGTATGCGGCGAGCCCGTCAAGGTCGACCTCTACCGGCGGGACCAGGCCCGCCACCTTCTCCTTCATCCGAGCCAAGCAGGCTTCCCATCCCTCCGCGCGGCCCTTCTCCATGCCCTCGGTCATCGAATTTGCGAGGGCGGGGATGACGGTTTTCTCCTGGTACATCCGAAATTCCTCGACCCTACGGGCCAACTCCTCCTCGGCGGCCTTGGCACGCCCCGCTAGATCCTCCGCACGAGCCTCCTCCCTCCGAAGGGCCTCCTCCAGCTCCTTTGCTCTCTCTCCAGCCTCGGCCGCCCTCTGTTCATGATCAGACACGACCGTCTTCAGGCGCTCTACCTCCGCCCCGTTTCGGTCGCCCCTCTCCCTCTCCTTCGCAAGGTCCTCGCCAGCGCTCTTACGAAAAGCAGCGAGCTCGGTGACCACCCTAGCCACGACGCCCTCTGCCTTGTGAATGGCTGGCACGTGCCTCATCATCCCAAGCATCAAGTTGATGATCTGAGTAAGGAAAGAGAGAAAAGTGAACCCATTTAGGGTGTTCAATAAAACCGGCTGAAAAACGTCGCCCACCTTACAGAACATACCTGGACGCCGTGCATCATCGCGGTCCCGCACAGACCCTCCGGCTCCACCGCTTCCAGCGCCGCCCTATCACGGGGCAGGAAAATGTTCTCCGCCAGCCTCGCTGCCACACCTCCGTCCTCAAACATGGATTCATCACTTGCTACTTTGTACGGCGCCCGATGAAGCGCCCCGTCGGGGTAGCCCTCGACATCGGTCCTCTTGGCCTTAAACTTAACCAATGAGGCCTCACAGAGGGGGTCGGCGGCCCTCTCGAGACCGAACATGGGACAACCGTAAGGCCAGGGGTCCCATCCCCCGGACCCGGTTGGGCCACTCGACGCTTCGGCCCTCCCCGGTTGACCACTAGCCGATGCCCCCTCCCCCCCTGCGGGTGCCAGGGGGCTAGAAGGCCTCGTTCGGGGCATTCCCCCCCGCCACCTATCGACCCTTCGTCCCCGCCCTCCAAGTCGATGACGGGATCCGACATCCCCTCCCCGGCTCCGCCGCCCGCCGGACCGGTTTCCCCCGGCACGTCAGGCTCAGACGACTTCGCCGGCCTCTTCCTCCTCTTTGTGGACAATGGCACCCCAGTCGAGCTCCCCGCCCCTCCTCCCGCTCGCGACCTCTTGGGGCCAACTCTTGTCGACGATCGCCCCGCCTGCTCCGAGGCCCGCCGCATCATTTCCTCGAGGGACAGACTCATTGTGCCACCTGCCACAGAGAGAAAGTTCAGCGTAAGCATATCAGGCGCATGAACACCAAAATCTTTTGTACCTTCGGGCCATGTATACGCCGTTATCATCTCAGCCCGAGAGAGCGTCTGATAATCTCGGCCCTCTGCTGGTATGGCCATTAAAATCTGGGCCACCACCTTCTCCTCGTCCCCCAATTCCACCACCTCTCTCGCCTCGGGATTCAGCTCCGCCCAATCAGACCTTATCAGCACTTCCTCCGGCACCTCCACAAACACATACTGCTTGCGCCACGACTTAATTTTCCCCGGCAACCCCCTGATGAGCGGATGCTTCCTCTTCGCAGAGAGATAGTAGCATGACCCCAACCTCTTGACCAAGAAGAAGTGGCGAAATAAGGACATGGATGGCCTAACCTGGTTGCTTACACACAGCACTAGGAACCCCACAATGGCACTGATGGCATTGGGCATCAGGCGATACAGGGGCAGTTCCAGGAAGTTCAACACTTCCAGCAAGAACGGATGGGGGGGGAAACGCAAACCTTGCTCAAACGAAGATACGTATACTCCAACCTCCCGGTCGCCCACAAAACACACCCTTTCTTGCGGCTCCGGTTCACGAACCGAATACGGCGGCCTGACGTACATCGTGAAGATCTCCGCAACGGATTTCTTCAGCACCGACTTCACGCCGGCAATCTCGATGGGCACCCTTCCTGTCTCCGCGGCGGAGCTCCCTTCCCCAACTACCCCCGAACCCTGACCACGAAACGGAGACATCGAGGAAGACATTTAGAAAACAGGCGTCTTACCTAACGGGTACCGACGACTCGGGCGCTTGCGCTTCTTCGCTGACCGCTCCCACGAGGACGACTCTGTCAAGGATACTGAAATCTCCTACGAGCCCTAGCTGCTTGTCAAAAATTTCGCCCGACAATCAGCCCTTGTTCCATCCCCCCGCGAGAACTCTTTAAAGCGCCTGTGCAAAGCATCACGACCGTCAAGCCCACGACACGTGTCACCAATCCGGGGCCTGTCCAGCACCGACCCACGTGTTCTGACGCTTCACGTACTGTCAAAACCGTCAGTCCCACCACGCGTCAGCCATACAGTGGTCGGGCCGCCTCGGTTCCCGCCCGCCGTCGAATCGCCAGGCTGACGTCTAGTCATGCGACCGCCATCAATTCCCGCCCAAATCCCGACGAAATGATTACCCCCATTTGAAATTACTCCGTGCGCCGCGCGTTCCGGAATTTAGCCCGGCCTCCGTCAGGGCGGCCATAACAAGAAGACCGCTCGATCCAAGATTGAGCCCGGCCTCCGTCAGGGCGGCCATAACAAGAAGACCGCTCGATCCAAGATTGAGCCCGGCCTCCGTCAGGGCGGCCATAACAAGAAGACCGCTCGATCCAAGATTGAGCCCGGCCTCCGTCAGGGCGGCCATAACAAGAAGACCGCTCGATCCAAGATTGAGCCCGGCCTTCGTCAGGGCGGCCATAACAAGAAGACAGTGCTCGACCCAAGATTGAGCCCGGCCTCCGTCAGGGCGGCCATAACAAGAAGACAGCGCTCGATCCAAGATTGAGTCCGACCTCCGTCAGCGCGGCCAAAGCAAGAAAGCTTCCCTCGTACCACCGAAGGGTCCGATCTCCATCGGGTCGGCCGGAACAGGAGTCCGCCGCCCAATTTAGTGGGATCTCGGTTCCAACACTTGGCAAACTTTCGTACGAACCAAACAACTTTTCCCCGCCGCTGCTCCGCCGGGACCCGTCTTGGGCTTCAGAGCAAACCGCCGGAGAACGTGACTAATCTCAACTCCCCTCTCCCGAATATCTCGGCAGAGCGAAGTTGGGGGCAATTACGTCCCTCGCAAAGCTGACGTTCTACGAGCAAACCAAGTAAGAATACAGTTCGGCACAAAACAATCACAATGTATTTACTCAAATAGCTAACCCGTACATTGGACTTTCCACACACTACAACAACACATTGTTTATAACCCTCTCACAAGAAGGTACGGCCCTCCCCAAACCCACGATTCTAGCGGCGCCGCCTCTCAACCGACCGATCTCGCATATCCTTAACCACTTGCCGAATCGCAGCCTCCTTAGCTTCTTGCAGCATCGGCACAACATGCTCGTCATGATAGCGACAAATAGCGGCTTCGATCTGTTTGCCCTCAGCGTCCCGTTTTTCCTCCAATCGCCGCACCGCTAGACCCTTCTCCCTCTTCTCGGTCTCCAGGGCGACCTTCAGGTCCTCTATTTGCCGCCTCTGTACCCCGATCACTGCTTCCTTGCTTACCACTTCCGAGGTATGCTTCGCCCGGATATCATCCCTCTCGCGCATTACTTCTTGGAGCTGCTTCTCGACCATTGCTTTGGACGAATCGAAATACGCAGCCCGCCCCTTCTCCACCCCGTAGGCTGCCCTAACCCTCTCCAGCTCCACCTCCGTGTCCCTCAACTTCGCCTTGACCTCACCAAGGTTCGCCTTCGCCACGTCCAGTGACGCCCTGGTGACGGCCGCGGAGGTACGGCCCCGCATGGCTAACACGTTTGCGATCATCTACATAAACCTCGAATCAGCGAGACACGAACAAATAAAGTCTGCGGGCGGGGAAAGAAAGCCGGCGTACCTGCACGACGTGCCATATGGCCGAGCCGCCCAACCGTTCCGCCCCCACACGAGTCAAAGACTCACGATCACGCGGTAACACACAATACTCGGCGAGGCGCGCCGCCACTCCCGCGTCCTCGAATACCGACTCGTTGCCGCTGACTCGGAAAGGAAACTTGTGGAGCCGTTCATCTGGGTATGCCTCGACCTCTTCTCGGGTCCTCTTAAAACGAATAAGGGCGCCCTCGCAAGCTGGACTCGACGACACCCCCATTTCCCACGAAGGGATCCCGTATGGCCACCTTTGAACCACAGGCGCTCGGCGAGGCGCGACCGCCTGCTGGTACCCGCGGAGGGAGGGAGGGTCCGGCCCCCCGCACGGGCGCGTCATCATGAAGATCCTCGGCGGGCCCACCGGCAGAGATACCTTGCCCGACTGCCCCCCGTCCCGGGTGCGACCTCTCCCCACGGGGGGCCCCGCCCCCACGTTCCCGGGATCCTGCCTCGCTAGCCACCCCCTTGCCTTTCCCGCGGGGATCAGTATCCTCCGAGATCGGGGCCCCGGCCGAACCTGACACCTCCTCCGGCTCCCTCATCGCGTCTTCGCCTGCAAAAGAAAAAGAGAGACAATCAGGGTGAGCCTAGCCCAGAGTTTACAAAACTTCAAAGATACCTAGGGTCCAAAAGTCCTGGGCGAGCCGACTGCTCAGCGTTAGACTCGCCCAATGATGGCACGCCTCGGGCAGCTCCCTCAAAATCTGAGCTTTGGCAATATCCTCCCCGGTCAGCTCCACCCCTTCATTTACAAAGGGATTCCGTGCCCCCCAATTCGACATCAGCGCCACGTCACTTGGCACCGTCACGAAGACGAACTCCCTCATCCAATCGCCGACATCGTCAGGCACCTCGAGGATGAGTTCTCGCCCTCTCCTGGCGCTAACGCGATGATACATCCCCCACTTCCGAATCACGAAGAAATGCTGGAACAACGCCAAGGAGGGACTCAAGGAGCAAGCAAGGCACAAGACGACAAACCCCACTAACAAGCCCCAAGAAGGGGGCGCTAAGGCAAATATCGGCAGCTCCAGGAAATTCAACAAATGAAACAAACACGGGTGGATCGGAAAGCGGAGCCCCAACTCGAAGGACCGGACATAGACCCCGACCTCATTATCCCCCGGTGAACTCACCGCTTCCTCCAACCCGGGAACCCGTGTTGGATATGGAAGACGTTTATACACCCATGTGGGGGATGTACGAGGGAATACGGACCTCGAACGTCGCGTACACGAAGTCGTGTGCGAAGGGAATCTGTTCCCTTGCGGAGAGGATCTGTAGATTAATGGGAAAGTCGCATTATATGTGCATAAGTGCATGCGACATATGGCTAATAAAGGGGTAATATCTTAAGCTTATGTTGTACCATGCATATGGTACAACTTAAGCTTATAATGTGCCATGTACGATGGTACACCTTAGTTAAATTGTTCCAAAGGAACAATTACTCCTAAAATAACTACCTTGTGGGCTATAAATAAGACCCAAGGGTTAGCCATTTCCTTACACTTTTGCATGGCATTCTTGCATGCATTTTCATTCTAGTGAAGCTCTGCCGAAATACTTCCTCTCCCTCTATCCAAGTTCTTAATCTAAAGTAGAGATTTAGATTGTGGATTTAGTAGCCTTACTCCGTTCGTGAGAAGACTCGATCCGTCGTGACGAATCCGAAGGCAAAGTTCCGAGACTACCGTGCCGCATACGCAAGCGTAAGTCTCAACTTTAATTATCGATCCTAACTCTGTTTTGGCAGGATCCTACAATGGTATCAGAGCCATATGGGTTCGCCCCAGTCAAACCGTCGTCCCGTCGAAACTATGAACGAGTCGTTGTCTTTTTCACGAATGGGTCTCCTACCATTACGGATATGGTAGGAACGCTTCGTGACGGAGAGAACGCAGCGGTTGTTCTTTTCACGTTAGGGTCTCCTATCATTACGGATATGGTAGGAACTCTCCGTGACGGGAAGAACCGACCGTTCACGTAGTATGTTATTTTTCATTTTTGGCACACGGCCATTAGAAAATAACTAATTTCTCGACGAACGGGTGCTTCATCGACGAACGGGTGCTTCATCGAGGAAGATGATGGTAGTTATCTCCATCGGAGAAGATGAATTTTAGTGCATGTGCGCCATGGCCAAATGGGCTATGAAGGCCATGCACTCCCTCCCCATGCGGAGGGGGTTGGCTACGGCCAATAACCACCACGGCCACCCCTCCGACGGGGTGTGCGGCAACCCCATTCAAAGGGGGTGGCCGGCCATGGCCAAAGGGGCCATGGCCAGCCAATGCCAAAATGACCTTGGCCATGACCGGCCATGGCCAAGCCATGGCCGGCCCTGGCCAGGCCGGCAATGGCCGGCCTGCCCGGCCCTGGCAGAGGCCAGGGCCGGCGCCCTGACCTCGGCCAGGGCCTGGCCGGCCTCGGCCAGGGCAGAGGCCCTGGCCGAGGGGCCAGGACTCCTGGCCGGCCAGGGCAGAGGCCCTGGCCGGCCCTTGGCCAAGCCTCGGCCAGGGCAGAGGCCCTGGCCGGGAGAAGTTGCAGACCAAAAATAATTGGTCGACCAATTTGGTCGTTTTGGTCGACTAATCCGACAGAAGGTCTTGGTCGATCGCGAACTTGCCGAATGACCCATACGGGGTGACAAAAGGCCTTGGTCAAACTCGAATGTGCCGATTAGCCCATACGGGGCTAACCACTGTGTCAGCTTGCCCATACGGGGCTAACATTTTATAAAGTTTTTACTTGGGCTCTACTCCTTGAAGATTAGCCATAGTGCTCTACTTCATGAGAGATTAGCCATGTCATTGTGCTCTACTCTACAGAGATTAGCCAATGAACTTATAACGTTGTGCTCTACTCTACGGAGATTAGCCAATGTATTTTCAAATTTTTTGAAAAAGGTGTTTTTCAAATAGGTTATGTCCCGTCCTTAATCGGGATAGCGCAATTTAGAATTCCAAGTCCTACCACGATCCGGCCATGGTTATCTAACCCATGAGTGTGTAGAACATGTCTCGTGGCTTGGCAATTGTTGCGCTAAAATTCTTTGCGCAAACTCTCACCTATTCCATTTTGAAAGATATGTTTTTCAAAAGTATTTTTCCGCTGCTAATACCATACGGGTATTATTTCTGATTTCTTTTTACTTGAGATAAGTAAGAGGGATACTTTGAAAGTTACTTCTAGATGGTAGTTAGGAACGTAGTGAACTTCTCGATTCTAGAGTAACATTTCAACGCATCCAAGGAACTTATCAAGTGTTTAAAGAATCGAAACTATATGCATAGAATTTTGATCGTGTTTTTCATTCTCTTTGCAGTTTTTTGAATTGAATATGTCTACCGCTTCTAAGAATATTGTCGCAGAGCTTAACAAAGGTGAAAAGCTCAACGGCGACAATTATAAACTTTGGTCAATAAAAATCCAATATGTTTTGGAGGAGCAAGATGTGCTTGAAACACTCCAAAACATAATGGAAGAACCTGAGTTGGGCAATACGGCCCAACACAAGAGGGACCGGGAAGCTTATGATACTTGGACTCGAAAGAACAAAATAGCACGTATTACGTTACTGTCCAAAATAGACAATGACATAATGCGTCTATTTCGGGAATTCGACCTAGCAAAAGACATATGGTCTGAGCTAGAAATAAAGTTTGGTGGAACTTCGGTTACCAAACTCCGCTCCTTAAATATTCAATTTGATTCGTACAAGATGCGGCGAGATCACTCTATGAAAAAGCATCTCCGCCACATGGCGAATCTCATATCTGAATTAAAGGATGCGGGTGTTACGCTGTCTGACGAACAGCAGATCCAAGCAGTCATTCGTTCACTCCCAGATAGCTGGGATAACATGAAAATGCACCTCACTCATAATGAGTGCATTAAAACTTTAAGCGATGTATCGAAACACCTCGAACTCGAGGAAGAGCGGATTCAAGCCGCAAAACCAAGTGCAGAAGTGCACATGGCCGCTAGTTCCTCACATGGAGGAAATAAGCGGAAGAATAAACGCTTAAGGTTTGTGAACGAACGAAAGCAAGAACCGGAAACCTCAAAGAAGACTAAGAACAAAAAGTGGCAAAAGAATGTGCACTCAAAGAAGAAAAACTTGAAGAAGATCAAGTGCTTTAAGTGCAACAAGTACGGTCACTTCGCCCGTACGTGAACGGATGGAAGTGATAAGGTAACTTGTAGGGCTAGTTACATATGTGTTTCTAGTTCCATGTTTCTTGCTGAATCTAACTATTTTTGGTTGATTGATTCAGGGGCCACAGACCACGTAGCGAAGGACAGAAGGTTCTTCGTAGAGTATCGAAAGATAACTCAAGGAACAAAGTGGATATACGTCGGCAACAACACACGTGTTGAAGTCAAAGGCGTCGGAACATGCAAGCTAGTTCTCGACAACGGCCGGACTTTATTATTGCACGACGTCCTCTTTGCTCCAGATATTAGAAGAAATATCGTATCCGTGGTCATGTTAATGTCTTTAGATTATGAATGGAGGTTCTATAAACAGAAGGTTGACCTTGTTTGTAATAGTTCTTTAATTGGGTCGGGTAATGTTTGTAATGGATTAATTGTTTTAAACACAATGTATTATGATTCTTCTTCCATTAATGAAAGTTTCCATTTGACAAATGCTTCTAACTCTGAATCTGAGATCATTTGTTGGCATGCAAGACTTGGTCATATTGGACCAACTAGAATGGATAGACTTGCCAAAAGTGGCTTGCTATCTAATGTTTCAAAAGTTGAAATGTCAACTTGTGAACATTGTCTTGTAGGGAAAACTTATCGCAAGCCGTTTGGAACTGGCACAAGGACCGAAGTTCCATTACAGCTTATCCATTCGGACATTTGCGGTCCAATGAATGTTAAGACAAGATGCGGGAAGTCCTATTTCATCACCTTCATTGATGACTTCACTCGTTTCGGTCATATTTATTTGATTTCCCACAAACATGAAGCTTTAACTTGCTTCAAAAACTATATGAGTTTAGTGGAAAATCAACTAGATCGCAAGATAAAGGTCTTGCAAACCGATCGGGGTGGAGAATATCAATCAACGAGTTTTAAGGAACTCTGTGATGAAAAATGCATAATTCATCAAATAACTTTGCCTTATACTCCGCAACAAAACGGTGTTGCGGAAAGAAGAAATAGGACATCGATGGAAATGGTCCGATCAATGATGTCTCAGGCAAATTTGCCCATCACCTTTTGGGGTGATGCATTATTGACAGCAGCATTCATCTTAAACCGTGTACCCTCGAAGTCGGTAAGTTCTACTCCTTATGAGTTGTGGAACAATAGAACTCCAGACTTAAGCATTCTAAAACCTTGGGGTTGTGCCTCTTACGCACATTTATCCTCTCACAAATATGGCAAACTTGGGCCACGTGGGAGGAAGTGTATCTTCATCCGATACGCTGAAAACTCCAAAGGATATGTTTTCGTCGGTCAAGAGGACAATGGGGGTCTAATAGAATTCGAATCGAGGGATGTTGTCTTCTTGGAAAACGAGTTTCCAAGACAGGGTGAGATAAGTCAAGACTTATCCTTGTTTGAGACTTGGGATCAAGAAGGATCAGAACGTTCGAGTGGGAGAATTCTTGGTGAAGAAGAAAATACGTTTCAAACTTCACCAATGGATGATACGAACGATACCAATCCTATTCCGAGTGGGAGTGATATTATTCCGAGTGGGAGTGATGTCATTCCAAGTGGGAGTGATCAAACTCAAGCAAGACGTAGTAATCGAACGAGGCTAACACCTCTGAGATTTGAGGATGAATTTTCTCAAACATTCATGACATTACTACAAGATGATGACGAACCTGCAAATTTCAAACAGGCCGTCACATGCCCTGCTAAAGATAAATGGATAGCGGCAATGGAAGAAGAACTTCAATCCATGAAAACAAACCAAGTCTGGGACTTGGTTGATTTACCTAAGGGACGTAGAGCCATTGGGAACAAGTGGGTTCTCAAAATCAAGCATAAGGCTGATGGCTCCATCGAGAAATATAAAGCTCGCCTTGTTGCGAAAGGTTTCATGCAACAGGAAGGAATAGACTACGAAGAGACTTTCTCTCCTGTCGTGCGTTTTACCTCCATTCGCTTAATTCTGGCAATGGTGGCTTGTTTGAACCTCGAGTTACATCAGATGGATGTAAATACTGCTTTTCTTAACGGAGAACTAGATGAGGAGATCTACATGGAACAACCAAACGGGTTCGTACAAGAAGAAAACAAACATAAGGTTTGTAAACTTCGTAAATCCATATATGGTCTTAAACAATCCTCAAGGCAGTGGTATATGCGCTTTCAAGAAGCCGTTTTGTCGTATGGTTTCTCCATGCTCGACGAAGACAACTGCGTATATATTAAGAGGATTAAAAACAAGTATGTAATTATGTCTCTTTATGTAGATGACATACTTATAGCCGGAAATGATAAGCGTCTTATCATGGATATCAAAGCTTGGCTTTCATCCGTCTTTGAGATGAAAGACATTGGTGAAGCTGCATATATCCTTGGGGTTAAGATCTCAAGGAATCGTTCCAAGAAACTTCTTTCTCTCTCTCAAGAGACATATATAAAGAAAGTCTTAGAACGGTTTAATATGCAGGACTGCAAGCCAATTGATACTCCAATAAGCAAAGGCGAGGGTCTATGTTTGGAAATGTGTCCCAAAGATCCAAAAGAAAAGAAAGCTATGGAAAAGGTTCCATACTCCAGTGCTGTCGGGAGTCTGATGTACGCCATGATGTGTACCAGACCGGACATTTGCTATGCTATTGGTATGGTAAGCCGTTACCAATCCAACCCAGGACAGGCACACTGGAAATCGGTGAAGAGGATATTAAGATACCTCAAAGGGACTGCGGACTATGCGTTATGCTATCAAGGCAATACCTTGAGACTCGAAGGCTATACCGATGCTGATTGGGCGGGTGATCTCGACGAGCGAAGATCTACCTCAGGCTTTGTTTACTTGCTCGGGAATGGTGCAATATCCTGGAGCAGCAAGAAGCAAACCTGCATCGCCCTATCAACCATGGAAGCCGAATTCGTAGCATTCAGCATGGCGGTCCAAGAAGCTGTTTGGCTTAGGAAATTCTTAGACAGGCTGACGAATGCCATTGACTCGAGCACTGTTCCTATATACAGTGATAGTCAAGCTTCGATTGCCTATGTCAAAGATCCTAAATTTCATTGTAAGACCAAACACATTGACATTCGATTCAAGTTTGCGAAGGACTATGACAAACGGAAGGAAGTAGACATAGGATACATATCCACGCATGAGATGATAGCGGATCCCCTTACTAAGGCGATCCCCAGAGATGTGTTTTTCAAACACTTATCATCTATAGGAATGCGTAGGTGCTGAGCTGTATCATGTAATATTTCCCATGTCTATAGAAGAACAAAGTTTAATTTGCATACAAGTTCCTTACAAATGATTTTATATACATTTGTGTTTAAGTCTCAGCTATTTTATTGTGTGTATGTCGGACAGATTAAGGTTGACTCTCTCACATGAGCAATCGCCTTATCTTATCAGATGGATAAGATGGAGATGAGACTAGTTTAAAGTCAAAATCATTAGACAAATGATTTAGAGTCGTGACTTAAACAAGATAGTCGAATGAAAGATCTGCATCATATGGATGCTTACAAAAGATCTGAGATCTGTATCACAAGGATATTTGAAAGAGATCTCATGGGATTTTTTAAATCCTATCTGTCTTATGCAGGATGAGAGTCCGGGAATATTTCATGAGTAGTAAGGGGACTCAAAAGATAGGCACTGTGGTGTCTGATCTTTTCATCCGTACAACATCATTAAGACATACTCTCCCTGGGAAAGGAGTGATGTTGTAATACGTGTTCATACCACGTATGCATTTCGACCACTGAGTTAGTAGCAATAGTGTTTGCTATTATGTGAGACTCAAAGGCCATACGGGTCTTAACTCTTACCCTCAAGGACTCCAATTGGTTCCTTTAGATTTGACGAGATGATCGCTATCTTAGCGTGTTGCTAATGGGCTATGATAATTCGGCTCGGTGGGGCACGTTAGAAAAGCGAATCAAGTCAAGATCAGAAGGTTCGCAAGAAGAGGAAGATTGATTTCATATTCGCATTTGGACTTTAATGATTCAAAGCTGGCCAGCCAATTGTGATCCAGATGGGATTCAATTGTTGAATATAAAGTATAAGAAATGTGAAGAAATAATCTAGGGTAAAGCATGCGTTGAACTACTCAACTTTGCACCTTCGAGGTCGTTGTGTATCTCTAACAAGTGCACAACAACAGACTCTACGCGCATGACGGTCGTACGGTCTATTTCTCGGTATGATAGATGAAAGAACTAAGAGAAAGACGTTCTCTTACAATCCCCTCAAGTGTGAGTGGGAGATGTTGGATATGGAAGACGTTTATACACCCTTGTGGGGGATGTACGAGGGAATACGGACCTCGAACGTCGCGTACACGAAGTCGTGTGCGAAGGGAATCTGTTTCCTTGCGGAGAGGATCTCTAGATTAATGGGACATATGGCTAATAAAGGGGTAATATCTTAAGCTTATGTTGTACCATGCATATGGTACAACTTAAGCTTATAATGTGCCATGTATGATGGTACACCTTAGTTAAATTGTTCCAAAGGAACAATTACTCCTAAAATAACTACCTTGGGGGCTATAAATAAGACCCAAGGGTTAGCCATTTCCTTACACTTTTGCATGGCATTCTTGCATGCATTTTCATTCTAGCGAAGCTCTGCCGAAATACTTCCTCTCCCTCTATCCAAGTTCTTAATCTAAAGTAGAGATTTAGATTGTGGATTTAGTAGCCTTACTCCGTTCGTGAGAAGACTCGATCCGTCGTGACGAATCCGAAGGCAAAGTTCCGAGACTACCGTGCCGCATACGCAAGCGTAAGTCTCAACTTTAATTATCGATCCTAACTCTGTTTTGGCAGGATCCTACAACCCGCACCTCATAGGGTTGTCGCACAAACCGCACGCGAATCTCCCTGATGTTGATCCTATCCAACCTACGTCGGGGGGACTCAATGTCTCTCGGTACAACGGATCGCCATGACCGTCTTTCCCTGGGCCGCCGCACCCCCGGCTGCGACGCCCCCTCGCCCGCCAACTCCTCCTCCCCCACCCGGCTACTTCCTCCAATCTCGAAACGAGAAGCCATTGATCGGAAAGGAAGGAAATTAACTGTTGTTACCTGTTGATCCATTGAACCCGGAAGGCGATCGGAAGAAGATGGCCGGCGACGGAAGTGACAAATTAGCCAGCAAGCTCCAAACAGAAATATCGAACGCCGGAGGAGAATCGGAGAAAGACAAAAACTCCCGCCGACCGCCTCCCAGACCCTTTTAGCGGTAAAGGTGGCCCCCGGGCCATCTCGGCCGTCAAACTTTCGCCACGCGGCGCCCATCGAGATGCCCCCGACGCCTCGACTGGCGTAAGGGTCACCTCATCCACGTGTCGCAAACTCAATCGCAGAGACGCTTCGTTTTCCTCTGCCCCCCTTTTCAAATCATAATAATGACCACTAAGGCGGGAGTTCCGAAGCCGCCGCCATCACTACCCGGCGGGTCCCAAGGCCCATATCGATGGTCCGGAGTGTCGGAGATGGTTCGCCCTCCGAGCCGAGCCGGGCTGCCGCCTCAGACTCGAAGGCCGGGGGCAATTGTTACGACCTAAAGATCGTAGGAGTCCGACTCCCGCCCGGATTCGCTAACATGCCCCATTAACTCACCGTTTCACACAATGGCCACCGCCCCGAAAATCCGGGGCAATATGGAGACGGGCGCGCCTTGCAGCATTCCCCGAATCGGCCGAGGCGAACAACCACAGCCGCCCGACCCACCGGGGGTAGCGCGCTTGGGGACGCTCGGGTAGCTAAGACAGGCCTATTGACGGGCACGGACGTATCCTTCCGTACCAGCCGACCATAGCCCATGACCGATCGGGGGGCGCGGCCAGGCCGGACAACCCCCGATCGGGACGACCCGCCCGACTCCCACGAACCGCGGCGCCTAGAGTGACACAGCCCGACCTTTAGTTCGTCGCCAACGACAAACAACCTAGGATAAGGACACGACTGACGCATACGTCACCCGACCGCCTGACAAAGCACCCCCTGGCGGCTGACCCATCTGACGATTAGCGCTTTCGGCCCTGACATCCCGACAAAAGCACCCCTTGGTCGTTGCGCTGCCTGACAAAAGCAGGTCAGGAACTCCTGTTCCCGATATCCTTGTCTGAAGCTTCCGCTGACACCCGAGCCAGGTCAGCACGCCTAGTCATCACCCGTCAGGTATAAATACCCCCTCTCCTCTTACGGGGAGGGGGTTGGAGAATTCTCTCTCATTTTTCAATTATTCACACACGAGAGCAAAGGTCTTCCATATCTTTGTTCTCCCACCTATAGCTCGTCACGCGCGGCGGACACACCGTTAGTCCGACCGGCGTGTCTAGCCCCCATTTTAAGTCCTATTACTGACTTAGGCATCGGAGGGGCTAAGGGTTGAACCCCAACCCGGCCCTTCTGACGAGTTGTTCGTGCTGCAGGAGAGCTCATCCCTTGACCAAAGTCAGCTTCAGCCCCTTGCCGTCCAACCTTCCTCAGCTGCATCCGACGAGATTCGACCCCGCGGGCACCGCCGGCAACGGGTCCGACTTCTTCACCCCACTAATCACTTATAAAACAGCCTACCTAAACCTTCTTCCCCACATAACCATCGTGCCCTTGGTTCCCCATAATACAAATTCATTGTACGCGAGTTCCACCTCGTAACAGGCATATTCGCATAGCAATTCCCATATATGTGATTTCGCATAGGATCGCACCCAAATTGTTCAATCGGGGGAACAACGCATAAGCCAATGGGTCATGAAGACCCTATGTTCATATGTAGTGAATAATTTTGTTTTTGTTTTTTGCATTGGGTAGCTGCTTTGGGCAAGTGAAACATAGTTCCGCCCCTGTGTGTATTCGGCAATTAGGTGTTTGTGTATAGCAACTCCCTATATAAGTAGCGTGAGTTTTATTGGGCCAGGCTGATATAATCGTAACACTAACATGTTAGCTTATTAGTCATATATTTGAATATTGGATTATACTTTAATTAGATCAGGTTAGAAACATATTATTGTTGTCAGCTTGGCGGCTACAGAACCTCGTAGCCCTGTATTTATAGAAATATGGTTACATAATGGGTGGATACCAATACACAAATGGGCCTACAAAAGCCCGCTCATAACAGTTCCCATTTTCCATCCATTGTTGTAAGCCAGTTACATGAGCGCTTCAGAGTTCATAGAAATTATCTTACCATGGGGGTATGGATACTTCTGGATCCTAGTTAAGAGTTCTTGACTTGTTAAAACATTTGCCATGGAAAACCCGATGAGAAAAACCAGTGGCTAAGGGAAAAGAGTACATGTCTGTATAGCTTCCCCTGATCGATGGATATCATCAGAGGTGGATACTTCTGGATCCATAGTAGATGTGGTTGGCTCGTTAAAACCTTTGGCTATGGAAAACCCAGTGGGAAAAACCAATAGCTAAGAAAAAAGAGTACAACACAACATTAACTCCCCCTGTTGCGTACAAGCTTCAGGCTTGTAGATCTTTCAACTGTCTCATTCCAATTCCTAATACAAGTTTTCTAAAGGTATAGCGAGGTAAGGCTTTAGTAAATAGATCTGCCAGGTTGTTGCAAGACTGGATCTGCTGGATGTCGATTTGGTTGTTTACTTGTTCATGCGTCCAGAAGAGGTTGGGAGAAATGTGCTTCGTCCTGTCACCTTTGATGTAGCCACCTCGTAGTTAAGCTATGCAGGCAACATTGTCTTCGTACATGGTGGATGGTCCAAGATCTCCTGTCTTCATGCCGGTAGTCACGAGGAAGTGGTGGATGACTGAACGAAGCCAGAAGCATTCTCTGCTAGCTTCGTGGATCGCAATAAGCTCGGAGTGGTTGGACGAGGTTGCTATTGAAGTCTGCTTCACAGATCTCACTGAGATGGCTGTTCCACCGTAGGTGAATACGAAGCCGGTCTGGGACTTTGCGGTGTGAGGGTCAGACCTGTATCCTGCATCTGCATAACCAACTAAATTAGAGGATACACCTTTCTTGAAGTATAGTCCCACGTCAACTGACCCTTGGAGGTAGCGCAGAAGGTGCTTCACTCCGTTCCAGTGGCGCTTTGAAGGCGCTGAACTGTATCTGGCTAATAGGTTAACTGCAAACGTTATATCGGGACGTGTGCTGTTTGCTGGATAGAGGAGTGCTCCAATGGCACTAAGGTAGGGTACTTCGGAACCCATTGCTTCCTCCCCCTCTTCCAGCGGCCGGAAGGGGGTGCGTATTAATATCCAATGATCTGACAACCATTGGTGTACTAAGCGAGTGACATTTGTCCATAAGGAAGTTTTTCAGCAACTTCTTTGTGTATGTGGATTGATGTAACAAGATTCCTCTGCTTAGGTGTTCGATTTGTAAGCCTAGGCAGAACTTCATTTTGCCAAGGTCTTTCATCTCAAAAGTCTGTGTGGGTCACTTGGATATCTCAACTATCTCTTCAGGAGATCCGATGAGGTTTAAGTCGTCTATGTAGACAATAGTAATTACGAATCCTGTTCACTTTGCTCTTATAAATATGCAATGGCAGACTTCATTAGTTGTGAATCCTTGTTGCACTAGGAATTCATTGAGTCTGTTATACTACATTCTCCCTGACTGTTTTAGACCATACAGTGATCTTTGGAGTTTGATAGCGTAGACGTCCCGAGGTCTTTCTGTCATTTTTGTCGGGAGTTTATAGCCGTCCGGAAGTCTCATATAGATATCCTTATCTATATTGCCATATAGGTATGCAGTCACAACGTCCATGAGCTGCATATCCAGGCCTTCAGTGGTAGTTAGGATAATAATGAAACTGAAAGTGATCGCATCCATGACCTGAGAATATGTATCATCATAATCTATCCTGGTCGTTGGGAAAAACCTTGTGCAACAAGGCGCGCTTTGTAGCGTACGATCTCATTATTTTCATTTCTTTTTCTTACGAATATCCATTTATATCCCACAGGTTTAACACCTGTCGGTGTTAGGACTACAGGTCCAAGAACTTCGCTCTTCGAGAGTGAGTCCAGCTCTACTCCTATTGCCTCGTTCCACTTTGGCCAATCCTCTCTGCGTTTACATTCTGCTAGAGAGCGTGGATCGATCTCACCGTCGTATTCAGTGACGTGATTGGCAATAATGAGCACAAAGTTGTCATCGATGATTGTGCTTTTTCTGTCGGTACCTCCCCAGTACGTACATAGTTTAATGATATTTCTCCTATATTTTCCTCTTCAGAGGTTTTTAGGAGGGGAGAGGTATCTGGGCTGAGCTCAGCATCCGGTGGTCGTATTGTTATTATTACTCCAGGAGTTTTCCTCTTTCGAGGGAATTTATCCTTGGAGCCTGGGGGTCGTCCTCTCTTTTGTTGAGGTACGACCGCTTCTGATGCAGGTGGATTGCATCCATCTTTGGGAATGTCATTCATAGCTGGCGTGTTTGCAGCAGGGACGTGTGATCTGACAATATTCTGGTTATCAGTAAATTTGTCCGGGAAAATGTGAGCTGTATTCTGTATTTGGAGGATCTTCAGGATCTCATCTTCACATTGGTTTGTACGTGGATCAAAGTGGGATAACGTTTTGGTATCCCATGAAATGGTCTTTGAAGCTTCTGGCTTCTCTGTTTTATGCCTAGTTTGGGAAAGGTACTTTCGTCAAACTCACAATCTGCTAGACGTGCTTTAAAACCGTCACCCGTTAAGGGTTCCAGGTATCTAATGATCGATGGTGAGTCGAATCATATGTAGATACCCAGGCGACGTTGATGACCCATCTTGGTCCTCTGCGGTGGTGCCATGGGGACATATACAGTGCATTTGAATGTCCTCAAGTGAGAGATATCCGGTGGAGTCCCATATGCGAGTTGCATTGGAGAATAAGATTGACTACCCGACGGTCGTAATATTATTGGCGATGCAGCATGCAAGATGGCATGTCCACATACAGTCACCGGCAATTGGGATTGCATCAACAATGGACGAGCAATCCATTGTAGTCTCTTTATAAGAAATTCAGCCAACCCGTTCTAGGTGTGAACATGTACTACATGATGTTCAACTTCAATGTCAGTTGATTGACAGTAGTCTATGAAGACTTATGATGTAAATTCTCCAGCGTTATCTAGACGCATTCTTGATCTGGTTGTCTGGGAAATGAGCCCGCAACTTAATGATTTGTGCCAGTAGCTTTGCAAAGGCTACGTTGCGGGTGGACAGGAGGCACATATACGACCATTTGAAAGATGCGTCTATCAGTACCATGTAGTTTCGAAATGGGCCACTTGTGGGTGAATAGGCCCGCAAATGTCTCCATGTATTCTCTCTAGGAAGCTGGGAGACTCTTAGTCCACCTTAAATGGAGATGGTCTCGTAATCAATTTCCCTTTGTGACAAGGGGACAGGGAAATGCACCCTTTCGAAGTAGCTTCAGGCTTTTCGAGTTAATTCCACGGGATTGGGATATGATGCGGCGCATCATGTCCGATCCAGGATGCCCGAGTCTATTATGCCAGAGTTGGAATTTTGGTTGATTATTGCACTTCTGGTGCTCAAGTGTGTTAGCTTCCATTGCTCGTATCTTTGTATGGTAGAGACCCGACGGGAGTCCCTTAAAACGCTCAACGATGGTTTTAACATTGTTTTTATGAGTCGTTACATGCAAGAATTCTCTGTTTTGTTTGTTCACTATTTTTAGGTGGTATCCTTTTAAACATATATCTTTGAAACTTAACAAGTTTCTAAGTGAGCTCGGAGAGACAAGAGCATCTTTTATTAGTAGTTGTATTTTATTGAGGAGCATAAAATGTGCTTCCCCTGATCCTTCAATTATACCTGACGGGCCGGAAATGGTATTCACAGTTCCATCGTATTTATGTATGCTTTGAAAAAAGCAAATATCTTGGAGGATCGTGTGCGTAGAGGCACTGTCCACTAGGCATTTATATTCCATCTAAAGTAAGAGAGAGAAAAGCATAGCAGTTTAAGACACAAAGATAACCAAATATCATTTAACGTCTAAAAAGTATCCAACATGCTAGAAAACAAATAACTGAAGAGAGTAAATTGTTTCAACTACAATGCATTGCAGAAAGAAAATAGATAAGGCTTCAGTCTAGCAGGTCATCGTTTGAGAAGTCCTCAGCGATGAACCTGATTGGTGCCAGGTCTTCGTGTTCCACCAGGTTTGTTTCGGTTGGCTTCTGGTTAGCTTTTTACAAATCTTGGAGGTGGCGTGGAGTCCGACAATTTCTGGACCAGTGCCCAGTCATCCACACCTGTGGCATTTATCTTCCCAATCTTTTCTGGGAGCTGATGTCTAGCCATTGTCTTTCCTCTTCCGCACATTTTTCTTCTTTCCCTCATTGTTGGACTTTGTAGGGGGTCCTCTAGCATGCTTCTTCATTGTCTTTTCCTTCTGGGGCTTGCCTCTGAAGTTGGTCCTCTTCTTCTGGGAGGAGATGTGGTGCGCTTCAGGCGCATGTGCAGTGCTAGCACGACGTAAGTTATGGGTGACCAGAAGGAGGTCTCTGTTCTGTTCTGCCATAAGAAGGCATGAGAGAAGCTCCGAGTATTTCGTGAACTTTCGTTCACGATACTGTTGCATAAGTATGACATCCTTCTCGTGGAAGGATGTATACGTCTTCTCTAACATGTGCTCCTCCGTCACTTTCTCACCACACAACTTCAGGCGTGAGGTGATACTGAAAAGTGCAGAGTTGTACTCGGTGATGGACTTAAAATCCTGGAGATGGAGGTTCTCCCATTCATATCGTGCTCGGGAAAGGATAACATCTTTTTGATGTTTGTATCTATCCTCGAGAGCGATCCATAACTCGTAAGAGTCTTCCACAGTGATGTACTCGGCCTCAGGGTCCGATCGATATGGCATCTGATATAGATAATTGCTTTCGCTTTATCTATGTCAGAAACCTTATTGCCTACAGCAATGGCATGGCTCAATCCCTGTGTGCGCAGGTGGAATTTGATATCCAACTACCAGCTCAGATAATTTTTGCCTGTAGCATCCAATATGTCAAAGTCGACGCTCGTGATTTTAGCCATTATCTCTAGCATGTTGAACATGAGCAATAATTAGATTTTTTAAAATACAACAAGTAATTATGTATTTCAGACACAGATATTTGTTGTGTAGATCGGCTAATCACCATTTTAAATAAAGTCCATACAGTCCCACAAAATAGAAAATACAACTCGGGAACCCTCGTGTGGCCCATATTCTTCTGGAAATAGATCTTCGTATTCGTGGGATGTGCGACAGTCTTGGAATTTATACAATTATATCCTCACTACAGTTTCTCTCAAAAAGAAAAAAATGCGAGGAAAATAATGGTGATAGCTAGCCGATTCAAAACCACAATAAATATAAACATACATCGCAGAGAAATACAGCAGACATTTAATTTCATCGCAGACAATTAATCATCACAGGCAATTAATCATCACATGCAATTGATTATCACATGCATTTTATAATGGAAATGAAATTTTTTCGTTTAATAATTATTGGACCACTAGGCAACGTCATACAATGTTCGTTTAGTTAACTAACGGCAGAGCGGCCACATGATCTTCCTAATTATTAAACGTGTAATAATCAAATAATCCAAAAATGCGATGATTTATAAAGCATGTCATTAATCAGATTTTAACGAAGAAAAAACATAATTAAATCTGAAAATAATTTGTGAAAACAAATTTTTTGTGGAAAACCCCTAGTTAGGGTTTTCGGAGGCGATCTGCCGTGCGATCCTGTGTAACCGACTAGGGTTTCCGTCGCGTGGGTTGCCGCTTCTGGCGGCTAGGGTTCTTGTGTGCACACGGGGAGGGTTAACGACGCCGATGCCGCTTCTGGCGGTTTGGCGACGGCGGCCGCCGTTATTGGCGGTGGTGCCGGCCGCCGCGGCGGTGCTGTCCGCCGCTGCAGGCGGTGGCACGGGCTGCCGCCGGAGCGGCAGTGGTACGCCGCCGCTTCTGGCGGCGGGGAGATCGCTAGGGGGTTTCGTGCGTTCGTGGCTTCTGGCCGCGTTGCGACGAAAGATCCCCTCAAGGGTTCGAAGATTTGGGGAAGAAGATCATCAAAAATAGGATTTTTATTAAAAACCTATTTTTAGTCTTCAAATCGGCGATTTAAGCGTAAAAATTTGATTTTTAGAGATAAAAATGTCGATTTATCATTTAAAAAGGTTGATTTATCATGTAGATCTGAGATTAAAATTCGATCTTATGCCAACCAAACAATGATCCAATCGTATGTACATAAAAAGTTTAGATCTAGGGATTAAAAATTACCTCAAGATCCTACCCTCCGGATCTAGCGACGTTCGATGAAGGAAGCCCTTTCACGTCGTGATTCGTCCGCCGGCAAAGGTTCGTCTCAGCTTTGAGCATGCTGATAACGTGTTGTAAGCTTGGCGGCTACAGAACCCCGTAGCCCTGTATTTATAGAAGTAGGGTTACATAATGAGTGGATACCCAATACACAAATGGGTCTACAAAAGCACGCTCATAACAATTATCTATTATGTGAGGGATGTTTTTGAATGTGTTTGTTGATTGGGACAAAGAGATACGTAGAATGATGATTGGGATTTACTCTTAATGAATCAATGGGTAGGAAGAGGGTTTGTGAAAATTTAGAGGGTAAACCCTAAAATTTTTGGGGAAACTGACTCTGAAGGGGACTAAATTTTGGGAGACTAAAATTTTAAATCTGTTGGTGAACTAAAATTTTAGCGAGTAATTGAATTCTTGGTAGTGAAACTAACTTTAAATTTAAAATTTTAAGGGGCACTAAAACTGGATGGAGCTAAATTTGAGTGGAAACTGAAATTTTAGATTTTAGGGGGGAACTAAATCTGAATAGAACTAAATTTTGGTGGACTAAAAATTGGGTGGGGGCTAAATTCTTTGAGGAAACTAAATTTTAGTTTGAAGCAACAATTTTTTGTTTGTTGGTAATATTTTGAAGGTGTCTGCAATTTCTTTTTGAATGGTGTTGAATTTTAGGGTTATGATATTTCGATTGAGGCTTCAAACTTTTTTGGGGAGAGAGATTTTGACTGTGTTGAAATCTTTCAAGAAATATTTTGAATGACCCTTAACATATGCTTATAGTCAGAGTGGTATGCATATAGCCAGCTGGAATATAATTTACTATTTTTTAAAATTTATGTAATATATGATTTTGTTATTTGCATGTTTGTCATCATCAAAAGGGAGGGTTTTGGGTATCGAAGAACCCCCCTGACTATAAGCATACTCCTCCCTGAGTTGATGCTTCATTTTTTATTTTGATGATGCATTGGGTATTGGATTTTCCCAATACATGTTTTGATGATGAGCAAACATAATACTTTCACTAATGAGTTTATAAAGTTGTTAAGGAAATGTTATGGCCAAAAATGACCGAGACAGTTGTCAAGCTGACGTTGAGCATTTGTGCTAAGTCGGAGCCTCGTCAGCGAGTGAAGTGGGACCCTTGGTCGGTAGAACCAGGGTCGGATGATGGAAGTTGGTTGGGATGCAGTGCTCGATCGACCCTCGGACAGCTTGTACATCGATCGTTCGAGGTTGGGAAGCTCGGAAGCTACCCTCGAGGAAGATGGTGACTCGTCGATCTACAACACAAAGACATGTTAGGGGCGGTCAGATCTGGGTCCGACCCAAATACCCTCCGATGCTTAAGTTAGTATGGGAACGTAAGGATGAGAGGGAGCTTGGAGCAGCTGGGATCGACCCACAGAGGTTCGTCTCAGATCTGACGTCGCAATCTCTATAATGTAATAAATATCAGCCGAAGGAGTAGAATCTATGTCTTAGATCTTATACCTTGGGAATTTGAACCTCTTTGCCTTTGTCCTTTCGGGTATTTATAGGCAGCTCTCTATTGATTGTGTGTAACCATCCTTCATTGATTCGGGAGTGATCTTCTCGGGATTCAAGATAACGACTGCCCATTTATTCGGCCCCACTAACTCCCCTCGAATATCAGTGCAAGCTTAATGGTCGAACGAGCCGTTCGCTTGACTCGATAATACTCTGCTTTGAGCGACGGGTATCGGGTTGTGGGCTCCAAATGGGTCAGGTATGCGGATATTCCAGCATGATCCGTACCAGTGCACTAACAAGAAAACGTTAGCAAATGTCAAATATCAAAGAACAAGTGTTGCTTGCTCAAGCATATATGACAAAGCTTGTTCGCAAACGAGTTTAACAAGTCTACATGATGTTGTGACTCCAAGGCTACAAGATGACTTGAATACTTCTATAACAAGAAACTGAACATCAAAGATTACATCAAGTGAAAAAACAAGGCAAACATGTAATTTATGTATTGTTTTTATTATTGTCTTAGAATCTTTGTTAAGGACTTGAAAATGTCACACACTCCTACAGAAGAAACCATATGAAAATAATATAAAATTAATATGAATTAATTTATATCAAAACCTCTATGTTTTATAGGCTAAACTATGCATTTATATTAGATTAGTCGACCAATAACATAACCATAGTCGACCAACGGAAGTTTGTGATTAACTTAATTTGGGCCATCTAATTAGTCAATTAGAGAAGACTATGCAGTCGGCTAATCAATGAATTAGTCGACTATCTGTTATGCTCCAGTCGATTAATATAAAACAAAAACTTCAGAAGATCTCCGACTTGACTAACTAGTCGACCAATGAAGACTTTCTATTCGACTAGTCATCTTATTAATCAACCAATGCTATATGAATAGTTGACTAATCCTATAATGAAGCTGGCTGTCTTCTAGTTATTAAATTAGTCGAACGATGATCAACTTCTAGTCAACTAACTACAAAAGAGAGTTGGTGCACGTCGTAATGGTGATTGAACTTCTGACCCGCCATTCATACAAAAGAGAGGAGAATCAGGGTAAGTGATTCGGGATATAAATTGCTTATTTTCCCCCATTTCCGGGCATTTTATGTGTATATTGCGTCTATTTTGGCTTTGATACGTGCGTATTCGTAATATCGTGAATTATTAAAGCATATTCCTATTATATATATATAATGTGGTTTTTATGGACTAATTTTTGCTCCACTTATTTCTCATGCACTTCTGGGATTTTTCTGGATTTTCTGAAATTTTTCCAGAATTTTTCGGAGCGTGGAGCTATTTTTCGGGATTTATTTGGAGCTAAAATGAATTTCTGGGATTTTTAAAAAAGAAAAAGTAAAAAAATAAAAACATATGCATATGGGCCGGCCTGCTGTCCGGCCCACTTTTTAATCCCGTAGGCCGCTTCGTTTCGAATTTTAAAATAAATAAATAAATAAACCGGTTAAGGCCCGCTTGGGGGCGGGCACGCGCACAGCGCGTGCCAGCACCCAAGTTGCGGGCGCCTGAGGCGCTCGCGGGTCGGGCGCACTGTGCGCCCGACCCGCATGCCATTTAAGCTATAGGGGAGACTTTTTGTGCGGGTTTGGTCGGGGTTTCTTCGACCCGCAAGCCCGCAAACTCTTAATTTGAGCTTATTTCGGCCTGTGCGCAATAGGGGAGCGACAGTTCGTTTTAGCTGCTGTTTTGGGGATTTTAGGGATTTTTGGGGCTCTTCTTCTCCCCCAAGTCTATGGATAGGGTTGGAGGCCATTGGATGATGGAGAAGCTTGGAGGAGGTGCCCAAGTGAGAGGGAAGCCTCATTTCTTGAGAGATTGGTGATCTCTCTCCTCTCTTTTTGTGTAATTTTTGCATTTCTCTTTTGTATTGAACATTGGATGAATTTGTCTATGAATTCCATCTTATTTGGTATGATTGAGTAGTGTGATTGGTGTGGGCTGTGATTCATTATGTTGGGTTGTTAATTTTAGTTCTAATTGCCAAGACTCATTTTGAATGTTAATGTTGGGTGATTATGTAACGACTGCTTTTCATGTATCTGGATATAATATAATATAATATATGTTTTGATGGATTTTCTCCTCATGTGTGGTTTTCGTCTCCGTAGCTTTCATTTTCGATCGATTCGTCGTATTTTCTCGTTTCTTCCTTAGGATTGTCGATTTCGAAGTATGTCATTCGTGACGGACTTCATAACGGTCGTATCTTACTATTAGATCAAGCCTAGGAGTCTTAGGAATCGATCCCGGGGCCCCGCGCTCCGTATCGGAACTTTTGGTGCTCATTAGCCGGTATAAGAAGGGGCACCGACCGACTAGATGACGATCCAGTCGGTCGGCAATCCTTCTTGGACCGACTAGTTGGCTTTCTAAATTTCTCAGGAGTTACTGTTTATCGTTAGTCGGTCTAAGAACGTTGGTTGACCGACTAGGTTGCAAACTAGTCGGTCAGCAATGCTTCTTTAACCGACTAACTCATCATCTAAATTTTAGTATCAATACTGTTCACTCTTAGTCGGTCTAAGAACGTTCATCGACCGACTAGATGCTAAACTAGTCGGTTAGTATTTGTTCATGGACCGACTAATTCTAAATCCTATTTTCGTTCAGAAGTTACTGTTTGCACTTAGTCGGTCTGCGTTGGTCGACCGATCGACTAGTTTCCAAACTAGTCGGTCAGTGGTTGCTCTTTGACCGACTAATCTGTGTTAAAACCCTAATTTCTGGGCAGCCGCCAGCCCAACCTATTTATACCCCTCCCAAACGTTTTCTTCTTCCTCCACTCGACCCAAAACCCTAAAATCTCCCCCATTGAGCCCTCATCTTCCTCCAAGCCCTATTCCTCCATTCCAAGCCCTAAATCCATCATCCAAACCATCCATCCACTCTATCTACCTCTCATCTTCCCCAAATCTCCATCAAATCCTCAAAATCCCCCAAAAACCCTAGTTCTCCTAACTTCTCCAATCTTTTCCAGATATGATCCTAGGGTTCTCCGGAGTGTTTCTTCCGCTTCCTCTCGGTAAGAAATCGATCTCTCGATGTTTTCATAACCTATTTGTATTTTTATTAAACCCTAATGAAATTTCATGTTGTTGATGATTGTTTCCCCATAACAGCGATTTCCCCCGTAGATTAGCATCCGCGAGACGAACCTTCTTGATCGTCATCCCCGGTGCTAGGCAAGTGAAACTTGCCACTTAGGGTTTAGGCCATGTTTTAGGCCACTTTGCTCGTTGTAGGCGTAAAAGAGGCTAGGCGACGAAATGATACTCGCCTAGGCGCAAATTGGGGGAACTAGCTTGACAACGAAGCTAGTTCCGACATATAGCATGTTGCACAATTACCATGTCATGTTTACTTTCCATTAACGGTACGCGAATTAATTGTCATGTCATTGCATTCTTTAAGTGCTTCTGTGATTGCGTAGCTTTGCTACGAATGCTTGTGTTCCTGGCTCGTGTTCCAGAAGCGGGCCATGTGTTGGTTGATAGCCAATGCCCGAATTGCTTGTTTCCGGCTAGGTGCACCCCTACGCCAAATGTTTAAGAATGCGAGCTCATGTGCAGGGCAACCCCGGCTCACTTGCTGAGCTCATGTGCGGGGACCCTGGCTCCATTACGTGTGGGTATTGGGGGTAAGAGTTAAGCGACCAATCAACTGGGAGTCTGCCCGATCAGCAACTGCAGTGGTAAGGTGTAAACTCTGGGTTTTGGGGTAGTTGTTAAGCGGCCAATCAGCGAATGTGAAACCATTCAGCTGTAAGGCGTAAACATCTACAAACAACGTGAATAGTGAATTGATTGAGATTGATAGTAGCTTGGCTACTCTTGTCTTGTCCCGATGATTGTTCTCTTGTACAAATTGTCTTGCCATGTCTGGATTGTGCACTCATGTTATAACTGCCATGTCATGCATACTATAACTGCTAGGTTGCTAGTTGCCTTACTTTCAGTTTCCTAGCCCAAGTCTTTTTAGACTGGCTGACATGTGCCCCTTTACTCTTTTGGGTGACACATGTTAGATCCTGAGCCTGAGTACCTTGTTGAGGACGAGGTGTTTGCTGACGCCGAGCCCGAGCTTGTGTTCGACGGGGAGTACGTGGACACTGGGGACCAGTCCTAGTGTCTTCGTTGTGTTTTACTTTTGTTTAGACAGTTGTTTTGTTATCGGTGCGTAGCACCTATACTTTGTTATGTCGTTGCTTTTGTTGGCCTTGTTCTGGGCCTTTAGACTCTTTCTTTTAGCCCGGTGGCTTTTCTGGATGTTGGACTTATTTTCATGTTGGACGATTTATGAGATGTGAGATTTTATAATCAGTCTCTCCTTGTATTATTATTGTTGTTCCATTGTGGTTACAGGGACCTGCTTATGTTTTATTGACGCTTATCGGGTTTGGGGCTTCACAGCTCCACTCTCGTACAGACCTTTTCACGTCTCGCCTCCATTTTAGGGAAGCGGGTCGTGACAGGTTTTGTTGGTGGCCCATGCAGGTCCTTCTGTAACTGCGATTTTTGGAATAGCGATAATAATGTTAGAATGTCCAATAAACTAAGTTCGACGTCCGATGTCATAAGCTATGAGTCTAATCCGATTCGTTCTCTGTGTCATTAGATGGCAGGAAGGCGTTTCACCCGTGGTGGGGGCAGTGGTGCGCTCCCTCATGATGAGGAGCCCGAGCGGGAACCCACCAGCGGTGAGATGATGCGGATGATGCTCCAGATGATGCAAGTGCAGCAGGGCGTGCTTCTGCAAGTCCAGAATGCTCCACTTGCTCGAGCTGCCCGGGCTCTTTCGGATGCCCCTCGCTCTGAGCCAGGAGCGAAGCAATTTCGGGAGCTGGGTCCCGCATATTTTGATGGTTCTGAGGGTCCTCTGGCTGCCGATGAGTGGATTTGGAACATCGAGGACAATCTGAAGATGGCCAAGATCACCCCGACTGGATGGGTTGATTTGGCGAAGAGGCAACTCAAGGATAGTGCTCGGAATTGGTGGGATGCGGAAGAAAAGATGTTGGTGGAGCCGATAGCTTGGGCTACCTTCAAGGCCAGATTTAAGGGTGAGTTCTTTCCGAAGGCTGCCAGGGAAGAGATGCTGCAGCGTTTTATCGATTTGAAGCAAGGGAGCTCGTCGGTGGACCTATATCACCAAGAGTTCATGAGGCTGAGTCGGTTTGCGCCAAAGATGGTGCAGGACGCTGAGGAGAGAGCTCAGAGGTTCCTGCAGGGACTTGCTTCGGAGCTCCAGAGTTTTGTGACCTCTTCTGACCGGGAGTCTTATCAGAAGGTTCTAGTAGCAGCCAAGAGGCAGGAGCTGCTCGTGAACCAGAGGAGGGGGTCTGTTGTTGGTGCTGGGAAGAGGCCTGTGGAACAGGCGAGAGCCGTGGTTAGACCTGGATTCAGGCCTAATCAGTCTGCTCAGTTTAAGAGGCCAGGAGGGCCTATTCTGAAGACTTGCCATTTCTGCGGCAAGCCTGGCCACGTCAAGGATCAGTGTCGGAAGTTTTTGGGCCAGTGTCTGGTTTGTGGTGATGCTTCCCATGTCGCGAAGGATTGTCGGCATGCGAATCAGCTGCGGAGGGCACCTGTTGCAGCACAGCCGTTGCAGCAGCGAGCGTCTGTTCCTGCTGGACGTGGAGCAGCTCTTGTTCCACAGGGACAGGCTTTTCGGCAGGCTGTTCCGCCGAGGAGGTAGGCTTTTCTGATGACCGCTGCGGAGAGCGAGGCTGTGGATGAGGTTATCACAGGTAATCCTCAATCTAGCTGTTACTTTCCTAGCTGGTTTTGATTGTTAGATTGTGTTGTTTGCTTGAACATGACTGTTTGCTAGACTAGGGTTTGATTGTTAATTGCTTGTTAGGTGTGGTTTTGGTGTGCACATTTCCTGCACGAGTCCTCTTTGACTCTGGTGCATCGATGTGTATTATTTCTCAGAGCTTCGTGGAGAGGCATTCCTTGTCGACGTCCCCTCTTTCCAAGAGTTGGAATATTGTTACAGGGAATGGCGTGGTCTCGGTGCATCGTGGTTGCAATTCTTGCTCGTTGGTGGTCTGTGGACATGAGCTTTTCGCTGATTTCATTGTCCACGACATCATCAACTATGATGCAGTTCTTGGGATGGACTGGCTTGCGAGCTTCTATGCTACGATCGACTGTCGGAGGAAGAAGGTGGTGTTCGAGATTCCCGGACATCCAGTATTTGAGTTCAGTCGTGGTAGCAGTTCGCTTGGTCCTGTCAGATTTCGGGCCAGGCCGGTGGAGGCTGTGGCTATGCAGATGGAGTTGGAGTGGCCAGCTGTGGTTCGAGATTTTGGCGACGTCTTCCCCGAGGAGATGTCTGTTTTGCCGCCTGATCGGGCTTTGGAATTTTCTATCGATCTTGTTCCAGGTGCGCAGCCGATTTCGAAGGCGCCGTATCGTATGGCACCTGCAGAATTGGAGGAGTTGCGGAAGCAGTTGGATGAGCTCTTGCAGAAGGGTTATATCAATCCCAGCGTGTCTCCGTGGGGAGCACCGGTGTTGCTGGTAAAGAAGAAGGATGGTTCGCGTCGCATGTGCGTGGACTATCGGGAGTTGAATGCGGTGACCATTAAGAATAAATACCCGTTGCCTCGCATCGATGATATTTTTGATCAGCTTGGAGGTTCGAGGGTGTTTTCTAAATTGGATTTGAGGAGTGGTTACCACCAGTTGAAGGTGAAGAAGGATGATATTCCGAAGACATCGTTCAGGACGAAGTATGGACACTATGAGTTCGTGGTTATGCCTTTTGGCGTAACTAACGCGTCCGCAGTTTTCATGAATCTGATGAACCTGATTTTCTACGACTTTTTGGATAAGTTTGTTGTTATCTTTATTGACGACATTCTGATCTATTCGAAGTCGGAGAAAGAGCATGCCTCGCACTTAAGGACGGTGTTGGAGATCTTGAGGAAGCATCGTTTGTATGCTAAGTTTTCGAAGTGCGAGTTTTGGCTGGATAGAGTTGCTTTTCTCGGGCATGTGGTGACTGGAGATGGTATTTCAGTGGATCCCGAGAAGATTAGGGCCATCAGGGAGTGGCCTGTTCCGTCGTCTGTGTCTGAGATTCGGAGTTTCCTTGGACTTGTTGGTTACTATCAGTGATTCATTAAGGACTTTTCTCGTATTACTGAGCCGATGACCAGGTTGACGCGGAAGGATGTTGCTTTTGTTTGGTCGGGTGATTGTGAGAGTGCTTTTGGTATTCTGAAGGAGAGGTTGACGACTGCCCCTATTCTTGTTGTGCCTGATCGCAGCGATGGATTCGAGATCTTTTGCGATGCTTCTGGCAAGGGTCTCGGTTGTGTGTTGCATCAGCACGGGCATGTTGTGGCTTATGCGTCTCGTCAGCTTAAGGTTCATGAGAAGAATTACCCGACGCATGATTTGGAGTTGGCTGCCGTTGTGTTTGCTCTTAAGATTTGGAGGCACTTCCTGCTGAGTGAGAAAGTGAAGATTTTCACCGATCACAAAAGCTTGAAGTATATTTTCACTCAGAAGGAGCTCAACATGCGACAGCGTCGATGGTTGGAGCTTATGGCAGATTATGAGATTGATTTGCAGTTTCACCCAGACAAGGTGAATGTGGTTCCAGATGCTTTGAGTAGGCTTCCAGCGGTGATGATTCTGACCTCGCAGTGGAGATTGCAGCAGGATTTTTGCGAGTCTGGCGTGGAGATTGTTCTTCCTGGGGAGGCTTCATCGTTGATGTACATGCAGGTACAGTCGACGATCGTGGATCGGATTAAGGCTGGCCAGGCTGAGGATCCGAAGCTGGTGAAGATTCGGGAGCAGGTGGAAGCCGGTCTGCGGACCGACTTTTTGATTCATGAGGATGGCTCGCTGAGGTTCGGAGCCAGGTTGTGTGTGCCAGCTGGGGATATCAGAGAGGAGTTGATGGTGGAGGCACACAGTTCGCCGTATTCTGTGCATCCTGGTGGCACCAAGATGTACCAGGATCTTCGTCTAAATTATTGGTGGCATGGTATGAAGAGGAGTGTGGCTCGGAGTGTAGCCAAGTGCTTGGTTTGCCAGCAAGTGAAGGCGGAGCATCAGCGTACGGCCGGGTTGCTACAACCGCTTCCGATTCCGGAGTGGAAATGGCAACACATCACTATGGATTTCGTGACTGGACTACCTCGGAGTCCGAAGCAGAATGACGCGATTTGGGTGATCGTAGATCGATTGACCAAATCTGCGCACTTTATTCCGTTCCGAGTGGGACAGTCCACTGAGGCGCTAGCGAGGAGATATATGGAGGTAAAATTCTTTTACTCTCCGTTTTATTTCCTTTTCCTAGTTTGGATAGTGATGTAACGTGAATCGTGCAGGAGGTTGTGCGACTTCATGGAGTCCCCGTGAGCATCGTGTCTGACAGAGACACGAGGTTCACATCTCAGTTCTGACAGAGTTTGCAGAAAAGCTTGGGTACGCGTCTGAGTTTCAGCACGGCGTACCATCCGCAGACGGATGGCCAGTCCGAGAGGACGATTCAGATTTTGGAAGACATGCTGAGGGCGTGCATGTTGGATTTCAAGGGTTCGTGGGAGGACCATCTGCATTTGGTGGAGTTCTCTTACAACAACAGCTTCCAGGCGAGTATTGGCATGGCGCCTTTCGCCGCTCTTTATGGGAGGAAATGTCGATCGCCATTGAGTTGGGATGGCGTTGGTGATCGGGAGTTGTTGGGACCTGAGATGATCGTGGAGGTCGTTGATATCGTCAGGAATATTCGGGAGAGGTTGAGGATTGCTCAGGACCGTTTTAAGCATTGGGCGGATGCTAAACGTCGTCCTTTGGAGTTTCAGCCGGGCGACCATGTGTTCTTGAAGATTTCCCCGAATCGTGGTGTGATTCGTTTTGGGAAGCGAGGGAAGTTGAGCCCGCGATACATTGGACCGTTTGACATTTTGGAGAGGGTTGGCGAGGTAGCTTATCGCTTGGCCTTGCCGCCATCTTTGGAAGGAGTTCACAATGTTTTCCATGTGTCGCAGCTTCGTCGATACATTAGCGATCCGTCTCATGCTGTGGATTTTTCAGAGATTACCGTTCGCCCCGATTTGACGTATGACCAGCATCCAGTGCAGATTCTGGACAGGCGTCAGAAATCGCTTCGGAACAAGATTGTCAATCTTGTGAGGGTGATGTGGCGACACGGCTCACCTGGAGAGTCTACTTGGGAGAATGAGGATGAGATGCGAGAGCGTTTCCCACTTTTGTTTCCGGACTCGTGAGTATTTGGAAATTCCGAGGACGGAATTTTTCTTAAGTTGGGGAGGATGTAACGACTGCTTTTCATGTATCTGGATTTATTATAATATAATATATGTTTTGATGGATTTTCTCCTCATGTGTGGTTTTCGTCTCCGTAGCTTTCATTTTCGATCGATTCGTCGTATTTTCTCGTTTATTCCTTAGGATTGTCGATTTCGAAGTATGTCATTCGTGACGGACTTCATAACGGTCGTATCTTACTATTAGATCAAGCCTAGGAGTCTTAGGAATCGATCCCGGGGCCCCGCGCTCCGTATCGGAACTTTTGGTGCTCATTAGCCGGTATAAGAAGGGGCACCGACCGACTAGATGACGATCCAGTCGGTCGGCAATCCTTCTTGGACCGACTAGTTGGCTTTCTAAATTTCTCAGGAGTTACTGTTTATCGTTAGTCGGTCTAAGAACGTTGGTTGACCGACTAGGTTGCAAACTAGTCGGTCAGCAATGCTTCTTTAACTGACTAACTCATCATCTAAATTTTAGTATCAATACTGTTCACTCTTAGTCGGTCTAAGAACGTTTATCGACCGACTAGATGCTAAACTAGTCGGTCAGTATTTGTTCATGGACCGACTAATTCTAAATCCTATTTTCGTTCAGAAGTTACTGTTTGCACTTAGTCGGTCTGCGTTGGTCGACCGACCGACTAGTTTCCAAACTAGTCGGTCAATGGTTGCTCTTTGACCGACTAATCTGTGTTAAAACCCTAATTTCTGGGCAGCCGCCAGCCCAACCTATTTATACCCCTCCCAAACGTTTTCTTCTTCCTCCACTCGACCCAAAACCCTAAAATCTCCCCCATTGAGCCCTCATCTTCCTCCAAGCCCTATTACTCCATTCCAAGCCCTAAATCCATCATCCAAACCATCCATCCACTCTATCTACCTCTCATCTTCCCCAAATCTCCATCAAATCCCCAAAAACCCCCAAAAACCCCCAAAAACCCTAGTTCTCCTAACTTCTCCAATCTTTTCCAGATCTGATCCTAGGGTTCTCCGGAGTGTTTCTTCCGCTTCCTCTCGGTAAGAAATCGATCTCTCGATGTTTTCATAACCTATTTGTATATTTATTAAACCCTAATGAAATTTCATGTTGTTGATGATTGTTTCCCCATAACAGCGATTTCCCCCGTAGATTAGCATCCGCGAGACGAACCTTCGTGATCGTCATCCCCGGTGCTAGGCAAGTGAAACTTGCCACTTAGGGTTTAGGCCATGTTTTAGGCCACTTTGCTTGTTGTAGGCGTAAAAGAGGCTAGGCGACGAAATGATACTCGCCTAGGCGCAAATTGGGGGAACTAGCTTGACAACGAATCTAGTTCCGACATATAGCATGTTGCACAATTACCATGTCATGTTTACTTTCCATTAACGGTACACGAATTAATTGTCATGTCATTGCATTCTTTAAGTGCTTCTGTGATTGCGTAGCTTTGCTACGAATGCTTGTGTTCCTGGCTCGTGTTCCAGAAGCGGGCCATGTGTTGGTTGATAGCCAATGCCCGAATTGCTTGTTTCCGGCTAGGTGCACCCCTACGCCAAATGTTTAAGAATGCGAGCTCATGTGTGGGGCAACCCCGGCTCACTTGCTGAGCTCATGTGCGGGGACCCTGGCTCCATTACGTGTGGGTATTGGGGGTAAGAGTTAAGCGGCCAATCAACTGGGAGTCTGCCCGATCAGCAACTGCAGTGGTAAGGCGTAAACTCTGGGTTTTGGGGTAGTTGTTAAGCGGCCAATCAGCGAATGTGAAACCATTCAGCTGTAAGGCGTAAACATCTACAAACAACGTGAATAGTGAATTGATTGAGATTGATAGTAGCTTGGCTACTCTTGTCTTGTCCCGATGATTGTTCTCTTGTACAAATTGTCTTGCCATGTCTTGATTGTGCACTCATGTTATAACTGCCATGTCATGCATACTATAACTGCTAGGTTGCTAGTTGCCTTACTTTCAGTTTCCTAGCCCAAGTCTTTTTAAACTTGCTGACATGTGCCCCTTTACTCTTTTAGGTGACACATGTTAGATCCTGAGCCTGAGTACCTTGTTGAGGACGAGGTGTTTGCTGACGCCGAGCCCGAGCTTGTGTTCGACGGGGAGTACGTGGACACTGGGGACCAGTCCTAGTGTCTTCGTTGTGTTTTACTTTTGTTTAGACAGTTGTTTTGTTATCGGTGTGTAGCACCTATACTTTGTTATGTCGTTGCTTTTGTTGGCCTTGTTCTGGGCCTTTAGACTCTTTCTTTTAGCCTGGTGGCTTTTCTGGATGTTGGACTTATTTTCATGTTGGACGATTTATGAGATGTGAGATTTTATAATCAGTCTCTCCTTGTATTATTATTGTTGTTCCGTTGTGGTTACATGGACCTGCTTATGTTTTATTGACGCTTATCGGGTTTGGGGCTTCACAGCTCCACTCTCGTGCGGACCGTTTCACGTCTCGCCTCCATTTTAGGGAAGCGGGTCGTGACAGGTTTTGTTGGTGACCCATTCATGTCCTTCTGTAACTGCGATTTTTGGAATAGCGATAATAATGTTAGAATGTCCAATAAACTAAGTTCGACGTCCGATGTCATAAGCTATGAGTCTAATCCGATTCGTTCTCTGTGTCATTAGATGGCAGGAAGGTGTTTCACCCGTGGTGGGGGCAGTGGTGCGCTCCCTCATGATGAGGAGCCCGAGCGGGAACCCACCAGCGGTGAGATGATGTGGATGATGCTCCAGATGATGCAAGTGCAGCAGGGCGTGCTTCTGCAAGTCCAGAATGCTCCACTTGCTCGAGCTGCCCGGGCTCTTTCGGATGCCCCTCGCTCTGAGCCAGGAGCGAAGCAATTTCGGGAGCTGGGTCCCGCATATTTTGATGGTTCTGAGGGTCCTCTGGCTGCCGATGAGTGGATTTGGAACATCGAGGACAATCTGAAGATGGCCAAGATCACCCCGGCTGGATGGGTTGCTTTGGCGAAGAGGCAACTCAAGGATAATGCTCGGAATTGGTGGGATGCGGAAGAAAAGATGTTGGTGGAGCCGATAGCTTGGGCTACCTTCAAGGCCAGATTTGAGGGTGAGTTCTTTCCGAAGGCTGCCAGGGAAGAGATGCTGCAGCGTTTTATCGATTTGAAGCAAGGGAGCTCGTCGGTGGACATATATCACCAAGAGTTCCTGAGGCTGAGTCGGTTTGTGCCAAAGATGGTGCAGGACGCTGAGGAGAGAGCTCAGAGGTTCCTGCAGGGACTTGCTTCGGAGCTCCAAAGTTTTGTGACCTCTTCTGACCGGGAGTCTTATCAGAAGGTTCTAGTAGCAGCCAAGAGGCAGGAGCTGCTCGTGAACCAGAGGAGGGGGTCTGTTGTTGGTGCTGGGAAGAGGCCTGTGGAACAGGCGAGAGCCGTGGTTAGACCTGGATTCAGGCCTAATCAGTCTGCTCAGTTTAAGAGGCCAGGAGGGCCTATTCTGAAGACTTGCCATTTCTGCGGCAAGCCTGGCCACGTCAAGGATCAGTGTCGGAAGTTTTTGGGCCAGTGTCTGGTTTGTGGTGATGCTTCCCATGTCGCGAAGGATTGTCGACATGCGAATCAGCTGCGGAGGGCACCTGTTGCAGCACAGCCGTTGCAGCAGCGAGCGTCTGTTCCTGCTGGACGTGGAGCAGCTCTTATTCCACAGGGACAGGCTTTTCGGCAGGCTGTTCCGCCGAGGAGGCAGGCTTTTCTGATGACCGCTGCGGAGAGCGAGGCTGTGGATGAGGTTATCGCAGGTAATCCTCAATCTAGCTGTTACTTTCCTAGCTGGTTTTGATTGTTAGATTGTGTTGTTTGCTTGAACATGATTGTTTGCTAGACTAGGGTTTGATTGTTAATTGCTTGTTAGATGTGGTTTTGGTGTGCACATTTCCTGCACGAGTCCTCTTTGACTCTGGTGCATCGATGTGTATTATTTCTCGGAGCTTCGTTGAGAGGCATTCCTTGTCGACGTCCCCTCTTTCCAAGAGTTGGAATATCGTTACAGGGAATGGCGTGGTCTCGGTGCATCATGGTTGCAATTCTTGCTCGTTGGTGGTCTGTGGACATGAGCTTTTCGCTGATTTCATTGTCCACGACATCATCAACTATGATGCAGTTCTTGGGATGGACTGGCTTGCGAGCTTCTATGCTACGATCGACTGTCAGAGGAAGAAGGTGGTGTTCGAGATTCCCGGACATCCAGTATTTTTCGCACCGATCTTCTCAGACCCCGTACAGATAAGAGAGTCATTCCGCACCGATCTTCTCAGCTGTGGAATAAGGAACAGGAGAGACCACATCAAGAACGCTATAACGACCTGTTTTGTAGTGCACGTTAATCCTTAACAAAACGATTTCGAATGAGTTCGAATTGATTAAACAATTTTTTTATTTTTCCATAGCTCCAAATCTAAAACGAACTTCATTTTCATGATACTCGTGACGATACGATCATGTGGTATTGTTTTCGTAATTTTTCGGATACGTTTAGTTCTAGGGGAAAATGGTAATTTCATACACCGAGTTGCTAATTACTAAAATTACGTTTACACTAGCCCTTATTTCCTTAACCACCCCCCTTAACGCGGTTGGTCAGATCCAAATTTCTCGAATCCAACCGACTCAATTGATTGACACATTAAATTATATATTATCTATTAATTCCTACACCTATATAATACTCTTCCATCCTTGGTTTACAAACACAATGGCTCTCACTGCAACCCACGCACACAACCCAACTATCTCCTTTAGCATCACCTCCATCGTAGCTCTCACTCCCCTTCATGTGGCCCCTCTCCCCGGGCCTTCCTCCTCCTCATCCTTCGAGCATGCAATGCCACCAACTCTCCACTTAATCTCTATGAAACCCAGCAACCTGACTTCAGCCATTTCCCGTCACCCGCCTCCCAGTGGGCCATCCCCACATCTCCACCCTCATATAATACGAGTTGTGCTCGAATGAAGCCCCTCCCCATCGTGCTTGTTGACGACCACAAGCTCGAGACACCACCACCACACTTCGCCCACCTCCTTGCTCACCACGGCTCCGCCCTGAGCCATCGTCTCACCTCCCATAGCCCCTAGCCACGACGAGCTCCGTCGTTTCATCAGCCTGCCCATGTCGTCGCCCCGTCCTATGCATAGCCACCTGTGAGCTCATCGGCGGAGACTAGTCCGCCGACCTCCCCTGAATGGACGACGACGACTTCCGCTGCAGGAAGCCCCCAACCACGTTGTCTATGGCGAACCCGTCGCCATCCTCATCGGCGATGCCCTCCTCGCCTTTGCCTTCCACCAACCGCTCCTCCCTCCGCCACGGAGCCTGCCGCTATCTTCACCGCTCCTCCGTGAGCGCCTCTCGCCGCCATAGCTCCGTCGAGCTCTGCCAGGCATCAGTGACGTCGCTGCCCCCATCTCTGCGACCTCCGTTGCCTTTTGTCACCGGCAAAGCACCGACCGAAGCCCCACAGCCCCCTCCAGCTCATCAAGCATCGTCTGCCGTCACTGCGCTCCCCGTCGGTGCTCCGCTCGTCGACCGCCGATCTGCCTCCTCCTCGTGCCGCCAGCCGCCACTACAGCATCCCCCCTCCACCGTCGCGTCATCGTCAAACGAAAATAGCCCCCACGGGTTGCATGTGTTTAACGAAGGGGAGATGAGTATTCTTATACATATTTGTATACGTATATACGTATATAACTATATTTATTATATGGGTTTGTTAGTTTTAAGTTGATAGTAAACAATATAGGGATCAGAAAAATACACGGGGACTCCCTAAAAATCCAACGCGTCGCGTAGAACTCGTAGACGTTGGAACCATCCCAATCAGGAACTTATTTTGTTAAAAATAATTTTTGGAAGTTATACGTAATATTTCCTATTTTGATTTTAAAATTCATATCGTCTAAAAATACGTGTATTTTCCAGATATAAAAATACAGTTGTATTCTACTAATCAAGATGAACATTTTGACAGGTCATATGAAATATTTTGAGGGGCACATTTCTTTATATAAATCGTCAAACGTTTACGATAACTATTTTCTAATTGATTTTTAATTCGTTTTAATTTCTAAAAATTGATTTTAAGCTTTTAAAAATTATAAAAAAATACATATGAACGTCAGAAAAATATTTTCTTCCTATATAGAATTATCTTACTTAGCTTCTCTTAAAATTATTAGTATGTATTTTGACGAGTTTTAAGCTATTATTAAAATACAAACACGTTAAGAAAAATATATAGAAAATATTATAACCTTAACCGAGTCGTTTCTTATGTTTGCAGGTACCGTTTCTCGTGCACAAGCACATTTGGAAGCTCTGTCTCCATCATTTGGCTTACTACGACGACATCGAAACTGTAAGTCAATCTAATTCTAACTTTAAAAATTTAGATAGTGTACTCATATGAACTTAGGACATCATATATAGCCTAAGAACGACTATTGACTTGAACCGATGCTTATAGACCTGATTAGCTAGAGAACTGATCAACTGCAGAACGACTTTGACTTGAGAATACGACATTGCCAACTTTTAACTTTGATAGTTGTAACACACAACCATCTACTTGGGTAAACTGTGTACTAATGGAAATACATGTAATGGCCCAAATACTCTATATATGGGATGTGTATAGTAATGTATGTATGTGTAGTAATTTTGTTGTGTGCATAATAATTCCATACGTGAATGGCTATATGGATGAATAAGATCTGATTTAGATGTATAAGTGGTTGGCATTGTGGTTGTTATTATTAGTGTTATTATTATTAGCACTGGTATTATTGTTGTTGTTGTTATTGTTATTATTATTGGTGTTATTATTGATGGTGATTATTATTCTTATTAATATTGATTGGGCTTTAGCCAATTTTAGTAGCCAAGAGATGTGCTTATCTCTTAATTGTGTTGGGCTTTATTCGGCTTGGAATACTTAAGTGGAGGGGCGGAACCAGGAATAGTTGATGGGGGGGGGGGGGGGGGGGGCGGACGGCGTTACAAGAAGACATACAAATTGCTTTGGTAAAGTACATGACATGGACCAAGGGATGATCTCCCATAGGTCACATGATGGGGTGGGGAACATGGAAAAACATAGAAAAAATTTATAATTAAGATGGGCGAAAGGGGGGCATCAACACAAAAAAATTAATATTTTTGCGCCTGCGAAGGGTCGAACTCAGGATCCCATGCTTGGATAAGGAACAAAGCAACCAACACGGCAACGAACATAAATTGACATAGGAGAGATCAAATTATTTATAATTAAACTGGTAAATAAAGGGGCATTAACCAAAATATATAATTTTGCACTGGCTGAGAATCGAACTCCAGATCCCAGGATTGGAGTGAGAACACACCGACCACCACGACAATGTTGCGGGAGTCTTCTATTGGATCAAATTATTTTACTTAACCCTACATTCGGACCCCGCAGCCATATAGAAAGCTAAATTTTGAAAAATGGGGGCGGGGTCGGGCCCCCCAGCTCGTACGTGGGTCCGCCCCTGCTTATGTGGATGACAAACTTGTAATAGAAGAGTTCCCAATTATTAAATCCATTTCCTCTTATTTCTATTACCTTCTTCTCTCTCTCCCTCTTTAATTTTTCTTTTTCTATTTCCTAACTCCACATCCTGCCGACCTTTCCCCCTTCTCCATGGTGCTGCCGAATTCTCCCAAGGAAAAAAGGGAGAATGAAAGGAAAAGAAGTGGAGAAGAAAAATTAGGAAGAGAATGAAGAGAAGAGAGTGAGGGGGAATTCAATTGCTCTCATTTGTTTTGTTCCCCTTTGTTTTCTCTCAATGGCTGACTCCTCCCCATGCTGCCGAGTTCTCCCATGGCCACCCAGGCCGAAAATTCCCAGGCAACAAAAAAATAGAGAGATAAAAGGAAGAAAGAAATGGAAGAAAGAAAAGAGAATAGAAGGGGGGAAGAATCTGAGAAGATGTTAGGGTTTCTAGGAGCTTAATGATGGAGATTCAAGAGGAGCTTCAAGGAATTAAGAGAGGATTGTGATTCTTCATAAGGTAGGAATTCCTATTCCAATTAGTATGTTGATGCAAGCTAGGGTTTTTAAGTAGGTGTTGCATTTTCCATGGAAACTATGCATCTTAATTAACCAAGTTGGCATTTTTATTAGAGATATTGCATATTGGGTTAAAGGAGGGATCTTTCATGGCTATGTTATTTAAAGTCGGCATTTTTGTTAAGTAATATGCCAAATTATGCTATAGGTGATATCTTTCATGGCCTCATTAATTAAAGTTAGTATCTTGAGAGCATTTTGATATCTCTCCATGCATTTTTGGGTTAAAAAAGTTGTTGAAGGGTAATTCTTTTGTGTGATTTTATAAAATTGCAATCTTTAGGTTAATGTTGGTTGCCCTTGAGTGATTTTGGTTAAAAGTTAGAAGCCTTTAAATGTAGACACAAACTTATAGCCAATGTTGTACTCTCAATGTGGAGTTTTAATGTTGGTAGTTATTTGGGCTTGTGATTAAATTAAAGTTAGTAGATTCAATGTTACATTCTTGAGAATTAATGTTGGTTTATGGAAATAAGCTCACGAATGCTTGAGATCCCTAATGAGGCTATATACATGCTTTGGAGAATGGTGATTGTTAAATAAGAAGGTGCATATTGTTGAGATATATGTGTATGGAGAATGGGTTATGGCAAATTACAAGTGTTTATGTTTAAATCCTAATGCTTGCATATTAGTTAATAGAGTTGACAACGCTTCACTTGTTAATTAGCAAGTTGCCACAATTTGCTAAGTAAGACTATCATTTTTCTTAATGCCTTAAAATGGTTCCAACTTCTCATTTTTTGTGAAATTCCAACATGAAGTTGCTAACCTTCATGAAGTTCGTTCATTTCATAAGAGTTTGTTTATTTCCAACTCCTTAAGTGATTACTTGAATTGTTCAATATTCCAACCACTTAAGTGATTACTTGAATTGTTCAATAAAAGCTTGCATGTTGAAGGAAATCTCATCCTAGTGTAGAATTTTAAGGTGTAGCAAGAAGTTGTTATCTTTATTAGAAGTTTAGTGCACGGGGCTAAAGATCTCATTTTGGGATGATTCATTAATTAAGTAGGCTTCAACAAGTTAGTATTTTGTGAAGGTAATTTTGTGTAAGTTTATAAAATTGCATGTTTCTGTTAGCTCCTTAAGTTAAGTGTCTATATACTTGCCAACGTTGAACCCCCATTAAAGTTTCTTTAAAACGACTACTTTTATTAAGTTCTAATTTTAATGAGAATCTTTGAAGCTTTTACTTTCTAATATGGATTGTTAATAGAGATTCATGTTAACCTTAATGGATGTTGTTAATTCTTAATGTAGACATGAACATAGTAGTTATAGGAAATTGCATGTTCCATGTAGAATGGCTAATTGTTACATTTTTTGAAATGTGGAATGTTGCATTTTTACATTAAGTGTGCATGGAGAATAGCTTTTGATGGTTTACGTAAATGGTTCATGATGCAAGGGAAACCTACCGTAGTTGCGTCGTGGGTATGTTTTTTTTTGGAGAATGGGTTATATTATAGAGAATGGTGTTGCGGTAGTTTGCAAGTGATCCTTAATGAAATTACATGATTCCTATTGGAAGATTCACGTTGCATGTAGAATTTTTGAAGTAAGTGAATGCTAGTCCTTGTTGTTCCCTTATGACACTTGTTTGTACCCTATTTGTGGTTCCAATATCATTCACTTATCGTACTTGCATGCATGTTGCTTTTACCTTACTTGTTGCACTTACATGATCATATTTAACTGTTTACCATAGCATGTTCCGTACTTTGTACTATATTTCTATGGCTAGAATTGTTGTTACTTACCTACGGTTCCATCTTCGTGACACCTTCAGACGACGTATATGTAAAAGAAGAGGTTCCTGAGCAGGAGGAGACAGAGTTCGTCTCAGGGGCTGCAGCTTTAGAGTTCATGTCGTGACGCATTTCCATTTGTACTTCTTTTCTTTCATGTATCTTTGTTGGAACATATTGTACTAATACATGTACATTGTTTGGGTATTTTTGTATATCTCTGCATCGTAAGCTATTTTGTTTTTACTGGTTAACTACAGACCTGTGAATGTAATCAAATAAGTAATGGCCCTTTGAGAGTGGGTAGTCACAAACGCCGTAGGAAAGTAAGATCCATCGGCTCTAGAAGGACACATTCGCCGGATCAAGTCGTTAAAAAGCAAACTTTTACACTTCACAGCGGCGACTTTGGACTCGAGACGCGGAGGAGCTCCGATGGCCACGATAGGATTGTCAGCCTCGGGCGAATTCCCAATCCTCAATACCCTCTCCATCAATCAGAACAAAGACGAAGACATAGAAGGGAATTATATCGCGAGAACTAGGAGAGGGACGTCGAAGATGGGACAGACATGGGAACTCTCCAAAGTCATGGAAGAATAAAAACTGAATTAGGAAGCGCAAAGAGTGAACCCCTTTAAACCCTAGGGGTGGCAAAATAGACCCGACCCGACCCGACCCGACCCGACCCGAACCCGGCCTCTTGGGTCGGGTATGGGGAGGGGCCAATCCGGGTCGGGTCGAATTCGGGTCAACCCGACCGACCCGGATAAAAATCCGGGTCGGGTACGTGTTTGACCCCTCGACCCGATTGACCCGAATTCGACCCGTATTTTCACTCTTTTCACCCCAACCCGACCCGGACCCGACTCGAACCCGACCCGAACCCGACCTTTTTTGAAAAATAATCACTATTTAACACCAAACCCGACCCGAACCCGACCCGTACCCGACCCGTAAGACAAACCGGGTCGGATACGGGTCACCCGGGTTACGTCCGGGTCAGGTTCGGGTATCCGAACCCTGACCCGAATTTAATTCGGGTCGGGTTCGGGTTTACCCTTATTCGGGTCGGGTCAAACCTGACCCGACCCGAACCCGACCCGACCCGCCTGTTTGCCACCCCTATTAAACCCTATCGTTTTATATGGGTCGCGATTTCAAATCTGGACCGTTCAAGATGGAGCACGTGTCGACATCCCAAAGGGAACGAATCTCCGAATCCTGCACCCAAGGGGCGGGAGGTGCCCTACGCCATGATGACTTTCATTTAATGCACCGTCTTGACTGACGTGCCCGTCAAATCCACACGTATCAGATCCCTCGGACCGAACCGCCACAAGCCGAACGACCCAAGCGATGGGGGCAATTGATACAACCATTCAAATGGGCTGAAGAGAGGCGAGGCGACAGCTTGGCCCAAAACTGCACTGGGCTCTAGCCCAAAGGGGCCCATGAGCGGGTCAGGGTGTCGCGGACCAAGATCACCATTCGACAGACGGTTGACCTCGCTTGAAGGGGGAAACCGCTCCCCAGATTGCGCCCACCTTGATCGCCATTGAAACCACCATTATGTCCTCCTTGATCGCCATTCAAGGGACCATCAATGCGCGGCAGAAGGAATGATAAAACGTCTCGAAGGCGTTGACATACATGACTCCTACAAGTGACCGGACAAACGGAATGCAAAGGACCGAATTCTGGATACTTGACAACCAAGTATACCATCCCCTCAGACCTTCTTTCACCTCACATTTCTTCTCCATAGCTCGGCCCGAGAACTCGTGCTTGGTCTCTCCGTGAACCAAGCGCGGTTCCACTAAATCACTTCTCAGTCAAGATCTGACTTAGGCATCAGAGGGGACTTGGTCGGAACCAATGTCCGATCCCCATGACGAGTTCTTCGTTTGTAGATCCGAAGAGACGTCACCTCGCCGAAGCTTCCCTTCGGCGTCCCATTGCTTTGATCTGAACGCCCTCGTGCCACAGCCCGTTCGTCCGATCGATCCCGGAGGCTGTCATCTCGCAGAAGTTACCCTTCGGCGCACCGTCGCGCGGACACGCGCATTCCCGATCAAGTGAACGCTCGGCCGATCGACCCCGAAGGCCGTTCCCGTCACTCGAGACAGCGACGACACTCGGACCTCCGGACTACCATCCAGAGGTGAGAAAAGGATATCGGATCGGGATATATTGGAAGGTTCAGACTATTTACACCTCCCCATTCGGTGTGGGGAGGTGACTTTTTTCCAAATTTGTAAAGAAATTATTAGAGAGTGTGAAAGAAGTGACACCTAATTTAAAATTTTTTGCAAATTTTGGTATGTCGAGCTCCATACACCGAACATTCGGTGTATGGAGCAATTCTCTATTGGAATTATGGTCTTAAAGGACACGGTTTCCAATACATCCGAGGTTGGGGCCTGGCCGAGACCGCGCATCGGATATGCCGTGCCCATGAACAAAATCAAATGTTAAACAAACTGTGGTTTACAGGGCTTGTCATCTGCCCCGTGTTTTCCTGTTTAGTAGGCCCAGTTCAATGTAGAAATATGGGAAGGCCCAGTCCAGTCTCCACATCTCGACGGCGCACTCACGCGAGTCATGACCGAGTCAAGAACCGCGTTCTTTGTCTTCTGATGAGCGCCGAGGATCCGAAGCTCAATTTCTTCACCATTTCTTGATTATTTCTTCGGACGCCGGCGACCGAGAGAAGTCGAACGGGGCAAAGGCAGGGCGATAGATTAGGGCTAGGGCTAGGGCTAGGGCTAGGGCTAGGGCTTCTTTGAGAGATGGTGGAGGTCAAAGAAAAGGAGGAGGAGGCGGAGGAGGAGGAGAGGGACTTGGACGAGGGGAGAGTGGAAGTGGGGCGTCCGCTCGTAGTTCTCGTCTGCGGGAGCCTCGTCTACTATCACTGCGCTTATCGAGATTCGAGCCTGCTGTCGCTGGTCTCCGACGTCCTCCTCGTTCTCCTCTGCTCTCTCGCCATCCTCGGCATGCTTTTCCGCCAGATGAACATCTCGTAATTCTTGATCCCCCTTTATCATTGCCATATTATTGTTATTATTATTTTGGAATTTACCGAGTTTATAATCCTTTTCGTATGACTATCACTGATTCTTTGTCTGTTTAAGAAGCAACATCGCCGAGATCTAATTATAGTGGCCTTCCCTTGAATCAGTTTAGTACCTTATCTTCAGAGTACATTACGACTGCCGAAATCATTGATATCAATGCATTCGATTTTGTGCGCAAATGTAAACCAACTGTATGGTGCTTTTGGTGGAAGCTAAGCATGCATTTCTAGGGGTTTCGTAGGAGGTCCAAATCGTGTATCATTCCACTTAAGATAGCACAAACAGAGATGACATCTTGGTATGTTATTTACGATTGGAAAAATTTTCTATTTGTTACTCTTTCAAGGATGCCTTCTCTTTCCTGTGCGCTCGCGCTTGCGTGAGTGTGCGTGTAAACCTTTTCCTTACTCGGGTAACCATGTGTATGTCAACAGTGAACCTTTATTTGTAGTTTTATCATTGCCATGTTTAGTTTCATATTAAAACTTTTTCTTTGTATTTGCTCCTTTTTATTGAGTGATTATATATGCAGCAAACTGTAGTGCATCACTTAGCAGTAATCACTTAGTAGTAATGCTAATAATATTATTGCCACTTGTGTGTTTAACAATAGATGCATATGGCCAACAAGATCATATGAGTTTCCGTAATAAATCCATCTCATGATTAACAAAAGTGCATCACTTAGTAGTAATGTTAATGGCTTAATCGTAGTCAACAAGCATAACATTAGCACATAAGTATTCTACACTTTTGAAATGGTAGATGATTACAAATAATGCTTATTTTTTTTAAACGTAATAAATTGATATAATTGGAAAAATTAAGTCATGAAGATTACAATTGGATTTAAAATTTATGTTAATCAATTGGTCATGCTAATAGTAAGATGAAAGGGAGGGTTTTCATGCTTGAATCACTAAGTCACGTTCCTTAATTATGTAACGTCTCAAAATACACATTTCTAAGATACTAATATGAAAAGTAAAATTAACATCCAATGTTTTAACAAGACTATTGTAATTTAAATTTAAAATTTGTGTTTTCTCATCTACTAATTAATCAAATTAATTATTTTTGTGATTTAAACTAATTTAAATTATTTAGTACAAACCAATCTCATTAATATTTACATAATAATTACTTGAATCACTAGGTGACGTGCTATATTATTAGGTTTGGTGGCTAACAGCAAAGCGGTCATCGGATCCTTATAATTATTATGCATATAATCTAATTATAGACATAAAATCATAAAAGTAACAATAAAATTTACACACACAAGCATGCTATTTCAGAACAAAACAAATATGAAAGAAATTTAAATCTAAATTAGAATTATTCTAAAACTATTTTTAAAATTATTTTAGTTATTAAATTTTATCACATAAAACTTTTAGGTTGCATTAAATTTTTTATTATTTCATAACAAAAGCATGTAATTAGAAATCTAAAATTGCAATATAGATTAATTTCCATTATTATCATAATTTATAAATTTCATAATTATAAAATTGTAATGAACCAAAAATTAATGTCGCGATTTTTTTTAATTTAGCAGCATAAAATAGGAATTTTGTAGACATGTTTTGAAACCAAATTTATAAAATATGCAAGTGTAGTGGCCTTCATGGCCTAATAAACATAGGCCCGATCCGACCCAATATAGACTTAAACCCTATCCAGTTGGGATTTCTCACGTGGTTACTCATGGGATCCTGTGTTTCAGTTGAAAAAATCAAGGTAGATCATAGATTTATGTTGAGAAAAATTAGGGCAGTTCTTTGGGGGTGTATAGAACAGATGTAGCCTATAATGGAGATGTCTCTTCTAACAATAGAAAATTTATTTCTTCACCGGAGCCTTTAGAAATTAAAACCTTTTTTCTCTTCGTTTTCTCCATCTCAAATCAAAGCCCCAAACATCAAATCCTCATCATCAAATCACTTCATTGGTATTAGAGTGAGATGATTCTTATTGTATTTTGAGAGCAGAAATTGATCGATCGATTGTGGGGGTGAAATGCGATCATGAGGGGATCATCGAAGCCGTAGATCCACACGGTGGAGGGATGGGTGATGTGTTAGCCACATGAAGTTAATATTTTTCTCTAAGTGGTCAATAGAATGGCGAATCTAGTGTCCTGGTGTTTATCATACACGACCACAACATCCTCTTAGTTTCTGCTGAGGCTTGCCATACTATTGGCATCGTCGTCCTCACTTACAAGCTCACAAAGGAGAGGACTTGTGCTGGTGAGTTATTTCTATATTTTTTTCAATTTCATCGCTAGATATTTGGGATCGACCGGTATTTAGTTTAATCTTTGAGATTATTTGATTGATCCTTACTCGTAGTTAAAATGTTGTTTTATGGATTATTTGAGTTTTATGGATTATGATGTGCCTATTTATTTATATTTATATTTATACTATTTTTTGGTTGAGTTTGATACTTGAGCTACACCCTTTGTAATATAGCTAACAATGAGAATTTGATGGCATATGGGAGTTAACAGGTTCCGTTGCAGATCCCATGATTTTAATGAATTGCTTGAACCGAACTTGCATTAGTTTATAATGCTAGGTTTATTATTCATCTTCATGCAATTTGAGTCACATTAGCACTCGATGAGTTTTATTTAAGAAAAGAACTACTACTTAAGATTGATATGTTGGATATTGGCCTTTAAGCCCAATATGGGTTTGACGATGATCACCACATCATGTGTTAACTAACGTCTCAAAGTGTTTTAGTCTCAGATTATTAATAATGATTACATCTTAGTGGAGACAAAATGAGTGGTGATGGGATGATGGACTCAAGGTATGGAGCATTGGATTAATGAAGCCATGAAGAGTCATGTTTCTCACTGTAAATCTTTATGATTCTTTATGTATTTTGCTCTTTCTTTAGTAGAATATTTGTACGCATTGATTAGATGGACACACACTTATTCATGTCTATTTCCATCTAAGTGATCCATAGGAACTTTCTAGAATCCATCCCAATAGGTTGAATGGCCAAAACACTCTAGATTATGCTTTCAGCCTATCACCAGGCATCTGGTATACACCCACTAGATGTCTGGCGCATCTGTTTTTGTTTGGCCATAACCTAAGGTGTTTCCAGCCGTTTGAAGCTTTATGACTAGGCGTCTGAATAGTGCATCAGATGTCTTGTCCATGAACTCCAGACGTCTGGTTATCTTCAAATTGGTTTTCAGCAGTCTGTTGGATTTTTTGTAATTTGTGTCTGCATTCAAACCTTTATCAGTTTTTCTGTGGTTGCAATTTCTCATCCATTCCCAGCCCATCAGATTGCATTCTTCATTAGCTTTTCAACACATCTTGAATCATCTCAAATGGAGTCCATTTGTGTCAGTTATGACTATTTTGGTGATCAAGTGGTTTTCTGGTTTGAGTCTGTTGGATTTTCTGCAATCTGTTTCTGACTTCTAACATTTGTCAGTTTTTCTGTGGTTGGAATTTCTCATCCATTTAGGCCCATCAGATTGCATTCTTTGTTAGCTTTCGCACACATATCTAATCAACTCAATTAGAGTCCAATTGTGTTTGTTACGACTGTTTTGGTGATCTAGTTTTTTGGGTAGATTCTGTCAGACGCTGTATAACGCTGGACCAGACGTCTGACCCTTGTTCATCAGACGTCTGGCCACCCTTCATCAGACGCTAGGTCGCTGAGAATTCTGCCCATTTATAGCCGTTGGATAGCTTTTTCATGGAGCCGTTTTCTGGTTTTGTGCCCGATTGAGAGAGTATTTATACCCCTTTATGAGGCTATTTTTGGCGCAAATACACACAAAATTAAAGATTATTTGTGAGCCAAAAGCACAAGCGAAAAGCTTTCACTCTATTCTTCTCTCTCATTTTCCCTTTGAGCATTCTTATGTTGATTTGATCTCCAAAGCTCAAGGGAAGTCCATTATTGCATCAAGCTCTCATCCTAGCACTTGGACAACCACACTTCATTGGCTCTACACTTAAAGTTTGTAAGTTCATTTAATCAAGGCAATATGAAGTGTGTATTTCATTTAGTTTTATTTGAAACCTAGCTTCCAGGTTCTGAAAGTGTTCTCTCTGAAAAGAGAGGTGTGATACCCTTAGAATAGGGTTTGGCAATATTGGAAAAGATTGGGTGCTATCTTGGAAAAGATAGGCTCTTGGAAAAGAGTATCACTTGGAAAAGTGAGTTGTATTGGTTGGCTTGAAAAAACCTTATAGTTGAAATTCATGATACTCTGAAAAGAGTGTGTGATTGGAGTAGGCTTAGCCGATCCAGGATATGTTACTGTGGTTGCGTTTGTAGTCTCTTGTGATTGGTTCTAATTATCTTGCTTTTAATTCCGCATTTGCAAATATTTTTAATTAGCTTAATATTGTGCCATTACACCATTCACCCCCTATAGTGTGTGTTACTTAGTAGTGAATGTATTGCAGCGATCCCATAATTGGTATCAGAGCTTGGTTTAGTGCACACTAGCAACAAATGATAAAGATTGATGATATTTCTTCTAGCCTAACCAATGAGGAAGTTGAAGAGTGGTTCAACATCATAGCACTCAAAGAGCATGTGTGCTTCATGACATTCTAGGATGATGCATCTTCTAGCAAGCTCAAGGATGATGATAGTGATAAAGAGAGCAATGATGAAGATAAGGAAGAGATCATGTTATCATATGAAGAACTTAACTTTTGCAATGATGAGCTAGGCAAAGGTATTATTAATCTTATGAAAGCTCACTCTTCATTGCAATCTAAATACGATGATGCTATGATTAAATTGAGTGAATATGAGGCATCTAATGTTATTGCTCCTATTTCTACTAGTGTAAATAATAATGTCATGCATGTATGTGACACTAGTAGAGAGACACACTGCTCTCTCAAGTTAAGGAATTGAACAAATTTAATGAAAATTTGAAAATTCAAAACCTTAGCTTAGAAGCTCACAATCAACAACTTTTGTTGAAATGTGAAGATGAATCTCGTAAGCTCAAAAGCTTCGTTAGTGTTAGGGATTCACTCCACGATTTGCTTGAAAAACATCTGGCAAATCATAGAGGGGGTTTGGGGTTTGAGCCAAATGAGGTATCTAAATCAAGCTCTTCATTTTCTTTTGGTGTCAAATCAAGACCTATTGTTTATGCACCAAAGAAGAACCACACTGCCTTATACACCGATAACACTTATAAGAAGTATGTAACTCACAAGGTGGTGAGGGAAAATGAAAATTCTTCATTTTATGCCAAGATGCAAGCACCTCACATTGTGCATGCCAAGAAAAATGTTTCAACACCTATGCATGACATATCCACCCCCTTGCTACACAAAACCTTTGCCTAGGAAATCCATGGGACTTTGGATTCCAACTAATGTTAGTTTGCAAGAGAGAGATATTTACATCGACAATTTGGTTAGGGATGTGATCACCTCGTGTGATTATATTAGGAAATCATACTTTTTTTGGGTGTGGTTCACTAATGCTTAGGTTCCCCACACATGTGCTTGATTGCATGGGTATTAGGCTTATATATTCATATTTGGTGCATATGTGATTTTCATGTTTTTTTGAAAATTCTTACAATTTTTTTCATGAAAATGGAACCTAGGGGGATTTCTATGTCATTTATTTAGTGCCTACACATGTAAATGACATATGGAGAGATTTTATGATATATATAGATTTCAAATTATTTTGAAGCGTAATAATTTCCTCTGTTAGATGATTTTGAAATATTTCCACTCAATATTGGATATTGTTTCAAATTTCATCTTGACATTGTTTATAGTTGGTATTTTTATTTTTATTTTTCTTAAAACAATGTCATGTATCGATGTCTATGCTTGATTTCTTCATATCATACATTTTGGGCTCATGACTCCATATTTGTTATTGGTTCATATAGTCAAATTTTGACAATTCTATGATCTAGCGGGGCATGACATAGTAAATTGATACCTACTTTAAATTCTTTATTTGGTATCATACATCTCCATCTCTCATGTATATTATCATATATATTTTTGGGGGATAGATGTGTTATCCTTTGTGACCTTCATGTCTATGGGTGATATATTTATAATTCACAAGGGGAAGAGAAACTTCTTATTTACCTTCTTGACAATGACAGAGTGGAGAGAGATGTGATTATGTAAAAATATATGCTTGCATTTCTTATTCTCATTGTAATTCTTAAGAATATCTTTTGCATGGTTTTACATAATGCCCTATTATATGCATCTTGTCTTCATTTCATTTCAATTGGTATTTCAATTGATTACATTTGGTATGCATATAAGTAGGGGTAACATTAGTATAAGCTTAATGTCTATCTTTACATAATGAGTGCCATCATCAAAAAGGTAGAGATTGTTGGATATTGACCATTAAGCCCAATATGGTTTTGATGGTGATCACCACATCATGTGCTAACTAATGTCTCAAAGTGTTTTAGTCTCAGAATATTGACCATCAAGGTAGAGATTGTTTTAGTCTCAGAGTATTAATAATGATTGCATCTTGGTGGATACAAAACAAGTGGTGATGAGATGATGGACTCAAGGCATAGAGAATTGGATTAATGAAGCCATGAAGAATCATGTATCTCATTGTAAATCTTTGATGAGTTTTTAATGTATTTTGCACTTTCTTTAGTAGAATATTTGTTTGCACAGGTGATCAAGTTTGCGATTCCAGATTCACCGCAAGCGACCGACTATTTTGTTTGAGATTTTCTATATCCCACTTGATGTTAGGTCTTTTACTAATTTCTGTCCAACTCTTCATTGCTTTTGGAGTGTTTCCCTGAAATGGTTGTTTGAATTTTGTTATATTGCTCCACTCTAAATATTACTTTAAATATTACTCTACTTTAAAACTCAAGGACGAGTTTTCACTAACCAAGGGAGTTTTATGCGGGAAAAGCCCACATTGAGGGCTACATTATTAGGGAGTTAATGAAGATCAAGCCCCAGCTAGAGGAATCCAAGTTGAAGCCTTCGTTTTTAGCTTTTATGACTTATTTTATTTGATTTCACGTGTTGTTCATGTATGTCTATAGAGCTTTTAGAGCACTTTTAGTTATTTCATTTCTTTTAATTTTATTTTATTTTAGCATGTGTAGTGCTTGTAGGTCTAGGCTATGGCTATGCATTGTATCAAACTCTTTAGAGTTAGAAAGGATTGAATTTCAATTAAGTTTTGAGAAACCTTGGTTCGTGACGAATCCTAGGTTTCTTTGAAACACTTTGCTTGCGAGGAGCGAGTGTAGACGAGTGATTTGCCTGGGTATGAGGCCCAAACTGTTATCCTTTAATTATCATTTTGTTATCAATATTTAACCCTAGTCATTTACCAAATTCCCAAATTCCCACCATGAAACCGTAGATCTATGTTCCGCGCTCCCCATTGCCCTTCAAACTGCATCATTTTTAATTATATATGAGCATGTTCTTTGCTAATGTTTATGGACAGCAGATTCATCTCTTTGCAATGGGATTCTTGTAGGGTACCAGTGGATCCTCTTGAGTGGCAAATATCTCAGGATACAGCCAATGGGATTGCTGCATGCTTGGCGAATACCATAGGAGCCACGGAGTCTGTCTTGAGGGTTGCTGCAACAGGACACGACAAGAGACTGTTTTTAAAGGTCATTCTCTAATAACTACACTACTTTATATGTGTGGATAGGAATGCTGCCTGTTTCTTAGGTCTCCCTTTTTCTTTTCCCATTTGAATTAAAATGAAGATAACACTTTACAAATTGCAGTAGATGGCAAACGCGAGGAGTTCGATACATGTAGAAACCAAACGATGAAAGATTTCCATATCTTCCTTCATATTCTCTAGCAACTAAGAATGATATCCAGTATTGTTTTTCCCCTAGCCATGAATAGCCCTTAGAGGAAAGATTGCTCAAGGACTAATAAAAAGCGGAAACCAAGGTTGGAGAACTATTGTTTTTAAAACTAAATCCTTTATATAGTTGATCTGTTGGTGTAATTGTCAGTAGACATCATTTTGGGCCATAATTCAATCTATCCATGCCTGATATGTCCAGTTTCAAGATGTTCCATGTATAACCCTGACCACTTCACTGTTGTTCCACAAGGGGTTTTGGGCGGGGTGAGCAAGGGTGGAGGTCATGTTAATACCAAAAAAGGTTCATGTTGTATTTGGTATAATGTAATGGTTGATCACTGGTTGGGTTCCTAACTCCGATACCAAATATTGGATTCTGTAGATGTTCTACTTAAACACTAAACAATAACGATTAGTGATAAGCTAATGTCACGCCCAGCTTTCCGAGTAACGTGGCTGTTTTTCACATTTGATACAAGTTATGCTTGTTTTTAGTGAAAACAATATATGTCACGAGCAGAGATGTATCAAAATACTCATAATGAAATTTTTTATTATTACATGAGAAATACAAAACTACTATAGTACAAGCTGATACATGCTCTCCAAATAGTTAAAAGAAAATCCATAAGAGATATATAAGGAAATATGCTCATGACCTCCCGATCAAAAATCTGTCTTGCGCCGCAAACTCAGGCTCCTCAAAAACCAGGGTCTCTTTGTATTACTTTTCAGTAATTAACGGTGGAACAAAACGAAGAGCTGCTAGCAATCAGATGTAAATCATAATAATCCTAAAATTTAGAATTAAAATAGTGTACATGTGCATGACTGTAAATAAAACAGAAAATTGAAAAAAATTTGGAAAAGTGACTGAAGACATGCGTGCAATAGTTACAGTTTATAGTTATGCTAACAGTTATACCAATTTCTAGGTAGTGACTCGTATCGAAGTGCAATATGCTATAGAAACCATCTTGTACTACGGGCTCACCTAGGCCAAGCCCAAAACTGAAACGGAAAAGGGGCTCAAGATCCATCCAACATAACGAGACTTTGGTGTGCAAATACGACTGGGAAGTTCCAAAAGCAAAGGTAAAGCAAAGGTTTTGGTCATTATTGACCTTGCCAAATACGAGTTATACCAAAATCTGGTGAGCGTGTTATGTTCAGAATTATACAATTTTTAGGGCGGTGTTGTTTAAGAGATGTTCTAAAGTGTCAATATTTACTTAGTCAAGTTGCATCATGAGACAAGTCCACGGGTCACATCAAAGCTAGTTAATATGTTTGGTGTGCTACGTTAGCTATATCGATTCATATTTCATGACTCTAACAATTTCAAGAGCCATTATGCCATCAATATAATGTTAATAATACGTCACTTGTAAGGTGCCTTAAATAACTGGTCATGTACTGGAATAAATAACAATATGTTTCAAGATCATGTTTTCTTCATAGCACATCTACACATGACTAAATTTTGATATTCAATAGCATGTGGCAAATGATATAATAGTTTAAAACATGGAGGATAAAAATGGGAAGATGGACAACTGTATTGATCTCAGAAAATCTCATCATCGATCGTAAAAAGGTCTAATTCATGTGTTCATGATTTTCATGTCACCTGCCAATATTATCATCAGAGATTAATAACCTTCATTAGTTGACTAGTAACTCATCTTAGTTGACTAGTAACTCATATGAAAGAATTGATGGCCGAGCAACATTAGTTCTACTAGGATCTATTAGTTGATTAATGTGGTCTCTTAGTAGACTAATGTGGTCTATTAGTCGACTAATAGCCCATGTTTGGAAACAAGCTAAGTTTCTGGAAAATATTACTCGACTAGTGAGTGATGTTGGTCGACTAATGTCCTTATAGAAACATAGTTTTGATTAGTAAATCAATGGTTTTGATATGGTTTAAGTTGATAATATCTCTACGTCTTTATCCTAGGTTTTAAGTGTATGTAGGTATATATTCAATGCTTTAACATAACTACTCTGATAAGAAATAAAGATTACATTAATATACAAATTTGTAATCTTGATGCGCTCGATCGATATCGTTAATGTCTAATTAGTTGTTAGGATTGTAGTCATTCCAGTCTTTAGCCTTCTTGACACCTTGTCCTTAGCTTCCTGAAGATTTCCTAATAACTGCACAAAACATATGAGTGAAAACATAATATTTGATTATCAATCAAAACCTATATTGGAGCACTTTAGCAATATTATATATATATAATATTGGAGCACTTTAATATATATATATAGTATCCTTCTTTGCCTTTTTGATGATGGCAAACGTATGTATGTATGCATATATATATATATATATATTTAAATATATAAATATATTTTGTCATATATATATAGTATATATATATAGATATCAAAATCACAAATCAAAAATTTAAACAAGTTTAAATATACACCCTCTTAAATTAATGAAAACCTACATATTAGTGAACATAATATTTGATTATCAATCAAAACCTATATTGGAGCACTCCAGTATCCTTCTTGGCCTTTTTGATGATGACAAACGTATGTATGTATGTATGTATGTATGTACATATATATATATATATATATATATATATATATATATATATATATATATATATATATATATATATCAAAATCACAAATCAAAAATTTAAACAAGTTTAAATATACACCCTCTTAAATTAATGCTTTCCTTTTGATTTTTATGTCTTCTAGTAATTCTCCCTCTTTGCCATCACCAAGAAGAAGTAAATACCAAATGTTGCTATCACTAGTTGAGTTCATATTAAATGTTGGTATCACGGTATTATGATATTGTTCCTGGTAGTCACATCAATTTAGATTATTTGCATAAAGTATGCTTTTCCTTTTCACTAAAACCTGTCACGCCCCGCTTTCCAAAACGAACGGAGGCGAAGCGTGACTAAGGCCCGCTTAGGCCAGAGCTGCGAAGCTCGGACCCAATAAGCGTCTGTAGGGGTACCATTTTAAAAGTTTCAGGTTCTTGCATTAATAAAGCTCGAAACAACAGAAAGTACAGAAAAGAAAGTCGCATTCATTAAATTGGAGATATAATATCCAACGAGGACCAAATCTAAAAGAAGCCCAAGCATGGCGACGGAAAAAAAAATATAAGCAAACCTAAAAGCAGTAACCTCGGAAAGTGACGACTAAAAAGACCTCTATGTCTGGTCCTCGTCGGGCACGTACTCAGGGTCGACGTCCTCGGCTCCTCGCACTCCAGTGAATCTGCCTCGTCCACGAACTCTGACTGAGCACCTGACGTACAACATGTGGATACCTGAAAAAATAAACATTAAGCCTAGTATCCTTTTCAATTTGGGTCATAAGGGGTAGTCATTTAGGAACCCAACCAGTTCAAGAAAAACTGCATAAAATCAAGATAGACTGATAGGATTTGATTTGTATTAGTCGACTAGCCCTTTTATTAGTCGAGTAATATGCAAAGTTTGAGGTCTCGGTTTCGGTCTCGGTATCGCTCTCTCGAAAATTATGTTTCGGTATCGGAATTGTCCGTTTCGGCGGTTTCGGACGTGTGTTTCGATTCGTCCGTATCGGTAGTTTTAAATATTTAAAACCCCATTAGATACGTAAAAAAACTAAAATAGCTTGCAGTTTGTCCTGCGCACCCACCGTTTTACTTTGCGCACATGCTACTTGCAAGTTTGTCAAAAATAGCTTGGAGTTGCTTTGCGCACCCACCATTTTGCATTGCGCACCCACCACTTATTTACAAGTTTGCCATAAAATATCTTCTTTGCTGTGCGCAATAGCTGTTTTACTTTACTCACATACCACTTATTTACAATTTTGCCATTTAAATTAAATGCCTTTCTCGATGGCTATCTCTTTCTCTCCCACGGTAGAGGCGGGGGCTGCGAGGGAGCACGCGGGGCAACGAGGCGAGGCGGGGCGGCGAGGGAGGCGACACGGTGGTGCAGCGAGGTAAGTGCAGCGTCGTCGTCGTCTTCCATTTTTTCTTTTTTTCCTTTTTTGCAGTTTTTTCTTTTCTGTCTCTTATTCCTCTTATTTTTCAATTTATGACTGAATTTTTCTTCGTCTTCAAGCCGAAACCCTAGAGTTTCGACCAGTTTCGGCCGGAGGCCGGAACCCTAGGGTTCCGGCCAATACCGAGAAAAGAGGGTGGTTTCGGACCGGTCTCCTCCAAGACCGATCCAAAACTGCCGGAACCCTAAGGTTCCGGCCGAAACCTCAAATCATGGTAATATGGGCGTTAGTCGACTATACTGAGATCTGGAAACATGCCGAGTTTCTGAAATATATTAGTCGACTAGTAAGTGATGTTGGTCGATTAGTAGCCTTATAGAAACATAGTTTTGACTAGGAAACCAAGGGGTATAATAAGGTTTAAGTTCATGATATTTCCAAGTCTTTATCATATGGTTTCAACTGTGTATCCTATGGTTTCAACTGTGTGTGTAAGTGTATATTTAAGGCTTTAACTACTATGAGAAAAATAAATAAAGATTACATCAATATATAAATTTACCATCTTGATGCGCTCGATCGATGTCGCTAATGTCCCGTTACTTGTCAGAATTGTAATAATCCATTCTTTAACCTTCTTAACACATTGTCCTTTGCTTTCTAAAGATTTTTAGTAGCTGCACAAAACATATTAGTGAAAACATAATGTTTGATCATCATCAAAACCTATATTGAGGCACTCGAATATTCAACATGTAAAACATGAGAGAAGTGTTTGGGAAATGCTGTTTCTTGAGTTGGGAAAATTGCCCTAGGATATGTGATGAGTGTTTATTTTGTATGTTTTTTCATATAGTTTTCTCTCACATTCTATATCACTTCACCACATATTCCACACCGCTTCTTTCACTTTTTAGTTACCTTTTATTCTTGGGGTTTCTTGGTGTGTTTCAGGTTAAAATATGGAGTTTTGGGACCCAAGAGCGAGAACGAAGGCTTGAAAAGCGATCGAAGAAGCGGTGTGACTCGAATCAATGAAGGAGTGAAGAAGAAATCGCAGTGCTACACGGTCGTGTGGCATACATCACCCGATCGTATCGTTTGAAGCCCAAAAGAGCTGGAAATTGGAGCTTTACACGGTCGTGTGCCATGACACACACAACCGTGTAGAAAGACACAGAGGAAGCTCAAAAGAAGAACCCACACAACCGTGGGCTATTTTATGAAGAGATTGAAGCAAAAAGTACACGGTTGTGTAGCCATCCACAAGACCGTGTCGCCACAAAAGACAGAAAAAGACAGTAGGCTGTTTTTGAAGCTCTGCGAGTACATGGTCATGTTGATTTTCTACATGACCGTGTTGAATTATATTTCTTGAAGGGTTCGTAGGCCACTAGTATGAGCTAAATCGACACGACCATGTAGAAAGACACAGAAGAAGCTCAAAAGAAGAACCCACCGATCGTGGGCCATTTTATGAAGAGGTTGAATTAAAAAGTACACGGTCGTGTAGCCATCCACACGACCGTGTCACCGCAGAAGATAGAAAAAGTCAGTAGACTGTTTTTGAAGCTTTGCGAGTACACGGTTGTGTTGATTTTCTACATGACCGTGTCGAATTATATTTCTTAAAGGGTTCGTAGGTCACCGGTATGAGCTAAATCGACACGGTCGGGTCGGGTCGGTTTTCTGGCGCAGGGTTTTGGGGGTTCTATTTATAGATTTATGTGTCAACTTTGAGGGGGAGCGTGATTTCTTCTAGTTTTTCTTCATCTTCTTCATATGTAATTAGTTTAGGAGTAGGAGTACGGCTAGGGTAGATTTATTTGCACTTTTCTTTGAAGAAGCATGTACCTTTGGAGCCTTTGGATTGTCATTTTTATAAGATAAGTTTTTCTCTTTTATATGTTTTCTTATTGCTCTTTTTGCGATTTATCTCTGTGATTCTCTTGATGTTTATTGAGCAATTTTCATATAAGAGTTGGTTGATCCCCTATTGGGGGATTGAACATGGAATAGATTGATTGTTTAGCTATTGAACTGCCTAACTAGGGTTTCACCATGGATGTTTTGATGGAATCAATTACTATCTATGTTGCCAACAATAGTTGGGCGTAAGATTAGAGCATCTATGCGATGACTTGAGTTCTAACCACGATAGCGGTGTGAACGATGGTTGGGGAATATTGTTGAGCATCATGCACTCGTCATGTGACGATGACCAACGAGAGTTGGCTTGGTCATATGAGGAGCAGTCGTATCATAACATCACGATAGTGGGGGGTAGGCGACAACATTAGGTGCGACAACCTCACCCTAGGATTGATTCGATAGCCAGATGAGACGTTCAATTCCATGTTCAATCCACGACAGAGGAGATACCTAGCTCTAGAGCCTTTCCTCTATTTGTATGATCCATCTTCCATAAAATACCTACATAGCTAACCATAGCCTAGGATTGGCTAGTACTCGGCTTCTTGTGGATCGACCCGTAAGTACACAACGACACCGTGCGCTTGCGGTTATAAACAGTAAAACGAACACGTCAATATGTACAATAATGAGGTATGGTGCCTCCGAGGTGGACTTCCACCAATGCAATTGATAATAAGTAAATTATATGCAAGCCCAAGTCCAAATAAGACATCATATCTGGGCTCGGACTAGGGTCACTAATTTGGTTTTCTTCTTTGCATGTTTGAATTCAGCGTTTCGATTTTATACTAATACAAGCTGGAATTATTGTTTATCGTTGTAATTTTTTTTTTTTTGATATGTAAATTGTTAATATCAACATTTTCTTTTGCTTTCCATTGTGCTACAAGATGATTTGCACCAAATGAGAACGAAGCCTCACAAGTGTTGAGACACTATCAAGTCTTACTTTAATAGTCACGTACAATCTAATTCTAGAAACTTTATATGACGTGTCAAGTTTGAACTTTTTATCAACTCTTGTTTGCACGGTGCAATTATTGAGGAGGTGTAAATTATCATCGGATCATGGTCACTGTACTATAATCTTGATGTTCGTTAACAGGTGGTTGTTACTTTGTATCTCCTGTCAGCCGTAGGAAGATACGCATCGGGCGCTACAGTTGCTTATGCAGGTCCCTGTCTTTCCTTTTGCTCTCCTTTGGCACCATAATCACAATTTCTACGCTTACTACAACTTTGGAGATTATCTTGGACAGGATTGTGCTTGTTCTGTTTATACATCTTTGCCCAGAGCTTTCAATTGATCAGTAGATTTGAGTCGCGGTTTCCAAGAAGAAGAGACTCTACGGCTGGAGCTCAAGATGCAATGTAGCATACCAGTTCACATCAAAAACTCTGTATTACTCGAGTGTTGCCAGTTGGCCCAGTAATAGTCGTGTAAAGATCAAGTTTGGATTCCTGCCCTTGATGTTTTGGCTTGTGTTTACCAGAAACAGAAGAGTCCTTGTGAAAATTCTCAAACGCAACAACTGTAATTGAATCTGTTTGTTAAAGAGCAAAGGCAACCTTCCATCTTTTGTCAGACTTCATCCGAATCATACTACAGTGGTGGAAGATAACGCGGTGATTCCACAGTTGCATTGTATTTGAGAAAGTATTCCCGTTTTAAGTTTGTCATAAACTTAATCATCCTTGTCAAAAACGTTTCTGAAAAAACGGTTGAAGCCGCCTGTTTCTGCAATCAAGTAGGAGTAGATATTCTCATCGCATCATATTACTTATCAAACTTAATACTTCTCCATAGACAGTCACAATGGCTATGATTTCACTACCTAGAGGGTTCTGTTCCCCATTCAGCCAACATTAATACATTACCAATGCTTAAGTCACCCACCACTTATTACACACAATTTAGAATTGCTTCGGCATTATATTGGCATGGGAGTCCCAGGCCCAAAGGTCACTCCCGGAGCTTGTTATTTCGCTCGAAAGACAACTCTGTAGGTTGTCCAAGCTTGGAATGCTTTGCCCTGGCGAGCTCTGGTTCAGCCTCATCCTGGTATTCCCATCTTTGGCTCCGCCCCGTTCTATGCCCGTATTTGGAGCCTGTCCGGTTGCTGAGGCACCAATGTAACAACTCCCATTCGCTTGGAGGTCGATGATAGGCGGGACTTCTGATGCTCGGCACAGGTTTCGGGCGTTTAGTATGTTGGGTGTTGTGATTTGGCTTTGGAGGAGATGGTCGAGGCTACATGTTAGAGAGCCTCTGGTGACCAGATCTTCTGCCATCTTCACCTGAAACAATTTTAAAACACACATCGATCATAGGAAGTTCGTTTCATGTGAAATGTGGAGTTCCTCTATTATTGCTGGAGGGTGCAAGTGATGCCCTAAGCGAGTGTCCGCAAAGCGTGATTGTGGTGCAGCCGCTTGAGGGAATCAAATGAGAGCTGAGAAGTATGTACCTTAACTCTGAGAGTTTCCACATCTGATTTGAGCACCCTGTTGTCGGTGACAGCTTCAGTGAACTCATGATTGGCATCCGTGAGTTGTTTATACAGGGATGAATTTTCCCCTCTCAGTTGATCAACCTGATGACTTGATCAATGTTAGTATGAAGCTAAAACACCATAGTCGACGTTTTGGAATCTTCCATTGCTCACAATTCATCAGGGAATATTCACATTATTATACATGCTGCAGACATATTATCAATATGATGTGAAAGCAAAGTATACTACTTCCATCGAGTAGGCCAGACTAAATATGAAGTATGGATATGCAATATTGTTTTGGCAGACAAATCCTCGAAGCAAACTTTCTTTTGCCACAGTTCTGTAGACCCGCTTCACATACTCGATCTAGGCCAATCTTGTTCATTCTTGACACTACGTATGGTTTGTTTCAGTTCATTTCTTGTATATTTAGGTGTCATGTGGCTCGTCTATCACATGCCTTGTTCTACGCAAACTTTCGACATGTTACATAATTTCTCAACAATACAACCCCTAAAGTATGTATGGTTTTTGTGTCCGCCTTATACAACACATGGTATTTTGCGGTCATACTGAATTTTAACCATCCTGTTTCAATGCTGAGAACAACATCCACTTTAGTCTTTACCCTCACCAGTGATGATAGGTGATTTGTTCTGAATGACTAAAATGATGAACACTTGGTAATTTGGCCACCAATATCGACCGATACCCATTTCTTTGTTCACATTTGCTTATGTTTCATATTATTTTACGGACATCGGATTCTGACTCTTCTTTTTCACATTTCTGCTCTATAAGTACTCCATTTATTAATCCCATCTCCCAACGATGGTGTGTGCAAGTATCACAGTATTATGCTGATTCTAAACAAATCCTGTGATTATCTATCAAGTCTTGGTTTGTTATCCAAAACCATAAAGCTCAACATGGTTACGAAATGAGAAATTTCTTGTTTGTATTGTAACTTAATTTTCATGACGTTTATCTGAATAATAACAAAATTTCCCTGTTTCGTCAAGAAAAGATTTACAGTCACACACACAACACTAAAATCTTATCGAATATCAACGATTGTTAAACCAAGGAAATAAACCATCAACACTTTCCAATGATAAAGTTCAAACAAATAGCAAGAAACATGCACCATTGCATGATCCTGATTATGCATAGTAGCCTCATCCTAACTAACACAATGAGGAAAGAGCATGACGCTCATGCTTAAATGTAAGATAATACATACTGCATCGGTCTGTCCAATAAGATACTCACATACGCGTAACCATTAAACAATTGGTGAGAGCCTACCATATAATCTTCATAATACACATATCTAAAGCTTTTTCCAAGTGCATTAAAAAATAGTGTTGTTAAGCATAGTTTACAAATAGACTTCCCGGGTGTAAAGTGAAATTAATTTTTTAAAAAATAATTGTTTATCGTCACAGTCTTGCCTGAGTACTCTCTCCAAAGTTTTACCATATGACATTTACGTCTGATTTCAGGAATTATGTAACTTTGCTAATTTCTATTTTCCAGCAACTTAGCTCGCAATACCAAACCCTATTTTGTAAAGTATATAAACTGAACAGAAAATTTCGGGCATTACCTGCAATTCAAGATCAACTAGATGAGCCTGCTTTCTCTTTCTTGATCTTCTTGCTGATTCACGGTTGGATACCATCCTTGAGCAATAGAAGCAACGGAAATAGTAAGGCATTTAATGCACACTTTCAACTAGGATTGTGATAAACAATTTCCTTGATTTGAGGTCATGACTAGTTCCCCCAAGGCAAAGTATTTTCGATCCAAAAAATATGAAAATACACAGTTATGATATAAAGTGAATAAACTATTATCATGACCAACTCATTCAAGATCTATGCTTAATAATTTAAGTATTTAAATTGATAATTTACAACCATGAAATTGGAAATTGTTCATCCAGTTGAATTTTATGGATATATGAGCTATCTTCTATCCACAGCAAACTTCATTTGCAATCATGATATGACATTTCTTCCAACTAGGAATCCTTTATTTGAACATTCTCTAACTTAAATGCACAAGAAATGTTAAACAAGAAAAACGAAATGCTACATAATAAGAATTTTCTAAAACACTGGTAAAGCCTCTTTGCAGTGTGGTTCAAATCTTGCCTACTTTAGACTTCGGCCTACTCTCGAAGGAAAAATAAATAAATAGATAAATAGATAAATAAATGATCGTAGCCCCAATGGATTTTATTTCACCACGACTGTTAGAGGAGTAAAACACAATCAAAGCAAAACCTAGACATAACACAGAAAGCTTATGAAAAATTACAAAATGCTCCCTCAGCGAATCCCGGGGAACCAAGAATGGAAATTACAAAATCTGGATGATGGTCTTGCATTGTTCTTATATTATTTAGAACTATTACCAATGCCCTGCAATGATTTTGGTATGTGAACTTAAGATCCACAAAAAACCACAACACGTCTTTTATCGCAATGATATTGCTGCAGTTTGAGGGTGCGTCATTGATATCCTCCAGCCAGGTAGCTAGATGCATTACAAATAGCGCGATGACTTCTACGGTGGATCATATTGTAATTAAGCATCAAGTAATTGCATACCAAATCTCTTCCTTGCCCAAAATCCATGCTAGGGATCTAATGTGGATCCTACACATATACACTATCATGCAACGGTGGCCTTCGCCACAAATATTTCATTCTGCATCGAAACTTAGGCATTGAGTCAACTAGTTACCCAAGACAGCTCAAAAGAGATGTTTAATTCCAATATATATAAATTTTTGTTTGCTTGATGACATAGTAACATAATATTTCTGCAGTACCTTCTCATGCGCTTCAAATCAGGAATACGCGTGCTCTGGTCACATGATCCACCCTCTATTTCTATGGATTCATCGTCTGATTGTTCTGAACCGCTTGTGCATCCTGGCCCCTGGTTTTCCACACCTTTTGGCTTAAGAGATGAAGTCGGACTGCCAGCTGTCACATTGTCAGAGCACTGAAATTAGGCCATAGTCTGTTCTTTAATTGCAATGCAATTAAAGAGTGAGGGATTCATACTACACAGGGAAGATTGGGACTCCATGGTTGCTGAGATGCTGGAGTGCCTGGGAGTATTGAGGTTGTGAGACTGAGTCCATATCTGGCTTCCTGTCAATTGGCCTCCAGCTGCGTGGTTGCCGATGCAGCCATCCTGAGATGCACGTCATGCAGAAAAAATGTGACTAAAACATGTTTCATTCTTACTATTCACTGTTGGGAATTCTTCTATAATTATTATTAATCAAATAACAATTCAACAGTAATCAATTGAAATAATTATAAACATAATTAAAAAAAAAATGAAACGACTGTACCGATCTTCGGAGAAAGGTTGCATGCTGTATTGCACTAGAAGGATGACAACTGATCATCATACGATGAAACCAAGTATGTCTCCACATCCCTCTTCTACCGGCAAGCCATTAAGGGCACTAACTCGCCGGTGACGGACCTCGAGCCGCGTGGATGCCCAATAACAATTTTAGGGTGAAAATAGATGAATATAGAAAAAAGTCGAGTGGGAGAGTTTTTAAGGGTTTGAGAATAAAGAATAAGAAGAGATATTTATGTCTATCCTCTATTTTCAATTAGGTTTCTTCTTTTTTACAGGATGCAGAGGAGATCAATCATTCTCCTTCTCGGGTTACAAAGAAAAAGAGAATACAGAACATAGAACTTGAAAGAGTCGTGGGATCATGGAGAGAAATGCATGAAAGAAATAAAGCGGAAACCGTGAGAAAAAAGATAATTACAAAAAATTGAATTTAAGTTCAAAATTTGACTTTATAGTAAATTGAAACTTTTTTCCTTTTAAAAATGTCCCGGCAATCTCCCCAAAAAAAGAAATTTCAAGATAATATGATATAATTTGAGCATATACTCATATGCAAAATATGTTTCGGCCTTAAGTCTACACTTAGTGATATTAGTTGCATCCTGGGGAGATCTATTAGTGGTTGTGCCCTATGCCAAATATTTAGACCTTTATGTTATGTCATTTTCATTTATAAAATGTTTTCTCTTATTATTGTTATTATTATATTGCTTGCATGTTTCTTTATAATAATGTTTGAATAGTTGTTTTATGCTATTCTAAGCATCCCTAGGCATTCATCATTAAAGGTTTAATGAAGAATTAAGACTAGTATGAGTTTGGTAGATAATTATGAGATAATTATATGTATGATGATACAAATCAAACGTATATGTACTTGTTGGAGAATATGTACTGGATAGACTCGCTATGAGATCATTACATGGATTAGTGTCATAAATGATCTCATAATAGTTATGTCATTGAATCCTTAGACCTGAGCTCATAACAGTTTCCTACATAAGGAATATCATATTTTGACATAATCAAACGTTATCTTTAATCAGATAATCATAAATGTTATGATCGAATATGATGTGAATTATGCAGAGGAAAGTGAATGAACAAGATGGAATTTTTCCCTCTCCTATGAGAGATATTTAAAGGGCACCTCGATAAGTAGGACTGAGAAATGCATGGCCGTGCTCAAATGAATGTCATTTGATTTTATCAGTCTACTTAGAAAGCGAGAAATTAAATGTTTGAACAATATAAGTATGATACTACCCATGACTTATGTTCAAATAAGATATCGTGTGACAAAAGGATTATGACATGTTCTATTGGTTAGGTTAATATCGGACTAACGATATTCATTAATTGGATAGTCATAATGTCTTGCTAGAGACCAATTATGACTTGTGGGCTTCTAATGAAGATTAGGCCCACTGCCAATTTAATATGAGCCTATTGGGTCGCACACAAAGAACGAAATGGATAAGATAGGGTTTAAACATGATTTCGAATATGATTTGAAATTCGTGATACGGTGAAATATCTTAACCGTCAGATATCGTATCTCGTTAAGATATTATCCCTAAGATATCGTCGCTTAACTGAAATACGTTAATGTGTTAACGTGGGATTCTTATCCCTAAGATAGCGTCGCGTAACTGAATGTTGTTAAGGGGTTAACGTAGGATTCTACATAAGATATAGAATCACGATTTTCAATTTTACGTTTTTCAATCTATCTCCTCCGTTTTTGAGAAAAACAAAGAGCGAGAGAAACCCTAGTGGCGGAGGAGCTAGCACCCTCGCAAGTCCTGTTCGTGACGTTCGCGTGTGGATACCGATTAAGGGTGGTCGTTCGTAGAACATCACCTATAGTCCGACAGATTCAGATCGTCGCAACACCTATAGTCCGACAGATTCAGATCGTCAGAAAGGTTAGTAATCTATCAGAAATTAATTAGAATCGCATGGATCTTGGTAGGTTTCTATTTTCCGCTGCGTATAAATTAGTTGTATTATGATAGAAACCATAACAAGATCACCGTGAACTTTAGCTTTGAACTAGACCTCTTTTATCGAGAAGTAACTAAAGCATGCATAGAAGCCTTGCGATATTGGATTAATCATGTTGACGTATTTATAAGGTCGTGCGCCTAGTACCAAATCTAATGAGAAAGCTTAAGAGCTAGCACGTTACATACCGTGGGCACACAAAGTTCTTGACAAAAGTGGAACCTCGAAAAATAGAGATTAGAAGAACTATACTCATGATCTCGGGCTCATTAAGAGTTTTGAAATCATCCTAAACTTGATCTTTTTATAGAGCAACTATGCCTTAGGGTGTGATCTAGAAGTGCTTTGCTCTAATATGGACTTGTCTTTCATATATGAGATTAATGTAGAGCAGGTGACACCTGATCCATTGGATCAGGTGCAAGACACAAAAAGGTGGGGCCCTACGAGTACAAGCCCATGTGGGGGCTTGTACTTTCCACATATTTTGTGTCTAAGAACTGATCCAATGGATCAGGTTCCATCTTTTCTATATTAAATCCTTCATACACACACACTAGAAATAACCAGTGTACAAAGTACACGGACACCCCAAAAACCAATCTACACAATCAGGACACAGGACACATACCGGTGTTTCGATGAGTGCAAAAATGGTGAAAATGAGAAGAGTGGGTTTGAGTGTGTATTGTCTTGGGGTTTTTGGTTTTTTTGATTAGGGATGTGATTTTGGGTGTTTTGGGTTTGTGTGTGTTTTGGGGGGTTGGGTGGGGCTTTGGGTTTTTTGGATTTTGTGTTTAAGAAGGTTGTCCCATGTGGCGATGTGACATTGCCACATGGGAAAATTCAAAAACATCCCTCAATTGTAATAAGGATATATATATTATATATATTGAGTGTTCTTTTATGTTACGCATATCTGTTGTTTCTATCTTTTAAAATTCTTTCATGGGATCATCTGTCAAGAAGTAAGGTTCCTACCGTCGGCATCCTTTATCATTTGAGCTTAGCTTTACCCTATTGCCACAAATAAGACGTGTGTCCTTAGTTAGATTGATGGCCTACACGGCTAGACTCTTGATCTATCAAATATCATGCTTTAGAGCTTATATGCATATACTACTTTTGTCATCTCTTCACATGTTTTCATATTATCATACTTGGATACACTTTCTCCAATTTTCTCAAATATCCGATATGTAAGCATTTGTAATACATTGAATGTTATAAAGGAAATATAACATAAGTGGAATGCGATTTTCCTTTTATATGGAATCATATGGCACGGCAACATAAAAAAAGAACATTCAGATAAGATAATAAATGCACATGTATATTAATAACTACATCTTAAGTGTCAAATTTAAGGATTCATGCATATTAATATGTTAATTGGGTAAGTATTTCAATAACAAATTAAGCATGATTTACAACTCACAAGCAAATGACATTTAGAGAGGACATTTCCATGATACCAACAATATATCCAAACAAGCATGCTTTTATTTCATTATATTGCAAACAGAAAAATTGCGATAATAAAATTTCGATTTTGTTATATCAATAGTAGATTTTATATGGTAAGAAATATTAACTTCTGCAAGGTCCATAGCATGTGAATATAATAAAAGAAATTGACGCAAGTTTTTTCTTTAAAAGATGCTTTGAAGAAATAATTAATTATATAATTTTTATCTAACATTTTAAGTACTTACCTTTGTCAAGTTAATGATTATGTCAGAGATTAAATAATTCCATCCAAATCAATACGAATGACGGCAAGCTAGTTCTTTTATGGCCCAGCAAAACAACTAAGTTTGCCTCACCATCTTATATTTTTATAGCATCTAATCTTTCTTCTCTTGAACAAATCATCATTTTTTAAATATGAAACTTGAATTTTTCTTGCCCCAAATTTTGTTATTCAACAAGCAATATTGTTCTTCTTGAAATTTTCTAAAATAAGAAAATAAAATATAGCAATTTGGAACTTTACATATATTTTAATTTAACTAAGATAAATATGTCAATTATTTTCTTAAGGAGATAAAGATATACAAATATCAACGAGAAGCACATATCTTTTTTACTTTAAACAGATAACTCATGATTCAAAAAAAAAAATTTTGTATATCTCAAATAATATGACAATGTTGTTGCAAAAAGATCTCATGCGGAAATAGCAAACCCTACGACTAGCTAGGAAATGGGGTTCAAAAAATGATCAACACAACAACAAATAACCTTTGCCCTAACCGGATCTCGCAGGAGCAGATTAAGCAAACGAATGCATACACTCAACAAATGCAAGAAAGTAAATGAGGCCACGGCTTTACCCTGCTTCGGTCGAAGACTCGACCTACTCCAGTATTCTGAGACGATTTCACTATTCTGATCTAGAGCTACAAGCTTTACACCACTTCTCCTTTAACACGCAAGTAAGTAATAACTTGGATGAATACTTCTAGCCACCACTTTCAAACTTACGAAGGAAAGTGAAAGAGATGACAAAAAAGACACAAGAACTCAAGAAATCCCAAAATCCATAGCTTTCTCTTTCTATGGTTCTTATCTCTTCTAATTTATCTTCAAAGCTCTCTTGCTCAACAACTCTCACTCATAAATGCATAACCTAACATCTCTCAATTAGCACCCTTTATAGCCCTTGAAAGACGCAAACAATCGTGGCCATTGGATTAAGAAAGAGCTCAATCCAATGGTCAAAAAAAGAGGTCCAGAAAATTACTCAGCAGGCAGTCAAACGTTCTCCAGACGTCTGGTAGGGTCCAGGCGTCTGGTCACCAACCAGACACCTGAGTAGTCTGCACCCAAATACCAGAGAGTTGTGAGAAATTACCATATATGCCATGCGGCTGATGTTGCCTAGCCAGTCGCCTGATCCTCCCAAGGTCTAATACACCTGATGCATTAGACCACTGCGTTGTGCATCGAGACGTCTGGAGCCATTGCTGCAGACGTTTGCCAAATGGCCAAGCATCTGATCCTTGGACAAACAGTCCAGAACTTGGATTTTGCAGCACAAGTTCAACAAATGCAACATCTTATTTTATTTTTATAAAGCACCAAGATAAGAATCTCAATAAAATATTATATAATTATAGGAACGGAGGTTTAAGGTTTAATACCACACATGTACAGACCATGTAAAAATAAATGTTTGTCTTTATGCCAACAAGTCATTGGGATCTCCAACACGTGCTAATCCAATACGAGCTAAAGAATAATTAGCTTAAATTCATAGAATGATTAGTATGCATCCAGAAAGTGTTCTAGCTTCAACTTAAAAATAAGCCACATCATTTTTTAAAGCGAAACAATAGATGCAACGTATAAGTTAAGAGTTAACCACATTTCCACTAAATATATTGATTTGCATCGAAATCATGATGGATATGTGATTTTATCTTTCATTTGGATTCAACTCATCAATAAAAATCAGAAATTAGATATATTTTGTAAGTAAGAAAATAAATAATGCTAATCATAAGAATTAACTGCTTATGTTAGAGGTGAGATTAGCACAGATTCAGATATATACTTCTCTCACATAAATAGAATATAAAAAGATCAATAAGAAAGTCTCAATTTAAAATTTTAAATACATTCACTATTGTTAATAAGTGCAATTAAGTGCAAGAAAGAAAATAAATAATGCTAATCATAAGAATTAACTGCTTATGTTAGAGGTGAGATTAGCACAGATTCAGATATGTACTTCTCTCACATAAATAGAATATAAAAAGATCAATAAGAAAGTCGCAAATTAAAATTTTAAATACATTCACTATTGTTAATAAGTGCAACTAAGTGTCAGAGCAGGGTAAATTGTTGGTTAAAGCCCAAAAATGATCGACACCAAAATGAGTAAAACAGTGGCATGGATTTATTGAGACACCATAAAAGCCAATCAAAGATGATAGGAGAATACTAGGGCTACGGAAATGTTGGAAATCTTTCTTTTTTGAACAAGGAATATTCTGATTTGATCTGCATATCAAATTTCCTTCTGTTGGTCAAAAATAAAATTATGAATATAAGAGGAACAAGCAAAACCTATGAACTAGCTTATGAATGAAAGCTAGATACAGAGATTTATGTGTATACAAGAATGCCAAAAATTATGAGATTCTCATGCCAATTATACCATGTTCATATATGCTATGTATGCAATAATAATTAGACATCAGAAAATCATGCAGAGGTAATGTTACCAATAAATTGACATCATATTAAGTCAATAACGGTTCAGTCACATGCTGAATGTTAATTTGATATAACAGTTCCATTTTTTTAACTATGCACAGATAAGTTTACTATACATCTTTATCGATTAAATGTATTACGGCTAGCATCTACTAAATTACTTAGAATAGATGCATTGAACCCATTAATTACCTTTTTGCAGAAATACAATTCACTTGAAACAATGAAAACTCTGGTCAATAGATGATAATTTGATTTTTCAGTCAAAATATAACAATATACAATGATACTAAATAACCAATTTGGTAGTCATAATGTAATTCTAACAGAAATATTTACATGTTATCAAAACTAGAAATAAATGATAAGACACATATATTACTAACAGTCTTTTATAATCCATATTAAAAAGAAAAGAAGTTTTCTTGAAAACCGTTACACGGCGAGTCCTCGTATATCAAAGCAATATTAAAATGAATAGTGTACAAATTTTAAATTAAAATTTGTACTTATTTTCTTATAGGATATTTTTTACAGTCTTATCCACTTAATACATATTTCATAATATTCATTTAATAAAATATAATTTTGAATCAAGCAATTTATCAAACACATTAGATAATATATTATGAAACCTTTAAAAAAATTAAGATTAATAGTTCAACCATACAATTTAGCATTCAAATTTAATATGGGAATCATGTAGATCAGGTGGCACCTGATCTAATACATCAGGTGCAAGACACAAAAAGGAGGGTCCCATTGAAAGTACAAGCCCATGTGGGGCTTGTACTTTCCAACTTTATGTGTCTTGGCACCTGATCTATTAGATCAGGATCTATTAGATCAGGTGCCACATTTTCTACATTATTCTCTTAATAGTATTAACACTACTGATAATTACAGTATATCTTTTGGATAAAATAATGGAAAATAAATTAATAACAAAATCATCCCGTTAGATTATCACGAATTTTTCTATAATTATAATTAATCAAATAATAATTGAATAATCAATTGAAATAATTATAATCATGAATCGAAAAAATGAAACAGAATTAATAGCATTCGAAGAAAGCATGTGTAATATACTGCTCTATAGTGATGATGGTCAATCCTTCTGCGATCAACCTAAGTGTCTCTTCTTAGCGATATGACCTCCTTCATACCGGTAAACTATCAAGAGCATGACCACGATAGTGATGGATCTCAAGCTGCAAGGATGCTTAATAATAAGTTTAAAGTGAAAATAGATTAATATAGAAAAAGGCGGAGGGAGATTTTCCAAGGGTTTAAGAAGGATAGAATATGAAGAAATAGATTTCTTTATCTCCATTTCTGTTACGTTTTTTTGCTTTTTATAGGATGGAGAGGAGATTGACTCTTTTTCTCTTCAGTTACAATTACAAAGAAGAGAACATAGAATGTGAAGGGGTCATGAGATCGTGGAGAGCACCGTACAGAAGAAATGGAGGAAAAAGCATGTTAAAAATGATAATTAAAAAAATAACAACAAAGATAATAAATTGAATTTGGGTTCAAAATTGAACTTTATATTAAATTGAAAATTTATTTATTTTTCCTTCTGAAATGTCCAACAAAGCATAGGTTTGTGTTTGTGCTCAAAATAAGTTCATCTTTCTGTGATGTACTTTGTCTCTGCTCCATGGTTGTTTGAGGCTTTTGATATTTAAGCTTGTGGTACACCTTGTCTCAACTCTCATACACAATGCTGCTTATCAAAGTTTATCTACGATAGTTGTTTCTTACTTTTTTTATTTGTTGTTTGCGAATGTACTAATGTATGCACTCGAGAGCTGTAATTTCTCCTTACATAAACATATGCAATTTTAAAATGTAATTTGTAACTATAATGGATACTCCTGAAATAACCATCATCCTTCATGCTATTCGTGGAAAAGGATATCGCCACCAATACCCAAGTATCTGAAACACATGGCACATTCTTCTCCATGCTCGATTTGGACAACTCACCAAGATTTATGTCTTCTCCAAATCACAAGTACCATCGCCTGGATAGTATGATGGGAGCAGGATGATTTTACAATCCACAATGGAATAAGAATATTGATGTGTAATTATCGATAAAGTACATATATTTTTAGTTTTATGTGATATTTTTAAAATGTAACATGTATTTTCTAAAGATTGAACATTTTCATAAGTCAATAAGTAGTTTGAATTACAGAACAAGATAGCAATTCTCCATATAATGGCTATCAATCAACCTACTCCACTTACACACATATCCCTGACATACCAATGTCAATAACCAATTCTTTGATGGTGATTTCAGAAGATGTTGGCACAACAACAAACATAGGGGCATCAACTTTTAGGGCGAGATTAAATGATGATGGCGTAAGAACACTAAAACAAGAAAACAATGTCACCGATATCGGTGACATCGAGTATGATCATAATATCACAAGAGAGAATAACATGCAGTATGCTGCATAAATAAACTTAAAGAATACACCATAAATTGATAATTCGGTTGCTAATAATGCTAATGTTGAGTTTGAAGAGCAGTTGCCAGATGAATCAAAGAGAATCCATGGATCAACACATTGGTCATGAAAAATACATGCGTAAGAAATGTGGATGTGTCTGGAATTTGCAGCAAGATCAAAGTATTCAATATCGGTGATATGTATGACTTAAAGATTGATTTGGTTTTCAAGCAATTGAGAAATGGAGCATCAAATATAATGTTTCTTACTGACCGATTAAGACAAACACAACCTATTATTTTGTCGTTTGTGCCTTAAATAAGCTGATAAATCCTAAAATGAAAGACAATGCAAGTAAAAATTGTAGGAGACAGATACATGTAATAGTTAAAAAAAGAATCAATAGGCAGTTCAAGATAACAAAACTCAGAGGAGAACATGCATGCAATAATCCTACATTGAATATGGACCATTTCCAGGCCATAGGTTCTTTCATCAGCGATAACTTTATGTTTATGATGAAGACAAAGCTTGATTCGACACTAGCCGAAATACAAGAATCTACCCATATCATGTTAACAATTAACATATCATATACTAAAGCTTGACAATCTAGAATGAACGCATTGTTAATGATATTTGATGTCTGAAAGGAATCATATCAAAGACTCCTGTAATACTAGAGGCTATTAAGGAAATAAATTGTGAGATCGTTTATAAGATTACAACTGATACATCGGGACATGATTGGAACAGTTTGCTTGTATGTTTTGGGTATTCGGACCGATGAATAGATTAATCAAGACTTGCATGGTTTGACACACGTGGGCTTTGCACACAGACGGTGAAAAACGCTTTTATATCATGAGAATAAATTGCTCTGAAAGCTTTAATGTAGGTACTGAAAGGTGCTCCGACTTTCTCGATACAAGCGCATCGAACACGCTTACATAGAATGAGCACATGCTAAGATAAGAGCAGAGTCTATTGTAACCGATGAATAGATTAATCAAGACTTGCATAGTCTGGCACATGTGGGCTTTGCACACAGACTGAAAAACGCTTTTATATCATGACAGTAAATTGCTCTGAAAGCTTTAATGGGGGTACTGAAAGGTGCTCGGGCTTTCCAAATACAAGCGCTGGTTACCAAAATATTTTAGAGGCTTAACAAATATTCTATCATCATTGGTAGGATGGACAATCTTAGACCATAAATTTCAGATCAAAGATAGAGGAAATTCCGAGGTTTCATATTAAAGAAGCATGTCGGTTCTTTAGCACATGTTTTACTGAGTATGAACGACAGATTATAAATAATAAAGCCATCGCTCATACCGTGATACTACAAATTAAAAATTGTAGTTGAACATATAATATTTCGATACTTCAATACATACCCTGCACACATGTTAATGTCGTAACATTAAGATAGGAATATGACGCAAACATATCTTATTTATCATTTTGTTCATCCTGGTACATCGTGGGCAAATATCTCATGGCACATCGTGGGCAAATATTATAGTTCTTATAGCCACTTATTTCACATGATATCTAATTCACGATATTGGAAAGACTGAAATTGACCTAGGAGAACTCCCACTGTCAAATAAGAGCACCTGACCGGCCATCTTCCGTATATATTCGTGTGGTCATAGATATACTTTGGAAAAAAAAACAAACAGAATATGTGTAGCAACTGCAAATCGTTAGATTATTACAAATCATGTTACTGAATCCACCTCATACAACATGATAAGGAGAGCATAAATAACTTATATTGTGATATGACCGTTATGAATTTACATTGCTTGTATTTTTTGTACATGCATATTTTATGGCACTTGTGTATTTTATGTTACATGCATATTTAATGTCTGCATATTACATGACTCTATCATATAGAGGAAGCAGGACCTGTATCAGAAGAGGTCTTGTATGACTAGTTTCACAATCATTCTATGTGGCCCATATATGGAAAGGTATGAATATTAATGATGCTATTGTTGCTAGCTGTTTGCATGGTGTTGTTATTTATAATATTAATTTTCTCATTACTTGTAGGGAGCTATTATTGGCATTGTAGATCACTCAAGAGCACATTCGGGTTAAGTTATAGAGGATGAATGTATTACATATTACTTTGCAGAGGCTGGGTCCACAACATGTGCTTCGTTGTATTGAATTAGGTTGGACTAGCTACTAATTACCGTGTTGGTGGAAAGATAGATGCTTGTGACCCAAACACATTTCAATTTCGACACGGTGAGATGATAATCATGCTTCAGGACGTGTCAATCATTACATGTATATCTGTTAACAGTCATGATATATATTATGATGAGTGACCTTCCACTTGGGAAGAGTTAATGATGCGTTTTCTGGGCCAAGCCTCTGTCGAGAACCGACCTGATAATGCTAAACTTTCATTGCTGTGAGAGACGTTCATAGAAGTAACTGAAGAAGGTATAGAGGAGTAGGTTCAGCAGTGTTCTTGTGCTTATAGTCTACATATGATTGGAACCTTATTGGTTTTGGATCCAAGCAAAATTTTGATGCACATGTAGTGCTTGATAAAATTGGAGAACTTTGGATTGGCTGTAATGGAGAAGTGCAGTTCTTTCATACATATATGCCGAGTTAACAAGCCTTACACGTATGGAAACTTGGGAGCTATATATATGCAACACATTGTTACAGGTAAATACTGTTTGTTATTTAGTTAATATATATTGATATTCTGCTGAAGTTTTCATATTTATAGGTTTGGTCTTGAGAAAGATTGCATATATGGAGGCCAACGACCGATAAGTTTATCTTGGATGGAATCGTATGTATCGTTAGGATGCATATGAAACGTGGGATGATCTTTTCTGCTCAATCCTCACATGAATCTTGATCTTTACTGAAATGAACTTGACTTGTTAGAGATGTCACATATTTAAATTATTGAATTTTATATAGTAAGTTGATATAATGGCATAGTCAAATTTCATAATCTATTGAAATGTGTATGTTATCATGTTTAAGTGATCTGGATGCTATATCAAGATTGTTTCAAACTCCTTCTAGATGAATATACTGCACATTTTGCAATTTAGCATGCGAATGTATCCATTTCCTCTTAGGAGATCATTGAGATGCATGTACCTGCTCATGTATTGCGACAATTTGGGATTACACATCACATTTGAATTCTCGTACAGTGCATCCCTGTGAAGACCAATATGACGCCACGTCAATGGAAGCAATCAATAGGCATGCTTTTCCAAGAGTGGCTACTCTGATATCAGCGAGTAATTGAGATGAGGTTGCATCCTACCTCATTAGAGGATTACATAAGATGGTATTGAGGGATCATCATGAGGTGGTGGATATTCACTAGGCAAGAACCCATATATTCATATCATATCACGTGGACCTATCAAGTGTCAATTGATAAATATTATTTATATGATCATGACTGTGTTCATTTTTGTACTTACTTTATAAATAAAAAAATGAACATTTGATAGGTATGTATCATATAAATCAATACTATCCTTTTCCCTTTTCACGAAACCACACTCCTCCGTATGATGCCATAACTACCACCGCTGCCTCTCCGTCGCCTCATCCTTGATGCTGCCTCCTCCCGTCAACTCATCGATGCTGTCATTGCTTTATTGCTTGAGTTCTAAAAAATTCTCAAATTCAGCAACCAATATAGCGCTCGGGCTTATAGGCCCAAGCACCATATTTGTTGCTCCGGTTTGAGGGACTGAGCAATGATTTTGAATTTTTTCGACAAATGATTTGTGTCATTCAGACTAATATCCATGTGCGCCATATATGACGCTCAGTGCCTATAGGCCCGAGCGTTACATATGACGCTCAGCGCGCATTGATTGTTCAAAATTTTGATTGATTTTTGCTAAGGTTCAAGTTTTTTGGTGTTTAATTAATTTTTTAAATAGATTTTTTTGGATTAAATTAAACTTGTTAAGTTTAATTGATTTTTTTGTGGAATTTTTAGGTTCAATTCCAAGAGGATGAGAAGAATGAGGATGAAGAGGAGGCAGATGATGTATTGGGGGTGGAGTTGGTGGAGGTAGAGTCGTAGGAGGCGGTGGTAGGCGGATGAAGATAGAAGTTGAGGAAGAGATGGATACAACGGGTATTTTTGAAAGAAAATGTTACGAGTGTAGCAATTTTTAAAAAAGTGTAATATCCTTAGCAATAAATATCTTAAGCAAAATGTGTGATGTGACTGGCATCACTCAAAATGTTAGGAATATTTAGTGATTTTTTGAAAACTTTAAACGTGTTATGAACTCTAAGATGGAAACCAATCTTAGATTAGGAGTAGCCATTGCATAAGCCATGGCTCTCTATATATTCATTCTCATATTGGGGGTTTAGGAGGAGTCTAAGGGACTCCCCACTATAATTATAGTGGGGAGTAATGGTGATATATAGTGGGGAGTAATGGTGAGATGATGAGGGGAGGGAGGCCAAAGGCCTCCCTCAACTCACAACACTCCCCCTCATCTCTCCATTACCTTGGGTTAAGCATATGAGTACTTTAGGATTCACTATGCTAATGGGATGGATACTTCTGGATCCAGAGCCACTATGGTTGCCTCGTTAAAACCTTAACTGTGGAAAACCCAGTGGGAAAAACCAGCAGCGTAAAGAAAAATAGTACAACTATCGAGGGACTTCCCCCTGATCTATACAAGCTTCATGCTTGCAAATTTCCTATGTAACTATACAATCATCTCCTATTCGTCTACACATCCATCATGTTCTGAAAGCAAATACAATCATCACTCATCTACACAAGTTTCACTCATCTAGCGGCTATTGGAAAGCAGTGGCGCTCTGGAGTGAAACGCTCTTCGAAGTTGGTAGATGACTCCACTAATGTATTCTTTGAATCAGTCTTCACTGTGTCTGCAAGGTACTGCTGGACCTGTCTGAGCGTTTTCAAGACTTGCTTCTTGGATGATGAGCTTCTCAGAAGATGTAGACTTTGGAGGATGATGTGTAGATCTTTAGGAGGTGGCCGGCCTTTTGTGTTTTAGTCATCGCGATGATCTTTAAACCTGCATATGCATTATATATTCCTTGACCCTTGGAATTTGCGCAGAAGCAGCTTATCCTTGGTCTAGTGGTGATCTCCAGGACAACACTGTATCTGGCTAACAGCTGTACTGTAGACGTTCTATCAAAGACACGTGCAGTTGGCCAGATAAAGAAGTGTAACAAGTACACTAGAGCTAGGCTCTTCGAGACCTAGGATATCCTCCCTCTCTTCCAGCGATTGGAAGGTGTCATAAATAAGCATCCATTTTTAATAGATTGCAAATGGACATCATTCTTCATAAACTCTAGGTGTATGAAGAATATTAAAGGGTTCCACCACGAAAGTGTTTAATCTGTAAGCCAAGACAATACCTTATTATGCCTAGTTATTTCATTTCCAATGTATGCGTAAGGCTATCAGATATCTCAATGGTCTCTGCAGGAGATCTTATTAGATTTAAGTCCACCACATATACGCCGACTATCACAAATCCTGTCAACGATCTTTCGAAAAGATACACGGGTAGAATATTGTTTAAGATCATCTAATGATCTTTGAAGCCTTTATGGAAAAGACGTTTCTACGTCTATCTTTCATCTCTGGGGGGGGGTAGAGTATACCCTTCTGGAAGTTTTATATAGATCTCTATATCTATATTGCCGTATAGATATGCAGTCACAACGTCCATGAGCTGCATTTGGCTTTTTCAGAGACGTTTAGGCTTAGTAGGAAAATGATCACATTTCCTTCATTTCAATTACTCATGAAATCCAACTTATATTCCACAGGTTTTACACATTCAGGTGTATGGACTACTGGTCCAAAGACTTTGCTTTTCAAGAGTGAGTCCAGCTCTACTCTTATTGCCTCATCCCACTTTGGCCAATCTATGCGTTTACGCTATAAAAAAGTGGATTGACGTCATCGTCGTATTCAGCGACGTGAACGGCAATAGCGAAAGCAAAACCGTCGTCGACGACTGTGCTATATCTGTCCAGTACATCTCCAATACGTACGTAATATAATGATTTTTCTTTTGTTGTTTCCTCTGCAGGGGAAATTAGGAGGGGAGAGGTTGCTGGTCCGAGCTCAGCATTTTGTGGAGGGATCATTTTAATATATCCAGGAATCTTCCTCTTTCGAGGAACTTTATATTTTGAACCTGGCGGGCGTCCTCTTTTCAATTGAGGTACAACCAATTCTGCTGCCGGTGGATTGCATCCATCTTTGGGGATGTCAATCCTAGCTGGCGTGTTGGCAGCAGGGACGTGTGAACGAACAATCTTTTGGTTGTCCGTAAATTTATCTGGCAATTGATGCTCTTTAGTCTGAATGTGAATGATCTTCTGGATCTCATCTTCACACAGAAAAAGTATGCGGATCATAACGAGATTAGGACTTTTGTGTCCCATGATATGGTCTCAGAAGCTTCAGGCTTCTTTAGACTGCGTGTCTATTTCAATGAGACTTTGCTCATCAAATTCACAGTTATCAAGACTTGGTTCTATGAGGACATATTATAAGCATATCAAAACACTCTCAAATGAGATATGTTTGGTGGTAAACCATAAGCAAGCGGCATCAGCAATAAGATATGGCCACAAGAGGGCCATATCGTGATAAGCGATGCGGAATGCAGTATGTTGATCCCTAAACATCAACAAGCAACTGAGATTTAACAATGTACGTGAAATCCATTGGAGTCTCTTTATCAGAGACTCTGATAACCCATTCTGAGTATGAACATACTATATGATGTTCAATTTCAATGCCAGTTGCTTGGCAGAAGTCTTCAAAGATATGTATAGTAAATTCACCCACATTATAAGTTTTTGAGAAAGCTAAGTTGCGAGTGAATATAAAAGCACACATAAGACCATCTAGTAGATGCATCTATCAGTACAATGAAGTACCGAAAATGGGCCACTTACGGGGTGAATAGGCCCGCAAAGGTCACCATGTATTCTCTCAATGAAGCCAGGAGACTTTAATCCCACTTTCAGGAGGGAATGTCTCTCTATAAGTTTTCATTTACGACAAAGGGGGACAAGGAAACTCAATCTTTTGAAGAATCTTCAGGTTCTCCAATGGATTCATTTGATGATGAGTCCATCATCGCTGATCCAGGATGACCAATTCTATTGTGCCAGAGTTAAAAACTCTGGCAATGACAGGGACGGCTAAAACAGAAGTATGAGCCGAAGGGTTTTCATTGGGGGGTTTTTATTTTTAGGATTATTATTATTATTATTTTAAATTTTGATATTAAACAAAATAGTGCAGATTTATACAAGCCTATAGAAAAGCATTGTAAAATCATAGTAAACTCTATTTTGTAATTATCTACGGGATCGAAAAAGTTACCTCTAGATCAAAAATCTAGGGACGATCGTAATAAGAAAAATCAGTAGATTGAAATATCGCTCATGATACGCTTTAAAAAAATCGCCGCAACGGTTTGTCGCAAGCCGGATCGCCGCAACAATAGATTCCTTCGCACGTAGAAGATTAATTTTTGAGGGGATACGGGAGAAAAAAAACTCAAAGAATTGAGAGCTAAGGTGCTGATAACGTGTTATGAACTCTAAGATGGAAACCAATCTTAGATTAGGAGTAGCCATGGCATAAGCTATGGCTCTCTATATATTCATTCTCATATTGGGGGTTTAGTAGGGCTGTTGACGAAAGAGCTTGAACGAGCTTGAACAGGGAGCTTGGTTTTGTTCATGAACAAAATCCATGTTCAAGCTCTGTTCGTTTACTAACCGAGCTCAAAAACCCTGTTCAAGCTTGTTCGTTAAGCTTACCGAACGAACGTACCGAGCTTGTTCACTAGTAGTTAATCAAATGTTCTGTTCGTTAACAAGACTTATCGAGCTTGTTCGTGAACATGTTCAGGAACATGTTCGTGAACACACAATCAATTTTGTTTATGAACAGATTTTCATCAAACAAACGAACATCAATTTTTTAATTAGGAATAATAATATTTAAACATAATTGCCAATGACTAAATCAATTAAATAAAAGGATAAAATATTTGCAGGACAAAAACAGATAAATCCAGCATAATAGCTTCATAGATCACATTACAAGCATCCATTCCAAGCATAATAAAAAATATAGTATTTGTCTAAATTTACTATTTTCGGTACATATTCATTCACGAATACTTAACGAGCTTGTTCATGAACATCACTTAACGAGCTTGTTCACGAACACTTAACGAGCTTGTTCATGAACATAAATGAACGAACATAGTTATGTTCAAACTCTGTTCGTTTACTAACCGAGCTCTAAAAATCTGTTCAAGCTTGTTCATGAAGCTTACTAAACGAACGTAAACGAACATGTACCGAGCTTGTTCACGAGTAGTTCGTCGAACTTTCTGTTCGTCAACAGCCCTAGTTTAGGAGGAGTCTAAGGGACTCCCCACTATAATTATAGTGGGGAGTAATGGTGAGATGACGAGGGGAGGGACTCACAACAAAACGTGTTTTGACTTATTACCAAAACGGTAAATTTAGTTTGGAGGGCAATTCTATAAACACATACCTAATTGCTGTACACACAAACCACTGCACACCAATTTTTTTTAAAAACTGGCTGTTTTACTTTACACACAACTAAATATCCCCAAATTACCCTTCCCCGCTGCCTCCCCCGAACACTGTCGCCGCATCCTCTCCCAAACCGCACCCCATGCAACGCAGCCGCCACTTTCTCCCATTCCTTCATCCCCGTTTTCATCCACTCGCATCTCCCTCCTCTTCCTCATGCACTCTCACCGTGCGGTGGCGGCAGCAGAATAGGGGAGGGGAGGAGGAAGGAAGAGCGGTGAGGAGAAAGAGGAGGGAGGTGGGAGTGGATGAAGAAAGGGGAGAGGACGGCAGCACGGGGGGTGCGGTGAAGGGGCTGCACGGAGACGGCCGCAGAGACAACGCCGAAGAGGAGGAGGACAGTAAAAAGAGAGAGAGAATTTAATGGCACACCTGTAAATTTTGAACAGTAAACTTGTAGGTAAAGGGTCTGTGCATTCAGCAACTAGGTCTGTGTGCAACTCGATTTAGTAAATATTGATACAAAAAATCATACTAAAACAATCATCAATAACGGCAGGAAAAAATTATGGTCCAATCCTTGCAGAAAAACCATAGTAGAGTAACTTAGTGAAGTGGGTTTTTAATTTACCCGATCGCCGATGAATCCGAAAGCGCAGACATCGTCGAATGAGATCCCACCGTCATCGCCGTCCGCCTCGACGCCGCCGCAAACGCCAGGAGTCCTGTTGTTCGACGGCCGACGAGGGAGCAGCAGCTCCTCGAGCTCCGCCGGCGAAGGGCTCCGGCCGTCGCTGTCGACGACGGGCAGCAGCAACTCCTCCAGATCCCAATCCGATCCGCTCGTCTTCATATTTTTCGCCCCCTTCTCTCTTCCTCGGCGATCCGATGATTGTTCCTCCTCCTCCTGCCTCTGCTGCAGCTTCTTTTGTGAACAAAAGTCGGGCGAGGGGAAAACGACGGCTTTCCTTCCACCATTTACCCTTTGGTTTTATCTCAAATTTCGGTGGGGATTTTGAGATTTGCAAAGAGCTCGAAGGGGTAGTTTTGGGATTCGAGAGGATGCTTTTTTTGGCGATGTAATGGAGGCTGATTAGGATGCGCATAAAATCACACCGTCTTCTTCTTTCTTTTACCATCTTTTCCTCTTTTTTTGATAAAAGAAAAGGAAAAAAAATATAGCAAAGAGAGATGAAAAGGACGGGGACGAGGCTTCGTGGCGTATGACACGTCGGTTGTCCGCGGATCCGCTGCTCGGCTCAGATGCTGTTCCGGCCACCTGTCGACATCTCCATGGAGGGCACAGAGGTGGGTCCCACTGTTAATTATGATTACTGTTCTGTTTGTTTACTTGTTAATTTTTTAATTATCTACGTGATTGATTAGTCTCTGTTTTAGGGTTCATTTTTCGGTGGGCTATTAGCATAAATTCCCTTTTTAGTGTTAATTAGCATCGATTCTAATTTTCAACGACGTTTTTTGTGTTGTCTGCAGACAACAGACGTGCCTGGATCCATGTCAGCAGCAGCCGAAAGTTGGGGGGTTACTGTACACACGGACCTAATTGCTTCACTCGCATCCCATTTGTTTACAGGTTTGCCCCTCGAAATTTATAAGTTTGCCATTCAAATATGTTCCTTATTTACGCTCTTCATCTCTTCATCACCTCCTCCCCTCATCATCTTCTTCTCCGTCATCGCCACCGTCTCCTCCCATTTCCTATTCCTCTTTCTCCTCCTCCTCCTCCTCTATATTTACATGTTTCCACCTTTCCTGTTGTGGTTGCTGTTGCCACGCCTTTGTCTCTGCCAAGGTAGCATCAGACTTTTTGCTACCGTTACAGTCGCATCCTCCTCCTTTATGTCCCGTTTAGGCTTCTGCTTGCGTCTATTCCTTTTGGTTTGCGGGAAAGTGTGTTTTTGGTTGTTTACTTGTTGGGTGATGTTGGGTGTTGCGAATGTCAAGTATTGGTCTACGGAAGGAGTGACGGCGATGATTATTGGCATGATATTGGCCTTGGGTGTTGAAGTTGGATGTAGGTCTTGTGCTTGGCTCTGGATGAGGGCTTGGGTGTTGCCTTTTTGTGGAATATTATGGAGATTGATGGAAGGAATGCTGTCAGTGAGTACTGATTTTGGGTGTTGGTCTTGTACTTATCTTTGGGCGTTGTTTTGGACGTTAGCATGTGGTTGGGCATTGTGGAGATTGATATCATTGGTGCTTAGATGGTGATGAGCAAACGCACGAAAGTATATGGATTCGTAGATGCCCCCTTTGTATGCTACATTATGAATGACATCCTTGGCTAGACCCAGTTAGTCGCAAGTAGCACGAATAAACTTTATGGTCTTCCTTTTTATGTGGTTTAATTAGCTTGCTACTAGCTTATCACCTCAGGTTCCAAGTTCGAACAAATGTTATCATAATAACTATCATTTTCATGTAACACCATATTAACTTTGACAACTTGAAAAGTCAAGATGATTATTATGATAATACTGGTCTCAGGAATAGTTACGGAAGCTATGGTGATGTCAATAGTATGTATTTATATGTAAAATCTCTTGTTTTCTTGATGCTATGATATCACATTATATTTCATATTATTTACAACCTAATTTACTAGATTACTATCTCCTCTATCATTTATTGCTTGAGCTTCTTCATAACATTAATTATTTGTTTCAGAAAGATCTTTTAAATTTCGAGGACGGAATTATTTTAAGGAGGGTAGAATGTAACGGTCTGTTTTCATCAACACAACTATTTACGTGTTTAACCTATTTTCAATTTTTTAAAACTATTTTATAATGGTTCGTCAGGAGATTTACGGTTTCAAAAATTTCTTATAAAATTATTTTGAAGTATCATACTAGTTATGAAGTATTTTAGTAAGTTTGGGTTTCATCAAATACCTCTAAATAATTTGATAAAAATTCATTTTCAATTATTGCTGTTTTGGCTTAATGAAGTAATTTTCTATACAAACATCCTCAAAATGTTTTCAAACATCTACGGTATCATTCTATGATCATGTAGGGCTTCTCACATTACTTTCCTAATTTTCTGAAGTCAAACCAATAGAGAACCCGCAAACCCGCTTCCTAAACGTTTTGGCCTAAAACTGGTATCTCCGTAGCTCAAACCTTGAAATGGACTTCGTATTCATGATCCTCGCGACGATACGATCCCGTGACTATGTTTTCGTAATTTTCGGAATACGTTTAGTTCCAGGGGCAAAACGATAATTATTACTAATTGCTCTTTTACCAATTAACTTAACTTAATTAATTTTAACCCATATCCTTACCAGTGGGCAGCCACTCATGCATGTGGTTCATGCATCTCCAAATTTCCAACAACCCCATACACGTTTCAACGTGTGTGTTTTGTTTTCCAAGCTAATTCAACAAGCCAACCTAACATCATTAATGATTTGACTAAGAATTAAATACCATCTAATTTTTAACTAATATAATTAACCTATTAAAACCCCCCTCTAATATCCTTCGCTATCACGTATAAACCCAGACACTCATTTTCTCTCTCTTTCAGCTCAACCCAAACTCATCATCTCTTCTCCCTTGATCAACCCAAACCGCCAAGGCACCTCACGCACACAGCTCTCTCCCCTATCTCAGTTCTCTCCCTTTCTCTCGTTTAAACCCCTAATCCATGAAAACTAAGCCGAACGAAAACCCAACAAACTTTCTCTTCTCTTTTAAAAGCACCCGAACCCCTAATCCATGCAAGGTTAACTTTATTGTATTGCGTATGTTGACTGATGTTGAACTATCTATGAGACTGTTCAACTACTTCTTCAGATTGTCCCCTCCACTGTCCTCTGGTTGGTATGTGATCACCGCTCAGAAAGACAGAAAATTGTTCAAAGATCTTCCCAGCTCTAATCCGAAATGGAAAGAACAATTCGTGTTTGTGGTGTTCCCAGGTATGGCAAGTTTCTTACTCAGTGGGAAAATCCCGAGGTCGTCATGAATGAAGATCAATCCCTTTCTGAAGAAGAGAAAAAGGCTGCTACTCTTTAGTTAAGGTTGCTAGAAGGAAATAGATCAACGAAGAAACTTCTGTCTGACAAGACGTTGCTGAAAACCATCTGGGCTAAAGGTCGAATCCTTTCTCCGCCTTTAGTTTGATTTTCTTCTTCTTGAAATTTCTTTCTTTTCTTGCAGGTATGATCAGATAAGAATATCAGGTTGAGTTAGATGTACAAGAGGCACTTCAAGCTTCCCTTTTAGAGGTTGAAGAAGATTCGCCTCCCCATCAAATGACTCTTTTGGAGGATGAACCAACAAAGACGGCTAAAAGTTTATTCTCGGTGACTCAAGAATTCCCTCAATCGAGCCAGCTACTAAAAAGAAGAAGGAAACAACCCATGCTCGAAGTCGAAAAAACTGAGACCAAGAAAAAGAAACAAATAAGAAGGCTCGTTATTACAAACTCAGGTTCATTTGACACGAACTCTATCGTTGTTTCGACTGAGGCACCCGAACAATCTCGGGTCCCATCCCCAAAGGAACCTTCAGGGGGTTCATCCACATATCAAGAATCGTACTGTACGAGGACTCGTGGCCCCTGGGTAGTTTGCTTCCTCAAGAGCCATATGCAGAGGACATTTCTTCGGAGTTTAGGTCGATTTGGAGGATAGGTCGCCTAATGCTCCGGTCAAATATTCCGAGAAAGAGCTCCATCGACCCATTTTCCCAGTGGAGAAGGGCGAATCAGCCCTCCTACGTCGTGGGACCACTTCTCGGCTTGCTAAAAATTCAACTCTTCCCCGAGATAGTGCTAAACTGGAAAGAATCGACCACAAGAGGCCAACCAACTTCGAGGTCCAACGAAATCTCTAGGTAAAAATAATCCCATTTACTTTTGATTTGAAGTCGGGTATTAGAATTAATCTTCTTGTTTGCTTGCAGACAATTTTGGCTACTGCAAAATTACGTCGGCATTCTTTGGTGGTGGCAAACTATAAGGCCAACCTGGCCCATAAGTCGAGGTGGATGGAATTTGCCGAAAAGGTCATTGAGCAGACAAAAGCAAAGCTGCAGCGATGGAAACTTCGTAAGGCCATGCTCAAATCTCGAGTGAGAGAAGTTGAGCGAGAGCTGACTGAAGCCTGTATAAGGGAGGCCGCTCTCAAAATGGAGGCCGAAGGTCGGCTGCAAGAGGAGATTTCCTTGAGGGAACGGGCCGAGGAACATCTATTCCAGGAAAAGAAAAGGCGAGAGGCAGAAAGATTCGAGCCTCAGGCTCAATTACATGTCAACCTACAAGAGCTTGACCAGAATGAGATCGATGAGAGAGCCGTCCAAGAATACAAAGACCGTCTCGGTGATTTGGATGACTTGTATAGGTCGGGCTTCGAGCGAATCCAGCATGAGGTAAAGCAGATGTTTCCTGACTTAGAGGTTGACAAAGACCGGCTACCCGTGCCATTAGACGATGACGAACATAGCTCGTCACACGAGGTCGGTCATGCTTCAATCGTGGGAGCTGCCAACTTGATAGAGGGAGCCGTCATTTCGACGGATAAGGCTACTGATGCGGTGCCTTCAGGGGATCAGGGAACCACCGTCTCAGCTGAGGAAATAGGGGGAACTATACTTCTAAGATATCCGCCTCAAGATTTTGCGGCCTCCTAAGGCCCTTGGTTGTATCAGGATGTTGTGATTTTGGAAAAAGCAAGAAAAATTTGGAGAATACTTTTGATAAAAACGTGTGCTTGAACTTATCATTGGAGAATACTTCGTCGTTCAAGGAGCACGAGCATTATGTTGTTGGTTGTCCCCTTTCAACAGTTCAGACTCTTGCATATAACGAGAGCAGTGGGTGAGCTGTTGGACAATGTTTATCTCAACGACGAGGTGAGAGGTCCCTCATTTGACAAGACTCAATCGGTAGCGAGGGGAGTGTCCCCAACAATGTTCACTCGACGAGGATCGTTCGGTTGTTAGGGGATGGCCACTCGACTTACATCCGACGAGGTTCGTTTGGGGGCGAGGGTCGTAGACCCTCGACTTACGTCCGATGACAAGGGTCGTTCGGTAGAGATGGGATGGCGAAAGGATCGGTCCAGTATTGGTGGGCCCAGTCGGCATGGCTTGGTTGTTGCTTCGGGATGTTGACTGCGTGGTTCCGGCTAACAGTTGAGTGGGCTGACTTGGACGCCTTTGATGAGGTGGAGCCTCGTCAACTGCTGAATGGGACCCATGGTAGGTGGATCCCGGGTCGTTGAGAGCGAGACTTTGAGCTACTGGGCTGGAGTTCAACCTTTCTCTGGGTTGTAGGTGACGACCCCTCGACTTACTTGATGGGTCGAACCTTGGATGATCTGCATCACAGATACTCGTTAGGGGGGTCGGGTCTGGGTTCCGACCCAAATCCCCTCCGATACATAAGTTAGTATCATCTTAAGTAGACTCGGGGCTGTAAAGATCGACCCAAGGGAGATCGACTTGATCTAGTCACACCGAGCTTGGTCTTCCCGTTCCGTCATCTGGCTTATGTTTTGGAGGAAGAAATATAAGAGTGGAAAGTAAGAGAATAATGTTGTCAGAGTACCTAGTAATGAGGGCGCAATTATCCCTGAAGAAGATGTAATTCTTGTCTATTTGCCCTGTCATCAACAGCCCATTATTAATCGTCACCTAAAGGCTAGGAAGCTCATCAGGCAAAGCGTGGCTTGACTTTGACTGGGCATGCTGACGAGTTCCCCTGTGGGCTTCGTGGGCCTAATGTGTTAGGATGTTCATCTTGTGGGTTTCATAATCTGAGCGATAGAATCTTCGAGAGCTGGCCCGATGATGTAAGAGATAGATTATATTCTCAATATTAATTATCCCGCTAGGAACAACCCCAACAGATGGGTTTGATGTTTTGTGGAGGGAGAATAATCTTAAAAGAAGGTGGGGTTCCTTTCCGGCGGACCATGTAACACTCAACAGCTTGTTCAGAGAAGGAGCTTGGAGAAAGACTGAGGTGAAGTTAGATAGACCAAAGAGGAGGCCCGTCTTAAATTTCTCAGGGATATAGAAATGCAAATCAACAAACAAGTAGGCTGTCAGTTTTTCTAAAACTTAAGAAGTGAGATTCATTAATTTGTGTCACAGTGGAGAGGAGTGGGCAGAGAAGAGAATGTTAGGGGTAATGTTAAGAGAGATTGATTGTTGCCGTCCTCACCCAGCTGGTTCAAGTAGTTAACTGAGCTTCCAAGCTTGGCCGCAGTGCATGCTGAACTTCTTGTGTCGGCCAAAGAACATGACGAAGATGAGAAGGAGCTTCCCTTGGCTGCTCCACTTCCCCACAAACCCATACCATTCATCTCTGCAATCCCCGTCGGCCCTCAGTCGCCGGTCGCAGCTGTAGCCTGTCGAGAACCCCACATTCCCGTATGCACTGCATTATACACACACACATTGGTATATATATGCATTAATTCAAAGCTATTTATTTGCTATATGTGTGATATTCTTCTAGCTAGATTCAAAGTTGTCGTATGCTTGCCTGACTACTTCGACGGCGATGTTCAAGACATTGAAGTTTAGAGGGTCCGTCGACAGCTTTCCTTTCTCCGTGACGCAGACGAGGATGACGAAGATGGCCAAGCACGAGAGCTGCGACATGACAACGCTCCTCTTCGCCTGCCCCCTTGTATTCTTCCCTTGATCAGTAGTTACAACGCTTGAAGTGCTACCCCCCTCCTCCTCCTCCTCCACGGGCATGCATGCTGTGTATGGGGGAAGGTACCTGCATCAAAACCACGCATACAACTTAGCTAGCTAGCTTATATATATGGTGCCAGTTGAAAACATAAATATTGGAGGGAGAGGGATCACTAACATCATGACGACGAAGAGGACCATGACCGCCGGCGACAGGGATGAGAGATTGACCCCCGACTCCCCGGCGTGTCTCGAGTTCACCGACAGGAACAGCGCGCCGACGGCCTTCTGATAGGAGCTCAGCCCCCCGAACGCCTCGGAGCGCCACTCCATGGAGCAGACGACCATGAGTTGGATCACAGTGAGCCCGAGGACGGTGAAAACCAACAGGAGGGAGTGGAGGCGTGGGAGCAAGTGGTTGAATATTCCAGTGTCCCTGGTCGTCGGCCTCTCCAACAAGTACCCGTACTCTCTTCTCCTCGTCAGCCTCTTCAGGACCCACAGACTCGATCTCAGGGCCGGCGGAAACATCGTGTTGCCCAGGAGAATTAGGGGGATGATCAGCAAGAGCAGGCCGGTGTTCTTGCTGAAGACCACCATGTTCTCATTGGTGGGGATGAACCCGCAGTTTGAGAAGGAAGACACGGTCGTAAAGATGGAGAAGGTCAGCACCTTCAAATGCTTCCTCCTCAGGATGTCTCTGGCGCTCGACACCAGGCTGATGTACATCATAATCGATGCCGAGCCAATTATATGCACCGAGAGAAGGTAGCCCACCACAACGACGACCAAGCACCTGCCTGCATCATGCCTCAAATCCGCGGGGCTCGCGGATTGAGATTCCAGTCGATGATCGGTACCGTTGGGGAGCTCAACCATCCGACCGCCTGTCGATGGCTGCCCGAGGTTGTCGAAGAGGAGGGCGGCGGCGGAAGTCAGCACATCGCCGCCTAACAGCATAAGGGCGGTGAGCACGAGGAGCTGGGGGTCCGAGAAGGCCTCCATGTCCACCGTCGACATGCTGGAGACAGTGGCGGCGGAGACGGAGGTGAAGAAGAGGTCGAGGCTGCAAGGACCCGGGCCGCCGCGAGGATCCTTCAAGGGGAGCGACTTGAGGGCAAGGTATCCTAGAAGGGAGATGGAGATGAAGTAGCATATGTGGGTTAGCAGAGGGTGCTTCCGCGCACGGACGAGGAGGCATCGATTATATGAGCGCGGGGCTCGACCGCCGCAGCGTTTCGGGCGGGCGGAGATGGGAAGGGAAGAAGAGGGTAGCCCATCGTCCATGCAGTGGATTTGTTTCTTTTGACTTTTGAGGAAGAAAAGATAAGGACAGTTAGTGGTGCTTAATTTGCATGCGGATGCGGGGTTTATATAGGATCGGTCATGGTAAGTGTAGCGTTACAGTGGATGGATTATCTAATATTGGAACAGTCAGCCAGCCAGTAAGAGCTATAGATTCGTTATTCAAAGTTCAAGCCCTTTTGCTCACCGGCATCACCCTACCTTTCAAGAAAGAAAGAAAGAAATGTATGAATGATGCGTGACCAAGGCTAAAGCCATGGTTCGGCATCCAAATTCGTTTACTACACTTGATCCATAAGCTCTCACTGTTCACTTAAGATTAATCTCCTTCACTTTCATGCAAGGGTCACAATCACAAGAATGGAAGGTTGGAAAAAAAATGTCATTACCCCAATCCTACGAGCCTACGTACGTGGAGATATATATACAGCCGTATGTTCCAAGCCTTACACACACCAAGACCAAGTACTTTATAATCATAGGTAGCAAGAACGCATGGTGCATATGCTTGAAGCACCAGTCCTCCAAGATACCGGACGAACGTCAAACTAGCTAACGACTACCAACTTGAAAAGAGCAAGGGGTCCATCTTTGCAAGTCAAAATGACTGCTATCCATCTCTCCAATTCTTGTAGCGTCAGCTTGGCAAATCTCGAGTCAAAGGGGGTCTCAGAACTCCAACGCAAGAATCTGCAACAGTAATGCAATAGTCGATCGCGCCTCCCGCACGGCCACTCCTCCGCCTGCCACGTGGCCCTTGCTGTCCGCATGCGGGCCGCCGCGTGTGGGCCGCACTATGCCGAAAACCCCCAGATATATAACTGGACTGGGCTTTGTTGTTCATCCGACTGGGCATATAAAAAAAATAATCAGCTTCTCGTCTTTAGAAAATTAGTGTTTTGGGCTCCAGAAAATCTCCAAAAAATCCGCATAAATCCTAGATTGAACTTGCAATATTTTTGATGTTTGCACTGTAGAAACTTTAGATCTAAATTTGCTATGAAGCCTATCATACAGATCTAGATGATCACATGCAGAATCTTAAAACTTTACCTCTTCTGATTAAGAATCATACCTGAGTCCATGATGAAGATCCCGATGCAGCACACGATCTTCCAGATCCACACGAATCAACCGTTGGAGAAATCCTTTGGCTTTCTCCGGCTCTCTCTTCTAGCGACGGGATGTAGAAAAGACGGCTACTTGTTCGTATGTTCCGGGAATCACGACCACTCTTTATATAGGCAAGTCTCCTTAGCCTAGGGTTTCTAATTCAGCCCATCACCGAATTAAAGCCCACCTGTCTCTACACACAAAAACCAGCACACTTAATTGACTCATTTAAGCCACTTAACTGAATTATCCAGATCACTTATATTGGGATTTATTAATGACAGCCGTAGCATACATATAGTTATTTCGCATATAAGCCCAATGTTGGATTAAGATCCAACTATGTTGGATAAGTTCCAACATTCTCCCACTTGGGCTATATGCTAAACCTTACAATTATATTTCATTATGCATACCAAATCGAATAAGATCTTAACTTCATGTTATTACTGTTATGTGTCTAAACCAATCCAGTCCATCAATTAGATTAGCATAGGATCAAAGAGATCTGCGCCACATTGATCGCAGCTCGACCCATCAGTGATCACTGTACTAATATAAAAGAACAACATGGATTAATGATGTAACACCTACAAGTGCTAATACCAATATTTCTTTTTATGTTTAGAAGTAATTCATGCATTAGCTCAAGTTTTGGCAATGTTTGCATTCATGTCCAACAAGTTTTACATTTGTACCCAAAAGAGGGCATAATTGCAATTTTTCATTAAAGGGGTGTTTTGGAGCAAAGTCTTCCTAAATGGCATGGATAGTAATTATAGTACAACTTAAAGGGCATTTATAAAATAAGGTGAGAAGATAAAAAATAAAAATGAAAAAATAAAAAAGGAAATGGCCATCTTGTAAATTAGAGTAAATCATTACATGAAGCTTCTAACACCTTCTTCATTCTTCTACCTCATTCTTTATTCTTTTAATTCCCATAACCAAATTCACTTTTTCTTTTTTTCTTACCTCCAAGGAGGCCGAACCAGTTAGAAGCAAAAAAGAAAAGAAAAAAACAGAAAGGAAAAGGGAAAGAGAAAAGGGAAAGGTAGTTTCAATATTGATTATTTAAGCTGGTTCTTGGCTTAAAGACTTTGAAAGTATTTAGCACGAGTTTAAAATTCTTTCGTTAATTTAATTTCGTTTCGAAACTTTTGCCAACATTGTTAAATCACTGCCGTATAATATTTTCTAAAACTACGTCCTTAATGTTCGTATGAACGATTTACTTCCTTTTATAATGATTTCCGTTAAGCCGATAAATCATTTCCTCTGACTATGTATTTTTCAACTCAAACATATTTCGAACAACTTATTTTATCGATCTTCAAATATCGTTTATGCGGAGGAGAACTCCAACTTTTCAAAATATGACCGTTTTATACTTTTAGTGTTTTTGACTTTCGCTATTCACGTACCATTTCCGAAAACTTATGAGAGTAATGTTTACGTCTTTCTTCCCCCGCCTAAACATCCACAATTATATCTCAGTTTCACTTGATCTATTTACCTCCTTGTCCTCGCCCTACCTGAACCCATTTTTACGATCTTGTTTCGTTACGCCATCTAATCTTGGTTTCCTTCCTTCTGCTTAGTTATCCCACTAGTGTTTGCCGTCGTTTACGTCACGCCAGTTTAGTAGTGGGTCCTTAGACTTTTGGTGATGTTGTCGTAGCGCATGTACCTAAGTTGAGTATGTATGCTTGAAGAGTGTACCCCCTATAGCATGATAATGTTTGCCTATTGTGTGATATATACATACTCAGAGTTATTCATGATGTTATGAAATTGTAAGTATGTTAATATTTATGGATATGTGCGAGGAAAGCTATACCACTCTAGGGGCGTCTATGTATATAAGATTCTGTATTGGAATGTCTGAATAGAGTGTATGTAGTTGGAGATACTTATGATGGTTGAAATAATATAATTGGTGAAACTATATGTATGCTGGGTGCGATAATAATAGGTGTACGTATAGTTAAGGTGGGTAGGCCTATTATATGACCTATGTGTTGTACGTGTGAGTGTGTGCTCGTACGTAGTTACGTATTGTGCGTAGACGTGAGTAGTTATGTAATTGCTGCGTGAGTATATAGATGATATACCTGTGGTAGTGGAAATATAATTTTGATTGGTATTGCTTGCTATCGTGGATGTCGTATGCGTGTATACCATGAGGTATACACGGCTATTGCATATCTTGGCTAATGGATGAAGTAGGTGTATTGATGTGCCAATTATAGATGGATGGATATGGTATGAATATATGATACATGTATGTGACTATGCGATGACTGTATTTATTAGGGAGAATAATGAAATTATAGGTGTGCTGATGTTTGTGATATTATTATGGTATATGAAGTGACCGAAATATGTGATATTACCTGATTAAATATTAAGGGTGTTTGACATTATGATATGTATATGGTTGTATTGGTGGATGTGTATACGTTGGTATGGTATTGGTATAGGTGCGAATACCGTGTTACGTATATAAAGTATTATGATATGTGTTCTGGGTCTCACTCAAGTTGAGTGGGTATACTCCAAGTATATTGTTGTGTATGTCTGTAGTTGCATGTGGCGATGTTTGATATATATATATATATATAGTGATAGGAGTATTTGTGCCTGGTTGTGTTATGCACATGATTGTGGGTCGCTATACCAAGTATATAGCTATAGGTGTTGGTCTTGTGGTATAGATATTTACTAAGGACTTGTCCGTGTGAACGTATGTGTGCTAGCTAAACTAGGTGTGTAGATGTGCTAACATACGTGTTTCTATGTGTGATTGGTATATGTGGATGATTAATATATATATATATGCCTGAGTATATAATGTATGATTGGTATACATGGATGAAATGTTAGCGTGTATGGGTGTGCACCATGCACGGGTAAGTATGTGCCTAGTTATAAGTTTTGGTGACTATGATATGTTTGGCGTGTCGTGAGTACAAGTATAGGGCCGTATGTGATGTGATGATATGGTGAAATAATTTCATATATTTGAATGACTATATTGTGAAATTTTAAGTATCGGTGAATGTATATTAGATATAGTAAGACTTGTTTGAATAATGGCGTGGTGCGACTACATGAGTCGATGTGTTTGGTATTGGATGTATACTAGGAAATATTAGGGAGTAATATACCCATGGTTGCTTGTTGCATAGGTAGCTATCTATATGTAGAGCGATGGTTGTACTTGCTAAGTGTGAGGCTAATCTTACGTGAGTATCTGAACTATTGGTTGTGCTAGGTAAGTAGTAGCTATATAATGAACGTATATAAATGATTGAAATACATGTATGAGTATGAATGACTGTGATAGGTATAGGAGCATAACGTGCGTGAATGAACGTGGTAGTAGTAATAATGTTTGACTATCTAGTGCATATACAAATAAGCACGTGCTATGACTACCTTTGGTTTAAAGTATGACGTGAAATGTTTTGGGATAGTTAATAGAGCGACTAGATATGTTAGAAAGTCCGAGGACGGACTTTATTCTAAGGTGGGTAGGATGTAACGACTGATTTTCGTGTAATTGGATTATCTATATTAAAATATATGCTTGGTGGATTTTCTCCTTGGATGTGAATTTCCGTCTCCGTGGCTTTCGTTTTCATTCGTTCGTCGTGATTTTCTAGCTTCTTCCTTCGATCATTGGGTTTGGAGTAAGTCATTCGTGACGAGCTTCAAATCGCTCATATCTTAGAGTATAAATCGATCCTAGAAGCCATAGAAATCTTCCCGAAGCTTCGCGCTTCGAATCGACACTTTTCGCGTACGTTAGTTGGTTCAAGAAGGAGAACCAACCGACTAGATCTCAATCTAGTCGGTCGGCAATCCTTAATGGACCGACTAGCGGGCTTTGATTATAATTCAGGAGTTACTGTTTATCTTTAGTCGGTCTAAGAACATCTTTCGACCGACTAGATTTCAAACTAGTCGGTCAGCCATTGTTCTTCAACCGACTAGTTCATTGATCATTTTCCCAGCCGAGTTACTGTTTACTCTTAGTCGGTCTAAGAACAACCACCGACCGATTAGATGTGAAACTAGTCGGTCAGAACTTGCTCTCAGACCGACTAGTTCCTTTGATTAATTTTACCTAAGCTAATGTTCCTCGTTAGTCGGTTCATGAACACTCACCGACCGACTAGATTCCCAACTAGTCGGCGACAGGCCTTCACAGACCGACTAATTCACTTCCCAGATTTTCCCCTTCTTTCGCTGTTTGATTCTAGTCGGTCACAGTTGATCAACCGACCGACTAGTTCCCAAGCTAGTCGGTCACCAATCCTTCTTTGACCGACTAATCAGCCCAGGAAACCCTAGTTTTGCCCTAGCCGCCACACTTTTCTATAAATACGCCCCAAACGTTTTCTTCTTCTTCCTCATCACCCCAAACCCTAATTTCTCCCCCATTGAGCCCCCTTCTTCCCCAAACCATTGATCCTTCATCCCAAGCTCATCCATCATCATCTAAACCCTCATTTCACATATCCTACCTCTCCTCAACCTCAAACCCTCATCAAATCCCCAAAACCCCATTTCTCCAGATTTTCTCCCCATTCCAGATCTAAACCCTAGGTTTCCCTGGATCGTTCTTCCGTTGCCGTGCTTGCTCGGCATCGATCTTCCGCTTCTATACGGTAGGGTTCGATCCTTTGGTTTTCTCATAACTCTCCTTGTGATTTTATTGATTCCCTAATAATGAACTAGGTTGGATGTTGTTTGATGATTGTTTCTCCGTGGCAGCGATTTCATCTCCGTAGATAACTTTCGTGGCGTGCCTCGTTGATCGTCTTCCTTGGCGTGAGGCAAGTGAAACTTGCCACTTAGGGTTTAGGCCATGTTTTAGGCCAATTGCTTGTTGTAGCGTAAAAGAGACTAGACGGTGAAATGATATCCGCCTAGACGCCAATTGATCTAGTTTGACAACGAAACTAGACCCGCCACCTCAATTGATCTAGCTTGACAACGAAGCTAGATCCAACCCTCTTAACTTGTTGTTCATGCATACTAAACTGCCATGTTTACTTCCAATTAACGGTACGCGATTATCTGCCATGTTTTAATACTATAACTGTACGCAATGCATTATAACTTGCCATGTCATCCATGCTATCCATGTTGAATGTTGCATTCGTAGCACATGCTACAATACTTGTACTTCCTGGCTCGTGACCAGAAGCGAGCATAGTGAGTTGCTAACCCCAACGCTCGATATTGAGGCTAGGTGCACCCCTATGCCAAATACACTTCCTGATTCGTGATATAGAAAACGAGCTCCCGTGCGGGGCAACCCTGGCTCATTTACTGAGCTCCTGTGCAGGGACCCTGGCTCGTCTACGTGTGGGTATTGGGGGTAAGAGTTAAGCGGCCAATCAACTGGGAGTCTACCCGATCAGCAACTGCAGTGGTAAGGCGTAAACTCTGGGTTTTGGGGTAGTGTTAAGCGGCCAATCAACGTGAAAGAAAGACAATTTCAGTTGTAAGGCGTAAACATCTACAAAACATTCGCGATTCGTGATTCGTAATGATCGTGATTAGTGAAATCCTTGATAATGATAGTAGCTTTGTTACTCTTGCCATGCCATGCTCCTGTCTTGTCGTGCTCGTTTACCTACTTGTTACACTTTTGTTATATGCCATGTCATCGCATCATGCTAGAACTGCTAGGTTGTTTTACTTTCTGTTTCCTTGCACAAGTCTTTTTAGACTTGCTGACATGTGCCCCTCTCTCTTTTGGGTGTCACATGTTAGACCCAGAGCCAGAGCTTGTTGCAGGGGATTTGGTGCTGCTGTCGCACTTTTGTTGCTGTGGTGGAGTCTTGTGGACACCTGTGACCTTGCTGAGTTTCCTTTCTGTCTTAGGATTCCTGTTAGTTGTCGGTGCGTGGCACCTTTGTTTGTACTTTGTACTTTTGTTGGCCATGTTTAGGCCCTTAGATTCTTTTCTCTTTTAGCCTGGTGGCTTTTTCTGTGATGTTGGAAGTTATATTGATGGATATTCTGAGATTGTCGCTTGTCTCATTTCCTTTATTATTATCTTTGTTTCGTATCGCGTTGCAAGGACCTGCAAATTTATTGTTGATTGACGCTTATCGGGCTTGGAGCTTGCAGCTTTAAGTCTGAGCGGACCTTCTCACGCTTCGCCTCCACATTGCTGGGAAGCGGGGCGTGACAGATGTAAACCTTGGATTATCAATAATTAAGGGGATGTCATGCCCAAATTATTAGGAACTTGTAGAAGATAAGCTCAAAATTTGATTTTTCTTGAAAAGCTTCAAGGAAGTTGTTGACTTTCTCAAAAAGATTAGATTTTTACCTAAGGAGCTTTTATAAAGAACCTCCATCATGTAATCCCACACTTTTCCTTCATCTCCTTTCATTAAAAATGTAATTTTTCCTCAAAATTAGTAAGAGAGTTTTGTCCAAGTTGATTTGTTTTTGAAAAGGTTTATGTTTTCTTTAAGGAACACTTGTAATGACTTTAACCATGCATTTCTACAAAGAATCACTATGTTTCTCTCTTCAAAAAATTGAATCTTTTACTACCCACTACTCTTTTTCTTTTAAAAATAAAATTTCACTTAGAAGATACATCACATTAAAAAAAAACCTAAAGTGTGAAGTACTACAAATAATCATTAAGTTTTCCTCTTCTAAAATCCCAAATTTTATAATGTCTACTTTGAATTTTTCATGAAAAAGACCATTTCAACAAGAGGGTTTATTATTAAAGCTTCTCATTCTTTACAACCCCTCTTTTGGCTATAAGAGTTAGACCTTGCACCTTATTTCCCTTGAAGTTTAGCATGGCACAACAAATACTTAGCTAGCTTTAGGAAACCCCTCTCTGAAATGCTTAGGTTATTCCCTTGATTAATTAACTTGATTAATTGGGTTGCATTTTCCTTTTCCTTTAAGAAATATGTTGGTGGTAATGCTAAATGGAAGTGGTTCAATCACATTACGTGCCTACATTTCTTAATATATGGGTGTTGGTTCTTATGTTTGCATGTTGAATAATTTGTGGATATTTAGTCTCTTTCACTTGCATGTTCAAGCCATTCATGGATATTAGTCTCTTTACTTGCATGTTTAAGCAAATTGCGGATGTTTGGGTCCTTAACTTGCATATGGTTGTTTAAATCCTTTTAATATGGTGATTTGGGAAAATGGTGACGGTTGAATGAAAGGAGGTGGCATGCGGAAGAACTACGCATAAAGGATGAACACTTGGCTAAAGATGCTGGAAACGTGAGATTTGGTTTATGTTTCAAATAGTGCATGGAAAAAGGAATGTGAAAGCAAGTGTTTTGGCTTATGTGTTGGTTATGCTCCGCATGCCACTAATTTTTCTTGTAAAATCGAAAATGATTTAAATTAAATCCCAGGAGTCTCCTTCCACTTTTGAGGTGGGTGAGCACTCTAGGGAGGGGTGGGGGAAAACCAAAGCATTGGGTTGGCATAAAGGACGGGACTGGCTGAGTTGGTTTGTGTTGGGTATACTCGCACTCCTGTCGGGCTACCGGGGCGGGGAGTGGGTGGAGGTGTTAACATAGGCTCCTGACGGGCTAGCGCGGCGGGGAGTCTTAGTTCTTACCACCCGCCTTACTGGGTGAGGTTCCAGTCCCTTATGCCACACTCAGTGCCTATGTTTCCAACAATAAATACTGAAATGAATAAATTTAAATAATTGTCACTCTCAGTGTTTGGTTCCTTGTCGTGTTTACTGACTGTGGTGTTGACACTACAAACCTTTAGATAGAGCCTTGGTGTGGTCGAGTTTCCTACTGGGCACGCTGTGACGTGTCCCCCTTTCTCCACAGGTACGGGTCCAGAGACGGCGGGTCCTCAGCCTCAGCAGAGACGCCAGGAGGGCGGCACTTCCTAGTCTGGGTCATAGGGTAGCTAGACTGTGAGTGGTTGTTGTGGTTTTTTGGGTTACGAGGTGGAGAGAGGAGCTGTAGTTACTTTTTGTCATGGCCTGTTTAGCCCTATACGGTGACTGATACGGTAGTCCCCTATACACGAGTAGAGGGAGTATAATGAGTTGATAAGAGCTGGTATGGCGTGTATGTGGCTGGTGGCAGTTGTGTAATTTCGTGAAGAGTGTAAGGACATTTTGGTCATTTGGCCATATGGGTGGAAGTGTGTGTAGAGTGAAGGTGGGTGTGCAAAGTAGTGTCATACTTGTAAATGGTGAAGGAGTGGGTTAGTGTGAGAGGGGCAAGTGTGAAAAGGGATGAGTTTGGTGGCACCGCCGTAAATTTTTAGAAAGGCTGGGGGCAAAATGTTCATTTGGCCTAAAGCTGCTGTGCGTACACACTAAAGTTGTGTGTGCATAAAGTAATGGCAAACTTGTAAATACTTGAAAGTTGAGGGGTAGTTTTGGAAGGGTATTAGAGTCATTTTAACACATGCACGCTTATCCTAAAGAGGATTCTAGTGCTATGGACATTTCCACCTCTTTCTTTAACTTTCTCTCTTCTTCTTTTCATTTTTTTATTCTCTCCTCTCCACTCCCAAGGCCTTGGCTGAAATTTCTATCACCTTTCCCCCTCCATCAACACTTCAAAACCCTAATTTTGCTTACAAAAAAATTCAAGAAAGCCCTAGCTCTTCAAGGAGAAAGAAGGGTGGAAGGAGGAGAAAGAAAAGAGAGAAAGAAAGACACGTGCTTGAGGTAAGATTCTAATCTAGGTTTGTGAATTTTTACTTAGGGTCATGAGTATGTAATGATGCTATTTATATTATTTATGTTCTTGATTTCAAGTATTATGTGTGCAATAGCCCAAAAGATTCACCTTTTCCTTGTTTTTCCTAGCAAATCACCCTCTCCTAAAAAACAGAAATTCTGATGTGTGTTATTTCTTCAATTCTGGTTACTATAGTTTGTTTTACTCTCTGAAAAAAATATGTATGTGTATATCTTGAAGTCCTACCCTAAATTCATATAAAATTTCTCATATGTTGAGTTCAAGAAGTAGGAGTAATAATTCAATGTTTGTAACTTGTCTGAAATTTTGTCAAGCTGTACACAGTTTAGCAAAATGAGGACTAGTACCTGCACACTCTATGGATTTTGCTGATCTTGGTCTTGTTGGTAACTTAAGAAGTTTTTCTAAAAGTTCATCAGCGTGCTTATATGTTGAAATTCTGGCTACAACATGCTTAAAATTAGCTTTCCATACAGGCTTAGAATTCTGTCTGAAAAACAGTCTGGGCATGCTGTACCAATTAATTCACTATAAATCACTCAGTCCACATTACTGCATGAAATTTTATGGGTGAACCCAGGACTAGTATATCTCCAACTTTCATTCTGTGAGTTTTGTCAAATTCACAATAGAAATTGGTTAAAAATGTTGACTTCCTAGCTGTTCTTGCAATTTCAGCATGTTGGATTGTGTTGGGTGAAGTTGGATTTGTGTGATAATGTTAATTTTTCCACTTCAAAATGCATGAATGATGTTGATGCATGTATGTAAATCTAGTTATGCTATTTGTTACTAAATTTGATGGTGTGACTCTTTTCATTTACATGGCGTCCGCCATATGTTCGTTGAAATGCCCAAATGAATGTGCAATTGAAGAAACTTGGAAAATAGCCATGGAAGTGTTGTGCCATGTAATTTATTATGAAATTGCATATGATTATTGAAGATTATGACACATATCATGTTAAATGGAATGTCTCGATCTGCTTTAAGGTGGGTGAGCATCCTGGTATGGGGATGTGGGAAGTTTGGGTATAACTTAAGTATAAGGGGCTGGACTGAGAAGTTGGGGAAAGTGATATGTGATAAGTGATACTTATTTCCACTCGCCTTTACCGGGAGTGGAGGGGACATACGGAGGTTGTGTTATTATGTGGAGAGCCTCACTCCTGCCAGTGACGGGGGAGCTGAGAGGCCTGTCGTACAGTACCCGTGTCCACTGCGTCGTGTGCTATGTTTACCCCGAATTTGGGGTGAGGTCTAGGCCCTTATCTTTAGGTGTTACCCAGGCTTCCAAAGAGTCACTAACATTTGCTAACTAATGAACTTTATATGTGTTGTTGTGCACACTTGTGTGTTGTACTCTTTACCTTGATTGTTTGTACTCCTATTGCCTTTACACTCATAACCCTAAATGATTTTTCCTACCCTAGTTAGTTTCCTACTGTGCACGTTTGACGTGCTCATTTTACTTTTTAGGTCTTGAGCAGGTGACACCAGAGCAGAATCTCCCTCAGGAGATTTCTCAGACGTGAGTTTTTGACTTGGGGGACACCACTCTTTTTGGGCTATGTTTTGTAGTGTGAGTTGGGTCGAGTGGTGAGAGAGTTATCTTTTGCAGCTGTGGAATGTGTTGGTGGCTTGTAGTACTTTTCTTATGTAATGGAGTCCGTTTCACTTTGTACTTGATACTTGTGTGTAGTTCTCTCTTTAGTTATATATATCTGTGGCTGATGTACTTTGGTGATGGCTGAATGCGTTGCTTTCTTTTTATATCAATATATGTGATGTGTGATCCCAGCATTCGCAGTGGCCTGCTTATTGTGTGATTACTTCTCACGCTTGGTGTAATATCGCGGCTTGTCGGGCTCCATCCTCCTTTTCCATGATATATGATGTCATATAAGATATTTGGGAGAATGGGGTGTGACAGGTTTAGTGGTGGCCCATGCAGGTCAGTCACACTGCGATATGCGAAATAATGATACATCCAACACACTTTAATGCCATCACTTATGGTACTGATTCTTCTTGTGATGTCCTCTTTCTCTACAGAATGGACAGTGGAAATGAGATATCTTCGTCAGAGATGGAGCACGCTGAGCCCTCTTTGATGGAGAAGATTTTGTTGGGTTTCCAGGCGAGTCTGGGACAGCAGACTGAGATGCTCGCCAAGATGCAGGGTCAGAAGACCCCAGGCTTCAAGCAGTTCAGGGCAATGAAGCCGAGGACTTTTTCTGGCAAGGAGACAGCCCTGGAGGTTGATGAGTGGTTACGACGCACAAAGGATGACCTCACAACTGTTGGATTTCCACCAGAGAGTTGGGTTGATGCAGCAAAAAGGCAGTTGACCCATCAGGCCAGAGATTGGTGGGATGCCCAGGAGCGGCATCTGAAAGGTCCTATCTCTTGGAAGACTTTCAAGAAGCGTTTTGAGTCCAAGTTCCTTCCAGAGACAGCAAAGGATGAGCTCAGGCATCGTTTTGAGCAGTTGACTCAGTGCCGACGGACCGTGGATGAGTATGATGCCGAGTTCTCCTTGCTGAGCAAGTTTACCCCGGAGCTTGTTGCGACTGATGCCACCCAAGCTCGACGCTTCAGTATGGGACTAGATCAGGAGTATAGAGGGGCGGTGTCTACACAGAAACTCGCCACACAGGAGGATGTACTTGAGGCAGTAAGACTATATGAGATCCATTTGAAGAGCATAGGGAAAATGCCTATAGGCGACAGACGACCCTCAGGATCACAGAAGGCATTATCTCGGCCAGTGCAGACGGCACAATTCAAGAGGCCAGGAGCCCCTGCAGTGACACAGAGACGTCTGACATGTCAATTCTGTGGCAAGCCTGGTCATGAGTAGAAGGAGTGTAGGACTTGGGCTAGACAATGTTGTGCTTGTGGTGGCCGAGGACACATTAGCAGGTTCTTCCCGCAGCAGGGTGCCTACCCGGCCCCAGTAGCACCTGTGAATTCTTGACCATAAGCCTAGTCAAGAATTCATGAAGCATGTTTGTCTTTCAAGAAAGACACTGCTAACATCTTACCATCATCAATATCTATGCATGCACCACTAAACACTTCTATAGGGTGAGCAGCCTTTTTACATTTGGCCTTCACCCGTGGGCACTTGTTTCTCCAATTTCCTAGTTTCTTACAGTAATAGCATAACTAGTCGTCACCACCTTGACCCTTCCACTTGGACCTCCTTGGCTTGGATCTTGGTTTGATCGCCCACCCTGGCGACCCCCAAAGAAAGCTACATATTGATCACCAAAACTTATGTCGCCTCTCGACACCATCTTCCCAAGCTCATGCGTGCATAGAGCTGCCTCAACCTCCTCTAAAGAGATTTTGTCTTAGTCATGTATCATGGTCTCGACGAAGTGTGAATAATCTGCAGATAAGAAACATAGTAATGCAATCATCTGGTATGCATCACTTACGGTCTCTTCTGTCGCTTGCAGATCCAACACCAACTGATTTAGCTCATCAAGGTGATCATGTAGTGGTGTCCCTTCTGTCATCCTGAGCGTGAACAATTTTTGTAGTAGATACATTCTTCCTATGAGTGATTTCATCAAATAAAAGGATTCAAGTTTCTTCTACAGTGACTCTGCAATTTCCTCATTTGCAACCTTGCAAAAGACTTTGTCTGATAAAGCCACCTGAATTGCACTGTGGGCTTTCATCTCTAGCTCTGATATCGTAAAATTTGTGACAATATCTGGAATATATTTCTTGTCAAAGAAAATCCTTTATAGCCCATAATGCTTGAGTATAACCTTCACCCTCATGCACTAGAGACTGAAGCTATTCTTTCTTGTCAACTTTTCAATCTTGTATCCAGCCGATGAAAATGTCTTTGCTATTATGTTCTCTCTGATAACATGAATGCTCTGATACCACTTGTTGGAGAAAATGCGCGTCTGCGTAGCGAACGCTGATGAATATCGACCCAATAAATCGTTAAGTCAAGATCTTACAGATAGTCAATAGTTGCATATATCCATCCAAACAAAATAAGATAAAAGACAACAAATCAAGAAAGTAACAAATCAAGCACAGAACGACACAGAGTTTACACTGGTTTGGCCTGCTAACGATGCCTACGTCTAGTTTCCCAATGATGGTTTCAACTAATATGATTAGAGCAAACATACCCAACTCTTTCAATCTTCTTCAACACATGAGAGCTCCGAAACAACTCCCAACTTGGAGTTCAAACTCTTCTCACGAGAAGAAAACACAAATCTCTCACAAACGAGCGCTCAACTCGAAAAGAAAGATCCCCAAAAGAAGACTACAATGAAATTCACTCACTAAATCATGCACCCAACCTCCAAGACACGTGAAGAAGAAGATCTTTGACGAGGCTAGCACACACGCTTCTTCTCTCTTCTAAATCATGCACCCAACCTCCAAGACACGTGAAGAAGAAGAACTTTGATGAGGCTAGCACACACGCTTCTTCTCTCTTCTACTCCATCAAAACAAAACCTAGGGAGGGTTTAAATAGCCTCTGGAGTCGTGTTGAGTCGTGGCCGTTTGATTAGATTAAGTTAAAACCCGTTTCAGGCTGAAAACTTGATCGGCACGATCGTGCCAAATATGGCACGGTCGGGCACTGGCTGGCCCATAAAATCCGGGAGTTATGCCAATCATGCACGATCGTGGAAAACATATAGTATGTTTGGCACGAACATGCCACTGGCCAGAACTTTCTGCTGACACATGCATGTATAGTATATTGACTACTTAGTTCATGGGTTTTATGTATTTTGTAGTTGGCTGGTATATTATAGCACCGACCATATCACATTTTTTTTGAGGAATATGTTCATCGACAAACAGGTGGAATAATGCAAACAGGTGGAATCATAAAAGGCAAAAGGCCGGAATATTACTGTAATCCTTTAGAGTTAATTAAAGAGGAGTATTACTGTTCATAGACAATGCGGCAGGAGCAGCGGCAGAGAATCCTGAAAGATATGGGGTTCATCCATTCATACAATATGGCGTCCTTAGTGATAATTACTAATATAATACCACTAAACCAAAAGAAAGACATTGCAAGAGGGAGGGCAAATATTCGGCCATTCATGTAATTCATGGTGTGCTGTCCACCAAATCAGGAATAATCAAGCTTTTATTGTGTTATATGGAGCATATGGCATATATTCTCATGCTCGGCCAAATCATCATCATCTCTGGAATCATCAAGCTGTTTGTAACCCTCCCTTTTGTTTTGGGGATTCTGATTTCTGTGGGCAGCCAAATTGCCCATTAAAGCACACCTTGTGATTCGCAACAAAAGCATCCAAGTTTGAACGGAATTCAATTCGGCATGCTGGCTACTAATTTGTATGGATGTCTGTATGTTTACCTATTGGCGACCATATCGTCGTGTGTGTATATATCGTCCAGAAATTAGAGATAAAACTTTGTAGTCTTTCCGTTGTCAGTTATGGTCCTTCCCTGTTAGATTCTTCTTCTGCTTAATTATCACCTCAAATCCATCAAATATGCACAGAATATCGCTTTTTCCATATCCGTCTCTCATGACATGTGATATGTTGGAACACGTCCTTCATCGAGTGCTAATGCTAATGCATTTCATGAGCGGCAACTTAACGATCATCAATCATTTGCTATTATTGTACAATATATAGAATCTATGATGGTTAGGGGAAGGGATCGCTGCACTTGGAGTTTCGTACCCTAGCTAGTTAGTTTGGCGAAGAAGCAAAAGCCTTGACACCAACAAATTTTCTACTACTACAGCTGATGAGAGAACCATATCCGAGATGCCAAAATCTACTTAGTATAGTCTCCTCTGCTGTTGAGCTTATTAACGAGTTTCACTTTCTGTTACACCTGAAAGGGAAGATCTATGACAGCATGAACAAAAACAGGGAGTTAGAAGATCAGAGAAGAAAACTTATCCAGTGAAGATCAACTGCGCCGTGGCTGGGCCACTGCCTTGAAAACAACTACGGTCCCGACCGTGGTTGTAATCGGATGAAAACAACTAAGGGTTTCCGGATCCGTCGCCCACATTTTCCATTCGGCCCAACCCGATTTGGGCTTGGTTCCGGTTTGTGCTCATGCGCCCGCGAGATACCCCTTATTCCTCGCACATATACACGTCCAATAGCCCATATGAAAGAAGTCTCTTATATACCCACACAAGTGAGTCACCCTATCCAATGTCGGACTAAAAGAATAAGATTGGGAGAGAACAAATTGCTAAAAGAGCCATTAATTCGAACACTTTCAGGCTTGTCTTGTAAATTACTACTATTTCTGCCACATTAGGTATGCGAGCATATGACTTCAAATAGCTCATTGCTTTCTTATTATCAACCACTTGATACCACCAACAAAGTTCCTCAAGCTATATATTGTGAAATCATGTTAGTATTGGCCGGCGCCGACACCGAACAGCAAGGGGCGACTTTGTCGCCCCTGTCGATGAACAGAGGGTAGGGGGCGGCTTCCAGCCCCCCTTCCCGTCGGGAAGAAAAGGGAACAGGGGGGCGGCGCATTTATTTCTTCAAAGGGGCGGCCTCGCTGCTGCCCCCAGTCGGCGGTGAAAGTCGGGGGGGGGGGGGGGGGGGGGGGCGTCCAGCTGCACCCTATCAGGACCCCAACGGGGGGCGACTCCGCCGCCCCTTGTGTTTTTTGTAGGACAGCAGGCGCAGTCCCCCGTGCCTGCACAAGAAAGGAGCTGCACTCAGCCGCCCCTGTTGGTAGACACCGGCGCCGCCAGCGTCGGATGTGAGGGAAGGGGGGCGACGGCGCCCCTCCCGGGCTGGCCAATTTTTTCCTGCTAGGGTTAACCCTAGCAGGCTTGGGGCCAAAAAAAATTGGGCCAAACAGAATTTTTTCAAAAAAAAATTTAAAATTTCAGAATATGGGCTACAAATTCTGGACCTGTTTTTTTGGCCATTGCACAAATTTAGGGCTTAAAATGAATATTTTGGTAATTGTGAACCCTATTTTAGGGCTATTCTTATTCTTTTAAAGCCTTATTTCAGATATATTAATGCACTGATAATCAGAGGAAATAAAAGGCTATCTTGTGTATATTTCTTCATTCGGTTTTATTTGTGCGTTAAAATTGTGTTAATTCAAATTTTAATTCTTTAGGCATAATTCATTTATACATTTCGAAATAATTCTAATTTTTGTGAAAATCTCACCAAAGTGGGCCCTCCTGTTAAAATTGTTATTATTTCGAATTGTAAACAGTTAAATACATACATTGTATGATTAGTTGCATGCATGAATTTTAAATGGATCGTAGGAGTAAATAAAAGTTTTTTTTCATTTATATTTCTCCTCGTCAATAAATTCAGTATTAATTGTGTTATAATAAATTCAAATTTTTCTATATATATTTTTGAAATGTGCAATCATTATCTCACCAAAGTGGGCTCTGTTGTTTGCATCATTTCATTTCTTTAATATAAAAGGAATTTTGTGTGCATATTTTAAATATGAATGCTAAATCGGCCCAAAGGCATATTACCGTTCTATGCTAATTTATCTGCACCTGTAGCAATAAATAAGTGATGATTGTTGAGACTTGTGCATGCAATTTTAATTCAGCCCAAAGGAAGTTTTAATCTTGGCATGTTAATTAGTGTCTTTATTTGATTGATGCGACAAGATATCATTTGTTAGTTAATAGATTATCCAAAGATAAATGTTAAGCTAGTTGGGGATATCTTGAGATGGGAACATGAAATTTTGAATTTTTTTAATTTTGCTTCAAATATTAATACTTATGTTAGCATGTTTGTCTATGTTTATTGTCCTATTTTTCAACTGCTACTCCCGCAAATATTACTGCTAGCTTAAACTCAATTCCGATGCTTAATGGCTCTAATTTCAAATCCTGGAAAGAGAACTTACTCATAGTTCTTGGGATACTAGATCTGGACCTTGCGATTAGAACTAACTGTCTCCCACTTACTACGAAAAAGAGTACCTCTGAGGAAAAGAGGGAGTATGAGAAGTGAGAAAAGTCTAATCGAATGTGTGTCATGATCATGAAAAGAGCCATCCTTGAAGCTTTTCGGGGCTCTATGTCTGATTCGATCACGACAGCTAAAGGTTTCCTTGCAGATATTGAGAAAAGGTTTGTCAGAAACGAAAAGCAGAAATTGGTACGATTCTGACAAGCCTGATCTCAATGAAGTACAAAGGGAAAGGCAATATAAGTAAATACATTCTGGAACAGTCCCATCTTGCTTCAAGGTTGAAAGCACTTAAGCTTGACCTCTCTATGACCTGCTTGTGCATTTGGTATTAATATCCATTCCTACTCAGTACAATCAGTTCAAGGTGAGCTATAACTGTCAGAAAGAGACTTGGTCTCTGAATGAGCTCATCTCGTACTGCGTTCAGGAAGAAGAAAGACTGAAGCAGGATAAGACTGAAAGTGCAAATGTTGCCTTTACCCCTAAAGACAACAAAAGGAAAACGGGAAAAGATGTTGCAGTTACAGCCCAACCTAGGAAACAACAAAAGAAGCCTGTTAAGGCTGTTAAGAAAGATAGTTGTTTCTTTTGTGGTGCTGAAGGGTATGTGAAGAAGCAGTGCACTAATTACCATGCCTGGCATGCTAAGAAAGGTACTCTTCTCAATTTAGTTTGTTCATAAGTTAATTTAACTTCTGTACCTATATACACTTGGTGGTTAGACTCTGGTGCAACTACTAACATCGGTGTGTCTATTCAGGGCTGCCTGAACTGCCGAAAGCCAAATGATGCTGAAAAATTCATCTTTTTGGATGATGACAAGAAGGCGAGGGTTGCTGCAATTGGGAATTTCAGATTATCTTTAAGAACTGGAAACCATTTGGATTTGCTTGAGACTTTTATTGTACCGTCTTTTAGACGTAACTTAATTTCTATTTTTGCATTGGACAAGTCTGCTTATTGTTGTTCTTTTGCAAATGGAAAATTCAGCTTGTCTCTCAATTCCATATTAATTGGTTCTGGTTATTTATCTGGTTATGATAATCTGTATATGCTTGATACAATTGCTACAAATGAATCCTTGCAAGTGGGTACACAGGTTTTAAAGCGTAAATTAACTGATGAGAATTCAGGTTCGTTATGGCACAAGAGATTAGGTCACATCTCCAAAAGGATAATTAAGAGACTTGTGTCAAACGATATTCTCAAACCTTTAGATTTTTCAGATTTTGTGTAACGACTGGTTTTTCATGTATGGATTTTATTATATATATATATATATATATATATATATATATATATATATATATATATATATATATATATATATATATATATATATGGTTGCTTCTCCTTGGTTGCGATTTCCATTTCCGTCTCCGTAGTTTTCATTTTCGTTCGTTTCGTCGTGATTCTCTAGATTCTTCCGTCGGTCGGCGTGTTTGGAGTAAGTCATTTGTGACGGGTTTCATAACGTCGATATCTTAGAGTTAGAACGAGCCTAGGAGACTTAGGAAACCATCCCGAAGCTTCGCGCTCCATTTCGGAACTTTCAGTGCACATTAGACGGTGAAGGAAGGGCACCGACCGACTAGATGACGATCCAGTCGGTCGGAAAACCTTCTTGAACCGACTAGTGGGCTTTGATAAATGTTCAGGAGTTACTGTTTATCGTTAGTCGGTCTAAGAACGTTGGTTGACCGACTAGGTTGCAAACTAGTCGGTCAGCAATGCTTCTTTAACCGACTAACTCATTAACTATTTTTGGTACCAGTTACTGTTCACTTTTAGTCGGTCTAAGAACGTTCATCGACCGACTAGATGTCAAACTAGTCGGTCAGTAGTTGTTCTTTGACCGACTAACTCTTAGTTCAGGTTTTCGTCAGGAGCTACTGTTTACACTTAGTCGGTCTGCGTTGGTCAACCGACCGACTAGTTCTCAAACTAGTCGGTCAGCAGTTGTTCTTTGACCGACTAATCAGTGCAGTAAACCCTAATTTTGCCCTAGCCGACATCAAACCCTATAAATACCCCTCCCAAACGTTTTCTTCTTCTTCTTCTTCAACTCTAAACCTAATTTCTCCCCCATTGAGCTCTCATCTTCCCCAAACCCTCAAACCTTCATTCAAGCTCATCCTCCATCATCCAAACCCTCACTTAACACTTTCCACCGTCCACCTTCCTCAAACCTTCATCAAACCCCCAAAACCCATATCAAAACCTATTTCTCCAGATTTTCCCTCATTTTCAGATTTGAGCCGGATCGTTCTTCCGTTGCCGTGGTTGCTCGGCATCGTTCCTCCGCTTCTTCACGGTAATACTCGATTCTTTAGTTTTAGCATAACCCACCTTGACATTTGTGAAACCCTAATGAAATGGATTATTAGACAATTAGGATTCTATTAAGAAATCGATTTAGAATCGTTGTTCTAATAATTGTTTTGCTACAACAGTGATCTATTCCGTAGTTAGCTTGTGTGACGATCTTCATTGCTTGTCAATCCCGGTATCAGGCAAGTGAAACTTGCATCTCTTGATTTGGGCCATGTCTTTGGCCATTACCTTGCTTTAGCGTAAAAGAGACTAGACGGTGAAAGGATAGCCGTCTGGACGCCATTGACCTAGCTTGACAACGAAGCTTGGTCCGTCACCTTCATCATGCTTGTATGTCACGTTTACTTTCCCTTAACGGTACGCGTATTAACTGTTCATGTCATCCATGCATCCTTAACTGCCATTGCATTTTAACTGCCATGTTTAATTTAAATTAACGGTACACGAATATCTTCATGTCATTGCATTTTGCCTGTCATGTTTAATTTCAATTAACGGTACGCGAATATCTGCTCAAGTCATTGCATGCTGAACACTCATCGTGATTGCGTAGCTTCGCTACATACTTGTACTATTTGTTCCGGCTAGGCACCCGTTCTGCGGGCACAATCCTAGGCCAATTACAATTCTGGCTCGTGTTCCAGAAAACAAGCTCAATACAGCCTGCGGGCAATAAGGCACTCTCTGAGTGATCCCTTGTACATGACCACAGCCTGCGGGCAATAGGGCATCCATGTGTGGGTGATCCCTTGTACTTGTTACTTGATAATACTTGTCACACTTACCACTTGATACTTGATACTTGTACTTCACTTTACTTGTTATCTCCATACTATACTTGCCATGCCATGCACCATACTTTAACTGTTAGGTTGTTAGTGTACCTTTCTTTCAGTTTCATTGCACAAGTCTTTCGACTTGCTGACATGTGCCCCTTTTCTCTTTTGGGTAACACATGTTAGAGCCCGAGCCTGAGATACTTGCTGAGGACGCGGTGTTCGCTGACGCTGAGTCAGAACCCGCGTTGATCGAGGACTTCGTAGACACTGGAGATCAGTCTTAGTGTCTATGTCTGGTTTTTGTTAGATTGCTTAGGTTGTCGGTGCGTGACACCTAGTTTGATACTCTGTTATGTTTGTATTTTGTTTGGCCTTGTTCTGGGCCTTTGGACTCTTTCCTGTTAGCCTGGTGGCTTTTTCTGTGTGTAATGCCCGTATGCGTGAAATACCGTTAATGTGTGTGTGTATAGTAAATTTTGTTGTGTGTATAGTAAATTTCCACATGTATGACTAAGGTGACTATGATATACCTTGAATATATATATGATTGCGTGTGGTTGGATAGTACATTGATATTATTGTTAGCAGACTATTGGCGTTCATTAGCGTGTTTAGCAATTTTAGTTGGTAAGTGTGTATAGTGAAATGGTGTGTTCATGAGAATTGGTGATATTGGGATAATTACTAATGACAGATTTTATTATTATTATTATTGATGTTTGGTAGTTATTTTTAGTGGTGGTGTTCTTATTATGGGTAATAGTATTTTTCTTTATTGGTGATGTTGATCAATCATATCAATACTATTGTGAAGGCTAATTAAGTTTGGTAGCTAGAGATGGCCTTGGATTATTGTTCGTTCCTTTTGATTGGGTTTTGATAGTTGGGCTAGACTAATAGATGAGAGAAGAGGGGCTGAATCAATTAGGAATGGCAAACTTGTAAATACCCATCTTTCTACCATCTTCCTCCTTTAATTTCTTTCCCTTCTATTCATTTTCTCCCCCAAAAAACCCAACAACCTGCGTCCCCTCCCTTGGATGGCCGAAAATTTCCCATGAATGGCCGAAAATTTCCAGGCCAAGGAAAGATGAAGAAGGGAATTGGAGGAAGAAGGAAGGAGAGAAGAAGTAAGCCCTAAGCCCACCCTCTCCATCTATTCTTCCCTCTTCACTAATTTTTCTCAACTCATGGCCGAAATTTCCCTTGCTTGGCCGAATTTCTTTGTTGCTGCCGAAATTAGGGGGGAAGATGGAGAGTAGGGTTGAAAGCTTGGAGATTTGGGGAATCTTGAGTTTCCATGAAATTAGAAAAGGATTTCATTCCAATTGGAGGAGGATTTTGGGGGATTTCGAAATTTGGGCTTGGGCTGGGAATCAATAGGGGATTTCATCTAATTGGAAGAGGATTTGAGACCCTACAAGAGGTAGGATTCCAATCCCTACTCATATGATTCATTTCCCTCACATCTTGATTTTAAAGTTGCATCTTTTAGGGTTTTGTGGAATTTTGATTAACATGGTGCATTTGTGCTTTGGATTTAAATTGAAATGTTGAATTATGTGATGCTAAGATTATGTTGTATGAAGCAATTGAAATTCTTGCTTCATTAATTATGGAAATTGCTCTCATTAAGTGTATAATTGCTCATATTTTGATGGTAGCCATATTAAGTTTGTGGATTTGGCTCTCATTTTGCTCTCATTCATTTGTTGAAACATATGATCGCTCTAAAATTCGATTTTCATGTTGTATTGAAACTAATATGAGATGTTAGTTTTAATGATGCTATAATTCGATTCATGTTGTCTAGATTGGCTATTGCATTCCTTATGATGAATTGCCCTCATCACTTTTTATGGTTAATCTTCATTACGAAATAGTTCTCCTTTTGTTGTATTGATTATCGAAAGAGTTCTCATTTTGTTGGAAGCTATATCTATTTGGTGAAATTGCTCTTATGTGGGAATGTTGGAAACTTCATCATTCAACTTTCTTTGTATGGAAAATGTAAATTGTGTGATAATGAGTTGAGATATGAAATTGTCTATTTTATTTAGCATGTTGAATTTATATGATGCCATGATGTGGATCCATGTTGCTTGATCTTTCTTGTTTTATTAATCATGTGCACAAGCTATTGGTTCATGTTGTTAATGAGACCTGTCATTACGGTTAAAAGTTGAACCTTAATGAGTGTATTTGTGTTATTACTAATGTCAACGACTTAGTGACATTTCTACTATACACTCTCCAATTTGTTAAGGAGATAAAATATGTGAATTGATAATGTTGGATGTTAAATTTTCATTTCCCCTTGTATGAATTGTGTGATTGAAGTGATTTGTGTAAATTAGGTGAAGATGCCTTGAATGCCTCGATTCTAATTTAGTTTGGAAAGTAGAAATTACTTGTTATTAAATTTCCTCGTATTTAAATGAGGTTTATATGAAATGCAAATGAGATGAGAAAATTGGCGGTGTGGTGTTGGATACGCGTGGAATATGGAATGTGTGACATTGTCACGTTAGGACACGAGGTGGAGTGCACGGGCATGGACAAAGTGCCGCGGTAGGAGGCGTGTGAATACGCCGTTGGTCACCTCTTGATCCATTAGGTGGCTCCACGTTGATAACGGAGTAGAAGCTCTTGCACGTGCACGCCGGCACATTCATGGGATCCCCATTGCATCGCATTGCATCGCATTGTGTTTCATAAGCATCATGGCATCATCGGGCTTTACATGTGATCGTGGATATATGTATGTTTGTGTTGTTGTGTTGTTAATGTGGTTGGTGTTGTTGTGGGTTGTTGTGTTGGTGATATTGTTATTATTGTGGTGTCTAATGGTTATTGTTAGTGTTCTAGTTGGTATCATTATTAATGTCTCAACTCAAGACCAAGGTAACATTATGTGAAATACCTCTCTTTTAGCATGATGGGAGTTATAATTGCTCTCATTTTGTGGGATTGCTCTCGTTATGTTGGTAGATATACTAACGTTGTGAAATTGCCCCCTTTTGAATTGTTGGAAGCTTTTATTCCATTTTGCTTGGTATGCCAATGAGATTTATATGAAAGGACTTGAGAGTGGAAAATTGGCAATGTGTTGTAACGTATATGTTCCTTCCTAACTATTACTTGTGTTGTAATTGGAATATATATATTGAATAATACAAGAGAAACTCTGCCGAAATTTTTATGAGTATCTCGTAGCGTTTCCATAACATCCCAAGCTTAGGAATTTTAAGTTAGGAATACCATACGTGATGCCTCTCGTTAATCCCTTATAATTCTATGCAATGTAGATTCAGTGGCCATAGTAGAAGATGCCCTTATTGTTTGCTAATTTCAGTTAGCATCTTTATGTTTATGTGCAACATAGTGCTTGTGCATTAGGGTGAGATTCTCATTTAGCTTGCTAAGGCACCAAAAATCACATGTTAATTTCTAAAGCTTGCCCAAATTTGCTAGTGGATGCTTAGGGGTGTTAGCAAGTACTTCAGGGCTTCATGATGGCAAGTTGGAATAACAAATTGCTAATGATTCACCTTGATCATGAACCATGTTGTATGCCAACATTTAATTCCTTAGTCTTTCCTTTAAATCCGCACTAGGTTATTAGTATTTGATCCCATACGGATTCATGTTGTAGGTTAGACTTTCTTCCAAATGCATGCTAACCTCTGAAGGCTCATGTTGCATAGTGACTGGTTCATTTTGCATCAGGAATGGGTTATGTTACTGTTCTTTGTGGTACTCACGTTGTTTTGCAGGCTCTCCTTAGCGGCAGGTACGTGCTCAGTTAGTTGATGTCATGTCCTTGCATTGTCCCTACTATGTTATGTTTGAGTTAATTATGAATTATTGTCTCGAGCATGTCATTCCTTTACGCCATGTGAGTTGGGTTGGTATTCCTACTGGGTCACGCTGTGACGTGCCCCCGTTGATATTTTTCAGGTGGGATCGTGGAGTTGGAAGGCCACTAGTGCGGTTGGATGGAGCTGCTTGGCGTTGAGGGTTTTGAGAGGGTGTGAGAGATTTGGAATACGTTGTTGTACATTTGAGATTCGTGGGCAAATGTTGTAGTTGAGATATGTATAATGATATTGTACTCGGACTTGTGGTAAATATATCTAGTACGTAGATCATGTTTGGAGTATTGGCTCCTTGTCGTTTGTGTTTCTGTGTTGTCTGGAATGCTACAGGTACTATCCCAGCAGTGCGCAGTGAGCCTGCCTGCATTTTGAAATTTTGCATTCCCTTAGTAACACCCGCCTCTTCGGGAATACTTGATACGGATTCGTACTTATCGGGTGTCCCGTGGAGCGGGGCGTTACACTGTGATGTTGAATATTTTGTGGACAAACTTTGGGATCGGTATTTCATATCCGTCTCCTTTTTCTATTATTACTATTGTTGTTCCGTTTGCGTTTACAGGGACCTGCTTATACTAAATTGACTCTTATCATGCGTGCAGCTTCACAGCTCCACGCCTGAGCGGACCTTCCCACGTCTCGTCTCCATTTTAGGGAAGCGGGTCGTGACAGGTTTTAGTGGTGGTCCATGCAGGTCCCTCTGTAACTGCAATTATCGGGATAACGATAATAATATAAGATTGTCCAACAAATAAATTCGACATCCGAGCCCTAAGCTATGAGTCTAATTGTTTCGTTTTCTGTGTCACTAGATGGCAGGAAGGCGGAATACCCGTGCGGGTAGTAGTAGTGGCGCGCTCCCTCATGTTGAGGAACCTGAGTGGGAGCCCACTAACGGGGATATGATGAGGATGATGATGCAGATGATGCAGGTTCAGCAGGGCGTGCTGCTGCAGGTCCAGAATGCTCCGGCCGCTCGAGCTGCTCGGGCAGTGGAAGCCCCTCGCCCCGAGCCTGGAGCGAAGCAGTTCAGGGAGCTGGGTCCTGCATATTTCGATGGTTCTGAAGGTCCTTTGGCTGCGGACGAGTGGATGAGGAACATTGAGGATAACCTGGCGATGGCGAAGATTAACCCGGCTGGATGGGTTGATTTGGCTAAGAGACAGTTGAAGGACAATGCCAGAAACTGGTGGGATGCTGAGGAGAAGATGTTGGAGGTGCCTATAGTTTGGGCTACCTTCAAGGCCAGATTTGATGGAGAGTTCTTCCCGAGGGCTGCAAGGCAGGCGATGCTGCAGCGCTTCATAGATCTGAAGCAGGGGAGCTTGTCGGTGGATCAGTACCACCAGGAGTTCACGAGGCTCAGTCGGTTTGCACCGAAGATGGTGCAAGATGCCGATGAGAAAGCTCAGCGATTTCTTCAGGGACTTGCCTTGGAGCTTCAGAGCTTTGTGACCACTTCTGACCTGGAGACATACCAGAAGGTCCTGTTTGCTGCGAGGCGGCAGGAGTTGAATTTGAACCAGAGGAGGGGACAGGTTTCAGGAGCTGGGAAGAGGCATGTGGAGCCAGTCCGTGCTGTGGTTAGACCTGGATTCAGGCCTGTTCAGCCTGTTCAGTTCAAGAGGCCAGGAGGGCCTATTCTGAAGACTTGCCATTTCTGTGGCAAGACTGGACACATCAGGGATCAGTGTAGGAGGTTCCTAGGGCAGTGCATTGTCTGCGGAGATCCTGCCCACACCATCAGAGAGTGCCCGAGGTCGAAGCAGCCTTGGCGGGGACCTATTGCTGCTCAGCCATTGCAGCAGAGAGCCCCTGTGCCCGCTGGACGTGGAGCGCCCCTTGTTCCACAGAGACAGGCCTTTCGGCAGGCTGTTCCGCCGAGAGGGCAGGCCTTTCTGATGACTGAGGAGGAGAGCATGGCCGTGGACAAGGTTATTACAGGTAACGCTCATTCTAGCTATTTTTCTTCCTTAGTTAGTTTGATTGTTGATTATGTTGGTTGCTTGCTCATGTTTGTTATTAGAATAGGATTTGATTGTTAGACTGTTTGCTAGGTGTGGTTTTGGTTTGCACATTTCCTGCACGAGTCCTCTTTGACTCAGGTGTGTCGATGTGCATTTTGGCCCGGAGCTTCGTGGAGAAGCATTCCTTGTCGACGTCCTCTCTTCCTAAGAGTTGGAATATCGTCACAGGAAACGGTGTGGTCTCGGTGCATCGTGGTTGCAATTTTTGCCCGTTGGTGGTTTGTGGACGTGAGCTTTGTGCTGATTTCATTGTCCACGACATCATCAACTACGATGCAGTCCTTGGGATGGATTGGCTTGCGAGCTTCTATGCTACGATTGACTGTCAGAGGAAGAAGGTGGTGTTCGAGATTCCCGGACATCCAGTATTTGAGTTCAGTCGAGGTAGCAGTTCGCTGGGTCCGGTCAGATTTCGGACCAGACCGGTGAAGGTTGTGGCTATGCAGATGGAGTTGGAGAGGCCAGCTGTGGTGCGAGATTTTGATGACGTCTTCCCCGAGGAGATGTCTGGATTGCCGCCTGATCGAGCTTTGGAGTTTTCTATTGATCTTATTCCAGGTTCCATCCCATTTTGAAGGCACCATATCGTATGGTGCCAGCAGAGTTGGAGGAATTGCGTAGGTGATCACTCCGTATTTTACACCTTTTTTCCCGCGTGTTTGTATGCCATTTAGATCGCTCAAATCATGTTTTCCACGATTTATCGACAATATTGCGATACTCTTCACGATTTGTTGTTTTTGTCGTATTTCAGGAGATTTGGAGCGATTTGGAGTGATTCCGAGATACACCCACTCCGAAGTGTCACCAAAGACTTCCCTGAGGGGTATTTTGAGATTGGAGAGGAACGGAAGAAGAAAGAACATCGTAGGAGCGACGAGGAGGCAAAAACACTCAGAATGGGCATTTTCAGTGTCTCACTCGGCCGAGTGAAGGAGTCACTCGGCCGACCAGCGAGACCCCGCTCGGCCGGCCAGATCGGACACGCTCCAAGTGTGCACTCGGCCGAGCATCAGAAGCCGCCTCGGCCGAGTGACGTATCCCGTCCGCCCGAGCGGCACTCAGACGACGTCCCTCAAAAAGAGCCAACTTACTATTTTTCGTCAGTCTGAGCAGCAGAAGCCCGACTCAACCGAGTGGCAATGGCCGACCGCCCGAGTGAAGATAAGCCCATCGGCCGAGTGACGACAACTCACTCGGCCGAGTGACGCCCGAAGTGAAGACCCCCAAGACCCCGGACTTACTGTAAATTCTCAGGGTCTCTCACTCGGCCGAGCGACTTTCGTCACTCGGCCGAGTGAGCAGCGCTGCCTGTAGCGGAAATCACGATTTTGGAGCTACGCAGGGGCAGTTTGGTCACGAATTTTTGGACAATTTTGGGGGGGTATTTAACCCCTGATTCTAACCTAGTTTAGGGAGCTTTTCTATTGCTTTTGGCAGCCTTTTTAGATTAGACTTTTTAGAGTTTTATTCTTGTGATTGGAGAGGAGAGAAAAGTGTTATTTTGTTGGATTCTTGGAAAGCTATATTGGTTTGTCTCCCTCTCTATTAAAAATCCTATTTTTATTGTTATTTTGATTATTGCTATGAATTCCATTGCTATTTCTATTGATTATTCTTTCATTAGCAATATGATTTGTGAGTAGTCTTAACGTCTTAGGGCGTGAGGATGAACCCTACGAGCCCAATTTCCGATTTGTGATGATTTGGTAGAACTATTGCTAGAATTGCTATTAGGGTTAGTTTGGGATCAATATATTACGGATAGCTAGGTGTTCATATCGATTGGGATTTGCAAGAGATTGGATCCCAATTCGATAGGAAATCCTAAAAATCCGAATTGGGTTGAAATTGAGTTTCCGTAGTATCGCTTTGCAAGAGATTGGACCGATACTAGGGTTCTCGGTTGTAATTCTATACCGATACCCGTTTGCAAGAGATTGGACGGGTAGGAATTACCCCAAACTAGGTCGTGGCCCGAGTTTGCACGAGAGTGGGCTTGGGATGCGATTGAACAATGATGTTGATCCTAATGCTAGCTTGCCTAGGCTAGGGTTTGCAAGAGATTGGACCCGAACCTAGGTTTGCTATAGACCGACAATAGCGCGAGAGCGTGAGCCAGGTTTTACATTCAGTTGCAACTAGTTCAACTGAAATTCTACCCTAGCAATTGTGATACCGATGAATCACATTGACGAGATACGGTGAGTAGCGGGGATTCCCTATTCCCTAGGTGTCTTTATTTGATTTTATATCTCTATACTTTGTTTGACAACTGTGACAACATCGCCGAAAGGCACTTTCCTACTCTTCTGTCCCTATAGCCAGGTTGTTCGGAGAAGGCACTGTCATACTTCCTCCCTGTGTTCGATACCCGCTTGCCGCTACACCGTGCGCTTGCGGTAAAACTACACGGTCGCTCTTTAGGGTGTACGCCCGGGCGCGATCAAGTTTTTGGCGCCGTTGCCGGGGAGGCGATTGTGTTTGATCCTACCACCCTAGTTATTTCTTTCTTTTTGTTTTATTTCTTTATTTTTATCTAACCCTTCCATTGTGCTAATCACTTCTTTGAAACTTTGTTTTTCCCGTGCATGTACACGAGATCCACAGCGGACCCCATCGATATATTGTTTGATCCTGAGATCGAGCGTACATTGCGGAGAATCAGAGCGGAGAGGAGACCCGAAACGGAAGGGAGGGTTATGAACGTCCGGGAGACGTCTGAAGAGTTAGTGGCAAGAATGGCGAGGATTATTTCCATTCGAGATAGGCTCCGACCTAAGACTTCCTCCACGACCTCGTCCATAGCCATGCCGGAGTTGGCGGCCGACAAGAATTTTGAGCTGAAGACCGGGCTTGTGGTTCTGATGCAGCAGGATCCATTTCATGGGAACGCCCATGAAAATCCACACTACCACGTCCAGCTCTTCCTATCAAAGTGTGCCACCTTCCAGATGCCGGGCGTTACCCTAGATGCCATCAGACTGCGCCTCTTCCCCTTCACATTAAAGGATAAAGCTCTTTATTGGTTGAGGACGCAAGCTGAAGGAGTCTTTACCACATGGGATGAGTTGGCGAGCGCGTTTATCGACAAGTTCTATCCGCCCTCCAAGATGGTAAAGATTAGGAGTGCTCTCATGTCCTTCAAGCAAGGACCTCAAGAGACACTCTACGAGGCTTGGGAGCGCTTCAAAGACCTGCAGCATCAGTGCCCCCACCATAGCATTGAAGATTGGGAGCTAGTCCATAGCTTCTACAATGGTCTCCAACCGGGGACCAAGCAGATTATTGATGCCGCAGCAAATGGGGCCATCCTATCGAAGACTCCCGACGAAGCTACGGCCTTAATTGAGGAGATGGCCTCGAACAATCAACAATGGGGTGACGAGCGAGGACACTCTTCGTCCTCCTTGAAGCCATCTAGCATCTATGAGGCCAAGGCCGTAGCGGAGCTGACCAACAAGTTCGATTCTCTCCACAAGGTAGTGGAGAGACTGGAGAAATATATTACGGAGCCCCAAGGAACCCCTTCCACATCCACACCAACAAATCAAATGTGTGATTGGCAAGACCAATCCCAAGTTATGTATTTGGGAGGAGAACATGGAGAGGGATCTTTGGAGCAAGTTCAATACGTCGCGGGGAACCAAGGATATTGGGCCAATCCGGCCACTAGAAACCATCCCGGTTTCTCCTATGCCAACAATGATGGAGCATTGAACCCCCCGCAACAACTACCTCATCAAGCTCGACCACAACAACAACAACAACAACATTATCCACCGAGGGGGCCTCCGCAACAAAATTTCCCACCAAAGCAACAAGTTGGACCTTATAGGCCGCCCGGATACAATCAAGGGTGGAGAAATCTAAACCCTCCACAAGCTTAACAACGTTCCGATTTTGAAGCTAGAGTGGAGGAGTTTATGGCCGAGCAGAAGAAGACTAATGCCTCCTTGAAGGCGAGCCAAGATTCCCTTGCAATCGTTGTAGGCCAAATCTCGGAGCAACTTGCGTCGCTCAATCGAAATAGTCAACAGTTGCCGGCTCAACCCGAGCAAAATCCACAGGGCACCACCGGACATATCAACGCCGTGGTTACAGTTACTACGAGAGGCGGGAAGGATACCACCCCCGTCATGATCCCAACCGAGGAGCCCGTGGTGGAGAGAGTAGAGCCAAGTGAGCCGGTCATTGAAGTTGAGAGGGAGAAAGAGCCGCGAGGGGAAGAAAAGTCCAGAGCGGAGCAACTGATTGAAGAGAGGCGTTTTATGCCACCGATCCCATTCCCTCAGAGGCTTGCTAGAGCAAAGATGGAGAAACAACTAGCCAAGTTTCTTGAATATTTGAGAGGGGTAAGCCTCAACATTCCTTTCCTAGACGCTATCGTGGAGATCCCGACATACGCCAAGTTCTTAAAGGATTTGATAACGGGAAGAAAGAGGAAGGAGAGAATAATGCTCGCTGAGAAGGGGACTTGGTTCACCAAGAGAGAGAAGGAGCCCGCCAAATTCAAAGACCCGGGGAGTTTCCAAATTCCTTGCACCTTAGGCGGCGTCCCTCTACAAAAGGCGTTAGTGGACTTAGGGGCTAGTGTTAGCCTCATGCCTCTCTCTATGTTCCGAAGACTAAACACCGGCACAGAATTGAAGCCTACCGACATGCGAATACAACTAGCCGATGGTCGGATCACAAGGCCGGTAGGGATCGCAGAGGACATCCCGTTACAAGTCCCGGGGGGCATATGTTTGCCATGCGACTTCGTGATCATGGATGTCAAGGAGGAGGGAGATACGTCGCTAATACTTGGACGCCTGTTCCTCGCCACCGCCGGTGTCATTGTCGACGTACGTGAAGGGACTCTAACATTGAACGTCGGCAACATCGAGGTGGAGCTTCATATACCCAAGGCAATGAAACACATGCCTTATCATGAGGAGCTGGACTATATGGACCTCCTTGACGAGGTTATTGAGGAGGCGATCCCCCATTCCATCGGTGCACTATTCAAGGAAGATTTTGAGGAAGGGCCAGACTTGGGCCAAGAAGAAAAGATGGAGCATTCCCCCGACCCCTCCATGGAAATTGATGAATGCGACGCTGATGTCGCAAGAATACGAGAGCTCTGCAAGCTCTCAAAGATGAAGACTCCAAAGAAAGCCCCACCGATACGAAAATCGGTGTCACCGGTGAAGCCGAGGCCCAGAGCAATCACTAGCTTGGGGGAGCCACCACTCAACACCACCCGAGGCGAAGGAGCACCGAGGAAGAACACGCCGTCACAACATCCAAATTTAAGCGTTCTTCCCAATAAATTCGACGGGTGCATCTCATATGCACCCAATATCCCGCATTAAATTGAAAATCAAAGGGGGTCGAGCTCAAGACCTTAAACGAGCGCTGGTCGGGAGGCAACCCGACGGTTATCGCTTTATTTTTACTTTTTCCTTTATTTTTGTTTTAGAAATTATTAGTGTTTTGAGTCGTTTGCCTAAAAATTTCGTGATAACAGGTCCTATTTTTCTTTGACAGGAAAGGAGAACGGGGTACCTATCATTAGGAGGATGAACAAGGCGACGAGGAGCGCTCCAAGAATGCGCTTGATGCTTAGGAGGATGATGAAATCGACTGGAGGAAGAAAAACAGAGATTAGAGCCCAAACGGAGCCAAACAGCAGAAAACAGGATTCACTCGGCCGAGTATACTAGTCACTCGGCCGAGCACATAAGCTCGTCCGCCCGAGCGGCACACGAACGAGGGAAGTCTGCTGTACCCAACTCTCTGTTTCTTTTCTTGATTTCAGTATAATTGCCACTCGGTCGAGTAAAAATCTTCACTCGGCCGAGTGAAACTGATACGCTCCTAGGGCGAGTATTGCCGAGTTGCTTGAGCCACTCGGCCGAATGGACTTTTTCCACTCGACCGAGGGTGGCAAGGCCACTCGGCCGAGTCGTAAGCAGGGAGGAATTTTCAAAAACATTTCCGTTACGTTCACTCGACCGAGCGACTTAGTCACTCGGCCGAGTCGTAACTTTTTCTTATATAAGTCGCTGCGGGCTCGGCGCGGAATTCGAAGCGTTATTTATCGATTTCTCACCCGAGCCCGCGCCCGATCGCTCCTACGACCGCTGTGACCCCCCCTCACTCGCCCGACCACCTTGCCAGCCGCCGGGCTCGGCCGACCACCGCCGGCCGATGACCCCTCCGCACCGCCCGAGTCGCCGGCGACTCCCTTGCCGCCGGCCGAGCTTCGGTATGCCATATTTCGCCCGTTTCTCTATTTTTCTTCTATTTTTTGACGATCCATGTGCTAATCGAGCCCCTAGCCCAAATCAACTTCAAAATCTATCTATTATACCCCTAACCCCCCATACATTTTGAATATTACTCGCTGATATCTTCGTTTGATGTGCAGGGTATATTGGGGAGCTTAGGGGAGCCTAGGGGAGCTTCCGGGGAGCGTTTTTGGATTCGTGGAGGCGGCGTCTTCGCACGCATCCACCATTTTGCTCTTGCGGCGTGTTCTGGTATATTCTCTCCACTCATTTTCGCACGCCGCATTTATTTCGTTTTTGGTGAGCACCCGGGGCCCACATGCCGCCCCGGACACGGCCACGCACCAGGAGAGCTTCCGCCAAGTGGAAGCGGCCGGATGAGCCCGGCCCCTCCTACGAGATGGAGGACTCTCCTCCGCCTACACCACCTCACCCCGCACAGCTGTTGGATATGGAAGACGTTTGTACACCCTTGTGGGGGATGTACGAGGGAATACGGACCTCGAACGTCGTGCACACGAAGTCGTGTGCAAAGGGAATCTGTTCCCTAGCGGAGAGGATCTCTGTATGAGTGGGAAAGTCGCATTATATATGCATAAATGCATGCGACATATGGCTAATAAAGGGGGAATATCTTAAGCTTATGTTGTACCATGCATATGGTACAACTTAAGCTTATAATGTGCCATGCATCATGGTACACCTTAATTAAGTTGTTCCAAAGGAACAACTTACCCTAAAATAACTACCTTGGGGGCTATAAATAAGACCCAAGGGTAGCCATTTTCCTTACACTTTTTGCATGAAATTCATGCATGCATCTTCATCCTAGCGAAGCTCTGCAGAAATATTTCCTCTCCCTCTATCCAAGTTCTTAATCTAAAATAGAGATTTAGATTGTGGATTTAGTAGCCTTACTCCGTTCGTGAGTAGACTCGATCCGTCGTGGCGAATCCGAAGGCGAAGTTCGTAGACTACCGTGCAGCGTACGCAAGCGTAAGTCTACACTTCATATTATCGATCCTAACTCTGTTTTGGACAGGATCCAACATTGGTATCAGAGCCATATGGGTTCGCCCCGGTCAAACCACCGCCCCGTCGAAACTATGAACGAGTCGTTGTCTTTTTCACGAATGGGTCTCCTACTATTACGGATATAGTAGGAACGCTTCGTGACGGAGAGAACGCAGCGGTTGTTCTTTTCACGTTAGGGTCTCCTATCATTACGGATATGGTAGGAACTCTCCGTGACGGGAAGAACCGACCGTTCACGTAGTGTGTTATTTTTCATTTTTGGCACACGGCCATTAGGAAATAACTAATTTCTCGACGAACGGGTGCTTCATCGACGAACGGGTGCTTCATCGAGGAAGATGATGGTAGTTACTTCCATCGGGTAAGAGGAAATTTGGTGCATGTGCACCATGGCCAAATGGGCTATGAAGGCCATGCACCCCCTCTCCTCAAGCGGAGGGGGTTGGCTACGGCCAATAACCACCGGCGACCACCCCATCAAGGGGGAGGAATAAGTGCGGCAACCCCATTCAAAGGGGGTGGCCGGCCATGGCCAAAAGGGCCATGGCCGGCCAACGCCGAATGGCCTTGGCCATGACCGGCCATGGCCGGCCAAGGCCAGGCCGGCAATGGCCGGCCAAGGCCAGGCCGGCAGTGGCCGGCCTTGGCCAAGGCCTGCCGGCCCTGGCAGAGGCCAGGGCCGGCGCCCTGGCCACTGCCAGGGCCAGGCCGGCCCTGGTAGTGGCTAGGGCCGGCGCCCTGGCCTCAGGCCAGGGCCTGGCCGAGGCCAGGGCAGGAGCCCTGGCCCCGGCCAGCGGCCAGGCCGCCCTGGCAGAGGCCAGGGCGGCGCCCTGGCCTCAGGCCAGGGCCTGGCCGAGGCCAGGGCAGGAGCCCTGGCCCCGGCCAGCGGCCAGGCCGCCCTGGCAGAGGCCAGGGCGGCGCCCTGGCCTCAGGCCAGGGCCTGGCCGAGGCCAGGGCAGGAGCCCTGGCCCCGGCCAGTGGCCTGGCCGGCCGGCCCTGGCAGAGGCCAGGGCCTGGCCGGCCCTGGCCGAGGGGGCCAGGGCCCCTGGCCGGCCAGGGCAGAGGCCCTGGCCGGCCCTTGGCCAAGCACCGGCCAGGGCAGAGGCCCTGGCCGGGAAGAAGTTGCAGTCTGAAAAATTGGTCGACCAATTTTGTGTTTTTGGTCGACCAATCTGGCAGAAGGCCTGTGTCGATTGCAAACTTGCCTACTGACCCATACGGGGTGACAAAGGGCATTGGTCAAACTCGAATGTGTCGATTAGCCCATACGGGGCTAACCACAGTGCCGACTAGTTCATACGGGACTAACGTTTTAATGAAGTTTTTCATTGGGCTCTACTCCTTGAAGACTAGCCAAAGTGCTCTACTTCATGCGAGATTAGCCAAGTCATTGTGCTCTACTCTACGGAGATTAGCCAATGTACTTATGAAATTGTGCTCTACTCCTTGAAGATTAGCCTTAGTGCTCTACTTCATGAGAGATTAGCCAAGTCATTGTGCTCTACTCTACGGAGATTAGCCAATGTATTTTAAATTTTTGAAAAATACGTTTTTCAAAAACGCTTTTCCGCTGCAAAGTACTATAAGAGTACTAACATTTGATAAAGTGAGGGAGAAATATTGAAAGTTACTCTAGATGGTGATTGGAAACATAGTGACCTTTCCGATTCTAGAGTAACATCTTCAATATTTTTCGAAAGTAACTTATCAAATACTCGTTTTCCGCTGCTAGTACTATAAGAGTACTATTGTTTGATAAGTGATGGGGGAATATTGAAGGTTGTTCTAGATGGTGATTGGAATCGAAGAGACCTTTTCGATTCTAGAACAACATCTTCAATATTTTTCGAAAGTAACTTATCAAATATAATATAATTCCAAGTGGGTTTTGAATTTTAGAACTATCCAAATGGGATATTCTATTATCATTTCAAGTGGGAGTTATATTTTAAGAATTTTTTATGCAATGTTTTTTGATCGAACCTTCGGTTTTGTGTCTTTTGCAGCATTTTAAAAGTAAAATGTCTTCCGCTTCAAAGAATATCGTCGCTGAGTTAAACAAAGGTGAAAAACTCAACGGCGATAATTACAAACTTTGGTCCATTAAGATACAATACGTTTTAGAGGAGCAAGAAGTGCTCGAAACTCTAAAGAACGTAATGATTGAACCCGAGTTGGGCACTACGGCCCAACACCGAAGAGACAAGGAAGCTTTTGATGCTTGGTCTCGGAAGAATAAGATAGCGCGCATTACGTTATTAAGCAGTATGGCTGATGACATAATGCGCATCTTCCGAGAACATGACCTAGCCATGGACATATGGTCCAAGCTAGAGGAGAAGTTCGGTGGCACATCGGTGTCCAAACTTCGCGCCTTAACTATAAAGTTCGATACATATAAGAAACGTCCAGATCATTCCATGGGGAAACATCTGCGACATATGGCGAACCTTATATCAGAGTTAAAGGACGCAGGTCATGTGCTCACGGATGAGCAACAAATCCAAGCAGTCATACGTTCCCTACCAAATGGGTGGGATCAGATGAAGATGCATCTCACTCATAATGAGAGCATCAAGACCTTCAACGATGTTTCCAAGCACCTCGAATTAGAGGAAGAGCGGCTTGCGGCTGCCAAGCCAGGTGCAGAAGTGCACATGGTTGCTAGTTCCTCACACGGGGGAAAGAAACGTAAAGATCGTTCGAAGTCTTCTAATGAACGTAATAAGCAACCTGAGTCTACCAAGGAACCCAAACATAAGGGTGGGCACAAGAAATGGCACAAGAAGAAAGACTTGAAAAGGATCAAGTGCTTCAAGTGCAACAAGCTCGGTCACTATGCTCGTTCGTGTACGAGTGGAAGTGACGAGGTAACTTGTAATACTAGTTACATATGTGTTTCTAGTCCACTATTTCTTGTGGAATCTAATCCATTTTTGGATAATTGATTCAGGTGCCACCGACCACATAGCAAAGGACAGACGGTCCTTCGTGGAGTATCACCGGATACCCAAGGAATGAAGTGGATCAATGTAGGAAACAACACACGTGTTGAAGTGAAAGGCGTTGGGACTCGCAAGCTTGTCTTGGACAACAGCCTCACTCTCCTACTACATGATGTTCTCTTCATTCCATATATTCAAAGGAATATTAAAACTGTGGTCAATTTAATGGGTCTTTGTAATAGTTGGTTCCTTCATGATTGTAAAGTGGACCTATTTTGTAATAATTCTTTTATTGGTTCTGGGTTATGTATTTCAAAGGATTTATTGTAATAAGTACAATATATGATTCCTCATGTAATGAAAATTTCCTTGTGACAAATTCTTTGACTAATGAGTCTAATATAATTTGTTGGCACACAAGGCTTGGTCATATTGGACCAACACGTATGGATAGATTTGCCAAACGTGGCCTTCTATCAAATGTTTCAAAGGTTGAAAAGTCGACCTGCGAACATTGCCTTGTGGGGAAATCTTGTCGCAAGCCGTTTTGGAACCGGCACAAGGGCCAAGGTTCCATTACAGCTTATCCATTCGGACATATGTGGTCCGATGAATGTCAAGACAAGACGCGGGAAGTCCTATTTCATCACTTTTAATTGATGATTTCACCCGATTCGGTCATATCTATTTGATATCCCACAAAAGTGAAAGCACTAAACCTGCTTTAAAAACTATATGAGTTTAGTGGAGAATCAATTAGATCGCAAGATTAAGGTCGTGCGAACCGATAGGGGCGGTGAATATCAATCAACAAGTTTAAAGGAACTTTGTGATGAAAAAGGCATAGTACATCAGGTAACTATGCCTTATACTCCTCAACAAATTGGTGTTGCAGAAAGGAGGTATAGGACTTTAATGAAAAATGGTCCGTTCAATGATGGCGCAAGCTAACTTGCCAATCACCTTTTGGGGTGATGCATTATTGACAACCGTTTTCATTTTAAAACCGCGTACCCTCGAAATCAGTTAGCTCCACTCCTTATGAGTTGTGGAACCAAAGGTCTCCTGACTTAAACATTTTACCTTGAGTTTGTGCATTCAACGCACATATTTCCTCCCATAAGTATGGCAAACTTGGGCCATGGGGAAGGAAATGTATCTTTAAACGATACGCATTAAACTCCAAAGGTTATGTTTTTGTTAGTCAGGAAGACAATGGTGTGCTAATTGAGTTTGAGTCGAGGGATGTCACTTTCTTGGAAAACGAGTTTCCAAGACAGGGCGAGATAAGTCAGGACTTATCTCTATTTGAGATTTGTGATCAAGAAGGATTACCTCATTCGAGTGGGAGAATTCTTGGTGAAAACGAAAATACTTTTCAACCTTCACCAATGGATTATACGAATGACGATTATCCTATTCCATACGGGAATAATGATCCAAGTGGGAGCAATTCTAACAACATTTCAAGTGGGAGTGATATTAGAATTGATCTAAATTCGAGTCAACAAGGACTTGAAGAATCTCAAATATGCCACATCATGCCCTGCAAAAGACAAATGGATGGAAGCGATGAAGGAGGAATTGAAATCCATGAAAGTTAACCAAGTCTGGGACTTAGTTAACTCACCCAGAGGACATAGAGCAATTGGGAACAAATGGGTTCTCAAGATCAAGCATAAGGCTGATAGCTCTATAGATAGATATAAAGCTCGCCTTGTCGCGAAAGGTTTTACGCAACAAGAGACCTTCTCACCTGTTGTGCGTTTTACCTCGATTCGCCTGATTCTGGCAATGGTAGCTTGCTTATACCTCGAATTACATCAGATGGATGTAAAGACTGCCTTTCTCAATGGAGAATTGGACGAGGAGATCTATATGGAACAACCAACAGGGTTTGTAAAAGAAGGAAACGAACATAAGGTTTGTAAACTTCGTAAGTCCATATATAGTCTTAAATAATCCTCGAGGCAATGGTATATACGATTTCAAGAAATTGTCTTATCAAATGGATTTTCCATACTTGATGAAGATAACTACGTATATATCAAGAGGATTAAAAGCAAGCATGTTATTATGTCTCTATATGTAGATGACATTTTAATAGCCAGAAATGACAAGGGCTTTGTGATGAGTATCAAGGCTTGGCTTTCATCAGTATTTGAGATGAAAGGCATAGGAAAAGCCGCATATATCCTTGGAGTTAAGATTTCAAGGAATCGTTCGAAGAAACTTCTTTCTCTTTCACAGGAGACTTATATAAAGAAGGTTCTAGAACGATTTAATATACAGGACTGCAAGTCCATTGATATTCATATAAGCATATGCGATAATTTATATCTGGAATCATGTCCAAAGAACCAAAAGGAAAAGGAAATTATGGAAAAAGTTCCATATTCCAGTGCAGTTGATAGTCTTATGTACGCTATGGTATGTACGAGACCGGACATCTGTTTTGCCGTTGGAAATGGTAAACTGTTACCAATCCAACCCAGGGCAAGAACACTGGAAAGCGGTTAAGAGGATAATGCAGTATCTTAAAGGAACTGCAGATTTGCAAAAGACTATGATAAAACCAAGAAGGTAGACATAAGGTACATATCTACGCATGAGATGATAGAGGATCAGCTTACGAAAGCAATCCCCAGAAATGTGTTTTATAAACACTTATCATCCCAAGGATTGCGTATGAGCTGAGTTGTACCAATATATATTCCCATGTCTAAGAAAGATCAAATTTAATAAAAGAATAAGTTCTTTTTCAAACATTGCATATGAATTTCTTAAGAAATGTTTGTGTACATTTTTGAAATCTCAGCTGAATTGTGTGTATGTCGGACAGATAAAGGTTGGCTCTCTCACATGAGCAACCGCCTTATCTTATCAGATGGATAAGATAGAGATGAGACTAGTTTAATGTCAAAATCATTAGACGAATGATTTAGAGTCATGACTTTAACAAGATAGTCGAATGAAAGATCTGCATCATATGGATGCTTACAAAAGATCTGAGATCTATATCACAAGGATATAAAGATCTCATTGGATTTTTTAAATCCTATCTGTCTTATGCAGGATGAGAGTCCGTGAATATTTCACGAGTAGTAAGGGGACTCAAAAAGATAGGCACTGTGGTGTCTGATCTTTTCATCCGTACAACATCATTAAGACATACTCTCCATGGGAAAGGAGTGATGTTGTAATACGTGTTCATACCACGTATGCATTTCGACCACTGAGTTAGTAGCAATAGTGTTTGCTATTATGTGAGACTCAAAGGCCATACGGGTCTTAACTCTTACCCTCAAGGACTCCAATTGGTTCCTTTAGATTTGACGAGATGATCGCTATCTTAGCGTGTTACTAATGGGCTATGGTAATTCGGCTCGGCGGGGCACGTTAGAAAAGCGAATCAAGTCAAGATCAGAAGGTTCGCAAGAAGAGGAAGATTGATTTCATATTCGCATTTAGACTTTAATGATTCAAAGCTGGCCAGCCAATTGTAATCCAGATGGGATTCAATTGTTGAATATAAAGTATAAGAAATGCGAAGAAATAATCTAGGGTAAAGCATGCGTTGAACTACTCAACTTTGCACCTTCGAGGTCGTTGTGTATCTCTAACAAGTGCACAACAACAGACTCTACGCACATGACGGTCGCACGGTCTATTTCTCGGTATGATAGATGAAAGAACTAAGGGAAAGACGTTCTCTTACAATCCCCTCAAGTGTGAGTGGGAGATGTTGGATATGGAAGACGTTTGTACACCCTTGTGGGGGATGTACGAGGGAATACGGACCTCAAACGTCGCGCACACGAAGTCGTGTGCAAAGGGAATCTGTTCCCTAGCGGAGAGGATCTCTGTATGAGTGGGAAAGTCGCATTATATATGCATAAATTCATGCGACATATGGCTAATAAAGGGGGAATATCTTAATCTTATGTTGTACCATGCATATGGTACAACTTAAGCTTATAATGTGCCATGCATCATGGTACACCTTAATTAAGTTGTTCCAAAGGAACAACTTACCCTAAAATAACTACCTTGGGGGCTATAAATAAGACCCAAGGGTAGCCATTTTCCTTACACTTTTTGCATGAAATTCATGCATGCATCTTCTTCATAGCGAAGCTCTGTAGAAATATTTCCTCTCCCTCCATCCAAGTTCTTAATCTAAAATAGAGATTTAGATTGTGGATTTAGTAGCCTTACTCCGTTCGTGAGTAGACTCGATCCGTCGTGGCGAATCCGAAGGCGAAGTTCGTAGACTACCGTGCAGCGTACGCAAGCGTAAGTCTACACTTCATATTATCGATCCTAACTCTGTTTTGGACAGGATCCAACAACAGCCACAGCCTGCAGTCCCCGTTCACCCAGCATAGCCACAGCCTGCAGTCCCCGTTCACCCCGCACAGCCACTCCCTGCCGACCCACTGCCACCACCGGCTCCACTTGTCGGGCCACTGAGAATTACGTTCCGAGACGACGCACACCGCGTCGTTTTTGAGCGCATTTCCCAGCGCTCGATTGTACCCTCCAGGTTCGCACACCTTGCAGACCTAGGACGCCTGGGGGTACTTGAGGGGATGCTCACGTTGTATGACAACGTGGGTTGGCGAGATTTTTTCCAAGTGTCGGCGGACACCTTCGTCCGTCCGACACTTGAGGTGCTGAGTTCTATAGCCCGGATCGACGAGGGATGCTCGTTTAGGTTTATGGACCGAGAGTGCCAGGTCGCTCTCGGTATGATGAGAGCATTCTTTTCGTGGCCTGATGTCCTCGGGGCCGATCGTGGTTACGCCCCCACTCACATTCCCCCACCTTCCTTCGATTCCCACGCTTTTTGGGCCCGGATCACGGGTTTACCTGCTGCCTTTGACCCTAGTAGGGCCAAGGCCTCGGCCATCGTCCACCCCTGCCTCCGCATAGCTCAGCGCCTTATGGCGACTACCTTTTTGGCGAGGTATGAGCCTGGGACGATGTCCACGACGGAGCTTTATATGCTCTATGCGATGACGCGCTCCAGAGCTCTAGCTAGGGAGAGTTACGAGTTGGTCCCCACCGTCGTGATTGATATCACGAGCTGGTTTTTGGACCGCATCATCGTATCGGTGGGTGCTTGCTCACCGATATGTTGCGGCGGTCTGATCACCCTGCTCGCCCTGATGACAGGCGAGGACCTTCCGGCTGACCTGCGACGAGCCCCGGGCCCCACTTCACTGTCCATAGACGTCATGGCCCGGATGAAGATGCTTCGTTCGCACGGCCAGCGGCACTGGGTTTGGTTGCACGGTCCCTATGGTGCTGATTACATGATCCTTCCGAGCCCAGCTCGGACGCAGATAGCACCAGCACAGGTGGACTGGCTTCCGACGATGGATCTCCTGATCCCCGCTGCCTACGTGCTTGAGGCCGAGCAGGCTGAGCAGGCCCACGCTGCACACGCTGCACCCGTTGACCCCGTGTCCCCTCAGCCTATCCCTGATATTTCTGCTGCTCCCGACACCACTGTCCACACTTCTGACGGTGTCGGGAGTACACTTGCTGAGACCACCTCCACTACCACCACTCCCACCACAGCTGGCCCTCTGTCCGTTGAGCCCCTTTGCTTCGCACTACCCGAGCGCCCACCTACTTTTGTTGAGAGCGGAGAGCCTTCTTTCACTGCGATCGTGGAGACCATGGACAGTATGATCTCCGCTGGGATTTCACCTTTTGGACCCCACACTGCCTCCCCAGCGGTTGTCACCTCTGTCTCCACCGCAGTCGTACTATCTGAGAGTGTCGTGACGTTTGTTCCCACGTCTGTGTCACTGACCTCTCTTGCCGCCTCGTCGCCACTTTTATACTCCACTTCCGCTGCTGCTGCTTCCACCTCACACCAGCCTGCGCCCCAGCCTCGCACTGAGGGTGGGCCCCCACTTGCGAGCACATCACCCTTCCTCCACATGCCTGCTGAGCCCATCCACTACACCACCCGAGTCCGTCAGCCCCGTCCTGCACAGCACAGACACGTGCGTCCCTCTGCACCACCTCCCCCCGACACTGTACTTCAGAGCATTCGTGCTCTTGAGGGGGCGGTGAGTGCCCTCAGAGGTGACCTCAGGACCATGTCTGCCACCGTCATCGCTATGGCCAGCCGCTTCGACCTACTTCCGGGCATTCACTATTGCCTCACCCAGATTCTCGATCGGCTTCCTCGCATACCGACCGCTCCCACACCCACCCAGCAGGTACCCACACCCACTCCCACACCCACCCAGCCTGCTCCTACACCCACACCCACACCCCACCCACCCAGCAGACTGTCCCCCAGCCGCCACCACCACCACCTCCTCCACCTCCGCCTCAGGACGGAGACGGCGCAGCACCACCCTCTTAGGCACCCTTGATGCCATTGATCTTTTTTGCCGTCATGCTGCCCGTCTCTGCTTGGTCCTGATGATTTTTGCCCCCCCTCCCCTCACTGTTTTGGGCCCACATTTTTGATCACATCTTTCTATATCATTTTTGGGAGAGAGTGAGAGTCTTTTTGGTGTGACACCCTTATATCTGATTCACTCTTATATCTGCATGCATCATGTCCGCATCATATTTTCTTTTTGTTGTTTTTATTTATTTTTTTCTTTTTCATCATGCATGCATCCTCACATACCCCTACCATTACACGTCTCTCGGTGTGCCACACTTTGCACATTGAGGACACTGTGCACTTTAGCTTGGGGGAGTGAGTTCTCACGCTTTTTCGATTTACCACCTTTATTTTTAGTTTTTTCACGCCATTTTCCGCATTTGCACTCACTTTCATCACTTTTTCCTCTTTTTACCATGCATCACGTTTTTCTTATTTTCTTCGTGTGCCGCATTGTAAATAGTTTTATTTTTCCCTCTTTATCTTTATTTCTTTCATCTCATGCTAGAGATGACTTTTCTGTGATGATGATGACGTGGAGTTAGCTTTCTCTATATGTATGCTTTATTTGTCATGTCTTAGATTTTATTTCCGATATCATATGCTATGATTTGCCTTGCATTCAGAGATAGTAACCCACACTTTTTCCGTATGAAAATGGATGAAATTTTATGATTAGCTGAGTCTGAATATTCATATGTATGCTATCGTAGAAAACACACCAAGATTCACGCATTGGATGCTTATATCTGGAGTACCGTTTTCTTTTCCTATATCACTTCTATTTGCATGACTTGTACACTTCACTTCAGGATGATTGAATGATGTTAGCTATGATAAATCTGGATTAGTTTGCTTTTTTGTGATCGAAACCGAGTAGATTAAATTACCCTGCTGAAGTTATTATGCACGTCTTATAGAGTGAACTGAGAGACATATTTATTTCTTTCTCCACATATCTTGAACATAAATTCTCTATTTTAAAATCATTGGTGAACCTCCACTTAGCGATTCTAGTATTTGGCATTTCCCTCGTTATTAAATTCCTAGCTCCAAATTTCCCAAAACCAAAAAGAAAAAAAAAGAAAATTCTTGTATATCCTTCTCTCTCTTTTGATTTGGGATCATTTGTGTATATATGCTATTGAAAAAAAGAAAAAAAAAGAAAAAAGAAAGAAAAAAAAAGAAAAAGATTTGAGAAAAAGAATAGAAAAGAGAAAAGAATCTCAATAAATGATCCCATCTCATATACTCTCTCTCTTTCTTCCCTCTTTTCGTTTTTATTTTTATTTTCTTTTGCATTTGGAGCTTCAAAAGAAATGGGGAATGTAAATACAGTTTTGTATATGCCACCACGCTTATAGATAAGCTTGGGGGAGAGAATCCAATGATGTGTGAGAGAGTGACTACCTGACGGTGCATGACAACCTAGGCTAAGTAATATTCTATACTCGGTGAGATTGTTTTAGCTTCACGAAATCCAGAAATTTACGCCTAGCACTCATTTCATGAAATCCACGCTTTTCTATTCTTTCTATTCTATTGCGTGATATTCTTATACTCCTCATAGAAAGCATTCAATTGAAAAGTGTGTGATCTGCGATATTGTATACCGCTTTAAATGATTCAGACGGTGCTAATCTTAGAATTATTCCGTTCTTCATGCTATATCAATATTCTTGGGTTTTCTATTTCTATTTGCACCATTATACTATGATATCGAAATAAAAGTCTTTGACATGTGTTTTACATTCGGTGCATGCTATATGCGTAAGCAAAACCCACGTCCTGAGAAAAATGATCTAGCAGCTTCCCTCTTCGCTTTCTTCTTTCTTCCTCGTTTTTCGTTTTCCGTTTTTCCATCGTTTTCATTTTCTAAATTCACCGGGTTCGCCTTTTACTTATCTTCCTCGAGGACGAGTAAGAGGTAAGCTTGGGGGATTTTGATCACTCCGTATTTTACACCTTTTTTCCCGCGTGTTTGCATGCCATTTAGATCGCTCAAATCATGTTTTCCACGGTTTATCGACAATATTGCGATACTCTTCACGATTTGTTGTTTTTGTCGTATTTCAGGAGATTTGGAGCGATTTGGAGTGATTTCGAGATACACCCACTCCGAAGTGTCACCAAAGACTTCCCTGAGGGGTATTTTGAGATTGGAGAGGAGCAGAAGAAGAAAGAACGTCGTAGGAGCGACGAGGAGGCAAAAACACTCAGAATGGGCATTTTCAGTGTCTCACTCGGCCGAGTGAAGGAGTCACTCGGCCGACCAGCGAGACCCCGCTCGGCCGGCCAGATCGGACACGCTCCAAGTGTGCACTCGGCCGAGCATCAGAAGCCGCCTCGGCCGAGTGACGTATCCCGTCCGCCCGAGCGGCACTCAGACGACGTCCCTCAAAAAGAGCCAACTTACTATTTTTTCGTCAGTCTGAGCAGCAGAAGCCCGACTCGACCGAGTGGCAATGGCCGACCGCCCGAGTGAAGATAAGCCCATCGGCCGAGTGACGACAACTCACTCGGCCGAGTGACGCCCGAAGTGAAGACCCCCAAGACCCCGGACTTACTGTAAATTCTCAGGGTCTCTCACTCGGCCGAGCGACTTTCGTCACTCGGCCGAGCGACTTTCGTCACTCGGCCGAGTGAGCAGCGCTGCCTGTAGCGGAAATCACGATTTTGGAGCTACGCAGGGGCAGTTTGGTCACGAATTTTTGGGCATTTTTGGGGGGTATTTAACCCCTGATTCTAACCTAGTTTAGGGAGCTTTTCTATTGCTTTTGGCAGCCTTTTTAGATTAGACTTTTTAGAGTTTTATTCTTGTGATTGGAGAGGAGAGAAAAGTGTTATTTTGTTGGATTCTTGGAAAGCTATATTGGTTTGTCTCCCTCTCTATTAAAAATCCTATTTTTATTGTTATTTTGATTATTGCTATGAATTCCATTGCTATTTCTATTGATTATTCTTTCATTAGCAATATGATTTGTGAGTAGTCTTAACGTCTTAGGGCGTGGGGATGAACCCTACGAGCCCAATTTCCGATTTGTGATGATTTGGTAGAACTATTGCTAGAATTGCTATTAGGGTTAGTTTGGGATCGATATATTACGGATAGCTAGGTGTTCATATCGATTGGGATTTGCAAGAGATTGGATCCCAATTCGATAGGAAATCCTAGAAATCCGAATTGGGTTGAAATTGAGTTTCCGTAGTATCGGTTTGCAAGAGATTGGACCGATACTAGGGTTCTCGATTGCAATTCTATACCGATACCCGTTTGCAAGAGATTGGACAGGTAGGAATTACCCCAACCTAGGTCGTGGCCCGAGTTTGCACGAGAGTGGGCTCGGGATGAGATTGAACAATGATGTTGATCCTAATGCTAGCTTGCCTAGGCTAGGGTTTGCAAGAGATTGGACCCGAACCTAGGTTTGATATAGACCGGCAATAGCGCGAGAGCGTGAGCCAGGTTTTACATTCAGTTGCAACTAGTTCACCTGAAATTCTACCTGAGCAATTGTGATACCGATGAATCACATTGACGAGATACGGTGAGTAGCGGGGATTCCCTATTCCCTAGGCATCTTTATTTGATTTTATATCTCTATACTTTGTTTGACAACTGTGACAACATCGCCGAAAGGCACTTTCCTACTCTTCTGTCCCTATAGCCAGGTTGTTCGGAGAAGGCACTGTCATACGTCCTCCCTGTGTTCGATACCCACTCGCCGCTACACCGTGCGCTTGCGGTAAAACTACACGGTCGCTCTTTAGGGTGTATGCCCGAGCGCGATCAGTAGGCAGTTGGATGAGCTTATGCAGAAGGGTTACATCAACCCTAGTGTGTCTCCGTGAGGAGCACCGGTGTTGTTGGTGAAGAAGAAGGATGGTTCGCGTCGCATGTGCGTGGACTATCGGGAGCTGAATGCGGTGACCATTAAGAACAAATACCCGTTGCCTCGCATCGATGATATCTTTGATCAGCTGGGAGGATTGAGGGTGTTTTCTAAGTTGGATTTGAGGAGTGGTTACCATCAGTTGAAGGTGAAGAAGGATGATGTGCCGAAGACAGCTTTCAGGACGAAGTATGGACACTATGAGTTTGTGGTTATGCCTTTCGGCGTAACTAACGCACCCACAGTTTTCATGAATCTGATGAACCTGATTTTCTATGACTTTTTGGATAAGTTTGTCGTTATCTTTATTGACGACATTCTGATCTATTCGAAGTCGGAGGAAGAGCATGCCTCGCACTTGAGGACGGTGTTGGAGATTCTGAGGAAGCATCGGTTGTATGCTAAATTTTTGAAGTGCGAGTTTTGGTTGGACAGAGTTGCTTTTCTCGGGCATGTGGTGACTGGAGATGGTATTTCAGTGGATCCCGAGAAAATTAGGGCCATCAGGGAGTGGCCTGTTCCGTCGTCTGCGTCTGAGATTCGGAGTTTCCTTGGTTTGGCGGGATATTATCGGCGTTTCATTAAGGACTTTCCCGTATTGCGGAGCCGATGACCAGGTTGACGCGGAAGGATGTTGCTTTTGTTTGGTCGGGTGATTGTGAGGATGCCTTTGGTGTTCTGAGGGAGAGGCTGACGACTGCCCCTGTTCTTGCTGTGCCTGATCGCAGTGGAGGATTTGAGATCTTTTGCGATGCTTCTGGCAAGGGTCTTGGTTGTGTTTTGCATCAGCATGGACATGTTGTAGCTTACGCTTCTCGTCAGCTCAAGGTTCATGAGAAGAATTATCCGACGCATGATTTGGAGTTGGCTGCTGTTGTGTTTGCTCTTAAGATTTGGAGACACTTCTTGCTGAGTGAGAAAGTGAAAATCTTCACCGATCACAAAAGCTTGAAGTATATTTTCACCCAGAAGGAGCTCAACATGCGACAGCGTCGATGGTTGGAGCTCATGGCGGATTATGAGATTGATCTGCAGTATCACCCTGGCAAGGTGAATGTGGTTCCAGATGCTTTGAGTAGGCTTCCCGCGGTGATGATGTTGACTTCGCAGTGGAGATTGCAGCAGGATTTTTGCGAGTCTAGAGTGGAGATTGTTCTTCCTGGGGAGGATTCCTCGTTGATGTGTATGCAGATACAGTCGACGCTCGTGGATCGGATTAAGGCGAGTCAGGCCGGAGATCCGAAGCTGGTGAGGATTCGAGAACAGGTTGAAGCCGGTCTGCAGACTGACTTTTTGGTTCATGAAGATGGCTCGTTGAGATATGGAGCCAGGTTGTGTGTGCCTGCTGGGGATATCAGAGAGGAGTTGTTGGTGGATACACACAGTTCGCCGTATTCTGTACATCCTGGTGGGACCAAGATGTACAAGGATCTTCGTCTGAACTTTTGGTGGCACGGCATGAAGAGGAGTGTGGCTCGGAGTGTAGCCAAATGCTTGGTTTGCCAGCAGGTAAAGGCGGAGCATCAGCGTACGGCAGGGTTGCTGCAACCGCTTCCGATTCCGGAATGGAAGTGGCAACACATCACTATGGACTTCGTGACTGGACTACCTCGGAGTCCGAAGCAGAACGACGCGATTTGGGTGATCGTAGACCGATTGACCAAATCCGCGCACTTTATTCCATTCCGAGTAGGACAGTCCACTGAGGTGCTAGCAAGGAGATACATGGAGGTAAATTCTTTTACTCTCCGTTTCTGTTTCCTTTTCCTAGCTTAGATAGTGATGTAACGTGAATCGTGCAGGAGATCGTGCGACTTCATGGGGTCCCCGTGAGTATCGTGTTGGACAGAGACACGAGATTCACATCTCAGTTCTGGCAGAGTTTGCAGAAGAGTTTGGGTACGCGTCTGAGTTTCAGCACGGCGTACCATCCGCAGACGGATGGCCAGTCCGAGAGGACGATTCAGATTTTGGAAGACATGCTGAGAGCGTGCATGTTGGATTTCAAGGGTTCGTGGGAGGACCATCTACACTTGGTGGAGTTCTCTTACAACAACAGCTACCAGGCGTCTATTGGCATGGCGCCTTTCGTCGCTTTGTATGGGAGGAAATGTCAATCGCCATTGAGTTGGGATGACGTTGGCGATCGGGAGCTGTTGGGGCCTGAGATGATTGTGGAGGCTGTGGAGGTCGTCAGGAATATTCGGGAGAGATTGAGGATTGCTCAGGACCGTTTTAAGCATTGGGCGGATGCTAAACGCCGTCCTTTGGAGTTTCAGCCTGGGGATCATGTGTTTCTGAGGATTTCCCCGAATCGTGGAGTGATTCGTTTTGGGAAGCGAGGGAAGTTGAGCCCGCGATACATTGGACCGTTTGATATTCTGGAGAGGGTTGGCGAGGTAGCTTACCGCTTAGCCTTGCCGCCATCTTTGGAAGGAGTTCACGATGTTTTCCATGTGTCGCAGCTTCGTCAATACATCAGCGATCCATCTCATGCTGTGGATTTCTCGGAGATCGTCGTTCGCCCAGATTTGACGTATGACCAGCATCCAGTGCAGATTCTGGACAGGCGTCAGAAGTCACTTCGGAACAAGGTCGTCGATCTTGTTAGAGTGATGTGGCGGCACGGTTCGCCGGGAGAGTCTACCTGGGAGAGAGAAGATGAGATGCGAGAGCGCTACCCACTTTTGTTCCCGGACACGTGAGTGTTGGGAATTCCGAGGACGGAATTTTTCTTAAGTTGGGGAGGATGTAACGACTGGTTTTTCATGTATGGATTTTATATATATATATATATGGTTGCTTCTCCTTGGTTGCGATTTCCATTTCCGTCTTCGTAGTTTTCATTTTCGTTCGTTTCGTCGTGATTCTCTAGATTCTTCCGTCGGTCGGCGTGTTTGGAGTAAGTCATTCGTGACGGGTTTCATAACGTCGATATCTTAGAGTTAGAACGAGCCTAGGAGACTTAGGAAACCATCCCGGAGCTTCGCGCTCCATTTCGGAACTTTCAGTGCACATTAGCCGGTGAAGGAAGGGGCACCGACCGACTAGATGACGATCCAGTCGGTCGGAAAACCTTCTTGAACCGACTAGTGTGCTTTGATAAATGTTCAGGAGTTACTGTTTATCGTTAGTCGGTCTAAGAACGTTGGTTGACCGACTAGGTTGCAAACTAGTCGGTCAGCAATGCTTCTTTAACCGACTAACTCATTAACTATTTTTGGTACCAGTTACTGTTCACTTTTAGTCGGTCTAAGAACGTTCATCGACCGACTAGATGTCAAACTAGTCTGTCAGTAGTTGTTCTTTTACCGACTAACTCTTAGTTCAGGTTTTCGTCAGGAGCTACTGTTTACACTTAGTCGGTCTGCGTTGGTCAACCGACCGACTAGTTCTCAAACTAGTCGGTCAGCAGTTGTTCTTTGACCGACTAATCAGTGCAGTAAACCCTAATTTTGCCCTAGCCGACATCAAACCCTATAAATACCCCTCCCAAACGTTTTCTTCTTCTTCTTCTTCAACTCTAAACCTAATTTCTCCCCCATTGAGCTCTCATCTTCCCCAAACCCTCAAACCTTCATTCCAAGCTCATCCTCCATCATCCAAACCCTCACTTAACACTTTCCACCTTCCACCTTCCTCAAACCTTCATCAAACCCCCAAAACCCATATCAAAACCTATTTCTCCAGATTTTCCCTCATTTCCAGATTTGAGCCGGATCGTTCTTCCGTTGCCGTGGTTGCTCGGCATCGTTCCTCCGCTTCTTCACGGTAATACTCGATTCTTTAGTTTTAGCATAACCCACCTTGACATTTGTGAAACCCTAATAAAATGGATTATTAGACAATTAGGATTCTATTAAGAAATCGATTTAGAATCGTTGTTCTAATAATTGTTTTGCTATAACAGTGATCTATTCCGTAGTTAGCTTGTGTGACGATCTTCATTGCTCGTCAATCCCGGTATCAGGCAAGTGAAACTTGCATCTCTTGATTTGGGCCATGTCTTAGGCCATTACCTTGCTTTAGCGTAAAAGAGACTAGACGGTGAAAGGATAGCCGTCTGGACGCCATTGACCTAGCTTGACAACGAAGCTTGGTCCGTCACCTTCATCATGCTTGTATGTCACGTTTACTTTCCCTTAACGGTACGCGTATTAACTGTTCATGTCATCCATGCATCCTTAACTGCTATTGCATTTTAACTGCCATGTTTAATTTAAATTAACGGTACGCGAATATGTTCATGTCATTGCATTTTGCCTGTCACGTTTAATTTCAATTAACGGTACGCGAATATCTGCTCATGTCATTGCATGCTGAACACTCATCGTGATTGCGTAGCTTCGCTACATACTTGTACTATTTGTTCCGGCTAGGCACCCGTTCTGCGGGCACAACCCTAGGCCAATTACAATTCTGGCTCGTGTTCCAGAAAACGAGCTCAACACAGCCTGCGGGCAATAGGGCACTCTCTGAGTGATCCCTTGTACATGACCACAGCCTGCGGGCAATAGGGCATCCATGTGTGGGTGATCCCTTGTACTTGTTACTTGACAATACTTGTCACACTTACCACTTGATACTTGATACTTGTACTTCACTTACTTGTTATCTCCATACTATACTTGCCATGCCATGCACCATACTTTAACTGTTAGGTTGTTAGTGTACCTTTCTTTCAGTTTCCTTGCACAAGTCTTTCGACTTGCTGACATGTGCCCCTTTTCTCTTTTGGGTGACACATGTTAGAGCCCGAGCCTGAGATACTTGCTGAGGACGCGGTGTTCGCTGACGCTGAGTCAGAACCCGCGTTGATCGAGGACTTCGTAGACACTGGAGATCAGTCTTAGTGTCTATGTCTGGTTTTTGTTAGATTGCTTAGGTTGTCGGTGCGTGGCACCTAGTTTGATACTCTGTTATGTTTGTGTTTTGTTTGGCCTTGTTCTGGGCCTTTGGACTCTTTCCTGTTAGCCTGGTGGCTTTTTCTGTGATGTTGAATATTTTATGGACAAACTTTGGGATCGGTATTTCATATCCGTCTCCTTTTTCTATTATTATTATTGTTGTTCCGTTTGCGTTTACAGGGACCTGCTTATACTAAATTGACGCTTATCAGGCATGCAGCTTCACAGCTCCACGCCTGAGCGGACCTTCTCACGTCTCGTCTCCATTTTAGGGAAGCGGGTCGTGACATTTTGATGTCTGTATTAATTGTATAAAGGGAAAACAAACTAATAAAAGGTGATTTGAAGCCAAAATACACACAGATATTTGCGGACCATTCCCTTCGGTAGCATGGAATGGTCAGCAATATTTTATATCGTTCATAGACGACTATTCAAGATATGGCTACATTTATCTCATACATGAAAAATCTCAATCTTTGGACACGTTCAAAAATTTTAAGGCCGAAGTTGAACTCGAACTAGGCAAGAGGATTAAAACTGTCAGATCTGACTGTGGTGGTGAATACTACGGTAGATATGATAGTTCAAGTGAACAATGTCCAGGACTGTTTGCTAAATTCCTAGAAGAATGCGGTATTGTCCCACTGTACACCATGCCGGGTTTGCCCACTATGAATGGTGTAGCTGAAAGAAGAAACATAACGCTTACAGACATGGTAAGAAGTATGATTAGTCATTCTTCTTTACCAGAAAGACTCTCGAGGAAAGCATTGAAAACTGCAGCTTACATCCTTAATCAGGTCCAAATGAAAGCAACTAATAAAACGCCATATGAGCTATGGATGGGCAAATCACCTAGTCTAAAGCAAATGCACATATGTGGATGTCCAGCTGAGGCAAAGCCTTATAGGCATGCTGAAAAGAAGCTGGACACACGGACAATTAGTTGCTATTTTATTGGGTATGCTGAAAGATCGAGGGGTTACAAATTTTACGATCCCACAAATAAGAATATTTTTGAGACTGGAAATGCTAGATTTCTTGAGGATACCGGGTTTGCGGGGGGAGATTTAGGAAGAGACATTGTTTCGAAGAGGAATATGTAGATATTCCCATATGTGATCTTGTTATTGATCAGGATTCCATTCCTATTATAGAACAAGACACAATCATTCAAGCCAATGTTGTTGCTCCTCCCATTCAAGAAGAACAAACCCTTGCACCTCAAGAAACATTGTCATTAAGGAGATCCACTAGGGAGAGGAGAAGTGAAATATCAAGTGACTATATTGCATATCTCTAAGAACATGAGGTTGATATTGGTGTGATGGAAGATGATCCAATCAACTTCCATCAAGCCAAAAATGGTTCTAACTCTCTAAAATGGATAAATCCCATGAATGAGGAAATAAAGTCAATGACGGACAATGATATTTGGGATCTTGTCCCATTACCTAAAGATGTGAGGCCCATTGGTTACAAATGGATATTTAAAACCAAGAGGGATTCAAAAGGTAATGTGAAAAGATATAAGGCACGACTTGTCGCTAAGGGCTTTACTCTAAAGGAAGGCATTGATTATAATGAGACTTTCTCTCCGGTTTCCACGAAAGACTCATTCAGGATAATAATGGCATTGGTGGCTCATTTTAATCTTGAGTTACATCAGATGGATGTTAAAACAGCGTTCCTTAACGGGGACATTGATCAGGTGATTTATATGTTGCAACCAAAAAACTTTGTGTCAGGAGACCCGAAGCATATGGTTTGCAAACTTAAGAAATCAATCTATGGACACAAACAGGCGTCTCGACAATGGTATTTTAAGTTTCATCAGGTGATCATCTCATTTGGCTTCGAGATGAATTTAGTTAATGAATGTATATACCATAAGTTCTGTGGGAGTAAATTTGCTTTTCTGGTTTTGTATGTCAATGACATCTTACTTGCTAGTAACGATGAAGGCTTATTGCATGAAACCAAGAACTTTCTAGCTAAGAACTTTGAGATGAAAGATCTTGGTGATGCATCTTTTGTATTAGGAATTCAAATACATCGAGATCGTTCTCGAGGTATACTTGGATTATCACAAAAGGCCTACATTGAAAAGGTTCTGCAAAGATTTGGCATGGAAAGTTGTAAACTAGGTGATACCCCAGTATCTAAGGGAGACAAGTTTAGTCTCAATCAGTGTCCTATAAGTGAAATTGAGATAGCAAAAATGAAGGATATTACTTATTCTTCAGCAGTTGGGACTATCATGTATGCTCAAGTATGTACCCATCCAGACTTGGCGTACATTACAGGAATGCTTGGCAGATATTTGAGCAATCCAGGATTGGACCATTGGAAAGCAGCCAAAAGGGTCTTACGGTACTTATAGAGAACAAAAGGACACATGCTTGTATATCAGAGGTCGGAAAAGCTTGAGATCGTAGGATATACCGAATCTGATTTTGCTGGATGTAAAGACAGCATGAAATCTACTACAGGCTATGTTTATACATTAGCAGAAGGTGCCATTTCTTGGAAGAGTGCTAAACAGACTATTATAGCCTCTTCCACTATGGCTGCAGAATTCATCGCTTGTCATGAGGCATCCAATCATGGCCTATGGCTACGAAATTTTGTCACAGGGCTGTGGATTGTAGATGGCATTCAAAGGCCACTCAAATTATTATGTGACAATATGTCTGCAGTAGCATTTGCCACTAACAATAGGAGCTCGGCGAAATCAAAGCATATTGATATCAAGTTCCTGATTGTTAAAGAGAGAGTTAGAAATAAACAGTTGTCTATAGAGCACATTGGTACAAACTCAAACATTGCGGATCTGCTTACTAAGGGACTGCCACCCACAACGTTTCATGGGCATGTTGCTCGTATGGGTGTCATGTCATTTGAAGATATTCAGTTTTAGTGGGAGTTTGTAATTTTATAGTGCTTTTGTTTTTGACAATATTTCAGCCTTCAGTTTATGCATATTTGGTTTATGGTTTATTTCTGCAGAAATAAAGTTCAGTTTTTAGTTTGGCTTCATATTTCAACTCTATGTTTATAAATGCGTATGAATATATGTGTGTATGATCTCACTAAGGTTAAGGAGGATCAGTTGGAAATAGACTTGTTAGATCACATCACATGTAATTTCCATGCTACACATCTACTTCATAATCCATGTCATTCTTTTGTATTAGCACGGTGACCACTGATGGGTCAAGCTGCAATTACTGCGGCGAAGATCTCTTTGATCCCTTTCTAATATACTTGATGGACAGGATTGTTTTTTGACTCATTAAAGAAATAACAGTAAGTTAAGATCTTATTTGGTTGTATGCACAATGAAATAAAATTATAAAGTTTAGCATATAGCCCAAGTGGGAGATTGTTGGAACATATCCAACTAATGTTGGATCTTAATCCAACATTGGGCTTATATGTGATAAATAATTATATGGTGCTACGCTGTCATATTAAAGCTCAATATTTTAGTGATCTGATTTAATTAATTAAGTGGGCTTAAATGAGTCAAGTGGGTCGTGGGCCTTTATGTGTAGATGCTATTGGGTTTCAACTCATTGATGGGCCGAGTTGGAAACCCTAGGGCTAAGGAGGCTAGCCTATATATGCGGTCATGGTCCCCAGAGCACACGAACGTAGTAGCCGTCTTTTCTACGCCCCATCGCTAGGAGAGAAACCGGAAGAAGCCAAAGGATTCTCCAACGGTTGATTCGTACTGTTCTGGAAGATCATCCGTTGCATCATCCAGATCGCCAACCTCAAGGATTCAGGTATGATTTCAATCACAGAAGGTAATGATATAAGGTTCCGCATGTTCATCTAGATCTGTGTAATTATGTTTATACGCAAATCTAGATCTTTAGTTTTATCAAGCATGTCATACCATGAAATTGTGAGAGATTGGTCGTCGAGTCTTTGTTGAGAAAGAATGTCACCATCTTATAAAATTAATTTAGTTTCATATTAGGATGTTTAAACAGAGGTTATCCATATTCTCAGACAAATTATGGGGAAATATAGAGCAAGAAAGAGATGTTTACATATCTTTTTTATCTGAAGAAAGCACACACGATGGATTCTTTAGAGGGACCATAATGGTGGGCCTTAATGATGAAAGAGGTTCCCTCTAATATATATTACGCTAATTTAACACGTGTCAAGAAGCATTCACTAATGTGAAGACTTGTATAGGAATAATAAATAACTTTCTGATCACTGTCGACGTACATCAAGACTTAGCTCTGAGTCCACTCCGCTTTGCTTTAGTGATTGATCAGCTCATTAGGCATATTCAACATGAGACTACTTGGTGTATGTTCTTTGCAGATAACACTTTCAATAGATGAGACTAAAAGATGCATATATAAATGTAAAGTTAGAACTTTAAAGGAGGACATTGAATACTTTCAGTTTTAGGCTTAGCAGAAATTAGACCGAACATTAGAACGTAAGTTTAGTAGAGTGAGGCAAAAATAACATGGTGCAGCTAGATGTGGAAAGTATATAAGGTGGTACTTTAGCTATTTTAGATCGGTAATCAATGAGGATGAAGAGTTTAAAGAACATATTGATGATAGAATCAAAGTAGTTTAGTTAAAATTATTGAGAGATGTATACCCTCGAGGCCAATTATCTGTAATTGCAATATCTTGTTCAAATATAATAGTATGCTATTTGGTGCCTTTTGTCTGAATATATAAATATATAAATGTTTGTCATCATTAATTCTTAGATAAACTCATTAAACTTAATAGGTCAAACATATATCGAGATATAGATCATGATCATGGGGAAGTGTTTTGACCGTCTGAAGCATAAGTCTAAAACCATTCATAGTCGTAGATCCATCGTGATAGGAAATCGATGCATCATAAAGACTATTGTGTTTCTGTCTTCACCAAGTGTTTGTGGCGATGATCTCATGATCGTTTGATTTGACAAAATCAGAGACGAGAGATAAGTGCTCATTAGAGAATAAGGTCACTGAATGACCCAATGAGAGCTAACACATTGTGGCACTTACCGGTCTATTAATGGTAGCCCTCGGTGATGATAGGTGATCGGTCCATATTTTACACCTTTTTTCCGCATGTTTTCACGCCATTTCAGTTGCTCATATTGCGATTTTCATGATTATTCGACGATATTGCATTACTTTTCACTATTTCTTGTTTTTGTCGGATTTCAGGAAATATGGAGCGATCGGGAGCAAAAATGAGCTTAAGGGACTTGCACCCACTCCGGAGAGTCACCCAAGGCTCTTTTGAGGGCTATTCGGCGGGTGGGAGATGTGTGGAAGAAGAAGGAACTATGTAGAGGAGCGACTAGGAGGAGAAACGGAGAAGATTGGGCATTTTCAGCATGCCACTCGGCCGAGCAAAGAAGCCCGCTCGGGCCGGCCAGATCGGACACGCAGCAAATTGAGTATCAGCGTGCACTCGGCCGAGCATCTCCATCCTACTCGGCCGAGCATGAAGACACCACTCGTCCGAGAGTGGCATCACGACGACGGCAAGCAAAAATCCCAGACTTACTGGAATCCGTCAGGCGATTGAGGGTTCCGACTCGGCCGAGTACCAAATGCCCCTCGGTCCGAAGCGAGTAAAGCCACTCGGCCGAGTCACCTCCGAAGACAGGCCCCACAAGACCCCTGACTTACTGGAATTCTACAGGGTCTGTCACTCGGCCGAGTAGAGAAGCCCACTCGACCGAGTAGAGAAGTCAACTCGGCCGAGTGATGCCGAGGACACGCAGCGCCCCAGATTTTCAGACAGCCTCACACTCTTTTGAAAATCTGCTATCATTCCAGCAATCAAAGTATTTTTCTCATATTTTTTATGGATAGTAGACTTCATGACGGTTCCAACGCCGCCAAGAATGCGCAAATCGAAGGTCGGATGAAATCTGGAGAATTTCTGCAAGTTGATGCTGCAGTGCTGGAATTCCCACTCGGCCGGGGTCAAATGTTCCACTCGGCCGAGTGCGGCTTGGGCCCCAGATTCTAAGTTGCGGTTTGGGCTGTTTTTGGGCACGAATTTGAGGGGTTTTCTAGGGTTTCTTGCTAGGGTTTTGGGGGAGTATTTAAGGGTTTTGTAGCCACCATTAGAGGGGGATCCCCATTATGTTTTCTTAGCCCCCATATGTTTTTCTTAGGATTATTTTAGAGGTTAGGCCATGCCCTAGGCCCCCCTCTTGGATCTAAAAGCTTGTATTTTGGATTGAAGATCTTCATCAAGCTAAGTATTTTGTTCTTATTGTTTGAATCTTTGTTTTTCTATCTTTTTGTATGCAAGCAATGATTTCTATTGATTCTCATATCCTTATTGCTATGCTAGAGTAGATTTGTTGTTCTAGGGGTTTGGGGATGAACCCTATGGATCTAATTTCATATTTGTGATGAATGAATTTCTAAATTGCTAGAATTGCTAGGAGGTTAGGTTGTGATTGATTTATTACGGATAGCTAGGAATTTTCATCGATTTGGGGTTTGGCAAGAGATTGGATTCTAATCGATGGGAAGGCCTAGATATTCGATTTAGGTTTACAATCGGATTTCTCTAGATTTGGTTTGCAAGAGATTGGACCAAAGCTAGGATTTTTAATTGTAAATCTATACACATATTCGTTTGCAAGAGATTGGACGAATACGAGCTATCACAACCTAGATCGTGACTTGAGTTTGCACGAGAGTGGACTCGAGGGGCGATTGAACAATGATGTCGATCCTAATGCTAGTGGCTTAGGTTAGGGTTTGCAAAGAGATTGGGCCCCTATTCTAGGTCGCTATAGACCGGCAATAGCGCGAGAACGTGAGCTTGGTTCTCTATTCAGTTACGACTAGTTCACCTCAACACAAGTCTAGTAATATTGAGATTCACTATTTACAATGATGTATGACGATCCGTAGTGGGAATTTCCTAGCCCTAGACACTTTTATTATATTGTATTTGAATCGATATTTGACCGACTTCTTTATCATCGACACCGACATCCACCACCATTTCCATTACATCATACCATTGCCATCTCCACCAATAATACATTCGATGTCAAACCAACCTAGGATAGATTGGAACCAACACCACCTTCTCGTGTTCGATACCCGCTCGCCACTTGACTGTGCGCTTACGGTAAAACTACAATCGCCACTCCGGGACGTGTATATCCGGGGGCGCGATCAAGTTTTTGGCGCCGTTGCCGGGGAGGTGTTTTCCGTTGGGTGCCAATTTGTCACAATTAGGTTGATTAGACTACGAAAAAAAACCTAACAAAAAGGAAATTTTCACCCCCGCCACCATTATTATCATTTCTATATTCTTTTGTGCCACTGAGATCTTTTCTCCAGGTATTTATCTTTGTTGATCAGGTGCTATGGATTATACTACGTGGACCACAGATTTTGATCAGAGTGCTCAGATGGGAGATTACTATTTTGATCAGAGTGCTCAGATGGGAGAATACTATTATGATCAGAGTGCTCAGACGGGGAGAATACTATTATGATCAGAGTGCTCAGACGGGAGAATACTATTATGATCAGAGTGCTCAGATGGGAGAATACTTTTTTGAGGAGATGCACTGGCCCGAGCTTGATGAGAGACAAATGATCTTTTTTGATGAGATGCATGCACACCAGGTGGAAATACAAGCCGGGCTTGATAAGAGCAATCTTCAATTGGAATGTACGAAGAGGGTACTTGAAATGAATGCGTTCATGCTTAAGGTTGCAGGGATTTCCAAAGATATCAGTTCTGCTTTTTCATTTTATGGGCAAGAAGCATCGCCAGACTTACTACCAGAGCCAGAATGTGCCGTCGTCGATCCCACTTCCTACGATACATCTGCATTTGAAGAGTGGATGGACGAAGAGGCAGTGAAGGAAGCAGAAACTGTGTCATATGCGCAGCCAGAGGAGGACGCATTTCAGAGATTATTGGATGACCTCTTGGAGTCAGTGAGGTTCACCGGTTCAGAGAGCATTACAGCAGGTGATGCATTTGAGCTACGATTTGCAGATTTTGTTATGAACCGTGTTTCAGCTACAGGAACAATTGAGGAGGACATCCATGTCAGTCTTGAGGGGGATAGACTATATTTTCGGATTGCTTGCGGGCATTCCCCTCCACATGATACATCCCTACAAGCTGACACACTTGAGCAGCCAACATCACCATTCCAGAGAGAGCCCACATTGATAGTCGATGAGAAGGTAAAGGAGCACACTGTCGAGCCAGAGCATATGGACAAGGAGGCCTCACATGCGGATCCCGAGCATGCTTTTGAGGAGGCCTTACATACGGAGCCAGAGCTTATCATCGAGGAGGTCATACATCGGGACGAGGACATAGCCATTCATGAGGATCCCGAGCACTACCCTCCTCCATTGGAGCTCCCGCAGCCACCTCATCCTCCCACTGACGTCGAGGACTATCCCACAGAGCTTACTGCTCCCACTCAGGGAGATATTTTTACCCACTCCATTTCTGAATCATGCATTCCATTTGATATTTATTTTGATTCAGATATTTTTGACACGTCATACCTTTTGCAGCACACATACGATTAAGGGACCGGAGGCATGCTTGGACGTGTCACAGTTCGACGAGCCTATCGAGGAGGTCCACACCTATGATCTAGATTTACCTGAGCAGCTGAGAGAGGATACCATGGAGACAGCTATCACGGCACGTGAGGATATTGGATTATTTCCAGGGAAGTATCGGTCCACCATCATTTATTCCATATATTTCTATAGACGATCCTCTTTGGGATACTTTTATTACGAGGGTGAATTTTTTGCAGCGAACTGATGCATCCTATTCTCTGCAGGGTACAGGTGGAGTCCTTGTGGGAATGCTGGAGGATGCAATTGCTGGAGTTCGTTGGAGTCCGTGGACACATGCATCTGGCGGAGCCACGGAAGGAGCAGTTGGAGCAATTGCCTACACCGGCAAAGATACTGGATCCACCTTTTGCTATAGGTGATATCAATCCAGTAGTGTAGAAATTTTTATGCTTTAAATAAACACGAATTCTCTCGACAGCGAAAGGACCGTATAGATTTGTTTGAATAAATATCACCTCATATGACGGCAACAATAATCATTTACACCCCAAACCCATTATATATATTTTAATTCCCCTCTCCATATTTTGATACGCCACATCCTTTTGCTCACCATCATCGAGCATTTCGTTCAAGTGAAACCTCACTTTCTTATTTATTTGACTTGATCACGCTTTGCAAAGCCATGACATTTTTTGATTGAGTCATTTGAATTAGGATTGTTTGGTATAAGCTTGGGGGAAGGCGCTCTCATGCATCATTGTATGTGCATGTAGTTGCATTAGGATTTCATGTCATTCATAGCATCATTTTTCATTCACCCCCTTATTATTATCGTTGTTCCTCATATTCTTTCATTATGATCACATTGAGGACAATGTGAAGTTTAAGCTTGGGGGAGTGCATTTCCATGCCATTTAGATGCATTAATTGCATTGTTACTTTATTTTAGGGTTTTTTTTTTAAATTTTTCAAAATTTTGCATCATCTTTTTTATTTTTTCCATCTTATTTTCCTTTTATGTGTGTTCATGCATCATGTTGTGTGCTAGTTTTTTCATTTCTTTCCTCTCTTTTATTTTTTCTTATTTCTTTATTTTCCTTTCTCTTCTTTTGCTAGATGCGTTCCTTATGATGACATCTCTTATTGCTTTAGCAACCATCACGATGCTTATTATTCTTTGCCATGCTACTTAGAGTATTCCATAGTCTTGCTATTCACATGTGCTTGCAAATCTATTCTCTTGATGACCCCTCTAAGTGATCGCATGGTATTCATTGAAACTGAATGTATGGATTAGTGTTTGGTATGCTTTTGTTGGAAATGCACCAAGATTCACGCATCATTAGTATATCTGAAGCATCAGTTTTATTGTCTTATTCACCTTCTGTTGCATGCCTGATATGGTTGTAAACTTTACTGCTTGACTTCACTATTTATTGAAATGACTGAGAATATCCCATGCTTACATATGAGTTTTAGTTGAAGTATTATTTTATTGAACCGTTCGTGCACATCTTATAGTGAACCGAGTGTTACATTATTTCTTTCTCCACATATATCTTTTTATTCTCTACATGTCACTTGAGTTCACCTCCTAAAGCTACTTATATCGCATCTATTTCCCAAAAATCCCCACAAAAGAAAAAGTTAGCTCCAAAAAGTGCAAAAAGCCAAAAAGGAGCCAAAATTCAAAAATACAAATCAAATTGCTCCTACAAAAATCCAAGATGAAAAATGAGAAACAAAGTCCAAAAGAAAAAAAATATTTCTCTATCTCATTATTGGAGCCACAAAATTCTTGGGAAAACCAAGGCAAAAAAATCCCATTTTCCACTATCATATTCCTTTAGATGCGATTGCCTCAAGCTAAGCTTGGGGGAGTGAATTCATTTGACCATATGAGTGAGTATGACATTAGAGTGGAGACATGCAATGAATGGGAATATTCGATAATGCTTAGACTTTGCAAAATATATTAGATATGGAGATTTTTCATGATTTGAAATAAATATGTGAATGCCATGACTCTTATTCTATTCTCTATTGCATACTTGGTGTGTATCTTATATGCTTCATTTATAACCTTTGATTGAAAGGTGCATCGCCAATGAATTGTATATTAAATTCTATGAAATGCGTGATGTGGATATGAATTGATTGTATGAATTTAGAGAGTCCCTTTTGTTGTTCTTAAAATCTTGCAAGTACCATGTTTATGTAAGATATGAAATCCTTATAGCAGGTGATTTGTATTTTCCAAGTTATCGTGATGTGTAGCTTATGGCTTGAGATCTGAGAGAAGAATCTAGCGACTCCTTCCACCTCGTGTTCTTTCCTTTTCATTTCATTTCCTTAATTTGTTTTTCATCTCCCGAGTTCGTCTCTCTACTTATCTTCCTCGAGGACGAGTAAGAGGTAAGCTTGGGGGATTTTGATCGGTCCATATTTTACACCTTTTTTCCGCATGTTTTCACGCCATTTCGGTTGCTCATATTGCGATTTTCATGATTATTCGACGATATTGCATTACTTTTCACTATTTCTTGTTTTTGTCGGATTTCAGGAAATATGGAGCGATCGGGAGCAAAAATGAGCTTAAGGGACTTGCACCCACTCCGGAGCGTCACCAAGGCTCTTTTGAGGGCTATTCGGCGAGTGTGAGATGTGTGGAAGAAGAAGGAACTCTGTAGGAGCGACTAGGAGGAGAAACAGAGAAGATTGGGCATTTTCAGCATGCCACTCGGCCGAGCAAAGAAGCCCGCTCGGCCGGCCAGATCGGACACGCAGTAGATTGAGTATCAGCGTGCACTCGGCCGAGCATCGCCATTTCCACTCGGCCGAGCATGAAGACACCACTCGTCCGAGTGGCATCACGACGACGGCAAGCAAAAATCCCAGACTTACTGGAATCCGTCAGGCGATTGAGGGTTCCGACTCGGCCGAGTACCAAATGCCCCTCGGCCGAGCGAGTAAAGTCACTCGGCCGAGTCACCTCCGAAGACAGGCCCCCCAAGACCCCTGACTTACTGGAATTCTACAGGGTCTGTCACTCGGCCGAGTAGAGAAGCCCACTCGACCGAGTAGAGAAGTCAACTCGGCCGAGTGATGCCGAGGACACGCAGCGCCCAGATTTTCAGACAGCCTCCCATTCTTTTGAAATCTGCTTTCATTCCAGCAATCAAAGTATTTTTCTCATATTTTTTATGGATAGTAGACTTCATGACGGTTCCAACGCCACCAAGAACGTGCAAATCGGAGGTCGGATGAAATCTGGAGAATTTCTGCAAGTTGATGCTTGCAGTGCTGGAATTCCCACTCGGCCGGGTCAAATGTTCCACTCGGCCGAGTGCGGCTTGGGCCCAGATTCTAAGTTGCGGTTTGGGGCTGTTTTTTGGGCACGAAATTTGAGGGGTTTTTCTAGGGTTTCTTGCTAGGGTTTTGGGGGAGTATTTAAGGGTTTTGTAGCCACCATTAGAGGGGGATCCCCATTATGTTTTCTTAGCCCCCATATGTTTTTCTTAGGATTATTTTAGAGGTTAGGCCATGCCCTAGGCCCCCCTCTTGGATCTAAAAGCTTGTATTTTGGATTGAAGATCTTCATCAAGCTAAGTATTTTTGTTCTTATTGTTTGAATCTTTGTTTTTTTATCTTTTTGTATGCAAGCAATGATTTCTATTGATTCTCATATCCTTATTGCTATGCTAGAGTAGATTTGTTGTTCTAGGGTTTGGGGATGAACCCCTATGGATCTAATTTCATATTTGTGATGAATGAATTTTCTAAATTGCTAGAATTGCTAGGAGGTTAGGTTGTGATTGATTTATTACGGATAGCTAGGAATTTTCATCGATTTGGGGTTTGCAAGAGATTGGATTCTAATCGATGGGAAGGCCTAGATATTCGATTTAGGTTTACAATCGGATTTCTCTAGATTTGGTTTGCAAGAGATTGGACCAAAGCTAGGATTTTTAATTGTAAATCTATACACATATTCGTTTGCAAGAGATTGGACGAATACGAGCTATCACAACCTAGATCGTGACTCGAGTTTGCACGAGAGTGGACTCGAGGGGCGATTGAACGATGATGTCTATCCTAATGCTAGTGGCTTAGGTTAGGGTTTGCAAGAGATTGGGCCCTATTCTAGGTCGCTATAGACCGGCAATAGCGCGAGAGAACGTGGTGCTTGGTTCTCTATTCAGTTACGACTAGTTCACCTCAACACAAGTCTAGTAATATTGAGATTCACTATTTACAATGATGTATGACGATCCGTAGTGGGAATTTCCTAGCCCTAGACACTTTTATTATATTGTATTTGAATCGATATTTGACCGACTTCTTTATCATCGACACCGACATCCACCACCATTTCCATTACATCATACCATTGCCATCTCCACCAATAATACATTCGTAGTCAAACCAACCTAGGATAGATTGGAACCAACACCACCTCCTCGTGTTCGATACCCGCTCGCCACTTGACCGTGCGCTTGCGGTAAAACTACAATCGCCACTCCGGGACGTGTATATACGGGGCGCGATAGGCAAGCTGATCCTCTGACTTAAGGTCACAGTACGAGCATGTGTGTGAACGGTATCACTTAGATCTTTGACATAGCTTCGAGGCAAGGCATGTCGAAAGGTTTTTGGTTGGGTGGCACTTGAAGCGTACGAGGGGAGTAGTTGTCAAGATAAGGATACGTCTCTCCTGTTATGGGGGGTTAATGTCGCAAAGTCAGTTTGGTCCTTAAGCGAAATCCTTAGACAAGGTATATATATTGGATGGGATCCAATAATGACAAGCTAAGATCAAACTATACTGACTCGATCACAAGGCTATTAGGGGTTGACAGTCAACCATACATTAGGATTTACAGCGGCATAGTTTTAACAAAGGGATTAGAACTATGTCATTCATTACTGACATAGCCAGGATAGTCCTGACAAAACCAAGTAAAATGGGCTGACCACATGAGGGTTATACCGAATCAGGGATGGCACTTGCTGCTCACGGTCAATATAGTCAGGGGCTATGAGTCCTAAATGTAGTGGGATCAGGCTGTAGGGCCTCACAAAGGCAGAGATCTTCGTCCAGGTATCAATAAATAAAAAGTACATGCATATGATGTTGGAGGATGTATGCCCTCAGATCATTTGTATTTGATGCAAATGATTTTTTATATTAGATGTGAAGATTTTGCATATGATGCAGAGGGTATTAAATGTGTCATAAATTGTTTACGTACATATTTAATATAACAAACATATGGAAAAGGTTATCTGGATGACAGGAACGTCCCTATCTAAACACAGGTTTGAACGGCGTCCAAAACGGATGCCAAACGCAGGATTCAGAGCAAAAACAGCCCAACAGTCCCGTCCCAAGGGGACAGGGCGCACCAGCCCAACTGGGCTGGGCGACCAGGCCTATTTTGGGCCTGGGCGCCCAGGGACGGGCCCGCCCGGACAAAGCTAGGCGGGTCAGGGCCAGCCTGCTACGGCGGGCGCCTGACCCGCCCGCCCCTAGGCGGGTCAAGCCCGTCCAGCAGGCGAGTCGGGCCCGCCCGCATGGGCGGGCACCTGACCCGCCCGCCCCATGGCGGGTCAGGCCCGCCCAGCGGGCTAGGGGGCCCGCCCGTATTTGTAGGCGGGCGCCCAGCTTGCATCGGGTGCCTGTAAGGTGCGTGGGCCCCACAGTGGGGCCCACAAATGCTGAAACCCTAGGGTTTATTATGACGGCTGCAGTCTTTGCGAAAATCAACCTTTTGTGCAATTTTGAGACAACGTTTGAGGGGTCAAACGAAGTCAGAATTGAGTGCCGTTTTTTCCTACGCATTCACCGTTCAATCCTCTTCGATTTGATAGGTTGTATCACTTACGAAGCTCAACGGTGAGGGAGGAAAAAGTTGCTAAAGTTTGGCCTTTGTGGAAGGCATGTTGGAAACAGCCTCCTAGACTATGTTTGATGATAACAAAGCCTACTGAAATGTTTTAATATGTGTGTTAAGTGTGTCGTAGGTCCCTATGCAGTGTGACAGTCATGTTTGGTCAGGGTAGCATGTACATACTCAAGTACGTTGAAATACAAAGCTGAAACTACATTTGGAATTACGAAAGCTAATCAAACAATGGAGTATAGCTATGAAACTCTACCCTAGAGTTAAGCATAGGCTATAAACTTCATGGGAATTTTTTCAGGAATTATGGAAATTGTTTGAAGCCAAAATACAGGGAAATACGAACAAATACAGAGTATACAAAGAATAAATTTTTTCTACAAGTGATGAAATGAGGTGAAACAATTCTACCATGTAAATATGGGGCTCTGGGATTTTTGAGAATTTTTTCAGAATTTTATGGAATTATTTGGAGGTCAAATCCTCAAGAATACAGTGCAAATACTCAGAAAATTGGACATACTGTACTGTGCAAACTGCGGCGCCGTATACTGCGCTGAGCCGCTGTCGACGTGGATGCATCTCCGCCGTTGGATCATCATCCAACGGTCCAGGTGCTGTCGACTCGAGTCAGCTGAGGCGGGCGCCGAGTCAACGAAGGCGGGCGCTGCATCGCGGATCCGTGGGCGACGTGGCCGAATCGCGACCGTTCATCCGCGATCGGACGGTTGCCGACAAGCTTCTTTCACGAATGCAGGTCCCAGCGTAATTAAAACCCGTGAAGCCGACGTTAGCGGATCCCCTCGCACAGTACTCCAACCCGTTAAGCTGCAACTATATATACACATGTACACTATTCACATTTTCATCAATAAGTGGAGTTCTAGAGATCCAAATTGAGCATCGTTTGCAGCGTTGCGACCGTGACTTCATCCCCGACGTAGTGATACCAAGTTGGGCAGCTAGTTCCTCCTGTGCATCAAATGGCATCACGTTGATCGAGGAGATTCTACCGACTACTCTCACGGGGACAGCGACTACTTCCTCTACAGGACTCCGATAGACATTCCGAAAGAAGCGTTGCGTAGCTACTGACATGCTGAAAGACGAACACCAGAGGGATCTTCAAAAATGAGCTTTCTAAACTCTTGATCTTATATTATTGTGAATACGTTGTTGTATTTGACGTTGGTTTTTGGTTTTTACTCTTTCTTTCGCTAAACTGATTTGAGTAATCCGAGTTGTTGGGGCATATCGGATTGGGAGAGCATCATAAGTATTGTTATCTTTTTGGGCTTTGGTGAGCTAGGGTTAGTCAGAATGGTTAGAGTTGGGGCTTTAATCTTGTGTGATTGTAACTGCTTAAAGAAACAATTTTAGTGATGTTGTTCTGAGGTGGATGTAGGTCTTGGGAGACCGAACCATGTAAATCTGCTGTGTCATCTGCTTGCTTTGTTTGTTGTGTTATCTGTTTTACTTTTGCTTCTACCTATCTGTTTTAATTAGACTTAAATATTTTTATCTCGCGATATTTTGGTCATCGGCCTATTCACCCCCTAGGCCCTATTTAGATCCTACAATTGGTATCAGAGCACCAGCCTTGATCATTTAAGTCTAGTTTACAATGAGTCTTTATGATTCAGCTTTTTCTGAAGGTCAATCCACTGTCAGACTCCCAAAATTCAATGGAACTGATTTTGCATACTGGAAAAGCTAGGATGAAAATATATTTAGTGTTTGCTGATTATGATGTTTGGAAAATTGTTGCTAATGGATATACATCACCTGTTTTAATAATTGAAAATATTGAAATCCCAAAACCTGAGGATAAATGGGATGACAATGATAAAAAGTTGTTTTTATTAAATGGAAAAGCAATGAATGCAATAATTTGTGCACTTGATAAGACTGAATTTAATCGTATTTCCCACTGTTTAACTGCACAGGAAATTTGGCGTACTCTGGAAGTAATACACGAGGGAACGTCTCAAGTCAAGGAATCCAGACTAGCACTTCTCAGCACGGAATACGATGGCTTCCACATGAAACCTGCAGAGACGATCAAGGACATGTATGCAAGATTTACAGACATCGTCTACAACTTAAAGGCACTTAGAAAGACGTACCCAAGCGTGGAACTGGTAAGGAAAATCCTTCGAGCCTTGCCAAGTACTTTTCATCCAAAGGTTACTGAAACCAAGAAGCTCGAGATCTCTCCAAATTGAGCTTGGATGATTTGATTGGGAACCTGATGTCCCATGAGCTGGAACTCAAAACCATCAAGTCACGGAAAAAGGGAGAAGCCAAAGCTGCTAAGTCCATAGCATTCAAAGCTGAGTATATTGCCTTTGGCAGTTGCTGTGCCCAATACTTTGGATGATGCAAACCTTGTCTGACTACGGTTTGGATCTTAGAAAAGTTCCATTAAGATGTGATAGTAAGAGTGCTATAGATCTTTCTAACAATCTTGTTCATCACGCTTGGACAAAACACATAGACGTAAGACATCATTTTCTTAGAGATCATTTGGCAAAAGAGGATGTATCCATTGAATATACTTCTACTGATTCTCAGTTGGCAGAATCTTTACAAAACCTTTGTCAGAAGATCGCTTTTGTCGTCTACGTCTAGAACTGGGCATTATTGATCATGTTTAGACTGAAAATATTTTTTTGTGCTTTTATTTTTTGTGTGGTGTGCGATAAAAAGGAAAATGAAAAAATGAAAAAAGGGTGGTGTGCTATAAAAAGGAAAATAAAAAAAATTTGAAAAAGGAAAAATATAAAAAAAGGGGGAACTATAATGTCTATCTCATTTTGCACTTTTCATCAGAAACATCTTTGATGCAAAACATATGCCTTATGGATCTTGAATATTATATTCTTAACATTGCTTGCATTCAAAGACTACATGCTTAATTAGGTCATATTCATTAATGAGTAACTAACGTTTTCATCTTCAAATCACAGTTACACAGATCAAAATGTTTTTGATATGGCTTTGTAATCTTGAATAAGAAAAGTGGTTGTTAGTGGAATAAATTATGTTTGACTAATGGGATATGATGTTTTAAGGCATGAGTAAAAAGAAGAGCTCTCATCAAAATATATATACGTGTATAAAAAGAATAACAAGACAAGTGTCTTAAAAATATATACACAGAGCTTCGTATGAAAAATGGATACGATCCATGTCCTTGATACTACCCTCGGACATCCAACTTATGCTTTAAAAGTCATTTTTCTTAGCGTTGGTGTTAAGTCCGTTAAGCACCGCCATTCCACATTTAAAAATCCTTATCGATCATGTTTGGAATTGGTAACTTGAACCCAGATTACATGAGAAGGGGAAACTCAAAAGTAAATATATTCAGTTGCAAAGTTGGATATGACAGGCTGTATTCCTTATTACATCTCCATATGTACTAAACTTTTGATCATCACACTTGAGCACGGAGATGAATTCTGCTAGTTATGATTTAGTGCTTATTGATTATTTATTCATTGTGGTCATCGATGTATTGCTTTTTGTTCTGCTTTATAATGTTTAATTTTCCATTCATCATATGCTCTTTACACTCTTCTGCATTTTTGATGAAAACAAAGGGGAGAGATATATTAAGATTGGGAATGTGAACATGAACACGATATTACATGATGATCAGAGATAGGGGGAGCATGACAATAGGGGGAGCATATTTTTGCCATGCCATTCATGCTTAACGAACATGAACACGATATTACATGATGATCAGAGATAGGGGGAGCATGACAATAGTGGGAGCATATTTTTGCCATGCCATTCATGCTTAACACTTCATACACTTCACAAGTTTTTGATGTAATCTTAATGTTTGGTTTGTTCTCATCAAAAGGGGGAGATTGTTGGAAACAACCTCCTAGACTATGTTTGATGATAACAAACCTTATTGAAATGTTCTAATATGTGTGGTAAGTGTGTCTCAGGTCCCTATGCAGTGTGACAGTCATGTTTGGTCAGGATACACATGTACGTACTCAAGTACGTTGAAATACAAAGCTGAAACTACATTTGGAATTACGAAAGCTGATCAAACAATGGATTATAGCTATGAAACTCTACCCCTAGAGTTAATCATAGGCTATAAACATCATGGGAATTTTTTTAGGAATTATGGAAATTGTTTGAAGCCAAAATACGGGGAAATACAAAGAAATACAGAGTATAGAAAGAAGGAAATTTTTCTACAAGTGATGAAATGAGGTGAAACAATTCTACCATGTAAATATGGGGCTCTGGGATTTTTGAGAATTTTTCAGAATTTTATGGAATTATTTGGAGGTCAAATCCTCAAGAATACAGTGCAAATACTCAGAAAATTGGACATACTGTACTGTGCAAACTGCGGCGCCGTATACTGCGCTGAGCCGCTGTCGACGTGGCTGCATCTCCGCCGTTGGATTATCATCCAATGGTCCAGGCACTGCCGACTCGAGTCGGCTGAGGCGGGCGTCGAGTCAACGAAGGCGGGCGCTGCAGCACGGATCCGTGGGCGACGTGGCCGAATCGCGACCGTTCATCTGCGATCAGACGGTTGTCGACAAGCTGCTTTCGTGGATGCAGGTCCCAGCGTAATTAAACCCCGTGAAGCCGACATTAGCGGATCCCCTCGCACGGTACTCCAACCCGTTAAGCTGCAACTATATATACCTATGTACACTCTTCACATTTTCATCAATAAGTGGAGTTCTAGAGATCCAAATTGAGCACCGTTTGCAGCGTTGCGACCGTGACTTCATCCCCGACGTAGTGATACCAAGTTGGGAAGACATTTCCTCATGTGCATCAAATGGCATCACGTTGATCAAGAAGCTTCTACCGACTACTCTCATGGGGACAGCGACTACTTCCTCTAGAGGACTCTGATGGACATTCCGAAAGAAGCGTTGCGGAGCTACTGACATGCTAAAAGACGACCACCAGATGGATCTTCAAAAAATGAGCTTTCTAAACTCTTGATCTTATATTATTGTGAATACGTTGTTGTATTTGACGTTGGTTTTTGGTTTTTACTCTTTCTTTCGCTAAACTGATTTGAGTAATCCGAGTTGTTGGGGCATATCGGATTGGGAGAGCATCATAAGTATTGTTATCTTTTTGGGCTTTGGTGAGCTAGGGTTAGTCGGAGTGGTTAGAGTTGGGGCTCTAATCTTGTGTGACTGTAACTGCTTAAAGAAACAATTTTAGTGACGTTGTTCTGGGGTGGATGTAGGTCTTAGGAGACCGAACCACGTAAATCTGTTGTGTCATCTGCTTGCTCTGTT